>HG992279.1:20000000-21250833 GCA_905220595.1 Spilosoma lubricipeda
CGTTTGCCAGGTCAACTAGTTTAATATTAAAAATGAAATGTTAAATACATATAAAATAAACTTTTGTATACTTAAAGCAGGCCTCTTTTTTTTCTTACATTCGCTTAAACTCTTATAGCTTAAAGATGCTATAAATTATACTCTATTAGCTTCTTTAAGCTATAAACAGCATAATTATGCTGCCCTTGCTGAATTCTACACAAATACATCTAGCGGCGCCGGCACCAAAAAAAATACGAACAGTTCGTAGCTGCATCCAGTACTTTTCCAATTCATTTAAGCTGTTTAGACTTTTCGACTACATTACTTACCTCATAGCTCATAGGACTTATAGACATACAAGTGAATTTTTATTATAAGTAGGAAGGTACTTTGTCTTACTAACATCGATATGATTATGCTTACTAATAACAAGAGCTAATAGGATGACTTTATTAACTCTACGGATCAGTACTCTCAGAATCAAGTCATACCTTGAATACCTATTTGAAAAAAAAAGAAAATTGTTTCTAGAAAATATAAATTAGTTACATAATTATTGGATCAAATATGCAATTCGTTGAAACATTTGCTAGAAGAATATCGGCTCGAATCACTTTGTTCACACAAAGCGTTGGTAAGTAATTCATGTACGAAAACTATGAACTTGTTCATGACCGTGAACTCAATGCGAGCACGTTGCGGTGACGTCATACAACAAAACTACTGACAAATTGCATAACATTAAGTGTTATGTGCGGTGAAGAGTGGCGTAAGTGAGTATCACGTATTTTTAATTTGGCCGGCTAGCCTTTCAAAGTCAATATTGTTAACACTGATTTATTTAAAACCTCAACATTAGAATGTAAAGCAACAAAATGAAAAGTATCTCTACTTTTTTTAATATTATTATAATAGCCTATCTCAGATACTGACATTTTATCTGAAAATTCATGATTGATATCGATTGTTTTGTAGAAATACGTGTGTAGTTTAGGTGAAATGATGATGTACCTACGTGTTTATGCCTATTCATGTTATGTATTAGCAATTAATAAATTGATGACAAGCTTTATCATCAGCCTATCGCAGCCTATCTCTTGGACATAAGCCACTCCAATTGAAGCCAAGGGTCGACGAACCAAGTGGCGTGCAATTGGATGAAACTGGTGCTTCTTTTGAAGGTTTTATAAATTTTCGGCTTTAGTGACAGTACAAGAATAACATAAACACAAGTACAATTTTAACAAAATAAAACTGACTTCAAGGTTCTACTCGATTTCTCTGGTATGCCATCATCAGATATTAATATCCTTATCATGGTACCACCGTGTGGATATCTCCTTTCCATTAAAAAAAGAAACATCAAAATCGGTTCATAAACGACGAAGTAATCCGCGAACACAAATAAAAAATAATATGTACGGTCGAATTGAGAAACCTCCTCCTTTTTTTGAAGTTGGTTAAAAATTATTCCGGATCAGGTCATACGTAAATAAGGTATCACTATCTCGTATAGTTTTTCATTTTTTTAAATTTTTAAGCCCAAGAGACTACTCTTCCTGATGTGAAGCATGAGTACTTGAGTAGAATCCAAGAGTGAGGGCACCCATACTTATTACGAATACAGACAATGCAGCCTGGTGATCTACACTGTTCAAGGTAGTAGAGCCACGCTGATTTCAGCACGAACGGGCCGGCTCGACCGGGGCGGTACTACCCTCGCACTGAAAATCAACGTAAAATGACAGCGATCATGCGAGTGCGAGACCGGAGGCCCAATGATGCGAAAGCATCACTAGCCCGCCATGGTGTGGGTCACCATGCTGCATTGTTGCATTGTCTGCGTTCGCAGTATGGTGACCATCACTCTTGGATTCTGCTTATGCTTTCCATCAGGCAGAGTAGAGTCATTAGGGCAGGGTCAAACATAAAAAAAAAAAAACGCCGTAGTGACAAAGCTTTTTAGGCCCCGCTTTTTTTAGATATTTATCAGTTACTCCAATTTTCTTTTAAAACGTTTTCTTATACTGATTTGTCTGTTGAACATTTTCTTAGTACTATGGACATTAAAGTATAACTCTACAAATTAAATCAATCAACAGTCCCTTCCTACAAAAATTGACAAAAATTGTGGATAACAGGAGACAGAAAAATAATAAAAGCAGAATCCAAGACTAGTGGTCACCATACTCATTGCGAATGCACTGTCTTACTGGTTGAAAAACTATTTTAAAGGTTTTTCGGCTGGATTCCCCACAGATAAGTAATTACTAATTAATGATTACGTTATTTCCACCATCAATCATCACAGTGTTAATACTATTGTGATTGTTTGAGTACAAGTAAGTTTAGTCTATACAAATAAATAAAATTGGAGTGTCTGTTTGTAATATTAAAATAATAGTTTTTTAATATATGCATATATGTATGTTTACACGGTACATACACAAAAAATGTAGTTAAAAAAAATTGTCTGTTTGTTCCGGGTAATAATAATGAATTTCACTGGCAGGTAGCTGATGATCCAGGGAGTAACTTAAGCTACTTTTTTTTAGACTAAATTTGTCCCGCGGCGTTACTCGCGGTATAACAATAACCGCGGGTAACACCGCGGGGTTCAGCTAGTTTCAAATATAACTTTAAAAGTATGTCATAGATAATGTACATATCTATCTGTAATTAATGTAATGTCCGAATTACACAACATCCATTCATCCCATGGATTTTGCAAAATAAATTAATAAATATTTCAGACATTTCATCACACAACGCCATCTATCTTCAAACTAAGCAGCTTGTATTATGAGAGCAAGATTGAAAAAAAAAAGAAAAAAAATTTTTTTTGAACTTTTTTTGAAAATACATTCATATTATTTATAAAAAACACCCAAACTAGGAAACAAATATTTGCAGATCATACAAACATTTGTGTGAATCGAACCTGAGACCTCAAGCACAGCAATCACATACGCTACCACTGCGCTAACGAGGCAGTCGAACTGCCGACTAAGGAAGCATACACTGCTTTTCAAAAAGAAGGACAACTTGATACAAGTCCTGTACTAATCCATCTGGCTTAGTGTAGTATAATAAGCCAAAACCTCCTCTATGAGAAAAAGGCTATGAAATTAACCTTAATTGGTATCTATACATCTATACAAATAAATAAAATTGGAGTGTCTGTTTGTAATATTAAAATAACCGCTTTTTACGATACATATACCAAAAATGTAGTTAATTTTTTTTTGTCTGTCTGTCTGTATGTTCCGGGTAATCTCTGGATAGGCTGGACGGATTTTGACGGGACTTTCACTGGCAGATAGCTGATGATCCGGGGAGTAACTTAGGCTACTTTTTTTAGACTAACTTTGTCCCGCGGCGTTACTCGCGGTACAACAATAACCGCGGGTAACACCGCGGGGTTCAGCTAGTATTTTTTGTATTTCAAAAAAAAATTGGCAATTACGTTGCTGAAACTTTTATTTAAATACCTATGAAAAAGAGAAACAATAGTGCTAATTCTGTTGTCACGTCACTTGACAAAGCTATTCCAAAATGTTATTCTTATACGTATGTACTTAAGTGACGTCTATTATTAAATCGTATATGGAGGTTCTATTCTTCTTTTTCAAGTGCCATCCCACCACGGAGGCCGACGACCACGTGTCTATACGTCTTCCTGTCTTCAGTCATGCGAATTAGTGCTCCTATGCTTTCTGCAATAACAAGTAGGTACATTCCCCAAATGAAGGGAGAAAAAGTCTGCATAAACAGGCGAACTACGGTTGAGGTTTTGTGTTCTGACACGCCATAAAGTTAACGGATAAATAAATACAAAAAGTAACCACATTATCTATATTTAACTATGAAAAGATATTCCATCTTCTTTTATTTCTTTTTGTGGGAATTTCTTTCACAATGTTTTAACATAATATTAACAATCACTCGTGACGTTTGAACCCACAACAGAAAGCGGCGTGGGGACTACTGAAAGATAAATCACTACCAGATCCACGCATCCTCGTTTGCGTCTCCTATTGCCCGTAGCGTGATAATTTTCCCCCGTTTTTGTAACATTTTTCATTGTTGCTCCGCTCCTGTATGTCCTAGCGTGATGATATATAACCTATAGCCTTCCTCGATAAATGGGCTAACTAACACTGAAAGAATTTTTCAAATCGGATCTGTAGTTCCTGAGATTAGCGTGTTCAAAGAAACAAACAAACTCTTCAGCTTGATATATTAGTATAGATTAAAGCCATAAAGAGGAATTAGCACAGAACCGTTGCAAATTACGTCTATGAATAAGTGAGTTAATAATTATTTTTTTAATAAAATCTTAACTTACAATGCGTAAGTTTCATATGAAATCGAATCAACGTTTCATTCTTGAAATCGAATTCTAATTATGCCAAAGAACGAATTCTCGAATAACTAACGTTGGTACATCAATAAAGCGGTTAATTTATAACATTAATGTAATTTATTAACTCGTACACATACCTGTCGTAATCCGGACTCTGTAGCAATAAGTCCTCCTATGATATATTCTACACATGATCTGTTTTTTCTGATTATTGAATTTATAAATATATACGACGTATTTCACTCAATTAATACACATAAATTGCTTGACGATCGGACTAGGATGCATCATGCATACGTTTTGTTTGATTTTCGGTCTTTAAATAATATTGTCACGGATACTCAAGTCATTTCTGTGTTGTAGTCTTGAAGTGTGTTATATAACAAGCAAATAATTGGAATTATACCAAAATACCAAGTATCCAACTTTAAAATAAATTCAAAGTAATAGAAAAAAAAAAAATTAAATAAAAAATTAGATAAGGTGAAAATTAGTTTTTTTTTTAGTGAAGTTCATATCGTCAGTAGTGAAATATTTGCTTTAAAATTTTAATTAGACTGTCCTTGAAAACAACCAATTTCATAATAATAATAAATCTCTTTATTCGGGTATTTTAGGCTCAAATAAATTAATACATGTTTTGCAATTTATGAAAAAATAACAATTCAAATAATATTAAATAATTAAATTCAGTTCAATTGTAAAGTCAATTAAAATAAAATAAAAAATCGTATAAATAAAACATAGAAAATAAAAACACAACTTACTTTTTAATACTAACCTTGAAATATTTATTCAAATAATTTTGGTTTTCAATTTTTTTTTTATTATTAATAGGATTTATTCCTGAGGTGGTTCTATTATCACCAAGTTAAGTCTTGATCATCATCATCATCATCATCATTATCGTCAACCCATAATGTTCCACTGCTGAGCTCGGGTCTCCTCTCAGGAGAGGGTGAAGGCCATACCTCCCTAAGCTGCGCTAGCCGACTGCGGGGAAGGTACTAGGTGATGATGATATACTGGTTTTAAAGTAAATTATTAATATACTGCTGTTAAATCTTAAATGACTTGGTTTATCAATCATTTATCAAACACCGTAATATTATATGAAAATGTATCAATTATTTTAATTTTATTTTCAATAAAAGTAGGACATATGTACGTCGCGATCGTTAGTAGGAATTTGAACGGTTTTGTCTTATTAGCGTAAACTGACAAATCATGCTAGCTTGTGCATGTACGCCGCAGGTTTGCCGCACGTGCAACAGCGGCGCGATGAAGGCGACAGTATCTAAGCGAATGGACTATACACAGTCCTTGATTTTTGAAGTTTTTTAAAGATAATTTTTGCCTGACGCAAAGTGACGCTAAAGTCTCACACTGAGTAGTAATAATTATATTATGATTTTATTTACAGTAAGTGAGAATCTCTATACTTCCATCCTCTGTGTCTGGGGAAGCTTCCTTCTCTTTAGTTTGCAAAGACCGACCAAACGCTTGTGATTTCTTTTTATGTATGGCCCTGCCAAAATAACTCTACTCTGCCTGATGGAAAGCATAATCAAAATCTAAGAGTGGTGGTCACCATACTCATTGTGAATGCAGACAATGCAACAATGCAGCATGTTGACCCACATTCTGGCGGCTTAGTGATGCCTGAATAATTTGGCCTCCGGTCTCGCACTCGCCAACGAAACACGACAGCATGATCGCTGTCATTTTACGTTGTTTTTCTGTGCGAGGGTAGTACCGCCCCTGTTGAGCCGGCCCCGTTCGTGCTGAAATAACCGTGGCTCTATTACCTAGTTGCAGGTGGTCTTAGCCGGTAAACGTTACATCAATATTTTTTATTGATGTTAGGCTCTTATTGGTTATAGCGGGATTTTATATGATAGAAATGACGAATATTGTAAAAAAAAGTGTTAATGTAAACTGCTATCTCCTGAGAGTATAAATTCCAAACAAACAAATCACATCATCTACAGTACACTATTGTCTATAGGGATAGGCTAAAAAATGGGAGGTTTTTATTCCATTCTACCACCCTGGATGGACGGGTTGGTTTTTTATTTAAAAAAGCTGCCAAGTGCCTGTCGGACTCGCCCATGATGAATTCCGCAGCAGCAAGCAACATAATATAATTTTTATTTTATTTTTATATTTGTGTTGATTAAATGAAAGGTAAATTGTAGTTTACGATTTATGACGTACTAGCTGCTGCCCGCGGCTCCGCCCGCGTGTATGTCGGTTATCGTGGCAAATAGTTAGTCTATGTGTTATTCTGATGTATAAATTAAATTCCTTTAGTGTCATTCAAATCCGTTCAGTAGTTTTTGCGTGCAATTTCACTGATATGTCCACATATTGTGACAGTGTTACCTTTATTTAAAGAGCTTCGCTGTATACTATGTTATGTGTAATGCCATTGGAACAATATACGAACATATTAGCATTGTCGCTCACCCTCGACAGAGCCACATAGAGCTTTCCGTTGCTGAAACAGTTCGTCTATGCCTGCGGTGCGCAACGTCTGACCTTATGTCTTGTTTATCGTCATCGCAAAGCATAGACTCACAGACTCACCAAAAACTGCACACGTTTAAAGAGGAAAGGGAAATAAACTATGGATTGGGGTCATCCTTTAAGATAATAGTCTAAAAAGACATATTTCACTATAAATCAAACAAAATAATTTAAGTTTCTCGCAGATTGCACGAAATAAAACTATCAATTTTTTTGAAATTTTGTATTCGACATAAACGTCTTGTGATTGGTTGCAAATCTTGTGACGTCACATGCTAATAAACGAAAGATTCCTCTATTGAATATTATTTGCGTTTTATGTTTTCGGAGTGGTAATAATCGATCTGTGAGCTATTTCTGCAGGACCTTTTTTAATAAACTATTTAATAAGTGGTTCGAAACAAAAAGGAACCAAATTTTGTGCGTGCCGATAACAGCAACCTACATAAGATAGACGCTTTTATGGTTGCACTTTTCTATCTATACAAATAAATAAAATTGGAGTGTGTTTGAATATTAAAATAACCGCTTTTTACTAAATGCCTATGTATATATATACATGGTACATATACCAAAAATGTAGTTAAAAATGTTTTTGTCTGTCTGTTTGTTTCTTCCGGGTAATCTCTGGAACGGCTGGACGGATTTTGACGGAACTTTCACTGGCAGGTAGCTGATGATCCAGGAAGTAACTTAGGCTACTTTTTTTAGACTAACTTTATCCCGCGGCGTTACTCGTGGTACAACAATAACTGCGGGTAACACCGCGGGGTTCAGCTAGTCTATACAAATAAATAAAATTGGAGTGTCTGTTTGTAATATTAAAATAACCGCTTTTTACTAAATGAATATGTATGTATACACGGTACATATACGAAAAACGTAATTAAAAAATTTTTGTCTGTCTGTTTGTTTCTTCCGGGTAATCTCTGGAACGGCTGGACGGATTTTGACGGAACTTTCACTGGCAGGTAGCTGATGATCCAGGAAGTAACTTGGGCTACTTCTTTAGACTAACTTTGTCCTGCGGCGTTATCTGTGGTACAACAATAACTGCGGGTAACACCGCGGCTTTCAGCTAGTACATAATAATAACACTGATAACTATGCTGCAGAACTGAAAAATGTTAAAGCAGCTATGTTGCACTTGCATAAGTACAACATAAAATTGTTTCTGTAATAACCTCTGGAAAAATCCATTCATTATTTTTGTAAAATCTAATTTACTTTATGTAGGTAGGTATATCTCAATGCTTTTAGGTTACATTTTGAAATAGTACAAAGCGTGGTATTTAAAGATGTTATCTGACCCGACGGACTTCGTACCACCATATTTTTCACGGGTGTAGTCACGGACAAAAAAATTTTTTTTTATTTTTTTATTTTTCTTGTACACAAACCTTGTCCTAAGAATAACTAACACATAAAAAAAATATATAATTTTGTGTAGCCGATCGAAAGTTACGCGCATACATACATTTCGGCGTAACGCCGCGAGACAAAGTTAGTCTAAATAAAGTGGCCTAAGTTACTCCCTGGATCATCAGCTACCTGCCAGTGGAAGTCCCGTCAAAATCGGTCCAGCTGTTCCAGAGAATACCCGGAACAAACATATAAACATACAGACAGACAGACAAAAATTTTTTTAACTACATTTTTGGTATATGTACCGTGTATACACACATATGCATTTAGTAAAAAGCGGTTATTTTGATATTACAAACAGACACTCCAATTTTATTTATTTGTATAGATGTATAGATTTGTTCACTGTGGCACTACACACCATTTATTCGACATTTTATTTAATAAAATTGGGGGATTTACTTATTTGAAATTATACTTATTAATTTTACAACTATAAATATAAGAAAAAGAAGGAGAAACAAACAAAAACACTAAACAAACTAATAATATTATTATCTAATACCTACTATAAACTGATATCTAAAAACTACGTATCTATGTATTTTTTAAATCTAAAGCGCGCTTATTCCGAGAAGAGTCAATAAGAACCACGTTCGTGACAATTCGAGTGAAGTCAGCGCGTGAGCGGCGTGAGCGCTCCCGCCTTTTTCCCGCCGCTTCGCGTGTTAAACAAAAATCAACAATAATGTCGTACTAATACTGGTGCGGCGAGATTTGGAAGTTTTATTTCATCTATATCTTGTGTGTTTATTAATTATACTTTTATAATTCTGTATTTTATTTTAAAAAGATATTAAAGTGTATAGTGATAAGGATATATCCATGTGAAATACAACATATTTAAGTATTTAATACACCTTGAAGAAATGCCTAACACTTAAACACGTTATTGTGGCTAATTTATAAAAGATAGAAATATACTATTTAGGACTTTTTTGTAGATCTTTTGAAGACCATCATTTTTGTAGTACATATTTTTGGTGTATGATCAACGTATGCGAGGATAAGAGCTCGAAAGCGAAAATTTACATCCGACTTGCTTCAAATTTATCGTCACTGCTCAGCTCCTATGCATCTTAGCGTTATGTTATATAGCCTATAACCTGCCCAAGAGTATGGACTACAATCGTACAAAGTTTGGTTAAAATCCCTTCAGTAGTTTTTGACCCATGCGTGCACATACAGACAGACAGACAGACAGACAGACAAAAAACTTACTGATTACATTTTTGGCATCAGTATCGATAACCATTCATCCCCCAATATTAATTTTTAATATATATTCAATGTACAGAATTGACCTCTCTACAGTTTTATTATAAGTAGTATAGAAGATATAGATATAGATATAGATGTACAAAATTAATTTACAGGACCTAACTAATAAAAAATATTAAGGTACTTAAAAAAATTAAACTTAATCGTATTATTTTAACGTAACGAAAACAATCTTACCTACTATGAATTAAAATGAACTATGAACTAAAATATCCCGAAATATTAAGTATGTACAAAATTAATTTTTAGGACCTTACTAATAAAAAATAGGAACTAAAAAAATTATGCGAAGCAATCAAATGTTTTTACTCTATTGCAAAATGAATTTCTCTGTAGCGCAAATTTCTCTAATCGCATGCGTCCGGCAACGACGTCTGCCCTCACGTGTCTGCCCGTTCGGGTAGGCATAGTTAGATTCGTGCCGTGCGCTACCCCACCACACGACCGCCCCCCGCGCTCGCCCCACTTCGGCGAATGTGCGCGACGATGACCGATGACCGACGGCAGGCGGCGGCGATGAATAAGTATTAACTAACTTCAAAACGTAACTTCAAAAGTCGATTTTTTTATTGATACAAAACAAAAGTTACAATTTCTGGAATTCCTTTGGTACCTACTTATATAAAAACTTTGCACATCCTAAGAGACCTATGTACCAAGTTACATGGTTTTATCTCCAAAAATGACGAACACCCACATGCAACCCCTATTTCACCCCCACGCTGGTGTAAATTTTAAAATGCTAGAACAAACGATTTTTTGTTTATTATTTAGTGCCTAAATGCCTAAATATAAAATGTAAGGTATCTTCAAGAATGACGAACTTCATACAAACTTTCAACCCCTATTTCATCCCCTCACAGGTCGAAATTTAAAAAACGATAGAACAAATGTTTTATTATTTTTTATCAAGTGCTTAAATATAAAGTTTCATGGTTTTATCTTTAAAAATTATGAAATCCCATACAACTTCCCCCCCCCCCTTTTAACCCCTTACAACCCCTTTTTCACGATAAAAAGTAGCCTATGTTTTATCTCGGGGTCTAGAATATCTGTATACCAAATTTCATTCAAATCCGTTCAGTAGTTTTGGCGTGAAAGAGTAGCAGACAGACAGACAGACAGACAGACAGAGTTACTTTCGCATTTATAATATTAGTTAGGATTAAAAAAACTACTTACTAGATTTCGTTCAAAACAATTTTCAGTGGCAGTTTGTATGGTAATGTACATCATATATTTTGTTTAGTTTTATCATTCTCTTATTTTAGAAGTTACAGGAGCACAAACACATTTTACCACATTGGAAGTGTCTCTCGCGCAAACTCAATATAATTTTTGAAGGCCTATACATAGTAAAAAAAAAAATTTGAGTTTCAGTTCTAAGTATGGGGACCCCCAAAACTTATTGTTTCTTTTTTCAATTGTTGTGTGAAAATCTTAATGCAGTTTACAGAATACATCTACTTGCCAAGTTTCAACATTATAGTTCTTATAGTTTCGGAAAAAAGTGGCTGTGACATACGGATGGACAGACAGACATTACGAATCCACGAACTTCGTTTTTTGATTTTGGCACGAAACCCTAAAAAAAGACAAACCCCACATTACGAATTTACGTCTTGACTTTACAGACATACATGAAACGGACGCAAAGGGCACCCAGACTTAGAACAACAATTTGTGAATCACACAAAGTGTTGTCCCACGTGGGATATGAACCCTTAAACACTTGGCGCAGTAGAAAGCGGTATGGTGACCGCTTAAACCTCCAAGCCAACCGTGCAGTCGTATATAATAGTAGTGCTAGGTCCATACTTGTGGAATATAGGCTTCGACGATTTTCTCTCAATACCTGTACCACCCGGATGTACCCTAAACGCGTATGCGGACGACGGTTTATTACTGGTGGAATCTGACACTAGAGCGGGGCTTGAGAGTCTGGCTAATAGATGTTTGAACTTAGTATCTCTTTGGGGCGTACGTAATCGCTTGACTTTTGCACCAAACAAAACCTTCCAGCTACTTCTGAAAGGTAACCTCAAATCACCGCCGTGTATTAAATTTCAAAATGTTAGTATAAAAAATAAAACCTCGGTTTGTTATTTGGGATTAGTTTTAGAAAGAAATTTTTCATTTATCGAACATATTAGAACAGTTAACGAAAATTCTAAAAAAAGTTTCTTTGCTCTGACGAGGATATCAACTGCCACATGGGGTCTTTCATTTAATACATTAAAGATTATATATGGAGCTACTTATTTGGGTTCTATTTGCTATGGTGCTCCCGTGTGGGCCGATAGAGCGACTGTAGGTGCTGTCCGTCGGAAACTGTTACAAGGACAACGACTTGCATTGATCTTCTTGTGCAAAGCATATAGGACGGTTAGTACTGAGGCTTTACCGGTGTTGGCGGGTGTCCTTCCGGTCGATCTCGAGGTGCAAAGACGTGCAGCCATGTACTATTCCACATTACAAAACATGGAATGCGATTTTTTGGGCGTACGAGACCGCGATAAAATCATAAGATTGTTTCAACAGCAGTCCAATGTCTATAACGATCTAATGGATGAATGGCAACAACGATGGGACGAATCATCTAAGGGGCGCCACCTCTACCAGTTCTTTCCATCTGTTCGCGAACGGATGTCGAGGACATGGCTCGAGGTAGATCACTGTGTCGCTCAATTTCTTACAGGCCACGGTAACTTTAAGAGCAAACTACACTCATTTAAATTAGTCGATTCACCATTGTGTCAATGCTCAACACCTGATATTAGCTGTGAACAATCGGCTCATCATGTACTCTGGGAGTGTAGTCTTTGGTACAATGAACGTAACACAATGCTAAATAGTTTACAAATGACATCTGGGGCGGTATACTATGAGGATCTTGTGTCAACTGCGGTGAATTTCCGTGCGTTTAGGCGATTCTGCCATACATACTATAGTAATCAAATATAGCTCACTTAGGACCCCTAATACTTTATCCGTGGTGCTTCCCGGTTTGAAAAAGGTGTCTGCCTATTTTGACTTCATTTTGTCTCCTGCTTTGCTAAGGAGGGAAGTGGATTTATCATTTCCAACTCCTCCTGTTTTTCTTCTGATTAACTTCGTTGCGGGTTCCAAGACAGTTAATTTTCTTCCTGGGACTTCCCGAGTGTCATAACTCGGTGTGTTCGTGGGTCACTGCTGTTGATCCTGGTGTACAGGAGTTACAGTGGTGGGAATGTGGGCGGGATTAGTCCCATAAAGTAGTAATATATAGAGTTTAACCGTGCAGTCGTATATAATAGTAGTAAAATATAGAGTTTAACCGTGCAGTCGTATATAATAGTAGTAAAATATAGAGTTTAACCGTGCAGTCGTATATAATAGTAGTAATAGAAAGGAAAGTACGCGAGTTTGAAGAGAGGCGTCTGGTTGATCTCGATGCCAAGCGTGATCAGGCTAAAGCCCGTACGCCCGCAGCCATTATTTACAATATTGTCAATAACAAACTAACATATCCCTCAGGTGTCACGTCACTTTGACATAAGCATAGCTTGAGTGTCACATGGTTTGTGGGATAAATCCATTATTATTATTAATAATTCCCGACTCCCGGCCATTGACCGGCCAGTGGCTGGCCGGTGACACAATAGACCATGTTTTAATACAGCCAATAAAAGGCCGTGGACACCTTAGGGGGCCCACATTGCGCGCGTGAGTTTGTTGCGAAAATTGGCTATGTGAGCCATCTTCGCTCGCATCAGCGAAGATTTGAGTAGGAGTCAAAGAGGTCGCCATGGCCGAAATCGGTCAGAGGGTATATATATATATAGAGTTTGTATGTATACCGAAGTATCCAGAGTTTGTTTAAGTTTTCTTTTTTTATAGTATAGAGGGCAAATGGGCAGACGTATCGCCTGACAATAAGCGATTACCGCCTCCCATGGACACTCGCAACATCAGAGGCGTCACAAGTGCGTTGCCGGCCTTTGGGGGATGGGGAGGTGGATGGGGGTAGCTCACTCACTTATCACTCCGATCGAACCGGCTCGGTATGAATAATATAATAATAATAATAATAAAAATTTTAGACCCATAACATGTTTACCAACCATGTATAAACTTCTGACATCTATTCTGAGACTCAAAATTTCTACACATATTAATAATAATTTGATAATGTCCGTTTCTCAGAATGGATGTAGAAGTGGGTCCCGTGGCACTAAAGAGCTCCTTATCATAGACATGACCATTAGCCAACAAGTGCGTCGTAATCGTAAGAGTCTGGCGACATGTTGGATAGATTACAAGAAGGCTTATGACTCTGTTCCACATACATGGCTTTTGAGGGTGCTGGAGTTGTATAAAATTGATACAACTCTGTGCACGTTCTTAAAGTCGTGTATGGGGCAATGGAGAACAGTACTTCGCTATCCTGGATGTCGGCAGACTGCGGTAAACGACGTACTTATAAACATCGAGCGGGGCATCTTTCAAGGTGACAGTCTGAGTCCCTTGTGGTTTTGTCTAGCTTTGAACCCTCTAAGTGCTCTGTTGGAGGATTCAGGGTTAGGCTATAGGTTGCAGAAAGATGATCAAGTTATATCTCACCTTTTTTATATGGATGATTTAAAACTACTTGCCCCCACTAAATTACAATTGACAGCGTTACTAAAAGTCACTGAAAACTTTAGTAATTCTATCAAGATGGAATTTGGTGTAGACAAGTGTGCAGTCATGTATGTAAAGAAGGGAGTGATTGTGGAATCTGAAGGAACAGAGCTTTCAGATTCTACAAGACTTAGATCTCTGTCTGCAACCGAAACCTACAAGTATCTAGGTTTTTCACAGTCCTTAGGAATACCAGAACCTGACATGAAAAAGTCGTTGCGGGAACGCTTCTTTGGCCGCCTGAAAAAAGTACTTAAAAGTCTTTTATCAGGCGGTAACAAGGTGCGAGCCTACAATGGTTGGGTCATGCCGGTTCTGATGTATTCCTTTGGTATACTTAGATGGACTCAGACCGAATTAGATGCCTTAGACAGGAGAGTCCGTACACTGCTAACTGCATTTCGAATGCATCACCCACGTTCATCGGTTATGAGATTGTATATCCCGCGAAAGTTTGGGGGTCGTGGTCTATTAAATGCCAAGACCCTACACAATCGCGAGATATACAATCTTAGAGAATATTTCCTTCATACTGATGTGGGAGTGCATCGCAGTGTAGTTACAGTGGATACCGGACTTACTCCGCTCGCTTTGGCTAAAGAGAATTGGCGCAAACCTGTAGTACTTAGTACTAATGATCGCAGGGAGGTATAGAAGGGCATAGAACTTCATGGTCGATTTTATCGGGCCCTTAATGGGCCTGATATAGATTTTAAAGCATCTACATCCTGGCTACGGTATGGTGATCTCTTCGGAGAATCCGAAGGTTTTGTTTGTGCGATTATGGACGAAGTTATCATGACGAATAACTATCGGAAATATATCCTGAAGGATGGTACGGTTGACATCTGTCGGGCATGTCACCGTCCTGGAGAATCTATCAGGCATATTATTTCTGGTTGTTCTCGTCTTGCTAACGGCGAATATTTGCACAGGCACAACCAAGTAGCCAGGATTGTACATCAACAACTTGCCCTTAAATACCATCTTGTGAGTTCAGAGGTGCCATACTACAGATATGTGCCCGACCCAGTTCTCGAGAATGGTCGTGCTACGTTATATTGGGATCGATCTATTATCACAGACAGGACTATTGTTGCCAATAAGCCTGATATTGTGGTGATAGATCGATTGGAGCGCCGCGCAATGATTGTCGATATCGCCGTTCCTCATGACGAGAATCTCGTGAAAGTCGAAAAAGAAAAACAAATAAAATATTTGGATCTATCTCACGAGATTGTCGATATGTGGAATGTGGATTCGGCGATCATTGTTCCGATAGTCGTTTCTGCTCACGGATTGATAGCCAAGAGCCTCGACCAACACCTTAAGAGGCTCACGTTAGAGGGCTGGATCAAGGGTCTGATGCAGAAGGCAGTCCTCCTTGACACGGCACGCATAGTGAGGAGGTTCCTGTCTTTGGAGCCCTAACCACCGGTTTCTTGGTCCCTGTACCCGAAGTCGGTGGTCTACTATTTTTTATATTTTTAAATGTATTTGTTTTTTATATTTATATTTAAAAATGTAATTAATATGTATTTATAACTGTAATAAAGGAAATAATAATAAATAAATATTTCGGACATCTATTACACAACGCCATCTAGTCCCAAGCTAAGCAGAGCTTGTGTTATGGGTACTAGACAACTGATACAAATAAACATCTACTTTTTTTTGTAAATACATACATATCATACATAGAAAACACCCAAACTCCGAAACAAATATTTGTAGATCGTATAAACATTTGGTTCGGGGATCGAACCCGAGACCTCACGATCAGCAGTCGCACACGCCAACCGCGAGACCAACGAGGCAGTCGAAATAGTGAGGATCTAAATTCTTTATCCATCATCACACGTAAACTTTATAATATTAATATCTAAATCTATCTATACAAATAAATAAAATTGAAGTGTCTGTTTGTAATGTTAAAATAACCGCTTTTTACTAATTGCATATGTATGTATACACGATACATATACCAAAAATGTAGTTAAAAAATTTTTTGTCTGTCTGTCTGTTTGTTCCGGGTAATCTCTGGAACGGCTGGACGGATTTTGACGGGGCTTTCATTAGCAGGTAGCTGATGATCCAGGGAGTAACTTAGGCTACTTTTTTTAGACTAACTTTGTCGCGCGGCGTTACTCGCGGTACAACAATAACCGCAGGTAACACTGCGGGGTTCAGCTAGTATTATACATATTTATACGATATGCACCTGGGTGGCTTTTACTGGCTTTTAAAACTTATACCATACAGTTATTTCAGATGAAATTATCACATCGTAAGTCGAGACTGTCATTCAATTATGCAATTGTTTACAGAAGGTATGCGTCAGTGTCGTATTCGTATCTTAAAATAAAATCGGACAAGTATGATTGTAACACGTTCTTGGTGGTCTCAATTTATGTAAAATACCATGCAGTCCACTGCTGGACAAAGGTCTCTCCCATTATACGTCACGCTGATCGATTTTGGACTACTTGCATCCAGTGCCTGCCAGTCATGTTACGCAAGATACATAAATAAATAGCGTAAATATCCAAAGGAGTACTCAGATCACTTGGAACTTTTACTATTTGCCCGCTTCTATCTTATTCCTTCCTACGTAACAATAGCAGTCAATTTAACTAGCCTACTGCTATTAACTAGGCACTACAGGAATTAAATAGGCAAACGGGGAATTTCATGAGGAGAAGGTAGGTAAGGAACAGGTTATAATGGGAAGGACTATTACTCATAAGAATAGAGTGGACAGTTGAAGGTGTAGTTCATTTTATTTGTTGTTTGTTTTTATTACCTTTTCCTTAGCTTTTTGTTCAAAAAATACTTGGTTTATTTTTCTTATAATTCATCCCTTTTTCTAGAGTCGGTGCAATGTGTAACATAACTGGTATCTTTTATAGATGTTTACCTAAGGTACAAGGTAAATTGGAAATTCTGAGTAAGTAGGGATAGGACTAGCAAGCTACTTAAACAAAAGGTTTTTTTTATGAGATAGGGGCAAACGAGCAGACGTATCGCCTGACGGTAATCGATTACCGCCGCCCATGGATTTTCGCCCAGAGGCGTCACAAGTGCGTGCCTTTGGGAGATGGGGAGGGGATGGAGGGAAGGTATGGGCCTTCGGTATCCCCATTTACTCGGTGAAACACAGCACAAGCGCTGTTTCACACCGGTTTTCGGTGAGGCTGGGGATCACTCCGGTCGAGCCGACCCATTCATGCCGAAGCGTGGCTCTCCCACGGCGATGTCACGGATTGGAACTCATGTGTATGACCCATTCATACATAGTGGGTTCAAATCGATAAACTATTAAATGCATATAATATACAGCGTGGAATCAAGTATTAAAAAACATACCACCTCGCTTTTCTGCGCAGTCGGATAAACACCAGAATAGAAGCACATCGGTTTGCTTACAGAATAGGGACACTGTTAGTGTGGTATGTGACGGTACATGGCGAAACAAATTTATTAAAAATATCGAAAAAATGCGGGTAAACGAACAAACTTCTACTCCACGGATTCGACGACGGAGGGCGTGCGCCGCTGAGCCAGTCAGCCCGTGACCACGGCCAGAGCAACCTGGTCGAAACGTCAGGCAAATCAGAGGTATGTAATACCTTTTAATAAGTGATCGCATTAATTCCCGTAAAAATAATTGTGAAAAACTATTAAATGATTCTCCAGGATTACGATTTTGATTTCTTTCTCTAATGAACCCAAAAATAACGATGTTAACAATAGATGCACTAGATGTAACGATGATATCACAACATTACGTCATTGTGTCGTGTTACTTTTAACATAAAGGAATGTAGTACACACTGACACTTCACTTCAATAATAGCAAGAACCATCTCTATTGCACTCTAACTTTGCATAGCTCACTTAATCTTAATAGTATGCATACGTTTAAAACAAAATTTAATAAATCTGAACTTCATCTAGTTTCAAAATAAGCATAGCTTGTATAATAATAGCTAGATTGACTGATAGAATACTTAAACGTTTTCTTAGTAATATACCTAAAAAAACATGTATTTGACTAAGAAAATGTTTAAGTATTACACATACATACATACATATTATACATAGAAAACGCTCAAACTTCAAAACAAATATTTGCAGTTTATACAAAGATTGATCTGATTGCTATAAATAACAATAATAAATTGAATTGAACCCGAGACCTCAGAAGGTACAGCAATCGCATGTGGTCCCATTGCAATAACGAAGCATTCAATAATTGATAGTATTTTAAATTTTACGCACTATCTTCTTTATATATATAAAAAAATGAATCCCGGAAATGTATGTACGCGCATAACTTCGGATCGTCTTCACTAAATTGTATAATTATTTTTTCTATATGTGTTTTAATTAAATAAGAATGACTTTCAAGCCCTTAAATTCTGTCAGAAAACATAGTGTAACAATTTGAATTTTGAGATTGTTTAAATGATTTTGTAATGTATAAAGATATTATTGGTTAATTCATCAACAAGTATTTATAACTTAACCTATATTTCGTACCAACTTTACGATCGAGTTGACACCAGCAGAAGGGAATGTTAAATGTGTTATTATTTTTTAAATCGTTCCAGTATTAAAGAGTACTCACAAAAATAATTCCTACACGAACTTAGACATAAACTTCAATGCAACGATTATAAAATTTACAACAAGTAGGTAATCTTGTAATCGGGTCTCGATTCAATCTTTACCACGAATTTTAATTCCAGTAGCTACATCAGTCACACAGGAACACTCATAAAATATTACGTGTTGTTTAAAATAACCTGCCGCTTAATTTTTTTTACTTTTTATAATGTATTTATAGACAAAATAGAAAAAAAAACATTTCAGTAAATGTTTTTAAATAGTTTTTACACTCGCCAGACTAATAGTGTCTAGTCTTTGAACCCTTTAAATGGTTACCTTTGCTTTCTTAACGCGTCCTAAAAGTAAATAAAAATAAAATTACAGTTTGTGGCATCATAAACAACTACTTATTTAATGCATAGTACCGGGATGATGACTGAGCTTCGCCCGGTATTATATTTTTGGTAAATTATTAAAAATGAATTCTAACAAGATCGATTTATTGCCCCCGAAACTCCCTGCATAGTAAATTTCATGAAAATCATTGGAGCTGTTTCCGATATTCAGACTTATATATTTAAGGTGATAGATGAATACCGCATCATCTATTTACACTAACTTTTTTATAGTTTATTTGTTTGTCTTTTTGATAGCCATCCATTAGATTTACCGGAATGTGTGGATCGATGACTACAGAATTTTTAATGATAGCTGATGTTCGAAGGAGTAGTGAAGCAATTTTCATTTGAAAAAATAAGTACCCATTTCAATGCATATACAGAACTTTATGCAATTTTGTGATATTGCCAGCAAAAAGAAAGATTAGACAAAAACATTTAAAAAATGACTAAACCTTTTTACCAACCAACCAAACCATATATTTTAAGGTTAAAAGCAGGCGCTAACTGAATTACCGATTTATTGTACTCCTAAGACGAACATAATAATGTTTTGCTTTTGTGTATATTTATGTGCGTGTGTTACGTTTAACCTATAATGCATAAACACACACAACATCAATCATACAATCATACAATCTATAGAAATAAATAAAATTGGAGTGTCCGTTTGTAATATTAAAATAATCGCTTTTTAATCAATGCATTTCTATGTATACAGGGTACATGTACCAAAATAACATTGTATGTCTGTCTGTCTATCTGTGTGTCTGTCTGTTTGTTCCGGGTAATCTCTGGAACGGCTCTACCGATTTTGACGGGACTTTCACTGGCAGATAGCTGATGATCTAAGGATTCACTTAGACAACGTTTTTTTAGAGTAGCTTTGTCAAGCGGCGTTCTTCGCGGTACGACATTAACCGCGGGTAACACCGCGGGTTCAATAGTAGCTAGCTAGTAATTAATATATTTGCATTGTAACCTTCAAAAACTCATTAACAAATTAAGATATAAAACACAAAAACCCACACAGTCATGATCATGATTATGTAAATAATGATAACGCTAAAAATGTCAATAAGGAACTAACGTTAACCCTAAAATGCGATGCAACAAGTAAACGAAACATCAAATTTGTTTTAAAACCTCGTTACTAATTTGAAACGTATGGAGAAAACATAGAGTTTATTTTTGATCGTTATTTTGTTTAAGGAAAGATGAGCACATAGATTACGTAATGGACGCGATTCAAAATTCATGGTCACGGGTATGTATGCTCAAAAGGTCAGCCTCTAACTCTTATAGAAATGATTTTATTTGATGATGAACAGATTGTTTGTGTGTGCGTTCGCATTTTTGTATTGAATACATCTAATTCCACGGTTTTTTATATTTTAAAAAAGTCAACACACTGCCATGGGAGAGCCACGCTTCCGCATGAATGGGCCGGCTCGACCGGAGTGATACCAGGGCCTTTTAGAACACCGGTGTGAAATAGTGCTTGCGCTGTGTTTCATCAAGTGAGTGAGGACACCGGAGGCCCATACCCCACCCTTCCCCTTATCTCCACTCCCCCCATCCCCCAAAGGCAGGCAACGCACTTGTGACGTTTCTGATGTCCATGGGCGGCGGCAATCGCTTACCATCAGGCGATACGTCTGCTCGTTTGACCGCCAATTCCATAAAAAAGAAATAAAAACAAAAGTCAATCAAGAACGTAATTATATTTTAACAATTTTACGTACTTACGAAGGGTTTTTGACCATTGAAGTTATCGAACATGTATTTAGATTATACTTGAATGAAAACTTGTCCTAATAAAATTTATACGTTAATGAAATAAGGATCAGATTTAAAACTCGTTTTTCTCTGACAGCCAGATTCTACTAAACTAATTATCATACCAGTTGCGTAATTTCGTCAGCTGGCGAACGGACTCAACATACAAAAAGCTAAACGGTAGTATTATATTTAATAATATTTATAATACCTAATAATTTATTTCTTGAGACTCGCGTTTGATTTGGCAGTCAGGCACTGTTAAGAATAGGCTTAACAAAGGACTATTTATAGATCTCAGACGATTCTCTTCAGAGTCAAATTTATTGTTTGTGTTGTTCTAAAATTATGGGTAGAAACAGATCACACACAGTATATTTCAATAATCGAATAATGATGAAAATAGTTTTGCTGATCGAATGCGATAATCGAATTCAAGATCATAATTGATTTAATAAAAAAAAACTGTTTTAAGATAATTTCAAATCATTCAAATATGTAAATGATTTTAAATTGTTTTTGTCACTAAATAATTCTTGAACGATTTTTATGTATAAATTTGAAACAGTATTAGAACATATGATTATGGGGAATTTATTGGTATTATTATTTTGATCAGTTATCAGTTGATTTAAATAATTTCTGGAATGAAATGTCGTAATTACTTAATTATGAAAAAGAAAGAGATAAACATAGTTCAGGAGCTCCTCCGAAAGGAATGCGTTTTTAACCGACTCCCAAAAGGAGTAGGTTTTCAATTTGATTTTTTTTTTTTATGTATGTACACTGATTACTCTGTCAATTGTTGACCGAGGTGTACACTCCCCATGTGGTCCAATTGCCACTATATCAGGATCTGGTGATGGGATCCCAAGAAAATCAAAGGAAACCCTCAAATTTGTTATGCACGTACTATTTTTCTCATATATTTTCAAGCTATGGCAGTATTTACATCTGGTAGTCATCATTTCATGATGATGAGCTGATGATGGAAGATACAACTCTTTAACGGTTAGGAGTCGGAAGACGAATCCTTAAATGCCCTGTGAATGTATGTTACCGTTACTCGTATTCTTTCAAGTTATTTAGGTAAACTGATAATGGAAGGTACAACTCCTCAACAGTTTGGAGTTGGAGGATAATTCTTTTAATTTCATACGTATCTATAGTTGTACCAAATACACCAAATATAGAGCCTTAGTTAAATTCTTTCAAGTTGTTAGGGTGATCTGACAGGTAAGTTTAAAAGGTAAGGTTACAAGATAATAATAATTATAGTAGTCATGCAAAGCTATTAAACAGATTAAAAAAACATCAAAGAAAACTCCCTGCCTAGAAAGACTAAAAAAACAAAAAAAGACAAAAACTTCGTTTAAAAAAACCGACTTCAAAAACTAAAAAGTATAAAATAACATAATAAAGATTTAATTAAATATACCTTATATGTACACCTTTAATATTGATGAAACACTATTATTTGTATGTGTTACCTATTCATAGGTTTGAAGTCGGTGCCAAACCAAAATGTATTAATAGGTACCCACTCGCCACGCGTGACCTTGAGCGGAATAGCTGCTCTCCGTGTAGAACAAAACAACCCAAGCGGGTAGACACGTGCGGGGTGATGTTATTGATGGTCGTCTCGAAATATCTATACGTCTATACAAATAAATAAAATTGGAGTGTCTGTTTGTAATATTAAAATAGTCGCTTTTTACTAAATGCATATGTATGTATACACAGTACATTCACAAACATTTTTTTTTTCAAATTGTCTGTCTGTTCCGGGTAATCGCTGGAACGGCTAGACTGATTTTGACGGGACTTTCACTGGCAGGTACCTGATGATCCAGGGGGAGGGATGGAGATGAGGAGGCTACTTTTTTAGACTAACTTTATCCCGCCGCGGTTACTCGCGGTACGACGATAACCGCGGGTAGCACCACGGGGTTCAGCTAGTATGTAATAAAGCAAGTGAGGTACCTACTATTACATATGGTTTGGCACCGACTTCGAACCTATGAATAGGTATCAAACATGATCACATACTGAATTGTCCAACCGGTGACACTCATTGCAATGACATAAATACATACACAATACATAGCGATACCTATAGTATTTAAGCAATAAATATATGCTATATATATTATCTTACATATAAATATGAATAACTAGTAAATTAAAATAACGAAATGAAATGAACATGAATAATTGATATACAAAATTATTATAACGTAAACCTTTTAATACATAGAAATAAAATTATTCAAACATTTGCCATCGCATTCACCACAAAAACATCCATTATACAACACGTGTACCTACATTATCTGATTCCCGATTCCCTTTAAAATTAGGCGTGGGCCTCGCCAAAGGGATCGTTGCTATAGGAACCACAGAATTGCCAGGTCTCAATTCAACACGGGAATATTGATCAGATGGATCAAAATGTTCTGTGAATGAGTAAACATCCCCAGTTTACTAATAGATTGAGTTTAAATTTTGGAAGTTTTGATAGAATTTAATTATCTTTTTCAGAATATGTTTGAGACAGTCTTGTGGTGGATACAGATGTGTGCTTTTGTGGGGTATTGAGAAAAAGTTTTACTAATTTTCTCATTAATTTTGCAAAAACATTATTATTTTTGTTTGATGGATACAGTAAAGTACAAGAAGTAGACTAACATAAATCCTTATTTTATTTTTAAATCTAGATCTGGTTTTACAAGGAAACGAATCTATGTTCATAAATAAAACATAATCTGTTATTTGTGCAGTTCGAGGAAGTTCGTTCACCTTTTAAAATTAATACTGATACGAAAATCTTCACCTAAAAACAAACACGAAATACGTTTAATCATAAATTCATTGAGGAATCAAATTTTAATTTTATATCAAGAGTTACAATATTATCAAAATATTCATACATATATATAGTCTATACTTCAACTATGTGCTTTAGTTTTACATATTTTGTATAACTGTAATATAATATATCTTCGTATCATGAAACCTTAAAATACGACTTCTTTAACTCAAAAGAAAGTTCTCATATCAAATTGCTTTAAAGTGGTGGATGTTTTATTGAATAAATTCAGCCCGCTCCACGATATGAAATTTTACGGAGAGTAAAATAGAGCGTTAACTATAAGTGAGACGTTATGCTGCAGCGCTTTGTCATGACTTGTGTTGTCTAACTAACTGTTAAAACAAAACGCTTATTATTAAGGATAGTTTTCTCGCAACCAAAATGAGGTGAACACCGTAAATTTCATGGCGCTTTCACATTTCTGCCAACGTAGTACAAGTGCGCAACGTACACACTCTTGACGTAACGTAACGTGACGTAAACTCCAGACGGGCGTCGTTGCTGACACGGCACGAATAGGCCGGCTCAACCGGGGTGATATCACCGCCTCACAGAAAAACCTGTGTGAAATAGCGCCTGCGCTGTGTTTCACCGAGTGAGTTAGGATACCGGAGACCCATATCCAACCCCTCCCTAAATCCTCACGGTCCTAATCCAGTTGGTAACGCACTTGTGACGCCTCTGGTGTTGCGGGTGCCCATGGGCGGCGGTAATCGTTTACCATCAGCTAATACGTCTGCTCATTTGCCCATATACCATAAAAAACACTTAAAATTTATATACATAAATATGTATATAATATTTCACACAAACTTCTGTGTTAAAACTATATCTATATCGTGATTCAACGATGTTGCATAATCTACAAGTAAAAACATTTTTCATGAGTTCAATATTGTATGATGTGTTCTTGGGTGGTCTTTGCACTTCCAGTTACTTGCTAAAAATATACGAGTGCGTAATATTATTGCTAAAATAGTATTATCTGATGCTACGGCAATATTTTGTTGAACTTTTCATTATCAATAGCACTCTACTATCTGTTCAAGAACTCAGTGATGATACTTGTAGGTTCTGTAAAAGGAATAAATGTAGACGACATTATAAATGAGAGAAAGAAACCTTCAAACAAAACCTAAACCAACTGGTCAGAGTAGTATAATATGCCAAAACTTCCTTTCTATGGAGAGACTTATGTCCAGTGGTGGTGGTTTAAAAAATGAACTGTTAAAAAAGTTTATAGTCGGAGGAAATAACCATAAGTAGAAAATAGGTATAATTCAAGATAGTATAGTAGACCCCGTAGCTTAAGTAGCAATCTCCATCAACAATTTATAAGGCAAGGGATATTGAACTAAAAATGTATAGGTGTTTATCACTAAGTATATTGATGGAATGGAACAAAAACATTTTAACTGGCTACTAACAATGACATCGGTTTCGATAACAATTTGCAAAAAACATCTTAACGACCAAGTTTTGAAACTCTCATCTCGTAGTGACCTAAACTGACATATTAGGTCTTCTAAAAGAATTTAAATTCTCACTGCGACCCAAAATAAAAGCATATAAAGAAATTACTTTGTTTGCAATTACGGCAGGAAATTTCTCAATTTGAACCGATAATAACTATCCTTGCGGAACCAGCTAGTCATTATATTTAAAAACTAGCTGAAACCCGTGATATCCGCGGTTATTGTTATACCGCGAGTAACGCAGCGGCACAAAGTTAGTCTACAAAAAAGTACTCATCATAGATCATCAGCTACCTGCCAGTGAAAGTCCCTTCAAAATCAGTCCGGTCGTTCCAGAGATTACCCGGAACAAATAGACAGACAGACCGACAGACGGACAAAAAAAAATTTAACTAAATTTTTGTTATATGTACCGTGTATACATACATATGCATTTAGTAAAAAGCGGTTATTTTAATATTACAAACAGACACTCCAATTTTATTTATTTGTATAGATGTATAGATTAACAATATCGAAACCTTTAAATTCATAAAACTATATGCATTAGTAACAATAAAGTGTTACTTTACGACCTTTTGAAAATTGCAGCCACAAGAAGTATATTTAATGACAATTTTCATTTGTGTACCAAGGCAATCAAATAAAATTGGATTACAATTTATTTTGTAGGAAGACTATTATTAAGTTTAATTTTTAGTTGTAATTTTAAAAAAACCACGCAGCAAATCATATAGATGTTATCGCTATATAGTGCGTAGATCACGTAATCTAAAACTGCAATTACAATGTGATACGTACGCTATGGTATATGATAAACAAATATATAATGGTACATAAGAACATTCATATCGTCTAATGTTATTCTCGGTATTTTTGCCCTTAATTATTTGGGCCGGATAGGAATTATGCTGGAGGAAGCATTTGATAATGGAGGATGTACACACAAACAAATAGAAAACGATATGTTTTCTCATATATTTGACATCCGGTCTTGTGTTATTTTGTTTAGTAGGTACTGACGAACTTATTATTTGACGTTATTAGTTAAAAATGTGGATGCGATATTGGTTATTGACGTGAAAACGTCTAATAAATCGATGGACGCCGGCTGCACCAACGAAAAAAGATGACTCGTTCTCGCGTTACGCTCATTTACGATGATTTAACCTGGTTGAAAGTAACTTAGCTTGTGATGAACGCATACCCTGGTCCCCCATTTAATTTGCACTTTAGCATTATTATTTTTTATGGAATAGGGGCAAACAAGCAGATGTATCGCCCGGTGGTAAGCGATTACCGTCGCAAATTTTAAAGCGTAAATAGATATATCTTTTATGTAAAAATCAGTTGCTGTTTGTTTGTCTCGCTACAACTTGAGGCGGCTGGGCCGATTTAACTGTTTTTTTATTTCAAAACATTTTATTTCAAACGAAGAAAAAATAAAAATAAATTGAAAATCAAAGACAAAAGACAAATTTTGGAAAACCGTCGAGTCATTTGCTATCTTCCCACAGTCACGATAAAATAGGAACAGTTCATAAAATACCGTAGCACGGTAATGCACGTATAAACCAAATAATTTATGCGTTTGCGTCATATCGTGTTTCCATGTACATTCTTTGTAAAGTATTCTTAAAGATAATGTGGTACAAAATATGAATCTTGACAGTAAATCAAAATAACATTTGAACGTTATTGAAATCGATCGATTAAATAGATCTTTAACACGCTTTTATTAGATTGACCTGTATGTATGTATCTATATGTTTTAACTTTATTTTCACCTACTTCTAGTAGTCTGATAAACTTAAAAATTTGCACAGTGGTCAAGGACCGATGACAATACAACAATTTGAAAAAAAAAAGTTTTTTCTAGCAAAAATTCAACAAACACGCTTTTATAAATACCTACTTGTACCAAACTAAAAATTTAAAAATAAATTATAGTTTTAAAAAAATACGCTTTAATAGCAATCGAACTAAAAAGTAGAAAAAATAATTTTAATGTCAAAAGTATGGGGTGCTTTCTGAAAATATTTCAATAATGTCACCCCATGCTTTTTACTTTAAAACTAGTTTCCACTTTTTTGTTCGATTGCTATTAAAGCGCGTTTTTTAGTTTTATAGTTTTTTTTAATCTAAAATTTATTTAAATACTAATTCCACACCCAAAACGTAACAATATTGTATATAATCTCTGATTATTGTTGATACAAGTAGGACTTATAAATTCCAGCTGGTATGGTAAAAAAACATTTCTCAATTACGAATAAACCGAAATTAAGAAAACACACACACCTACATACGCTATTTATTTAGGAAAATCTTAGTCTACTCTTGTAAATGGCTCATACAATTCATGACTCATTAAACTCGTATTTTTATAGCTTTGTGTACTTTGATTTCCAGATTAGTTAGTTACCATTTTTGGATCTAACTTTGCATCTGAACTAAACTTATTGATTCTATTTACAAATTACCACTAACTGCCTCGTTGGTCTAGCGGTTGACGTATGCGACTGCTGATCAAGAGGTCTCGGGTTCGAATGCCGAGTCGGGCCAAAAGTGTTATTGAGTTTTTCTGATTCTATAAATACTTAATAACAGCTCGGAGTTTGAAAGTTGAGGTCTGAACCCCCGTGTCTCGGAGAGCACGTAAAGCTGTTGTTCCTGCGCCTGATCTCTCCCCGGTCGTGTCGGTTAACCGTCCCTTCGGATTATGAAAGTGAGGTAACATAGAGTGCACCTATGTTCGTGCACACACTTGTGCACTATAATATCTCCTGCGTAGTTGGCTGGTCTCTGTTGAGACTGGCCGCCGTAGCCGTAATAGGCTAGGCAGGGGTTCCCAATCTTTTTCAGCCTACGGCGCACTTTCGAGATAGATTACAATACTGTCTCCCCCCCCCCCCCCCCTCTCGTACCCAGCCATTAGACATAGATAGTATCAAAAAAATTATATACCTACTCCACGGTAAAAAAAACTTATTTATTTATTATAAAAAATCAGAATTGCAACAAAATATCTACGAAAGAAAATTGCAATAAGAAACACAAAAATAAAAAACAATAATTTCTCAATAATAGTAGACGTGAGCCTGGTATTCTGCGCCCAGTTTTTCGAAGCGTGGGATAAGGTTTGAGACTGCCACTCTCATTTCTTGCACCACCTTAATTCTTGAGCAATATTTGTTCTTGATTACGGCTACTGCTGAAAATCCAGCTTCACACAAATATGACGTTGCAAAGGAAATGAAAATGTTGAAGCTTTTGAAGTTAACTTTAGCGCTGCGTCGCATCGTATTACAAATTGTAATTCGCTTCGCGTTGAAACGTCTGCGTAGGACAAGGCCTTAAGAACCTATGATGCGAGCGGTCAAAATATTGTTGCGGTATGGATACCCGCAAATAATTAACCCTTTCGGATAATGATAGAAGACCGACTCGCGGCGCACCTCGCTACTTCTTGCGGCGCCCCAGGGCGCCGCGGCGCACACTTTGGGAACCCCGGGGCTAGGAGAACATCACGATTACCATAGAATCACATTTTGAAACTGCATGTATACTGTAAAAAAAAATGAAATTTCAAACTACAAGGCGTTTTATCCTTATCATAATGCATGGAACGGCTATCATCCCGTTATACATATGTAATGTCATCACATTTATGAAACTAAAATATCATTTCATACTTAAATAAAGAATATTAATGTTAATCTCTAATCTAAAGGTTTTAGATTAGATATGTTACTAATTTCGGCGGTCAAAGGCTAATCAGTTTGTTTATTGATTAAGAATTTATGAACTGGATTCTCATGCGTAGCGTTCCTATTGGTTGTTGTTTATCTGTTGGCCTTGATAGTTGTTTGTTAGCTCTTCCGGTTCCATCTAACTCGAAATCGATCCATTTACTTATAAACTAGCGGTTCGACACCAATTACGGATTCAGATTTAGTATGGTTTACTTGCCTATTACATGTAACTAAATTCATGTTTAGGACTTTCAAGATGAATTTTTCTGAAAAAATATATTTAAAAGAATATATTGTTTCAGGATTAGACAAAAATAGGTGGAGAAAAACAGAGGAGGTTAAGTTTAGGAAGAGTTTGAGCTAAAGATATATATATTAAATATTCAGAGCATTTTAAGAACAAACAAAGCTAATATAAACTAAAGTGCAAGAGCTCGCCCTAACTCTAACGCGAGTTTCTTTGTTAATAGTTTCCAAATTTGCGTCGTCTTTGTCATACTTATACCTGCAAACATAGTAATCTCGAAAGGCCTGAACCGTTTTTTTTTAATCTTAGTTAGAGAAAAACCATGGGTAAAAATTTCAACCTATAAAGGAGTTATAGGTTGAAATTTTTACCCATGGTTTTCCTCTAAACGTTTTTTCGTTAAACTCTAGTGATATTTCTGTGTCAGGGTGGACTTTATGAACATCTAACAAATACATACAAACAGACATACAGATGAAGCTAATACAAGCGTGTTAAAAATTCATGAAACGGACACATAGAATAACCAATTAAAGCTAGCTTTCGATAGAGGATGGGCATTGTAGTATCGATAAAATTTTCCACGTGAAACCTCCTTCCTATTATTAATGACGATGAATCATTATTCATATCTTGGATACATAACTGTTCGTTAAACCAAAAGCACAGATTACTAAATATTTCACGCCCTAATAATTTCCTGGAAGCTATTAAATGTCTCTTCATTTTCCATCTCTTCACTCCATTCGACCCTTGTCACCTTGGATCAAGAATAAGCTTCTCAACTTTATACCGTGTGTATGGGATATGACTGCATGACCGCATGGATGCAATTCATAGCAATGTAAATAAACCTCATCTAAAGGTTTTTGTACGTAACAATAGACAGTAGTTATCGTTATTCTATTATTTTTCTTCGCGATATCGAAATACTACAAAATAAGATAACGATTAGATGAGATTTCTTATAAGATTAATTATACCGCACATGGAGATACACATTCTTGCACTTAACTTAAATTTAGTAATACCACAGATATAGATACTAATTGTTCTAATCACTAGTTCTTGCTACCAAAAACTTAAATATCAGATTTAGAATAGAATTGAATAGAATAAACTTTATTGTACACCAATTAAACAGTTTACATTTATGAGTATATTAATTTTACAGCCATGTACAAATGGCGGATTTAACTCCTTATTAGCTTTAACCCGGGAAACTAACATACATTAAGGTATGAGAATGTTTTTTTTTAATCTTTGTTTACTGAGCTGAAATGAAATTTGATCATAATATGATCTTCTATGCAATTTTATCCAACAAAACTTTATATATATTTCCAACAGTGACAAATAATTTTCTTTGCGAAAACAATTCTAACTTTACTGTTTAGCAAATGTGTTTGTAATGTTACTCAAGTTATTTGTCACTGTTGAAAAAGTATATAAAGATTTATATATATATGATACCAAATCAATCTGCATAAACTTGCAGTCAACCCAATTTTTGTGTGCTTCCACAATGCAGTACTTTTAATTACTTACGTTCAAGATCACTGATCTAACATCTACTGGCATTTGCTAAGTATTTTGAATTTCTTCATTAAATATTATAAAAATGTAACTCCAATTGATTGCTACCAATTAAAATTTTCAGAATTTATTTATTGACTGAGGATTGAGATTAAGAAGGTAGTGTGTGTGTAATATTTTTATAAAAGAAAAACATTAAACTTTATAATATTGAGCTAAGGTATAATACCAGAAAAGTATATGAAACACCAATAAATTCGTATATTAAGTACTGATAGACCAAAACACATCAAAGCTGCCCTAAAAATACCACAGAATCAGAGCTCCGGTCCCAGGGCTGTATTCACCTGACATGATTCGAACGGCCTTCAGGTAAAGATTTAGCCGCCATTGAAGGCGAATTGAAAAGAGCCCGTAATAAGCGATTCGGGCGGCAGCTAGGTAGGGGGAAGAAGGATGTCACTATCGCAACGAGCCCGCGCGAGCGATCGCCATGACTACCGAGACCCGGCGTCGAGTGCGCCCCTGGGCAGCCTTGCAATGGTGTGGGGAGGGCAATAGCCTTGACTACTTGCAAGTCGCTATCAATTCTCGTGTTTTTGACGGCGGTGACGTTCTAAGCTCCGCGCTTTCTGCTTGCGTATGAATATGTTTTTATTTTTCAAGGTCGCCATTTGTTTTTCGGCCAGTGTAATTGCAAAGCAGTATTTTCTGCAATGTTTTCGTTCATTGCTTGAGCATGATTAGTATTGCATTTACCACCATGTATTGTTTTTATAGATTATGTGGATTTTTATGGATTATATTGGTGGTAAAATTAAATCAGTACTTTGTAGCCATATTTTTGAATTCAATGCAAACAAATAATAATTTATTAATAATTGAAATTTAAATGTTTCTATTTAAAAACGGAATTTTATAAAAGGCGTGTGTGTAAGTTATACTTAATGTTTTTTCATATATGTGTTATATGCTTTCTAATCTACTGTTTCTGAGTACCCTGAAAATCTAAAAAACCCGGCCAGAGCAAAAAATGGAATCAAAAAATAAGTGAAACATTTATATTTTCCTTAGTTTTCTTTCAGCCCTAAATAAATATAATAGCAATTGAAAATTATAGTAAGAAAAAATAAATATTTTACTTATTTTTTTATTATACTACACACTTTTTACTATATTACATTTTATTACATTGCTTTTTAATTTTGATCGGGCGTCGTATACGATAACCGCTAAACCAAAGAGACCGTTAGAAAGAACACTTTCTTTACTTGTTTCTCGAAACGTTAGTATTTTACTGCTGTGGTGCTGATGGTGGTTGCTAGGAACTGCAAATAGTTTACAGTTTAAATAAGCTATTACGTGCCTCACTTCGAAACGTCTAAAGTCACTATATCACGGTACAATTTTAGTCGAGATTGCGTGTACAAAACCGTAGCACCTATATCTAGGAAGTGAAACCTCCAATGGCTCCTCGGAAGCCCTATAACAATCTTTGAATATTAAATTCGAGCGATTCTCACCCTTACTTCTTCATCGTAGAATGTATTATCGGTCGTAATGGAATTGCGTCGAATATCAGATTATTGTGCACGTACACTATAACGGCGACTGAAAATGGTTGTATAAAATTTCAGCTATTCAATGCCGCTTGAGTAAGGCTATCAGATAAGTACTGTAATGTGTAGTGAGAAATGAATCTCGATATTATAGATGTAGTTTTCGATAGCAGCCTCGTAAGCATCAACATAATGGGTAACAAAACTGGACTAGCGTGAATTTCAGTGCGTGTCTCGAGTCAGTTTTCCCCAATATCAGACTTCACGGCCTCAATTTTCAACGCTTATGCCTCTATAAGTTATTCCACCCTGCATACGATGCGTAGACCTTTGAATTTTCTTTCATAAAGCCTATTTTTGTTGCCAATAAATCCATAGCATTTTCACTTTCAGCGTAAACACTTCACTAGATTTTTTGTAGATAGACTTAAATATAAGTCGCCAAGAACATGTTTTGAAGTGTTTTAATGTACACTAAAATGATATTATTTCGAGAATCATCTTGCTTAACATTAAAAGAATGATATGTTAGAGACTGACATGGAGGAACCGTATAATTCTAGCATTTCAATGCCTAAATAAGAAAAAGAAACTATTACTTAACAAACACTACAATTATTAGGACGACATTGTACTAGTGTTTTCAGGCCCTCGGATGGGAAGGCCCTCGGCCTTCTACCGAATCCCTCCTTTGAGGAACCACCCAGGGGGATTCGGTAACAGTCACCTGGTTAAGAATGAAGAAAAGAATGTGAGTGAAGTGAAGAAAGAATGATCTATCACGAGTTTCCCGGCCGTGATATCACTCCGCCTCACTACGGTTGAATTGTCTTACTTGGATCGGAGTCTAGCTCTCTCGAGGTTTAGATTTTACTACCAGCATTGTGTTACGTTTCTGCTGGTAAGTAAACCCACGGATAAAGGGATATAGGGGAGTCAGCGTTGGGAAAGAAATTGGAAATCCGCTACTAATAATAGTAACAATGATACTGGGACATCGTGGGAGGATAGGCGGGGTTTGGTCTTTGGGAAGTTTGAAATATATTAGACAGCAGCAAGTACTTTATTCAACATGGTAGATATATATACCCCAACTTCGTCTGGAGCTCTACTCAATCATGCTATCTACAAGCCAGCAAAAAATATTTTTTGTGTTCTTTCTTTCTGCAAGTTGGTGCTATTATTTAAAACCATTAAAAACTAGATTTACTATTAATTATACCATTGTTAAGTACTAATAAATACACTTTCTAAAATATTACACAATTTAAAAGTAAACGTAAAACTTTACTAAACCTGAAACTTTATATATGTACATATACGTGTGCTATAAAACGATATCGATTAGTGGCCCGTGTAGCTTCCAAAAACATAAAAATTTAGGTTCTCAATATACATATGTATATAGATAACATACCACGACTACCCTCAAACTTACTCCTCGAAAAACGAAAAAAAACAAGTTCATGTTTTTGGCGGCTTGCTTTATCGGCGGCACATTTCAGCCTATGCGCCGCTCGGGGGGCGGGATGAAACTGGCGCGACGTACCTCCTTGCCCCATCCTACGTCATACACCTCACCCCGATTCCCAGTAGCCTCAAGTCTGATAGTACTGTATTTGACAAAATGCTCTAGTTACAATCACAGAACTTAACACAAAGCGACAGAATACCTTTGACCTTTGAAAATCTGTACTCAATTTTTTAGCTCAAACTCTTGATATTAAAGCGATGACTCAAGACGACATGATTTATTAAACTGACGTACCGTCATTTTAAAGATATTTTTCGTGTGACCTAAATGTCTGTGCTTAATTTAATATGGTACGGAGGACTGAGTACTGATAAAAAAGTTAAATATAAAGACGGCTCTTGAAAACAACCTTCAAAATACTTACTATACAGATCTGTGCAAGTACATTGAAAGATAAGTAATAACAAATACGTTTAGTCACACACAGAACAGTAATACAACACAAACGTGCAAACAACTTCTACTTCTTAACTACTAAAGAAAGAAGCATCACTAGCCCGCCATGGTGTGGGACGCCATGCTGCATTGTTGCATTGTCTACATTCGCAGTATGGTGACCACCACTCTTGGATTCTGCTTATGCTTTCCATCAGGCAGAGTAGAGTCATTTTGGCAGGGCCAAATATAAAAAAAATACTTGCTTGTTTCTGTCCATTTCTGAAACTACTCAACAATTTTTTACTGAATTCTTAAAGACATAGAAACAGAGTAATATCATTTTATTAGAATCGGGAATGCGAAATTATTACACTCAATTATATTATTGGTGTAACGAAGCTAATAATGCCGTGTCTTTTAGTAACATTATACCGTTTTACCGCTACTGAAAAAATATCGTTACCCCTCTAATCATGTTGTCAACACCTCTGTAGAAGTATAGAATTTGATAGTTGAACGACAAGTAATGTTCACTCAAGTATGCATGAACATGTTATGTATGAATATTTAGGAAGGAGAATTGCTCACGGAGGAGGACAATTATTCAAAAGTTTTGTATACACGTTACTAAAATTAATCCTCAGAAGAAAATTGATTCTTAAGGCTATTAAATTAATGAAGGCTCTCAAAATATACAAATATTGACCTATCTTCATTATGGATAAGCATTATGTTATTACTTTTTATTGAGTTGAATAAGTCCAATGTCTTGTTCTATTTCTTTGTCATTTATTTTACACTAACAAACTCGTGCTTACTTCTTTGGGGGTGTTTTTAATTATCTTTTTGTATAAATATATTTACTAAAGAATTTACAATAAATTGAGATTTGAGAGATTTTAAGAGATGACATAGCTTTTATTAAAACTTGGCTTACGAGTATTTTTTACTGTAACCCAGAATATAGGATTCGGCAGCGCCGAAAAAGGTGTCTGTGTGAAAGCAGCTTCACAGTGCGGCAACGTAAGTGTAAAGTGTTACTTTGCTTAGTTTTCTACTTCTGGAAATAATCCATACTGGACATGGACTTTTAAAATGTAAATGATTATTGCTACTAACTTGAAAACTCAAAACTATAAACAAACAATTGTTTAAACTCGCCTGAAATGAACTTCTGTGCTCTTTAAATAAAATAGGCGATAAAAGATGTAAGGAAAGTATAGTTCATAGAAAGCGTTCGGTGACGATGACGCGAGTTCCATTGTTTTGTTTTTGTTTTTTCACTCAAAAAGAGCTCAACGCGGCTAAAGAAGTTTCCACTTCAAAATAGTTAGTAGTTTCAAAATAACTTAGAAACTTTCTGGGCTATAGATATATAGACTATGTGCTAAACGGTTTTTCCATACAACTTTCACAGACAAAAGTAATTTTCAGAGAAGAATGCCCCACCTAGGGTTCGATTTATCCTTGTTTTTCTATGATCGTATTTGAAAAAAAAAGTTATATATGGCTATACATTTCCTATAATTAGGACCTATAATTAGGACCTTTAATTAGTACAATATCCGTCTCGCCTTAATTTGAGTCCAATTAGCAATGTGTGATATATATATATAGGTACCAGAATATTATTGGTCGTTTAAATAACATAAGGTTTGATATACCAATACACAATCGATTATGAATCGTATCGCACTTCGTGAAAACACATATTGCTTTTAAGCGTTAGATACATCTACTCCCACTTTTATCTGTAAGTTGGTAGTAGAATTCAGGCAAAGTGCGAGACCTTGGGGAACGGAACTGAGAAGGACTGTTAGTCGATGTAACGTAATGCAGCTCTGCAATAGATATATTACATCTATCATCCCCATGGCAGTGGTACCACCGCCAGCGAGAAAACGTTAGTCGTTTCTATCGGCGATTTTCTCGCTCAAGAAACGTACAATAAATATACATTCCGTGTAAACGAAAGAGATGCAAATAGTAATAGTTGCTCTCTGATTGTTCATACTGCCGGCGACGACTCGCTTTACTAGTTTTGTCGATGAGCGACAAGAGCTTTCAAAGATAAACTCGCTTAGTGATATTCGCTCAGCGAAGCTCGCTCGCTTAATTATTTCTATACAGTGCAGCTTTGAGTACACGTATGGATATCAACAAATCATTGCAACTCTATTTGTTGTGTAGTTCAGACGATGTCGATGGTGTATTTTACGATAGTATTTATACGATAGAGATATTGTCGGACACATTCAATTAAAAAACTCATCCGACATAGCGATAGACATAGACATAGCGATTGACAGACACTTAATGCGTTTAATACGTTGAAAGAAAAAGTAAGAAATACGAAGGGTAATAGTGTAAAAGGATTACTGCTTACACTGCTGCAATTCGTGATATTCTGCTAACCAGAACTAAGTCAGGGTTGCATACCTGTAACTCGAACTGCCCATTACGAAATATTCGAAAACCTGTAACCAATTTTCACGATTTCGTTATTACTTTAGTATATAAAGTGAAACCAAAATTAAGTTTTGGCGGTCTATGTATGTTTGTAGTGTCTAACCTACTTAACAGATGTTAATTAATGAGGTGTCAATAGATTCGTAACAACGGCCCAGGTGATATAAGCTATTTAATTTTAACAGAAGTTTTTACGTTATAGTATTTTAAACTTTTTGATGTTTTTAATGTCGTAATAATAACTTCTTCACCGTAGGAGAGCCACTCTTCGGTATGAATGGGCCGGCAAGACCGGAGTAATACCATAGCCTCACAGAAAACCGGTGTGAAATAGCGCCTGTGCTGTGTTACACTGAGTGAGTGAGAATACCGGAGGCCCATAGCCCAACCCCTCCCCATATCCCTATCCCCATCCCCCAAAGTTCGACAACGCACGTGTGACGCCTCTGGTGTTGCGAGTGTCCATGGGCGGCGGAAATCGCTTACCATCTGGTGATAAGAATAATAAATATCATAATAATAAAAAAAACTTTCACTTTAGCTCAAACAGTGTTCTGTTCCAAATTACAAATAATGATTAACCCTAGTCTAATTTAGCATTTCCTATTCATATATAAAACCTAAAATTACCATAATTAAAGCCTGAGGGTTTATAAATCTACCGTTGTACGGCTTTTATTACTTAGGTTAAAGATTTACTTCCATCAACCAAAGGAAATTTAAGTACAAAAAGTTGTACACGATTTAATCACAAACTCGACACTAATAATAACTGCCCCTATAATAAACGAAACAATATTATTAATCTAATAACATAACCACAAATTTAAAAACACCAGCTTTCAAATAAAATAAGAATGATCAAAATCGGTTCACCCAGTCGAAAGTTATGAGGTTACAAACATAACAAAATACAGTCGAATTGATAGCCACCTCCTTTTTGCAGTCGATTAAAAATACAAAGATTATCCACTTGTTAATGCGTGTTTATAATGTGTGCAAAATGTCCTAAGATCTAGTTTCAAAACTGTTGCTAAATTTTTATCTTTGCATTAAATCTTTGTTTAAAACCGACACTTAAAGCACAATTGTTTCAGGTTATTGATTTTGTTTTCGAGAAAAAAGAAGTCCTTGAATAAACTGTTAACCCCCGAGGATAGAATTCGATACACGTGCCACGTCGATAAAAAGCTAGTCGTGGTCATTTTACAAAATATCAAAAACCAAATTAGCTGGCAAGGGACTTATCGTTGACTGCCGAGTTAACAACCTATTGTAAGGATTCACGAATTGTGTGCTGCTGTACTGTAGAGAACTTCCCATCTGGCTGGAAAGAGCTGCTGCAAGATTTCTATCTTTAATTTAGTCTATACTATACTATAGGTACTAGTCCACCGCTCTACATATGCCTCTCCTTCAAAAAGAGGTTTTGGCCTACTACTCCACGCTGACCAGATGGATTGGCATAGGGTTTACTTCAAGTTGTGCCCGCTTCAGTGCGGGCAGGCGCTGGGAGGGGTCCGGATGTGTTAATAACAGCAGTTCCCAGATCCCTCCCGTCTCAGGCGCAGAGTCGGTTCGATTCCGACACCGCCCCGCCGCAAACCCCGGCGGGGTGACGGCCCGATGGGGTTTACACACGTAAAAAAAAAGAGTTTACTTCAAGTTTTCCTTTTTTTGCAGTGATGTTGTCCTGCTTAGTTTGTACCCTTAGTTACCTCTTATGACACCCATGAGATGGGATGAGATGAGATGAATGGGGGTGACACTTTGTATTCTTGATCCGTCACCACGCGGACTATCTTTAATATTGTTTCTCAAACCTCTCCAGGACCTGGTTGTTATCAAATATATACTAATTACAAATACGTTTACACTATAATGTTGTGAAGATTATTGAACATTTTAATAATAAAAAATAAGGTAACATAAAATTATATTTACGAAATTAATAAGGAATCATAAACTTCAATCAAATAGCAGAAGGGCACTTTAATTAACGTCGATGTTTAGTTCAAACAAATTACCGCCTTTTAATAAAACATTAATAAACTGTTTGCAAAAAATATCAAACACGTGTACGTTATAGGAACTTTGAGAAGTCAATGACTTTTAAATAGAGATAAATAATTGGTACAGTTCAGGATCCGAGAAAAAATCTAAACATAATTTCTAATTGAACTGGTCCCCTAAAGGGTTGAAGGTGTGAAGCCGTCTAGACGGACCAAAAGGACGGGTTTTGATAAGGGTGCCTTGGACGACCTTGAACTTTTGAACGGCTTTAACAAATGAGGCAGTCCCCGCCTTATACACGTCTGCATATAACGCGTTTTTTACATTTAACACAATGCGGGAGTCAAATAGAACGCTGCCAAAAATTGCTGGAAGTACGTTAAAACCGTTTAGATATCGTTCAAAGTAGGTCAAATTCAGAAGCCTTCCCATTAAAACCCATCCCCAAAAATTATGTATCTATCCAGCGTAACGAACAAATTCACGAACGACTGATCGACACTCAAACAAAATACAACCAATTACTTACTTCTCGTGTCATGACTAAAGGAATATAAATTTCTATCTCTCACCGCCTTTTCAAAGGACCTACATAATTGGTTTATAACTATCGCGGACAGATATGCAAAGATGGCGCATTCTCTTTATGCTGGACATATAAAATCACTACCGCACACTACAATAACAAGTGAGACCCGGCCCGGTACAGACGTACGAAAATAAGTTCAGCCAGTTCCTAAACAAAAAGAAACTGAAATAAACAAGGTCGGGAATCAACGCCGCCGTCGCCGCCGCCATAAAGACCGACGGCCGTCCTTGAAAATGGGGGGTTCTTACAAATTGGGTTATTACGGTGCGTGGGGGTGAGGGGGCGTCGGCGGGGAGGTATGGCACGAGCACGGGTGCGGTGGCGAGGCGCGGGGGACGGGACGCGTCGCGTGGGCGTACCTCGGCTGCGCCACCCGCTCGCCCGGCACGCCTCTCCAGGAAGACTCCCGTCCCAGACTAGGGTTCCGGCGCCGATCATTATAATTACTCTCCAAGGTGAGCCGGGAGCTGTGCAACCCCACCGGTGGCCTAATCCGGCGAGCGCGCCTCCGCCGGGACCGGCCAGATATCCCCAACATAATATTACGAGCACCAAACATTAAAAGCACTTAAACATCATCTGCCTATCCGAACGGTGCCAATTATGAAGCAAATTGAAAGCCTCTCCAACAATTTTGAGTGTGGGTACTGAGCTTTATTAAGGTTTTAAATTATACCCGGTTCGTAACTGACGAATGAAGCTTTATCTGAAAATATTCAAAGGTAGTTTTGCAAACCCTTTGTCCTAGTTCGACGCTTAAAATTTAACTCATTAGCGTGAAGTTTCGAAAGTTTGAGGACAAATTGTAGGTTACCTTTATGCAGTACCAAGTTAGATAATGCGCCTTTAAAGTTGAGCTTTCAAGATGAATGTCAAGATCGTAGCCAGCTGCCTAGCTTTTGTTGTATCAGTTTGAATAAAATTAATGATTTTTCTCTTGAATTATAACGTGGTTCTCACTATCAATTTTCAATAACATGCAAATGTATCTCTTTATGTATTTGCACATTAACTGCTTTGAACCAATTATACTTTAATATTGATTTAGCTTAGCGCAACTATTTCACAAATTTTACAAGAGCTCAGCTGTATAACCGAATAAATATAGCTATTCTGTGTGTAAAGGAAATTTCTTACGGTAATTGCCATCGCACTGGATAGATTTCAACGCATTAACTGCTCATTAGCAGTAATGATAAGAGGAAGCTGTAAAAGAAATAATTAATATCACTATAGTTAATCCCAAGATAAATGTTCTGAATTCCTTATATCACAATTACGCTGTCTCTCAACAATGTCTTTCCTGTCATGTTTATCTCGTATATATCGTGTATTCGTATTCATAGTTACGAAAAATTAAAAATTATCAAGAAGTAATTTTCCTTTTACTAAAAGCTTGGCACCATGTCTGCAAAATCTATGATAACCTTTTGGTCATCGTTTTACGAACGGTACACCTTATGACGAATCAATTTCAAGATAGTTGCGTTGTCATTGTTGCAAGTTGCCTAGATAATCTATACTAATATATAAAGCTGAAGAGTTTGTTTGTTTGAAAGCGCCTATCTCAAGAACTGCTGGTCCGATTTGAAAAATTATTTCAGTGTTGGATAGTACATTTATTGAAGAAAGCTAAAGGTTATATATCATCACGTTAAGACCAATAGGAGCAGAGCACCAATGAAGAATGTTTCAAAAACGGGGGAAAATTGTTACGCTACGAGCAATGGGAGACGCAAACGAGGTTGCGTGGATCAGCTAGTAAAGGAACAAAAGTATAACAAAAGAACTAATTTACTCTTGCATTACAGGTAATATCGCATAAGACCACTAAAAACTGAAATATTTTAAATTTGTAGCATTCATTCGGTGATATAAATAAAATGGAAGAACTTAGTAACGCATTATTTTTTAGGAAATTTGTCCAACACAAGACAGCAACCCTTGAAAAACTTCTGAAGACACCTATAACATTTTACTGTCAGATAAACTGTGTGTGCTTGTTTATACCAGAGAGACTAAAAAACAGGTACAGGAATACAGGCAGCCACCGTCATGAACACTGCTTCTACCATTCGATAATAAAGTGGGAAGATAATAGATAATTAATAGCAAAATGTTTGCCTGAATCCGATCTCCCTACCCCGACCCTTGTACAACAACATTTATGCAAAGTTACGAAAATATTGAGTCAAAGTTACTTTTGTTTTCGTAAACTAAAGTTGAGGCGGAAGAATTGTAAATTAGATTTATGCTCTGATGAGAGACGAGAAACCTGTGTACAAATGAAGTATGGTACTTTATATAACAAATTCAAATTCAAATTCAAAATCATTTATTCAATTAAGACACTAAGTGACATTTATGAACGTTAAATTGAAGCTGTAGTTAAGAATCATAGATCGACACAAACAGACGCCACAGCATGTGCTGTATTGTCCAGTTAAATTAGGTGAAAACACCAAAATCTACTGCCTGCCTGTGTCGATCCATAACTTCCAGTTTCCAAAATGCGTAGAGCCTCATGAGAAGAATACTGGCAAAGAAACTCATGGCCACTCTTTTCAAAGTCAGATTTTCAGGTACAATAGTGTTAGTATTACATGTAAGGTAAACAGTATGCAAGCTGTTGCCATCTGAATTTCCTTTTATTAAAATGCTCCAAAATCTAACGCTCAAACAAAAAAAAGAAAAGAAAAATCACTCATTGATAATAAAAAAATAATTCGTGACTAGATTAAAAGGCTACAGTTGCAGTTGAAACACGATTTGCGGTCAGTAAGGGTCTTGTACATAAATAGGAAATAGTAAATCCACTACTGAGTCATGTCCCGTATCTTATTGCTCTAAAGGGAATAACAGAATTGTGCTTAAAAATGTATAACAAATATATTAGATCTTAGCGTCGAAACTCTAAACACAGTAATACGAATTCTCGCGTAACGAAATGACAGCAGCAAGGGCTATTAATACTTGTGACGCTGTCATTGTCAATGAGATGCCAATGCCCATCGCAGGTTGCCACATTAACGATGAAGTCGATAGAATACCGATTTTGTGTATTGATTTTTTTTTATAAGAACGTACTTAATATATAACTTACCAAATAATTTGAAAATGAGTCAGTAAACAAATTTACAAATATCCAAAAATACACAATAGACCTCTATTGGCTTATCACACACTTATCTATGTTTCACATAGTTTCAGACAAAATTAATCTCTATATTCACATGTTGCATGTTTCGCCTTTGACTATAATTATATTCAAACATTTTTTAATTGGAAACTCTCACGAAAGTGCGGTTAATTGCGATCTCATTGCCTAAATACAAACAAGGCGTTCTATACAATACATTCTGATAGCACATTGCGATGACGCAATACTGCGACCGGCTGAAGGCCGATAATGCGTGAACATGGCCCTTAGCAACAAAGTGCGTCGCTTTACTACAAGAAACCATCATAACGTGACATCTACCTCTCGTGGATAATGCATAAAACCTATCTGGTAATCAATGCGGCAGAGGGGCCGAGGAAGATCAATTTATTTCGGACATGGAATTTATAGAAGAATTCTGACTTCAAAAATGGCCATTATTAATTAAATGTGGTTTGATATTTGGTCCCCTGCACAACTTCTACTGCTGTCAATACTATTGAGGTTATTGACCCCGCCATATGTTCAGCCTTTTTTAGGTTCACGTGTTGAGTATTTACTGGACGTCCGCAAGGGGCTTGAATTCATCGGCCTTTGATGCCGTATACTATAATTTAATTACATATAATAACTTCGATCAGTAAACTAGTTATTGGGCATAGCTGTATAATGATTATTTTATTGAAAAGCTGTTGTACAAAATAAGTTTTAGAATAAAAATGTGTTTAAGGACGAGCAATGTTGCAAGCAACATAGCAAGTTGTACAAATAGCAGAGATCTTTCGAAATTTTGAAATAAGTAGACTATATACAGCATCTTTAAAAACTGTTGTTTAATACGAACTTCTAGAATACTGTTTTTACGTAATCAAAATCTTATAATCTTCTCTGCTGACTTACATCGAAAAATATTGTGGTAGGTTTGCCCAAATCGAGCTACAGTTGGTTTCTTTCTAAGGCCGGCTATAGCTATAGCAAATAGTTTTTATCGAAGGTTTCTAACCAAATCAAGGTGTGGTTATTTATTATAAAAAAGACTATATCGTCATCAAACAGAGGTTATCAACCTCTGATAGTATTAACGAATGTTACGAACAACGTGAACTGTATGTTTGGGATGTTTTCTAAATCTCTGGTAATAAGTTTTAAATAGCTATCACAGATATCCAGCTATTTTCTTTTGTTTGTTTTCATCACTGCTTTCCTTGTCAATTTTTATAACCGATTATTTACTAATCAAATAAAGTCTCTAAAGTCTAATAAAAGTCTTTAGAACAGAATGAAATGAGAGTTGAGCTATGGCGGTTTCACAAATATGTGTCTAATTAAATTTATTGAACTGATTTAAAACTATAGAAAAGTTTTTTCGGTTAATTATAAAAATACCTATTTACAATTTTGACATATACCATAGACTGCTTTTGTGTGTCTCTGTCTATGAATAAGGAATTACCTCTGTGGTCTCTGTAGCCATATAGGCTTTTGAAAGTCGCGTAGAAAAACGACTAATCGTATAACAGTTAAGATATTATTTATTGTTCTTTTATTAAGAGGAATGGAACCTTTAACAAAATGTCACTTCACATCTCAACCAAGAAGTTGTCCTATAGAAACGTAGGTCAAACGATTACCTCTTAAATTTTAAAAATGTGTATATAATACTAGTTTCAGGAAAACCGCAGCGGAGACCTTGTAATATGAATCACGTGAACCTTTATAAACTCAAGAGTGTTCTAGGAATGTCTGTTTAACATCACGGAACAATTTAGTACCACCTATTAGACAAAAAGTGCAAAGTGAGGGAGGATATATACTCATAACATTCATTCTTGAATAATATGTATATATGAGTAACAAGATAGAAGAAAATGACTATTTCGGTTTAATAGTTACCTACATTGGCTTTTATTAATCACTTACGACATGGCCCTACTTCGAACGTAAGTCTTTAAAATTCTCGAATTTTCTACTATAATATGCATATATTACACACTTAAACCTGGCTCGTAAATTACTGAAAATTGCATTAAAATCAGTTGAATAGTTACAAAGATCTAAGCCAACAGATATCGTAAGGTGCTTCATTTTTATCCCCGACGCAAAAAGAGGGGCGTTAATAAGTTTGACGTCGATGACTGTCTGTTTGAGTGTGAGTGTGTGTGTGTCTGTCTGTGGCATCGTAGCTCTCAGACGAATGTTTCGATTTCGAAGCAGTTTCTTCATTTGAAAGCCAGTTGCCTTGCGGTGGTTCTTAGCTATTTGGTTAATATCAGTTCGGCAGTGTAAGAGTATCAGTTGTTTTCCAAAATGATGTAATGAATTTTTGGCGTATGATTACTCGATTAAGTGCTTGTGTAGGTAGTAATTTTATAGATAGATAAGCGTAGGTAATAATTTAGTCATTTTAAATTTAAGCTTGTAAAGATTGAGTCCTATTAATTATGCCTCTTTTGAATTAAAATGGCAAAGAAATCATGACATACTTAGAACCAATCTCTAATTATCTATACTAATATATAAAGCTGAAGAGTTTGTATGTTTGTTTGAACACGCTAATCTCAGAAACTGCTGGTCCGATTTGAAAAATTCTTTCGGTGTTGGATAGTCCATTTATCGAGGAAGGCTATAAGATATATATCATCACGCTACTACTAATATAATCGGAGCAACAATGAATAATGTTTCAAAAACGGGGGAAAATTATCACACTATGGGCAATAAGAGACGTAATAGAAGTTGCGTGGATCAGCTAGTGATTGATATAATACTTATTTTTTGTATATACATACATATTATACTTACAAAACATTTAGACTTCGAAACAACTATTTGCAAGTTCACAAACATTTGATCTGACCCGGAATCGAACTCGAGATTTCAAGCTCAGTAGTTGCATTCAGTACCTTAAAGTATTAGGTTTAAACTCACTACGTGATTGCCATACTGAAAGTCATCATCAAACGCAAAACTAGACTAAATCAAATCTTATAACTGCAATTCGGAAGAAAATAAATAATAAGTTGCAGGTAGTAGAGCCACGCTGATTTCAGCACGAACTGTCCGGTTCAACCGGGCCGGTACTACCCTCGCACAGAATATGCTGTCGTGTATCGTTGGTGATTGCGAGACTGGAGGCCCAATGATGCAGAAGCATTACTAGGCCGCTATGGTGTGGGTCACCATGCTGCATTGTATGCATTCACAATGAGTATGGTAACCACTTCTCTTGGATTCTGCTTATGCTTTTCATCATGCAGAATAGAGTCATTTTGGCAAGGCTATACTTAAAAAAAAGTGTCTGGAAAGGTTCGAGACATTTCTTTTATTTTTCTTTTATAAAAGCTCATTTGACTAAGTGCAGGTAGCTTTAGACCTCTAGATTCAATAGTGCTATAAGAGTTTAATCATCTTAAAAATATTTGGTTAAAAAATACGCTGCAAAGGGAGTTTTCTTTTCAAAATGACAATGATGTACTCCTTTGTATATTTTTTGTGAAAATATTTACTTAAATGCAATAAGGGTAGGATTTTAAATATGACAGGTCTAATAAGGTTATATGAAAGAAAATTATTAAGTGAAAATTAAAAGTTGTTATTATCTTGTCGCTGAATATAAAAGTGCATATTTAATAAAAAATAAGATATTAGTGCATATTTAATAAAATCCTTTTTTTGCTTGAAGCCGATTCAGTAAATTGAGTTTTTTCGTGCTATTTTCATTGATGGAGTTTTTTTACTGTGAGATTATTATATGTTACAGATGCTTTGAATAGAATATTCTTTATGGAAGGTATTTTAATATTAGAAGTTAGTAAATGTGATATAAAAGTTGAGACTGAATTGGGTAAATGTTTTAGCACGATTGACACATTTTAATCAAAACATCGAATTATATGCATACAAGTAGCTAGTATCTTCAATTATCTAGCAAATTTTGGCTTCAGCAACCATTAATTTGTCTGGAGACATGACCGGCCCACTACCACTTCAGGGTACTGAGACTCTGTGATACCGATGTTAGTTACTCAAGTTCTCGAGTCAGTAATCATCGATTACTTTATCGTCATTCTGTTAAAAACTCACTAGAAAATTTGTGGCCGCATTTCAAACTTCCAGAGGCAGAAAATTGAAGGATTTAAAACCTAATACTTGGCAGAAAAGAGCTTCACACCTTTTTTTAAATATATGTGAATGCGTAAGACATTGTTGTAAGTAGGAATAGACAGTAGTCAAATAAATAATTTCGTAACCGACCGTATTATTTAAGTAAACCTTATACGAATAATAGTAGTTTAATTCAGATTTTGGGTAATTTTTAAGTAACGGTTACCTTCTCTGTCATTACGGGAACATTAATTTACGATTTCATTCTAAAACTGCGTCACGCAATGGATTTTTATTTTACAGAATTATAGGTTTATAATGCATGCGGACAAGAGGGTAGTTTAGCCAAAGAATAATACCATATGGGAAAAAAAATACAAATGTTAATTTTAATTGCATTTGAAACTGATTCTTGGAAAGAAGTACATAGGAGCATTGTTTAGTACGTCTGTTACAGATATTAGACATGTGTTCATCTATGAGTGTGTGCTATTATTATAGAGCCAGTAGCTTTGATAATACAGTGGGTGGATAAGAAATAGATTTAAAATAATGACCCTATATTAGGTAAAGGACAACTGACGTTTTATTGACTAGATAATATTCTAGATTCTACTCTATTATTTTTCTTTAACAAAACTCTAGCATTAGGAACATACATCCTGTCTCACGGGGGACTTTACAAACATACATGAAACGGATACAAATTTACACCCAGATTCAGAACAACAATTAATGGATCACACAAAGTTTTGTCCCGTGTAGGATTTGAACCCACAGTACTGGCGCAGTGCAAGGCGGCGTGGCGACAATCACATCGACAGCCTTTATAATCCACCGCTGAGCATAGGCCTCTCGAGAAATGAGGTGTTGGTCTACTTGACCATAATGGCCAGACGAGTTGCTATAAAAAAAAAAGAAGTTTCTTTTTTCAAAGTTGCCATCTCTTTGCGGTGATGTTGTCCTACGTAGTTTGTTCCAGTCGAGGATTGCGGTTGTCTCTGAAGTTCCCGCGATCCCCGGCGTAGGTGAGAGAAGGAATACGGGGGGGTTTTGGTCTGACAGACCCCTTTGCCCTTTCCCCAGGGCGAAGGACATCCAAGAGGATTACCCCCGGCAAAAAAAAAAAAAAAAAAGAAAAACCTAGTTTGTTCACTTGATCGCCTCTTACGACACCCTTGGAATGAATAAGTAATAAAAAAATTTAAAAAATTAATACACAATGCCATCTAGTCCCAAAGCGGAGCTTGTATTATGGGTACTAAACAACTGATATAAATACATATATACGTTTTTTGTAAATACATACACATTATACAGAGAAAACACCCAAACTTTGAAACAAATATTTGCAGATCATACAAACATTTAATACGACCCAGGAATCGAACCCGAGACCTCAAGCATAGCAATCGCGTACGCTACCACTGCGCCAATCAGGCAGTTTGTGTGGCAACAGCAATAAGGGTGGTGACATTCTGTATTCTAAATCCGTCACCACGGTTGCTTACCGGGTTGGTAATGATATGAAATGTATGGAAATCCATAATTCGGTATGTGGTGATATAGGTATTGAGACTAACTTAACTCAGATGTCAAGTCAATTACTAACCTATATATAATATGTATAATGAAAATTTTACTAACATTTTTTCAATCACTATATAACTCGTAGTATAATAATAATGGCTAGTTTCATAGTTACATATATTAGTTTTTTTCAGTGTCTCAATGACCTTACCTATGATTTAATCTAATACAATACATTTAGTATGCAGCAAGTTCGGAGGCAAATAATCGGCCTCGCTACAACTCGTTTTTAGAAAATTTACAAAAAAAAAAACAAATACTGAGCAAACTGCTTGATAAACATAATCTCAAATTTCCACAAATATTACATATATAAAAAAAACACTGCTTATTCAAACTACAGTATTGATATTGGAAGGTCGTTCAGGTGAGATTCTACCTTAATGGAAGCAGTCAATCACATTTCAGATGCTTTTGTCCTCTTCGTCATATTTAGGGAATTATGTCAATCTATCAATAAACTAAGAGGGCAAAGTGATAATTCGGTTAGACCAAGAAATATAGCCAAAAAAGATATAATAAATAATAATAAAATAAAAAGCCTTTTATTTCTTGCATAATAATAACATTACAAATTAAGTATTTCATTTTGATAAATTATATAAGATAAGATTTAAAAATTCAAATAATTAAAAAGATTTATATAATTCATTATGTTATGCAGGCATGCAAGAACCCCTCTTATGTGAAGGTGAAGGCCTCCTTCAGACTTTTCCATATTTCCTTATCTTTGGCAATTTCCTTCCAGTCTTTGCCAGCTATTTTTATAATATCCTTTTCCCAACGAGTTGCCGGTCTTCCCCTCCTGATGCCTGCAGGGCCCCGCCATAACGAAAAAAAGATATATAAGTCTGGAAATACTTGTCAACTTCATTTAGTACTAGCTTTTGCCGAAGCTCCGTCTGCATGTTCGTAGATTATCACGGTAGAAAGTAGCCTATGTTCTCCCCCAAGAATTAAATTATGCAAAATTTCATTGAAATCGGTGTAACTGTGTAACCTTGAAAGCGAAATAGATAAATAGAGTTGCTTTTGAATTGACAATAGCAAATCTTTTATAATAAAGAAAGAGAATGCAGTTTATGAGAATGTAACGTAATGAAGTATTTTACTAAAACTTCTCTTATGATTAGTATTGAATAACACAATTAGTTATAGAACTCGTGTGAGTTTATAAAGTGCATTTATATATTTTTTTTACCCATTACTACGCAAGGACTCTTTATATGTCGTTTTATTTGTATACATTACTTTACTAAAAAAAAAAAAAAGTATATATGTATTTGTATAAGTTGTCTAGTACCCCATTTTTTTTTTTTTTTTTTTTTAACGTGTGGAATCCCCCTCGGGCCGTCACCCCGCCGGGGTTTGCGGCGGGGCGGTGTGTCGGAATCGGACCGACTAAAACCACACGGTGTGCCACTCTGCGCCTGAGACGGGAGGGATCCGGGAACTGCTGTTATTAACACATCCGGACCCCTCCCAGCGCTTGCCCGCACTGTAGCGGGCACCGTCAGCTGTAAAACTCTCATTTTAGGCGACGTACGGCACACGCGTAACGTCGCCCCCTCGCGGGTAAAGTTGTCTAGTACCCCATAACACAAGCTCTGTTTATCTTGGGACTAGATGGCGTTGTGTGTTTATTTTTGTTTGATGTCCGAAATATTTATTTATTTATTTATTTCTTGTAATAAGTTAGTATATATGTATGTTTCATGTAGTGTAAGACGTCCACAGGCTAGGTAGAGTGATGATTTGCGTAAAACGGCTGACGGGAGCTGGATGCGAGAAGCCGAAGATCAAACCACGTGGCGTGCAATTGGAGATTTCTATGTTGAGCAGTGGACTGCAATAGGCTGATGATGATTATGTTATAAATCTAGAATTATAATTTTGTAAAGCCGTGGGAGAGCCACGCTTCGGCATGATATATGAATGGACCGGCTCGACCGGAGTTATGCCACGGCCTCACAGAAAACCGGTGTGAAATAGCGCTTGCGCTGTGTTTCACCGGGTGAGTGAGAATACCGGAGGAGGTGACCATACCCCAACCCTTCCCTACATCTCTTTCCCCATTCCCCAAAAACCGGCAACGCATTTGTGGCGCCTCTGGTGTTTTGCAGGTGTCCACGGGCGGTGGTAATCGCTTACCATCAGGCGATACGTCTGGTCGTTTGCCCGCATATTCCATAAAAAAAATACCATGAAAAAAAGAAGGAAAAGCTCTGATTAACGACGTCTTGTTTTGTCAACATACCACGATGACTAGGTATTTATTTGCAAGAAATAAAAAACTAAATGTTGTAATGAATTGGAAAATACTAAATATAAATATTTGTTTTCTCAAATTTCCAAAATGAAGCTAATCTGAATATGTTAAATTAGTTTCATTTTGACGATAGTATTATAAGCAATTTAAACGTAAACCTTTTTAAAATTCTGTCCTATCCACAATAGAGTGATCTACGTCAGCTGCGCTGAACGCACTGGCCAAAACACGAGAATGAAAATAAACCACATTGAGTTCGTTACCCGGGGCCGTTCTCACGCGCATCTTATGTCATGATATTCGCGCATGCGTACACAATACGGGTATGTATTCTAGTATAAGCACTTAATTATACTATAATTAAGTTTTAACAGAAAATATCATCTTTAGTGTATTATTTTAACATATTTCTCAAAGTAATTAATAATATTTAATCTAAGATCTATGATAATCAGCCGGGTATAATAGTAAAACTTCTGTGTGTATTCATTAAAGAAGTGAAATACACTAAGTCATTGAAAAAAATGCACGGCTACCAAAAAACTTTTATAAATAAATTAATTTATACTCTAAATGAGAAGTCTTACATGATTAAATGAAATTCACATGAAATAAAATGTAGACATATTATTCTTTATGTTATTTCGAAAAGTGAAAGTAAAATTACATTTAATTATTATAATTATTCATACAAACTTAAAAGGAACGTGTCACAGTAATGCTCTCGTGTATTGTGTAGATGAGCTACGGATGCGCTACGGTTGCATCAATGCACTGTAGCAATGCAGCTACGTTTTCATCTACGGACTGTAGCCATGCTACGAAACTGCATACGTGCAAAAAATATTTGCACATGCAATAATTTTTGTAATTATACTATGCAGTGTAGATATTTTTATATGCAATGAACCAAATGCAAATTCCTCTACTTAGCGCAAGGTTTTTTTATATTTTAGTCAAAATTTACTTGAATAATAATACAAATTCTGTTAATTAAAACGACCTCATAACGTACCGTAATAACCTTGCATTTAAACAAATGGCTTTAAGTAATCAATCAGCATAATAATTTAAATATTGCATATTTTAAATAGGAAATCTGTTTACGTTTACGAATTGCTCGCATGGAGATTTTTTTTTAATATTTAGTTATATACCATAAAGTATATGTTCAACAAACACTACATTTAAGATAAATGATTTAGGTAAAGTAATATAACTATTTATTTTCCGTATTTCATCCATTGTTATGACGTCACATATACGAGTGCGGTGGTGAGTGACGTCATTGGTCACGTTAATGACGTTTTCAGTTTCCAGCGTACGCCTGAACTATAAACTCACACTAATATAGAATATTTATATGTATATCCTTAAGACTTATTTTTATAAGATATTAACAGAGAGTGATATTAGCTGATCACTTTTCAAAACATTTTAATTTTTATAACTCCACACTTTCCGACACACGAAAAAATAAAGTGTAATTTAGGAAAAAAACTAATAAATGCATTTATTTCAAACTAGCCGCCAAAACATTGTAATTTAAAAAATGAGTTTGATGACATAAATATTTTTAAGTTTGATGAAATTCACGATAATATTAATAATTCAGTTATCAAAAAAAATACTATACATTGATTTTGTCATAATCTTATATATAACATTATTCCTCGTCAAAATTAGTCAAAATAAAAAAATAAAAGGAAGTTAAAAATTATTTACTAACTCATAAAGAAAAAAAACGTGCTACACAATTATTACAAACGAACGTGAATTAACACGATTAATTCATATGAAATGCCTCTGAAATGGCTGACGTTTAATTTTACGCGCTAAAACTTCCTAATAGTTATTAATCTTGTCAATGCAGGAAATGATAAGCATTATTAAAAACATCTCGGACAAGTATTTTGAAAACAAGTACAATTTTAACAAATATAAAACCGACTTCAAGGTTCGACTCCATTTCTCTTGGATGACATCATCAGATATTAATGTCCTTATCATGGTACCACCGTTGGGACAACTCCTTTCCATTAAAAAAATAATCATCAAAATCGGTTCATAAACAACGCGAAAGCTCATAAAAAAATGAAAATATACGGTCGAATTGAGAATCCTCCTCCTTTTTTTGAAGTCGGTTAAAAACATGAATAATTAAAGATCTAGGCCAGCTTGAATTGGCTATCAAAGCTAGCTCTAGGATTTTTTTTTATTTTTGTAGTATTAATGGAAATTAGTATAGTTAAAATAAGTATAGTTTTTATTGCATTTAATACATGAAACAGTAACATTTGTACGAGTCAGAATTTAAGAAAAAAAAAGTACCATTACCGTGGTACTCAAGTTTAATTCACGAACTGATGCCCAAGAGTCTCGACCGACATTTGAAGAGGTTTATCTCGAGGAGTTAGGTCAAGGGCCTGATGCAGGAGGCGGTTATCCTCTACAAATCACGTGTGTTAAGAAAATCCTGGAACTTATGAGGATATGTAGTCAGTTTTTTATGTTAAAAATTATAATAAGCATATTATATAATCTTATTTATCCTTTTTATTCAGTCTTTAATATACCTCTTTGATAAGCATGGTACAGTAAGTGAAAATCAGCTGTTTAAGAAGAAACCAATGTGGGTTTTTACATAAAAATCCATAAAATAGCTTGTGTTTTAAATCTGTTTTAAATCAAAAAAAAAAAAACAACATTGAACGGCAGTCGAAAATACTTTCTTGCAAAAAAATCTTACGTAAGTAAATATGTTTAAAATAGTAAAACCAACAATTGTAAACTGCGGGTAGGTATTTTGAATAAAATTAACTGAAATACTTCTACAAATATAGTAGGTACATCATATATTCAAATTCATTCACTAAGTATTACTTAATGCAAATTAAAATTAAAAACTTCTGAAGAAACAGGAAGCGCAGATAACAGGTTAACCTTTAATTCATGAATATGAAACAACAATACAAACTACATTTACATGAAACCCATTCACTAATACATGCAAAAATATTGTTTTAGAAACTTATCTTTTTCTAGCAAAGTAACTTTTAAGGTTATAGGGTACATAATGATGTTCACCTAGACGATAACGGCCACGGTGGCAAGTCCCGACGGAGACCACCCAACTAAGCAGGAGATATTATAGTGCACAAGTGTGTGCGCAAACACAGGTGCACTCTCTGTTCCCTCTCTCTCCTAACACGAGCTTCAAACCTTTAGGCAAAGAGCGTACTCCTTCTTAAAAGGCCGACAACACACTTGTGACGCCTCTGGTGTTGCTCGTTTGCTCGTTTGCCTGCTATTCAATAAAAAAAAATTGTCACGACCAGGGAGAGATCAGGCGCAGGACCGACAGCTTTAGGAACTCTCCGAGGCACGGGGATTCAGACACCAGCTTCCAAACTCCGAACTGTTATTAAGTATTTCTATAATTGGAAAAACTCAATAACACTTTTTATCCCGACACGACGGTACATAGTATAAGGCAGTAAAAGTTAAAATTATTTTGCTAAAACTTAAAATTTAAGATTTAAGATACAGAAACTATGTCATCTGCAAAATATATTATATGTTTTAATCTTTCGGCGATCGCTACTTACAAGAAACAACATGTAAATCAAAACTTTCAGCGATCAAAACGTATTAGTTTTAATAAAAGGAATGTTGTTTGCTCTTTACGCATTAACTAATAAAAAAGCTACACAATCAAGAATAAAGAATGAGTTGTCGACGCATCTTTAATTCAGTTGTGCGCAGGGGCCGCATAGAAAACCTTCCGCGAAACCAAGGCCAACAGAACCAGTTATGAGACCGGTACAAAGAGGGCCCCATGTTCGAGAAACCTTTTTTGGTTGACGTTGGACGAAAATATGCGAATATGCGTAGAGTTTGTTGCAAACACGTATGAATATACAACGATCAACCCACAATATTGGAAACTATCAATACTATAACAATTATTTTTACCGAACTGCGAAAGAAGGTGGGTTATGTTTTTCGAGTGTATGTATGTATGTATATTATTTGTATTGTATATTACGCCTTAGAGCCTAAACGGTTTGTAGTATTTTTATGTGAGTGGTGTCAATAGATTCGTTTTGGTCGTGAGAGTAGTATGGGTACAACAAAATTAAAAAAAAAATAAGTTCTTTCTACCTTTTCAGTTCTTCAATGCATTTAATAAAGATGGCAGATATTGACGCAGTCGGATTTTTAAAATAATTCGTAACTTGTTTACCAATTATTTTAAACAAGCAAATTATAGAATATATAACACTATTATGTAGTGTAATCCTTTACATTCAATCTTAATAATAATAAACATTTCGGACATCTAACACACAGAGCTTGTGTTATGGGTACTAGACAACTGATACAAATGCATATTATACTTTTTTTGTAAATACATACATATTATGCATAGAAAACACCCAAACTCCGTAACAAATATTTGTAAATCATACAAACATTTGGTTCGACCCGGGAATCGAACCCGAGACTTCATGATCAGCAGTCGCACACGCCAGCCGCGAGACCAACGAAGCAGTCTTCAATCTTTAATCCACTACTAGATTTAGACTTATCTGATCAGCATAGTAGACCTAAACTTTCTTCTTAAGAGGCCTTTGTAGGTTTCTATATGAAAATCCATAGTACACTTCTATGGATTTCGGAATAAGTAAAAAAATCTAAAGCGTTTGTTGTAAACACGTATAAATATACAACGACCAACACACAATAATCAAAAAGTATCAATACCGTACCAATGTACAAAGAATTGCAATAAAGGTTGGTTTTGTGTCAAGGACACTAAAATAATTAAGCTAAATAATAATCACACTTATTGTGATACTCATAAAGTTAATTTTAATCACGATATTACTAAGGGAAGGAAATAATGTTTTTAGTGTGAAAAAATTAAACCACAGTTCGCGGCTATGACCACGCGTTAACATGTTATGATAAATTAATCGTGAGGTGTGATTGCCTAGTGATTACAGGCCACATAATAAATAAAGAAACTAATTTCCATTGTGAAAATTTATGCGTGCAATATTTCTTTTAGTAAAGAAAATTAAAAGAATATTGCAAAGAAAATATTTCCTAAAGAAAACCTAAGGTCGTTAACTATCTTAACCTTCTAATCCTTAATCTCTGAACTGATTTGGATAAATTTTGGTATAGAGGCAGATTGAACGTTGGAAAAGGATATAGCCTACTTTTTTTCGCAGTAACCGACGCGATGACGTATACGCGGATGGAGTCGTGGATGAAAGCTAGTTATTATAAGAATGATTTTATATTTTTTTTCTTCTATTCCCCTCTTTCATTTGCCAGTATAATGACTGCTCTATTTCTTGTTTTTTTTAAAATATGTCATAGTAAAACTGATAATAATAAACCAGAAAGAATATAAAGTTCTATTTTAAATTAAATGAATGGAACCGTTGATGACGTTCGTCTTCCATGTAGCCTATTGAATAATTTGCATCTGATTACCATTATATTATGTTATCTACATATTAGGGCTACTTATTCAATGGTAAAAATAATACGTTTTAAATAGTGCTTTTACCGTAATAATGTTCAACGCTTAAAAACCATAAAATGCATCGCATTTAACGTTTTTCATTTCATGTTTTTTTTTTTTATTTTTACGTACGTACGTTTTATTATCATTTTTTTATGGTTTATCTGCTTTCTGATCAATTGTTTTGTTTTTTCTTAATTTTTTTTGCCAATAAATTGTAGTACTTCTGATGGAAAAATTTATTTTACATAAGCAAAACATGCAGGCGAAAGCTAATCTAAAATATATAAATTCGGAGTGATACACGCAGCTGCGGTTAGCTTAGAACTCGATAGAGATTTAAAATTGTCCTCATATCCACACACATTATTATTTGCAACATAATATTGTATAGACACGCATAATAATATTATTATAACGTATGTTATAGAAGTAAATAAATAGTATATTTTGTAAAACTATATTCCAATGTCGACTAACACTTAAAAAATTTTAATGAATAACTGAATAAATGTCTGAAGCAGTTATATTAAATGGAAGTGGAACACAGAAAAAATCTATGTATTATTATTAACAGAATAATGTTTTTTATGTTTTATTCAATCTTTTTGCATTAACTCATGAATTTGGTACTGTCTATCAGCTTGATTTGGTTCATAAATAAAAAGGGTTTCCTCTGAGAAGTTTATACTTAAGTTTTTCTAAAAAAGTACTTATTTTATTATTATATAGTCTCTTTATTAATATATTGCAAGTCTCGGACGAGAAAAACGATTAAGACTGGATTGATTCTCGATCTGTGTGTCAGGGCCGGATCTAGTTATTTAGCCGCTCCGGGCAAAGATAACCGCCCTTTACAATTTAAGTCATGAGCTAATTATGTTAGGAGATGTTAAGTATACAAGTATCTACCTATAATATTTACGTCAGTCTATTGGGCCCTCTGAAGAAGTGTTTTTATGTTAGTAAGTAAGGACACAATGTATGACTTTTAAATAATTTCACAGAAACTACTGAATGGATTGATATATCATTTTATTGACATAATTATGTACTTTTCAACTTTATCACCATCATCAATCTATTGCGACTCTCTGCTACGTATGGGCCTCTTTTCCCTTGTGTTATTTTTCCCTTTTCCCTATCTCGAGCTAATCTTGTCAAGATTACCAGACCCAAGAAACCCAAAAAGGCGTGTCCTCATTTTGAAGACACTCCTCTATCTGCATCAGCCAGTATTGAATTACTTGATGTCGACATATCGAGTGAAATTCAGTTTCATGGCCATTAGGAGGATAAGGCTAAATTGGCCTCGAAGAAGCTTGGCGTGCTCAACAGATCGAGACAGTATTTCACTCCGGCACACCGCCTTCTGCTTATAAGGCGCAGGTTTGGGTGCGGAGGGCTAGGTTGGAAGATAGGAATAAGCCAATTTTGCCGCCCCTCAATTTTCGCCGCTCTGGGCAAATGCCCTGCTTGCCCCCCCTTGGATCGGGCCCTGTCTAGGTTCACAAATTGTTCATAAATTGTTACTCGAGATCAGATGAACCCACACCTGGTTTACTGGTTTACTCTCTATTTCTTACAAAATCTGCATGGTCCACCAAAGTAATAAAGACGTTTTCTATGAAAATTAACCAAACACACACTCACACACACATATACACACATGAGTGAGAGCGTGTATGTGTGATTACTTCAAAAATAGAATTGAAAATATTTTTATCTGTATTAATTCATAAATAATATTGTTACATTTTAGAGGTTGATGGTGCAAGAACGAAAGTTCAGGAAAAATCTTAAGGCCAAGAGCGCCACGTGACTATTTAACAGTAGGTAACTAGGTAATGAGGTGGGTCGCCGATTGCAAAAGTTTCGTATAATTTACAAAGTCACGGCTGACATGAAAACGCAATATTTACGTTTCAAGTTTGGAAATATAAATTTTACATTTATCAGGTTTCTTGTTGTTGGTGAGCAACTCCAATTCAATTCAATTCAATTCAATTCAATTTATTTATTTGCAGAAATGTAGGTTAACAGAGATCTTAAATATATCATAATAGTAGTGACCCATTTACATTCTACCATTTTAAAATAGTGTGCAAATATATATAGCATTGTATTATTATTATTTTTTTTTACATAAGTTAACAATAAAAATAAAAAAATAAATCATGAAACAAACAAAATATCTTAAAGAAAAAAAATAAATAAAAAATGTCGGAAAATTCGCTAATTAAAATGTCAGAAAATTCGCTAATTAAATGTCATAATAATGCAAATTAAAATGTCAGATTCAAACATGTCTCTTTTTTTCCTCAAATCCTAGTGCCAGTCATATGATAGTATGCCATCGTCATCCAAATATTCTTGAAGAGAGTAATAGCACTTAGCAATGAGCAGTTTTTGAAGATGCTTCTTGAAAATTATCGTATTGTCAGCTTTTTTTATACAGTTTGGTAACCTATTGTAAACATGTGGAGCAATACAGAAAAAGCTTTTTTGCATTAATGTGGTTTTGCTCTTTACTACACACAACATGTCTGCGTGGCGGGCTCTTGTTCTTTTCTCAAATAATGACATATTTTTCCTCACAAACATGGCACACTCAATGATGTACATACATGGGAAAGTCAATAAATTATTTTCTATGAAGTAAGATTTACAACTATTTGGAATTCTAACATCAAACATAGTCCTTATACAACGTTTCTGAACTTTGAATGCCAAATGCCAATCAGTGGAGTTACCCCAAAATATGATACCATACCGCAACGTTGACGAAACAAGTCCATGATAGGCTGTTATCAGTGCTGATCTACTTGCTGTACTCTTTAACTTATAGAGTCCATATATCGATTGACTCACCTTAGTACATACATATTCTATATGAGCTTTCCAATTCAATTTACTATCAATCATTAAACCTAAAAATCGAAGGTTCTCTTTCTGTTCGAATTTATGACCATTGTAATTTACATTTAAGTTATTTTGTACAGTATTGGTTCTTTGCTTAAAATTTATAATTTTAGATTTATCTAGGTTAATTTTTAAATTGTTGTTTTGTAGCCATTGTATAATTATATTAATAGACGTATTTATTTTAGTTTCAATAGATGTCAAGGATTCATTAGCAAATAATACAGTGCTGTCATCAGCAAATAAAGTCATATTATATGTAGTTGTCAGCGGAAGGTCATTGATGTATACAATAAAAAGCAGAGGACCCAAAACGCTACCCTGTGGGACTCCAAATCTCACTGTCCTCTCATTCGACCTAAAAACTATTTCAGACTTTGATTTAGGACATATGTTTGAAATTTCTGTAATTTGTTTTCTATTGGAAAGATATGAGTTTAATAAATCATGAATATTGCCTCTTATGCCATATTGATAAAGTTTATCAAGAAGTATGTCATGTCTTACACGATCAAAAGCTTTGGACATATCCATAAACAAGCCAATTGTCGACTGTCCTTTGTCCATGCTAGTGATCACCGATTTTACGAATTTATAAACTGCCATGTTAATGTTTTTATTCTTTCGGAAACCATATTGTTCTGGTACTAAAATGGCCTCCCTATCCAAATACATACATATACTGTTATGAATAACTTTCTCAAATATTTTGGAAAATATTGTCAAAAGAACAATTGGCCTATAGTTACCAATACTAAGTTTGTCGCCTTTCTTGAAAACGGGTTTTACAATGGTCATTTTTAATGCATCTGGAAAGACACCCTGTTCGTTGCAGGAGTTAATTAAATGACATAGTATCGGAGAAACAACACTACCTACATCCTTGATCACCTCTGTAGTGATACCGTCATATCCAACACTGCTGGTAGTTTTAAGGGATTTGATGATATTCAATATATCCTTTGGTGTGACTGGTGCTAAAAACATCGAGTTGCTCTTTTTGTAATTTAATTTGCTTGCACTTTTATCTAAATATTGTTTGTCAATCATGTCTATATAATAATTATTGAATTCGTTACATATCATTTGTTACATCCATTATGTGATCAAATAACTTTGAAACTGGCAAGTTCGGAATTCCTTGAATGTTAGCCATACATTAATTTAACAAGAGTGACGCAACAGTGTAAGTTGTAGTAAGAAACTTTTATAGGACATCGATCCAAATTTTACGAGTAATGTTGTCCAGTTGATGTATCTGTTTTTAACCGACTTCCAAAATGGAAGAAGGACGGAGGAACTTCCAAGGAAGATCTATGTTCCACTGTATGTTTTTACTTTTTTTTGTATCTGTGATACATTTGTGGCAGAGCCACGCTTCGGCATGCATGGGCCGGCACACTTCGACCAGAGTGATAACACGGCCTCACAATAAACCGGTGTGAAACACCGTACGCTGTGTTTCATCGAGTGAGTGAGAATACCGGAGTCCCAAACCCCTCCCTCCATCCCTCTCCCCATTCCCCAAAGGCCGGCAACGCATTTGTGACGCCTCTGGGTGGGTGTCCATGGGCGGCGGTAATCATCAGGTGGTAAGCCATCAGTTGTTACGCCTGCTCGTTTGCCCCCTATAACATAAAAAAAAACTTCTTCAATCTCATTTTAAACAGGTGTCATGCTCATTTGTTTGCTAATCAGCAAGAAAAATTTGCTTTTCTACAAATTATTATATTCACTATATTCTATGTAAGTATAAAGTAGGCGGCATCTGAAAATCTATTTGTGCCACTTAAATTAAACTAGTAACTTATCAGCTCATTACAGATGTCGGTGTAAAGTATATTACAGATCTAGTAAATTGAATGACAATCGATTTGCCTTCTATAAAAACGTAATTGGAAAGACAATTATAGCCAACAAAATGTGCGCGTTTGACAATAATAATGTTATTAATATTTTTGAAAACTTTTTTTCTTCAAATATCTGACACTCGACGCGTTTGAGTTCCTTTTTCGAAAAAATACGAACGTTTGGTCTGACTCAGGAATCGAACCCGAATAGCAGTCGCTTACGCTATGAATGCGCATATATGGCATTCAAAAATATACTCCACAGTCTAGTGGATAAAAAAGTTTGCATTAAGTCACTGTTTTCACCGAGGTGGACTCTCATATTATTATTCAACACACACAAAAATATTTATACAATGAAAAATTTGAGACATGTATCTACTAAAACAAAAATGTATTTGTTTTTCACAATCAGTTTAGAAAAAAGTTTATTTGTTACAAAATGATTTCATCAGACAGAGTATTCGAGTAATAACAGGAATGCAAATATTTTCACATTGGACTTACTAAAGTAGAACGATATCGATTTTATTTTGATCTGCAATTGTGACACATAAGTTTATTTATTTAATCAGTTAATACTAAAAAGTAAACTAGATATAGACAAGAAAAAGTTTGAAAAAAGTGGACATTAGTTTCTTAGCCAGTATTCTTCTCATGAGGCTCTACGCATTTTGGAAACTGGAAGTTACGGTTCGACACCGATTTCGGTGTTTTCGCCTAATTTACCTCGACAATACAGCACATGCTGTGGCGTCTTTTTGTGTCGATCTATGATTTTCAACTGTAGCTTCAATTTAACGTTCATAAATGTCACTTAATATCTTAATTGAATAAATGATTCTGAATTTGAATTTGAAATTCAGTTATAACAGTCGCTCGAATAAAAGATGGCTAAATCCATCCTCCTACAAAGATCCATCTAGGTATCACAACTTATTTTTAACCCCCGACGCAAAAAGAAGGGTGTAATAGGTTTGACGTCGATGTCTGTCTGTCTGTCTGTGGCATTGTAGCTCTACAACGGATGGACTGATTTCGATGCCTTTTTTTTCATTTGAAAGCCAGTTTCCTTGCAGTGGTTCTTAGCATGTTTGGTTAATATCGGTCCAGCGGTGTAAGAGTATCAGCTCTTTTCCAAAACGATGCAAGGCATTTTTGTTATATTATTACTCTTTTAAGTGTCTTACTCTTAAAAGTCTCTTACGAGAATGAGGCACTGACGTAACAGTACTATAATTTTGACAGTCACCTTCAATTGAGCAAACTGACTGAGCTCAGTGGTTTTAGTAACTCAGGGTACAAGGAAGTGAGTGACAACCGTTATGCATGCGTTACGATAACAATGAGTCAGTTACACGTGTCGACTTTGCACCGAAATAACATTGAATAAATTGCAGTTTAAATTTTTGGCAAACTGCTTTGAAACAGTTTTTTTTGTTTATAAATTAGGACTAGAAAAGAATGAACTCGGAAATCAGAGATACAATGACCTTAAGAATAAAATGTTTGTAAAGAATTTATTTAGAGGTTAATTGGCTGAAGAACTGCAAATATTTTTTTATGTAAAATTTTTACCCTACTTTTCATCTTAACGTGTATTTTACACACATATACAGGACAATCTATACAAATAAATAGAATTGGAGTGTCTGTTTGTAATATTAAAATAACTGCTTTTTGCTAAATGCATATGTATGTTTACACAGTACATATTACAGAAATGTAGTTAAAATTTTTTTGTCTGTCTGCCTGTCTATCTGTCTGTCTGTCTGTTACTGCAGTACGACGATAACCGCGGGTAAAACCACGGGGTTCAGCTAGTAAATAAGTAAATAAATATCTATACATACAATCTATATTTTACCTGGCTTCTACACTATATAAATACTTGTAAATATGTACTTCCTCGTTGTCTGGCGGTTGCCGTAACATGGGGCTGCAGATCAATAGGTCTCGGGTTCGAATCCTGGGTGGAGCCAAAAGTGTTATTGAGTTTTTCTGATTATAGAAATGCTTTATAACAGCTCAGAGTTTGGTAGTTGGGGTCTGAACCCCTGTTTCTCTGAGAGCACGTAAAGTTCCTGCGCCCGGTCTCTCTCCAGTCGTGTCGAACAACCGTCCCGACGGACTATGAGAGCGAGGGAACAGAGAGTGCACCTGTGTTTGGAGCACACATTCGGACACTATTACATAACCTGCGTATTTGACTGATCTCTGTTGAGACTGCCGCCGTCACCGTAATTGGCTAGGAGAACATCATTTTTGTTTTTGTGTTATAAAGCTACAGTGTTTGTTTGTTCGTTTGATTGTACGCACTAATCTCAAGAAGTACTAATTCGATTTGTTAAATTTCATAGTTAGACAGCTCAGTTATCCAGTAAGGCTACATTGCTTGTGTGGATCTGCTAGTGATTATCTTTGAAGCAAAACAAGAGGAGATAGATAGGATGAAAGTAAGATATAATTATTAGAGATCATTACAAGAATTGAAAAAACTAAATATCCCAATTTCATCAAACAGCCCATCTTACATACAGTGCGTCCCCGTATTGAGGACCAGCACAAAACAAACGTATGCCAATTGTAAGACAACTAACAAAAGAGTCGCTTTAGATATCCCTTTATTATCACGCTGCCCTCAGTTGAGTGTACTTGTGCTTTTGAAATCATAAAACCCGTTTTTAAAGTTTTAGTTCCGGTTGATATTCATTCTAGAATTAAACTCACTTGTACTTACTTATTCCACAACTTTTATTAACTTTAATCTTGATCGGTTTCGCCCTATAGCATTATCAAAGGTTAAGAAGGAACCTTCGTAAATGCCATATCATTCCATCATGCCAAGGGGATCGGAAGCGACAGTTTGTGGACCGCAACCTTTACTACCTTTGCCCCAAGCCCAAACAAAATAAAAACATTGCTGCGTGCCAAAACTGAAGAAAAAAACACAAAACAGAATGGAAAAACAATGAGGGTGCAGGCATACAAAAAGTGCAGTTCCGGTGGCATCAAAAAGACTAGCCCGCAACCTGATTAGACTAAAAAGGGTCGATCTCAGGAAGGTCACTGGTATCCTGATAGGGCATTGTCCCCTGAACAAACAACTATTCACTATAGGCACAACAGGCAGTCCTCTGTGCAGGGGATGCAAGGAGGCAGAAGAAACGCCGCAGCACGTTCTCACAGAATGTAGAAGTGTGGCAGATCAATGGACTGACTTCCTCCAATCAACATCACTCCCGGAAGCATGTGGTAACCTGAAAAGTCTGCTGAGCTTTTGGGATGATCTAGGATGGTTGGAGTAAGATGACAAACTCACGTACAACGGCTCAATCAAGAGACTTAGTGCGGAAATGGCCCTATAAAACAAACAATGCCATGTCAATAAAATATTAGAAGAAGTACAAATAAGTTTAATCCTAGAATGTATTTGAACAAGTTCCATCAAGTGCCGACAGTCGAAATTATAAATTACCTGTTGATGTTATAAGAAGGTACAGAGTTTTTTACCCGACTGCGGCGAAACCCAAAGGAAGAGTAATAGTTTTGATAGTCTATCTATATTTGTACGTTCCACCGTAGTGCCTAAGCTAGGTACAGAGTTTTTTACCCGACTGCGGCGAAACCCAAAGGAAGAGTAATAGTTTTGATAGTCTATCTATATTTGTACGTTCCACCGTAGTGCCTAAGCTAGGTACAGAGTTTTTTACCCGACTGCGGCGAAACCCAAAGGAAGAGTAATAGTTTTGATAGTCTATCTATATTTGTACGTTCCACCGTAGTGCCTAAGCTAGGTACAGAGTTTTTTACCCGACTGCGGCGAAACCCAAAGGAAGAGTAATAGTTTTGATAGTCTATCTATATTTGTACGTTCCACCGTAGTGCCTAAGCTAGGTACAGAGTTTTTTACCCGACTGCGGCGAAACCCAAAGGAAGAGTAATAGTTTTGATAGTCTATCTATATTTGTACGTTCCACCGTAGTGCCTAAGCTAGGTACAGAGTTTTTTACCCGACTGCGGCGAAACCCAAAGGAAGAGTAATAGTTTTGATAGTCTATCTATATTTGTACGTTCCACCGTAGTGCCTAAGCTAGGTACAGAGTTTTTTACCCGACTGCGGCGAAACCCAAAGGAAGAGTAATAGTTTTGATAGTCTATCTATATTTGTACGTTCCACCGTAGTGCCTAAGCTAGGTACAGAGTTTTTTACCCGACTGCGGCGAAACCCAAAGGAAGAGTAATAGTTTTGGTAGTCTATCTATATTTGTACGTTCCACCGTAGTGTCTAAGCTACTAAACCGATTTTAATGAACGAGGTGTTAACAGATACGTTACAATGGCCTGACTGATATTCCATTGTGATGTTCCATTATTACGAATATATTATACTAGCCGACCCACGCAACATCGTTTGCGTCTCCTATTGCCCGTCGCTTGAAAATTTCCCCTGTTTTTGAAACATTCTTCATTGTTGCTCCGCTCCTATTAGTAGTAGCGTGATGATATATACCCTATAGCCTTCCTCGATAAATGGACTATCCAGAACCGAAAGAATTTTTCAAATCCGACCAGCGGTTCCTGACATTAGCGTGTTCAAACAAACAAACAAACAAACTCTTCAGCTTTATATATTAGTATAGATTATATAATCTCAATTTAGTTTATATTAAAGTCTTTGTTCTTTTTTAACTTTTTATGAATATAAAGTATAATAAGTTAATTTGTAGGTAGCTCTGACTGGTGGAGAGGCGTAAAAGTAACTGGTGCTCGGAAGAGAAGTACCAGTTCTAGAGAAGACGGAGTCCTAGGGGGCTATGAGGTAACTAAACTTGTGGCTGATGCCAGGCCAGTGTTGTTAGACAGTGTGGATATATATATGTTATATTATATATATTGACAGTAATTCTCATTACTTTTTTTACACTTGCTACATTTAGTAATATGATTAGTAAAAGCTTATGGAATGTTTAAGAAACTTTAATTTGTAAGTGACAGTTCTGATTTTGTATAACTACAATCAAGTCCTGTCCTGTAATACCTAACCTTACAAATACAACTGCAAAAGTCTATTTAAAAAAATAAGAAAAAATGTTGTTATTTTTTATACCTGCAAATATAAAATTAATTTAATTATTAAATATTGTCTGTTTCTATTAAATTATAATTGTAACTGGTCACATCTCAACCATACAGTGTCTTGAAATTAATACAATTATTATTCAGAAGTTATTTGTATATGAAATGCATTTTATACTTCCCACTCAGACGTACGACGACATACAAATAATTACCGTATTTAAATAGATGCGTACTAACTCAATAATTACTTCTTTACATGTGCATCATCAAAAACTCATAATGTCCCACATGCATAATCATCATTATTTCCTTAAGAGCTACATTCTTTCAATACAGACCTATCCAGCTCTTCCTATCAAGAGTAATTTCCTTGACCTCCTTATACATCGCAATCGCCACTTTCTCCTTAATCTGGTCTATATAACTATGTCTCGGTCTTCCTTTTCCTCTCTTTCCTTCTATTTTTCTATGATGATACTTATAAAGTTATCGTGACGTATAAGGTGGCCTATTATCTTGTCTCTTCGAATTTCTATAGTAGATATCAGTAGCTTTTTCCCGTTCACTCTTTCTAGAACTTTTCTGTTTTTATTTTTTTCCTTCCAACTGATTGTTTCCATTCTATTCCACTACCACATTTCAAGGGCTTTCAGTCTTTTCTTATCAACATATTAAAACAAAAAAAAAAAAATTAAATAAAAACCAAACCAAATTTATAATTTTATTAATGCACACAAAACAATAATTCACGGAAACGATTTCACGACATTATTTTAAAATAAAACATCATTGAACACGCCCTTGGCCTCAGCCGTGAATTCAACATGGTGTAATCGATACAAGATGTATAAATTAAAACGTTTGCCTTTATACATAATGCTGTCAACATACCTATTCAATTTACCTAATCAACTGTCATATTAATCATGCTGATTCCTACTTAACATGCAGAAGGGTAGGCAGAGACAATTAATCTCCACTAACTACGGTCCAGACACACCTCTCTTGCTAAGTCTACATGCATCATTCGATGCATGCATGCTCGCGAGTTCTTGGTGCTTTTCATGTGAACCTTCTTTCGAACATCATCAATAATATTGTAAATATCCGCTAATAATAATGTAAATATCTGTCACTTCCACACGTATTCGCTTTTTAATTTACTTTGAAGGGTCTCATCCATTCTTACTACGTGGCCAAAAAATTAAAGCATGCCTATTCCGTATTGGTAGCGTCAGTTTGTATGACCTGCAAATATTTGTTTCGGAGTTTGGGTGTTAACCTTAACGTACTTACGTACGGCCTTAACCCTCTCCTGAGAGGAGACCCGAGCCTAGCAGTGGGACATTATGGGTTGTTGATGAGGTATTTACAAAAAAAAAACGTATTTATATCAGTTGTCGATTATTCATAGTACAAGCTCTGCTTAGTTTGGAACTGGATAGCATTGGGCGTTGGGTTGGGAAAATGTTATAAATATTATTATAAAATACATAAATTTTAAATAAACACGCCTGTTCATAAGTATGAGACGACTTTGTATTAGATGGTTTTGTGGTATAAGAAGGGTACGTGGCAAATGAGATCTGCTCACACAAGTGCTTTGCTGTCGCTTTGAAAGCAATACCAGGGCTAGGGGGTGGTTGAGTCAGTGAAAGGTATTAAAAGCATTGCTGTAATATTTATGTATATACAAATTATGTTATTGTTACATAACTTAAATACATACTTTGATAGTCGACAGATATGTTGTAGAAGTTTGTTGATAACTTTACATAACGATCTATCCAAACACGTTGCCTACACACGTGATATCAAACTGTTTCTTCCTAGAGTATAAATATGTACTCTATTTTCCTGTTATAGTACCTATGTACAATCATTTACTAAAGGTAATATGCAGTGCAATTAAGTTACAATGTACCCTTTTTTGTGCGGAAATACCCTCGGAGTCCATCGACTGGAGGCTATGTCGGACTCTACTAAAAATCGCACACCGTCTCGGGTACTACAAGCCGGGGAACCAGGTGCACCCTCGAAAGGGAATCCCTGGAACCCTGGCGTACCTCGAGCCACCTATGATCTGTAGATGACCCCCACCTATGTAGTAACAGTCATGATGCTGCTTTTCTATTAGAAAAGGGCGCGAGTACTTTGTGCAGATCGCGCCGCCACCCCGGCTTGCTTCTGCTAGGTTGACAGGGGCCTCACCTGGCAGAGTTCCACACGCTCTCTTGTTCACGCTCGGCAACACAGCATGTTGCCGAAGGGGAATGTTGCTGTATAAGTAGATGATAAAATGTTGGTGAACACGCTAGTCTGTGATACTATTACTTACGTTCCCCATTAAACGTATCCCACTCCGTCAATGGGGCACTTTTTCAGTCGGAACCCTGCAACCTCTGACTTTCTCATCATCATCATCATCCACACCCTCTAAAAATCCACGGCTGGAATTAAGTATCTTTTTAGAAGGAGATATATTGACAGAAACTAGCCAAGTGTATATCTAGTATATTTTTTCCTTACAGTGATTTTATCCTTCATGGTTTGCTCCATCAGTTGCTTCTTACACCCATGGGATGTACACATAGATTATATACAATCCTACTAATATATAAATGCGAAAGTTTGTAAGGATGGATGGATGTTTGAATGGATGTTTGTTACTCTTTCACGCAAAAACTACTGAACGGATTTGGATGAAACTTTACAGTTATATAGCTTATACATCAGAATAACACATAGGCTACTATTTGCCGCGATAACCGACATCTAGTATTTAATACTTTACATTTATTTAAATAGTGATAGTATTGTGGCCGACTAAGGCAAATGATAATATACTTTACTTTAGAAGTTTTAAAGTCGTAACAACAAAATCCAATATTGGCTATAAACATCACATACAATTAGGTACGTATACATCTACTACATGTATTTATAAATCACAGTGTTTGTTTACCCTATGTATTATAAAACTATAGGGATATACGTACATGTTTACTTATATATAATGTGTTATTGTATAACACACCGTCAGCTGCCAATAATCCTGTCTTTGATACGCTCAAAGGCTGTCTCGCGAAAATGATTTCAGAGGTAAGACTGTCCATTAAAATTATTGTTCAAGAAGATGTACTCTTATTTGTTTGAAAAGAACGTGTAAATATATGTAAGAGAAATCGTCTCGACAGGAGTAATACCACGGCCATACAGAAATCGATGTTAACTCATCTTTTCGTGGCCTAATTCAAGTGCAATGGCTGGATGTCCATGGCATGTAGTCTCTCCACTTCTATTGATCCAACTGCTCGTTTGGCACCCTATATAATAAATTATGACCTTGGATCAATGGAAAACCATAGTTACTAGTGATTTATTACACATATTAGAAGAAGTCTTGATGTAAAAATGTTAAAATCTTCATTACGGGGTCGGCGTTTTGTCATATATAATTACAATATACAATTTTATCAAATATATAACCGACTTCAAGGTTCGACTAGATTTCTCTTGGATGCCGTCATCAGCCATTAATGTCCTTATCATGGTACCACCGTTAGGATATCTCCTTTCCATAAAAAAAAGAATCATCAAAATTGGTTCATAAACGATGAAGTTATCCGTGAAAATATATGAAAAATACATATAAAAAGAAAACTCAAAAAGAATATTTACGGTCGAATTGAGAAACCTCCTCCTTTTTTTGAAGTAGGTTAAAAACAAGGTAATTCGGTCTTGACTTGGCAATTAACATAGTCCGTTCTATTTTTTTAATTTATGAGCCTCCTCTAAAGTGACATACTACAGAAAGCATAAGTTGAATCCAAGAGTGATGTCAACATACTCGTCATTACCAATGTAGACAATGTAGCTTGATCGAACTCTCGCCTGCTCAGTGTCTTATTAACCAAATGTCTAAATACTTAGCTATAAATATATACGCCTAGATAAATCTGTCTATATTTACTTTATACTCTTCAGTACCGATAGTCGAAGATGGGGTGACTTATCACACACGTGTTCTGTATTCAAATCTAACAATACCGTTGAAGGGTGAAGGCCCAATTAAGTAGACGTAGCAGATTGGTCTTTCGAATCATTCATTCACTTCCATTGACCCGTGATGTCATTTGAATTGAGAATACCTACTATATTTTGTGCTTACATCAACAGTCTAAAAACTTCTAACGAGTAAATCTATACTAATATATAAAGCTAAAGAGTTTCTTTGTTTGTCTGCTTGTTTAAACGCGCTAATCTCAGGAACTCCTGGTCCGATTTGAAAAATTCTTTCCGTGTTAGATAGCCCATTTATCGAGGAAGGCTATAGGCTATATATCATCACGTTAAAATCTACAGGAGCGGAGCACCAATGAAGAATATTACAAAAACGGAGGAAAATTATCACGCTACGGGCAATAGGAGACGTAAACGAGGTTGCGTGGGTCAGCTAGTTTAAAATAAGTTTTGAAGTGAAAACTTCTTTAGCTTGTGCACTTGGCAATATTTATTTTGGGATGGGTCAAAAATGTTAAACACGCGACAGGACATGTCGTGATCGGACACGTGACCTGACCTAAGACGGCGCAGCTCACTTGCGCGAGTACGGAGGCGCAGAGCGTTGGTGCGAGTGAGCATGGTGACAGCTAATGGCTCGACTGTCTAATATGACATGACTGGTAATATGTTTATATAGGTTCATATCTCGTTTATTCTGTATAACAATAACCTATATTTTTATAACATCACAATTAACCTTTTTCTTTTCTTCTTTTTATCGAGCATTTTATTTAAAGAGTAAAGAGGTTCATTTTAAGTGAGCTTAAACAACTGTTTGTTTATAGTTTTGAGTCTTCACTTCTGACGGCAGTCCTCATGGTTGAAAAAGCTCATATCTAAATAATGAGGAGCTCCAGTAAACTGTATTCAGTTTCCATTTATGTGTGTCCTCACATTTGAATAGAATTAAATGGAAAGTACATGGGTCTGTATTTAGTTGCAATCATAGAGATATAGATCACTCCAAAATAAAAAAAATATCTATAGGCCACAATAACAAACAAAACGCTAATTTAGAACCTCCTCCTTTTTAAATTGGTTAATAATAACAAAAACTGTATTCATGGTTGAGTGGTTACTGATGCCTATAAATAGTTATAAGCAAGCAGTGATGTTGTTCGTATGCTGCCAATCTTATCCCCCATACCCTCCCCAATTTAACCCTATATAATCCTTCTCCCTATTCAGGGAATTATGCAATAATTACTACGTACGAGAGAATTGGTTGACTGCTGACGTAAGGAAGGCTACATTTATTTGGATGACTAAACATGACTTGCTAAACTACATTTGGAGAACTTAGTCGCTGGAGAAAAGTCAGAGCGCAAGAATAGTACAATGGTAGCTGCTGAGATTATAAATTCATAGAAAATGTATTTAATTTCTAGACGTAGCTTGTACGAAATATCACATTTCTGTTAACAAGTTTCATATAATTCTAGAAAAGTAGGTAGAACTTGTACGCGATATCTACTTGTCATTTGTGAACCGATTTAACTAACGTTAAACTATCGTACGTAAACCGACTTTACAGACAAACAATTTTCACTCATTGAGCTATTTGTATAAATTCTGAAAAGGTATAATTTAAATTTTAAAAAAATACCAAGAATCAGAATTCGTCAAGGAACTTGAAGTCGATGATACGGCTTTGATAATAAAATTATCTCGTATTAAGTGGATTTTCAAAAAAAACGATTGTAGTTAATTTCTTGTTCTAATCATTCGTACATATACCACTGAACCCAATCAGTAGACTGAACTCGTGACGGCAGGTGTAGTGTAAAAGTGAAAACTTGCCAAATTACACATAATGACCGTTTAATTTGGACACCCGCCAAAATGTAGTGTCATTGGCTGATTCTTATACATTAGGGTACTGTAGGGTTTTATCTTATTGCAAATCAGTATTGGAATATTGCCTACCAACTAACAAATGCACAACCTATTAAGTTCTGGTTATTCTAGAAATTCTTACAAATAGAAACACAACACTATTCTAGAAGACTTAGTCACAGGTATAAAGTGTATTGACTCCATTTAGCTTAGCAAATTGTTGTTATTGTGCATGTTGATCTACGATTTTAGGGTCTACATAAAATACATTTTCAATTTTTAAATATTTCTTCCTATAAAAGTATGAAATAAAGATACTGTTAACATTGAAAGCATTATCTATACAAATAAATTTAATTCGAGTGTCTGTTTGTAATATTAAAATAACCGCTTTTTGACTAAATGCATATGTATGCATACACGGTACATATGCCAAAAATTTAGTTAAAAAAATTTTTGTCTGTCTGTCTGTCTGTTTGTTCCGGGTAATCTCTGGAACGGCTGGACCGATTTTGACGGGACTTTCACTGGCAGGTAGCTGATGATCCAGGGAGTAACTTAGGCTAGTTTTTTTAGACTAACTTTGTCCCGCGGCGTTACTCGCGGTATGACGATAACCGCGGGTAACACTGCGGGGTTCAGCTAGTGAATACATAAAATCAATCTCAAAGGTTGTTTGTTGATGTGTACTAAGAAGTTATCATAATCGCATGTGTTTCTTTGAACTTCTAACATAACAAAGTTAAAATAGACCTCTGATCCCAGCAGTCAGCACTGTCAACGGAGGTGGAGGTACTTTTGTGACGTGAGTATAGTGATGAGGTATTTCTGAAACCCACAAGTAAAATCATTTTCTTATTATAAATAGACTAAAAGCATTTTGAATAACAATCGTTCTTATCCTGTTACACGTCTTAGCAATACGCATTCACACTTTGATTTTTGTCGTTGTAGTCGATTCGGTCTTCTGGAAAACTCATAATTTTAGGTTGGCTAATACAGAATACAATTTATAATATAGAGACAGTAAACAGTGGCAGACCATTATATATATCTATACTAATATATAAAGTTGAAGAGTTTGTTTGTTTATTTGTTTGAACGCGTTAATCTCAGGTACCGCTGGTCTGATTTAAAAATTCTTTCAGTGTTAGATAGCCCATTTATCGAGGAAGGCTATAGGCTATATATCATCACGCTAATGGTAATAGGAGCGAAGCACCAATGAACAATGTTTCAAAAACGGGGGAAAATTTTGAGGCTACGGGCAATAGAAGACGCAATCGAGTTTGCGCGGATCAGCTAGTATATTATATTATATCGTGATTGTATCTTTTGTTCTTCACAGGCCCTTTAGAAGTCAGACTTTCTATCAACGGAGAACTCAGATCATGCCCCCCTAATACTTTTTTCTCAGATTACTTTGTCTAATATAAGCCAATGACACACGAGAATTTAGGCGTTAACGATTGCAGAAAGAAGAACGCTTGCAACTTGGCTAGGACAGCAGGGTCTGAGTTCTCCGCTGTTAGAAAATCTGACTTTTAAATGCCCTGTGACCTCTCTTCAGGCCCTCATTAGGTTTAAGTGTTTTCTCACATCCTAACTTCTTTAAACAATGGGAATAGTCGCGCTTCTTTATAATGATAATGGAGTAACGTAATAACTAAACAAGCAAAAAAAATGAATGTCTTAAAAATAGTAGTTTTTATTCCTGTTGTAAGACTTTTTTGAAATACAAATCTGATAAATTTTATGTGAAGCAGCTATTACAGTAGGTAACTGGTAGACCAGGTAGACAGGTAGAAATCACACTAGATCATCAGATCCCATTTTGACTAACTTTTTAAACAACTCTCAACCTTATGCCATAATGAAAAGACATTCCCAAAGGACAACCTTCATTCACCAGCCAACGCTGTATATTAATATGTACATTAACTAGTTAGAAACTAATTTAATTAAATAAAAAAGGTTTTTTTTAACTTTATTTTAATAAAACAGGTATTCTATAAAATAATTATTTGATCAAATAAGTTTTTATGTCGCTTGTATACTCATTCGATTGTGAACGCAAATTGCTCAAATATTCCAGAGAGTAGGCCCATGGCATGCACGCAATATGTGTCAGCCGTATGCGGCAATAAATTCATTGTGTAATGGCAGAGCGCGCATCGAATTGGGCCGCGTCCCTCCCAAGTGTGCCCCGCGCATCGCCGCCATTATCTGTCATACAAAATACAACTATTCAGTTCTGAAACGCATCTTAAAAACTATTAGAAGCTATTTGAAACATCACTACTAGCGCCATCTGTGATTTCTTATCAGAACTTCGTAGTAGTTGCTGTCTAACGTAAAAATTGAAGTAAAAATGTGCGTGACCAAATAATGTTGGTATTCCGGAAACGCTTATGTATAATAATATATGCATGAAAGGTCATCAAAGCTATTAAAACGATACTTCTTATTAATCTACAACAATCGTAATTTTCTATGCGTGGTATCAGGTCGCTACCTATTTAGGAAACACAAAAATAATTGAAATGAATTATGTATTGGTAATATCCTTGTACCTAAATGTATAATAGTTGAAGATTATTTCTATGGGTATGACTGTGAAATAACTTATGCAAAATTTGGTTAACAAAATTTGACCTTACGATTTTTTTTTAATTACATTTTAGAAATGACCTAATTGCAACAACATTATTTTTGCTCTCGCTTTAAATCGTCACTTATAGCATTTATGGTGGTTAAGAACAATAACGGTTCATCCCAAATTTTAGGTATTGGGTTTATGAACAAAAACTCTTGACCTTAACAGGAGAACAGGAGCCTCTAACAAACTTTCTGCCGTAACTAAAAACCGCTTTACAGTCATAATATCTCATAAGTAATTTCAGGATCATCAGGTAAAACAATGTATTATCCTTAATTTCGAACGCCCAGTTAATTAACCTTCTTCTACTTATAAATTAAGGGAAATTAAGTTTAATTCATCTTATTGATCTTACTTAAAATCACAAATATTTTCACAGCTGAAAGAAAAGTTATCAGCATATAATTCTATGTAAAATAAACGGACGTAAAACAATCTACGTGGCGCACGCAACCGAACTGCGTTATTCATTGCCACTGGCTTCTATGAGTGTGTGAATAACTCAAGGATTATTTTCTTTATTGTGTGTGTGAATGCTTGTTTGTGTGAGTGAGGGCTGCCACCTGTGCCGTAAATGGTTCATCGAATGTATTTTACTGCACATTCTGAGGAACGTATACGTTTCAAGAATGAGTTATGGTACCTGTACGCTTTTAATTAAGTTTTGTAGCATATTTTACCGTCGATTTAGTTAAATATGGATTTTAATCAACTGCGGGTTAGCGTTAAAATGTTAAGTTTCAAACCCAATTCCAAATGCCTGTCTATATACATAAACGGTATGGTAATAATCATTGTTGTAAGATAAGAAAAAAATGTAAGTTAAGTAATATGGGTAACGAGCATTTGTACAATTGTAACACAAAATCATGCATTTTAGATATCCATATTTATAATTATTTCAATGTTTTTCAGGCGAAACGATAGTCAACATTAAATTATTGTTTTACAATACTTGATCGTATTTCATTGAAATATGACCTTAAGGATAAAGGATCCCTTACTATCATACTAATATTATAAATGCCAAAGTTTGTAAGGATTGTTTGTTAATTTTCACGCAAAAACTACTCAACGGATTTCGATGAAAATTTACTGTAATATAGCTTATACATCAGAGTAACACATAGCCTACTATTTGCCGCGACAATCGACATACACGCGGGCGGAGCCTCGGGCCACATCTAGTATTAGATTACCAAGAAGTTTATTTGTTTTAAAATATCATTGTAGATACCTAAATCACAAAAACAACTAAGTACAATATTTTTTCTAATACCAAATCTATCTATATATTATACTATATTATAAAGCTGAGGAGTTTGTTTGAGTTGATCTCAGGAACCGCTGGTCCGATTTGAAAAATTATTTCAGTGTTGACAGACAACGGGCGGACAGCCTGATAGACAGACAGCCAAAAATTGAAAAAAAATGGGTATATGTACCGTGTATACATTAATTTTATATTACAAACAGACACTGCAATTTTATTTATTTGTATAGATATATCATATTTATATACATTCAAAGTTTGAAAGAATTCTTACCATTTTTAACTTTAGAACTTAAAACCATCGAAACCAAATAAAACACAGAACTAAATAAACAGTAAATAAATATTGAATGCATTTAAGTAATAAATTCATTAATAAATTAAGGCCTGTTATTCTAAAATTATAATGAAACTGTATTTAAGCATAGTTAACTGCCACTTGCAAAGTAAACCGCTGCCTTACAATCAAATTTAAATACTCTTAAAAAAAGAGATAAAACTTTTTGACAAAAATATGGAAATCAAAATTCTATATATTACGAAAATCCGTTAAAATTTAAATGCCGCGGCTTAATATCTGAAGAGCAGATTTTTTACTGGATTTTCCATTGGCTCATGTAACTCAATTTTGTAAAGTACATCTAACTTCTGCAATGTGTCAACCTTAAACCCCAAATCTGTACGTGTGTGTGCGTAGATGCGGTGCTCACGGACGCCTAACAAAGCGCAGCGTTGGCCATGAAATTGTTTGTACGGCTGCGTAACAGGGCTGTCACGCAAAAAGATTTATTACAAGCCGTATATTAGTTTAAAGAAAAGGCATTTAAGGCTGATACTTCTACTTAAATTACATGTATTGTATAATTTACTTGTATTTACTACATGTTTCAGTTGATTCAACCATAAAAAATTACATACGGCTATATCTTTATACATATAATTCTTCTGTGAGTGTGTATGTCACTGAACTACTCTCAAACGACTGGACCGATTTTGATGAAATTTTTTGTGTGTATTCAAGGGGATCTGGGAATGGTTTAGATTCACAATTTTGTCCGCTGGACAATGTTTTTTTAATTAATTTTTAATTTATTAGTAGTTATGGCAAAACGACGTTTGCCGGGACAGCTAGTCTTTATATATATAATTCTTCTGTGAGTGTGTATGTCACTGAACTACTCTCAAACGACTGGACCGATTTTGATGAAAGTTTTTGTGTGTGTTCAAGGGGATCTGGGAAATGGTTTAGATTCACAATTTTGTCCGCTGGACAATGTTTTTTTAATTAATTTTTAATTTATTAGTAGTTATGGCAAAACGACGTTTGCCGAGACAGCTAGTATATATATATTTTTTAATATATTTATTTTTTTGTATATAATTATTATATCTATTAAAAATATAATAATAATTATTATTACATTATTATTATATTTAGATGGTAAGCGATTACCGCCGCCCATGGATATCTGCAACACCAGAGGCGTCACAAGTGCGTTGCCGGCCTTTGGGGAGATGGAGGGAGATAGGGGAGGGGGTGTTGGGGTATGGGCCTCCGTTATACTCATTAACACGGTGAAACACAGCGCAAGCACTATTTCACACCGGTTTTCTGTGAGGCCGTGGTATCACTCCGGTTGAGCCGGCCCATTCATGCCAAAGCGTGGCTCTCCCACGGTGATACATTGATGAATTTAGAATTTAATGTGATGTACAAAGGGTGGCCTACTAGCAATTTCTTTTAGGCAATCCTTGGATGGACTGGTTTATTATTATTTTAAGCAAATGCTAGGTATTTATTTAGGTATGAGTAAACACACGAGTAATGAATTTGGTATGGTACGCTAAACTTATAAATAAACGTATGAAATATTAATACATAATATGCATAAAAGAAAAAATTATAATGTATATGCATGCATGCATAGTTGTATTGTATTTGTATTTATTCTTTATTGTACACATAGAACATATAAATATAAAAGAAATACAACGAAGTGTCATGTACAAAGGGCGTGCTTAACCCAAAATTGAGTTTTCTTCCAGCAAACCCGGAGTGAATAGAGGATAGTAGAGAAAAGTAAGGGCATAGTCATGCTTACTTAAGAATCAGTAGGGAAATGAATATAATAAAAAATGAAAAAAAAAACAATTTTTAATAGTAATTATAGACGTTGATTTATACCTACAGTAGAATATATTGTAATATTAATACACACATACGATATTTATGCGTAAATACATACATACATATATACATATATATACGTAAGATATAATAAGGGTCTGGTTATTGTAGGGACAGATAATAATCCCTGGCTTTCCTCTTGAACACACTCAGAGCAGGACTGGCGCGTATCGCACGCGGTAAGGCATTCCATAGCCGAACAGCTGCAACACTATAAGAGTGATTGTAGCAGCTCGAAGTATGAGAAGGAGTTCGAAGAAGTAGAGAAGAGGAAGAGCGGCAGGGTTGGCTTCTGGGAATAAAGTGCTCGAAGCGGTCACGAAGATACGAAGGAGAATTGGGGTTATAAATAATGGAATACAGTAAGGAAAGTATGTGTAGATCTCGACGCTGCCGAATAGGTAACCACTTCAGTTGTTTCCGGAACTCCGAAACATGATCGAATTTTTTCAGACCAAATATGAAGCGGATACAGAGATTTTGAAGCCGTTCTAGTTTACTCCAGAGCTCTTCAGTAGCGTCGAGAAAAGAAACATCGGCATAGTCAAGAAGTGGAAGTAGAAGGGACTGAGAAAGTAGTACTTTAGTCGAAAAGGGGAGAAAACTTTGAAGACGTTTGAGAGAGTGATATGTTATAAAAACTTTTCTGCTCACCTCCGTAATATGTGTGGTCCATGACATGTAGCAGTCCATAAAAATCCCAAGATTTTTAACTTGTGTCAAATATGGTATGATCGCATTATTATAGGACACTGGAGGTAGTGAACTCAAATCGAGGCTATTGTACATGTACCTGCCACCAATAATGATGGCTTGAGACTTGGCAGGATTGACAAGCAGCCCGAACGATTTTGCCCATGTATAGATGTTTTGGAGATCATTATTGATGGCAGCTACAGCTTCCGTGACCTCGTTAACCTTAAAATGTCTGTAAAGCTGCAAGTCGTCCGCATAAAGATGATAACGAGAAGAAATTTCTTTAGTGATAGCATTTATGAAAATGGAGAAGAGTAGAGGAGATAGTACGCCACCCTGGGGTACACCCGCAGTAAGATTACACCAGTTAGAGGCAGACTCTTCCGAGCGAACCAGTTGCGAGCGACCCCGAAGATAAGAAGTGAACCAAGCAATTACAGATCTAGAAACATTCAGAGACGATAGAGTGCCTAAGAGGATGTCGAAATCAACAGAATTAAAAGCGCTGCTGAAATCCAGTAGGACCAATACTGTCAGCTGTTTATTTTCCATAGCCAGTCTAATATCGTCAGTTATTTTGATTAATGCGGTCACAGTGCTATGATTAGTACGAAATAGTTAAAAGTATTGCTTGTTCTTTGACACGAGTAAAACAATAAAACATCTATGCAAATTAATAAAATTAGAGTGTCTGTTGGTAGTATCAATGACACAATATACTAATAGACCGACCCTCCCTTGGCCAATACTGTACACCAGAAACAGCTAGAAAAGATCCGTTAAATCTAGATGGCGCTACAAAATAAGATATAAAAAACCGTTTAACAAAGTTTAACACTATTTTATTTATATGCTTCAATTCTAGGAACTATATAATTATTTTACGAATATAAACCTTGCTTTCTAATGCTTGCTTTAAAAAATTTTTTTTCAGTAGCGTAGGTACATGTTATCACCTATTTTTAGAAGATGTCGTTACAATCGATTTAAATAAACTTGAAAATAATGACCTATTTATTACGCTAGATGTCACATTTATAAGTTATTGTTATGACATACAAAATACAAAATTCGCTGGATGCGCGATGATAGCGCCACCTAGTGGCTACAATTACGTCAGATTTTGAAATGCCAAATGGTTGGTTGTCTTACGAAGAATAAGTAAACAAGTAACAAATGATTTCAAAGAAACATCTTAAAGAGGCGCCCATTAATTACGTGAGGCATTTTTGAGAATTTTTCGATCCCCCGTCCAGCCTTGGTGAGATATCGTAAGATTTTCGTCAACTCCCTCCCCCGTCCGCTCACGTGAGATTCTTCAAATTTATGTTTAGGTTGTAAACGTGTTGGATTATTGAAGTTGTTCTATTACTTTTATTGAAGACTAGCAAAGCAAAATCGAGTGCTACTTCGCTACTCTGCAGAGTTCGAACTAATACGACAAGCACTATTGTGTCAAATTGGTCCATATTTTATTCTAGAAATATTTTTTTTTCAAATTCACACAATTACGTCATATTTGCCAAATAACCTCCCCCCCCCCCCCTTCCCACCTAAGTGAGATTTGTAAAGAGTTTATATATTTATATAGAATACCTTACGTAATTAATGGAAGCCCCCTAATTTAAATATATTCTATTCGATCACGTATATGGTGTAGATAATAACGTTGAGCGATTTTATAACCTGCCTGATAAGGCATAATTCATCAATTTTAGGTCATTAAATTTAATTTTAATAAAATGATCAAACTGAAAAGTATAATCTCTAGAGTATAATCTCTCTCATAAGTTAGAGATAATTATGGTATCGCGAACTTTTTTGTGTACATTATTGTCCTCTATAAAATTGAAGGACATCATTTTGCTCTATTGTCAATAACAGATCATTTTTGATGTTTTTTGTTTTTTTTTTTTATTTTAGTTTGCAAATTTGTATGATCAAAAGTTACAAGACTTACAACTTTTTTATTATTTCATAGATTTTTATTTCCTTTTTGAATCCATTGAAGAAATAAAAAGTTGCAGAGAAACTCCAAACCCCTATTTTACCCCCTAAATAGAAATTCTAAATTTATTTTCTCAGTCCTTACTTAAGTCAATTGAAAACCTTACATAGAAAGTTTTACGTGAAAATTTAAAAAGTTTCATACAAAAATTAATTTAAAAAAATTATTCATGTACCGTATTTACTAAGAAGCAGTTATTACGAAGCTGTTTATTTGAAATTATAAATAGGCATTTCCATTTTATTTGTTTGTGTGTATAGATGGCTCTTTGACGATTTAATAAAATATCACATAAATTACTAATATAATTATTTGGAAAACGACATCTAGTGGCACATTTTGCATGACACTAAACTTGTCAGTTGACTTTTGGGTTCGTACTTTGGTGTAGGTCGGAAAATATCCTTCAAATTCACGATTTGATGCACTTAGTGACATCTAGAGAACATTAAGCTTACTATCAATCCGCGTACAGGTCTCTCGTAGTAAAGGAATAGTCTATAGTATATATTTCGTCAGTGGTAGTATTTAAATAACCTTTTCCTAAATGCATATGTATGTATACACGGTACATATCCCAAAATATATATTTTTTATTTTTTTCTGTCTGTCTGTCCGTCTATCGGTCTGTCAGCCGGCTGGACCGATTTTGACGGGACTTTCACTGATAAGAAGCTGATGATGTAAGGAGTAACTTGGGCTACTTTTTTAGACTAGCTTTGCTCCGCGCCGTCACTACAATAAGGGCGGGTAAAGCGTGGAAAAACGCGGGAGATTTGGATTTTCAAGTTTTTAAATTTTTAATTTTTCACCGTGTAATGTAAACCTTCCCTGGACTACGATAAACATTTCAAAACAATAAGCAGTTAAATCGGCCCAGTCGTTCTAGAGTTTTAACGAGACAAAAGAACATCAATTGATTTTTATTTAAAACTAGCTGAACCCCGCGGTGTTACCCGCGGTTATTGTTGTACCGCGAGTAAAGCAGCGGGATAAAGTTAGTCTTAAAAAAGTAGCCTAAGTTACTCCCTGGATCATCAGCTACCTGCCAGTGAAAGTTCCGTCAAAATCCGTCCAGCCGTTCCAGAGATTACCCGGAACAAACAGACAGACAGACAGACAGACAGACAGACCGACAGACAGACAAAAATTTTTTTTACTACATTTTTGGCATATGTACCGTGTATACATACATATGCATTTAGTAAAAAGCGGTTATTTTAATATTACAAACAGACACTCCAATTTTATTTATTTGTATAGATATGAAGATTAAAAATTTATTTCCAAACGTACGACTGACAAATGTCTAAACATACCTATATACATAAAGTTAATGTGTAATGTATTCATAGTTTATTTTTGTATTAAGGCTTTAAAAGGGCAATCTTCACGAAAAATATTAATAGGTAGGTACCTGACTGACCTTTGACATTTAAAATATGCCAGCCCTCACATACTTAATTATAAGATCGAGTTTGCACTGTATAAATACAACTATAAATTTAAAAAAAAATGTTATGCTAATATAGCGATTTTATCAATAAAATATTCAAGTATTTCGCGCGTTTACTGCTAACGTACAGCGCCATCTATTTCTTATTCACAAGCGTTATTAACTTAATGCCTGCCAATGATATTATAAAAAAATAAGTTATTTGTTGTTTTAAAATATCCTTGATGCTTTTAGTATTTATTTTAGTATATTTTCAAGGTAGTAGAGCCACGCTGATTTCAGCACGAACGGGCCGGCTCGACCGGGGCGGTACTACCCTCGCACAGAAAATCAACGTAAAATGACAGCGATCATGCTGTCGTTTCGTTGGTGAGTGCGTGACCGGAGGCCCAATGATGCGAAAGCATCACTAGCCCGCCATGGTGTGGGTCACCATGCTGCATTGTTGCATTGTCTGCGTTCGCAGTATGGTGACCATCACTCTTGGATTCTGCTTATGCTTTCCATCAGGCAGAGTAGAGTCATTATGGCAGGGCCAAACATAAAAAAAAAAAAAAAAAGAAATTGAGAGAGATTACGTCATATGTACTTATTTTGTTGAAATATTATGATTTTTTTTTTCTGAACTAGCGCCTAAAATAAATACACAAGAAAATAATTAAAACAAATTTGTATACCCTATGTCACCCGGGCTATTAATACAGATCTAGTTGACACCTCATTCTTTAAAATCAAATCAGGCAGGCGCTACGGTGGACGGTACATACAAACTTACATAGACTGCTAAAATTAGTGTTCTTCCCTTTTGTTTTGCTGTAGTTGGGTAATAAAGGAACTAACTTTATTAAACACTGCAAAGTTTTAAGAAATATTTTTATTTTTAAGTAAAGCTCGCTAATGACTAGATGCCATGCAAAATAACAACAAACAAAACAAAAGCACTTGACAACGAGATAAAAGAAATCTTGTTCTATTCTTGCGTAATTATAAATACGTAATCACTAAAGATCGTTGTCTTTGACTCAACAAAATTTATTTTAATTTTATTTAACTTCTAAAACTTATTTATACACAAGCATGGATCATCTGCAACATTAGAAGGGGTTTCTTGCCCAGAATTAACCAAAAACTAATTATGAAGAGTTTTTTTTTATTTATGTAGGCAATGACACAATATACTATGAGACCGACCCTCCCTTTGCCAATACTGTACACCAGAAAAGGCCAGAAAAGGTCAAGTAAATCTAGATGGCGCTACAAAATAAGCTCAAAAAAATAGTTTAACAAAGTTTAACACTATTTAATTTATATGCCTGAATTCTAGGAACTATATTATTTTTTTACGAATATAAACCTTGCTTTCCAATGCTTTGCATATATTTCGTCAATGATGTAGGTGACAAATGAACACAAGTGTCTCACGTTGTACCTTTCCAAAAAAAACCGGGGGACGCATGTGGTGTAAAATAAAATGATTGTCTCGGTAACGCAGTGGTAGTGTATGCGATTACTGTGCTTGAGGTCACGGGTTCGATTCCCAGGTCGAACCAGATTTTTACTTGTATGATCTACATATATTTGTTTTGGAATTTAAGTTTTTTCTATGTGCAATATATAATATATCAGTTGTCTAGTATCCATAACACAAGCTCTGCTTAGTTTGAGACTAGGTGGCGTTGTGTATTAGACAGATGTCAAAAAACAAATGTAAAACGTGTAGGTAGTACAGAGTTGTTATATCTTTGTCTATACAAATAAATAAAATTGGATTGTCTGTTTGTAATATTAAAATAACCGCTTTTTACTAAATGTATGGTATGTCTCGCGGTACAACAATAACCGCGGGTAACACCGCGGGGTTCAGCTAGTCTAGAATAAAATACGTATTAGTGCATAGCTATAAGAGTATCAATACCCTACTATACTTGGTAATGGCGCCTACAACTGTAAGAAGGAAGTAATAAACACTATTAGTACGGATAACAAATCAAGTGGTGATCGCAAGCTGAATAGAAATTGTATTCAATGAGCGAGCGGCGGCCCCCGATGTGGTACGAACACGTATAAACGCATCCGGACTCCCTGTGATAAAGATGGAATTCGGACATGAGAATCTGAAATATTTTTAATACTTAAAGAAAGAAAGATACTTTATATGGTATTGTTAGATATAAAACAACAAAATTACATCTGAACCGATAAGGACCACAGCTTTCCAGTTCTCAATGGAGAACTGGAAACCAGCGCTAGCGCATTGCGTTAAGCATTATGCTGAGCTGTGGTCCTTATTGGTTCAGATGTAATTTTGTTGCTACTTTAATAGCTGGCAAACAAGCCTGTCAAGATGAAAAACATATATTCTGCAATACTGATAGAGTATTGCATTCTTGAAACATAAACTTAAGGGTTTGCGGAGGTTAGTCAGCCACAAGGTACGGAGTACGGTACCACGAAAATCTGAAAATAAAAGTATTAGTTTCTGTTTTAATCTAATTTTATTTTGTGTCAGTATCATAGTTGTTTATTTCGTTTTGGAAATAATGTTACCTATTATTTCATTCTTTATCTTAGAAATTGGAGTGTTCAGTGAATCTTATCCTAATGCCTAAAGCTAAGAGTTTCTTTGCTTGAACGTGCTAATCGCAGGAACTACTGGTCTGATTTATAAAATTTGTTCAACATTAGATAGCTCATTTATCGAGAAAGGCTGTAGGCTATATTTCATCACGCTAAGACCCATAGAAGCAGAGCACCAATGAAGAATGTTTCAAAAATGGGGAAAAATTATCACGCTTCGGGTAATAGGAGACGGAATTAGTAAATGTTACCAGACGTTACAAACTTTCGTGTTTATGACGGATTAAGTATACAGAAATGTCACCACCCCTTTTCATCCCATGGGTGTCACGAGACGCTACTAAGGGAACAGACTACGGAGCACAACACCACTGACAACAGAGGGAAAACTCGGAACGAACGTTATAACCACATATCTGGTCATCATGGTACTGTACACCAATACCTCCTTTCTAAGGAGAGGCTTTTGTCCAGCCGTGGACTGTTAAATAAAGACTGTTGACGTTACAAAATTGCTTCCAAAGAGTAGTAAGCAGGTACGTAACTTTTGATATTTATTGATCTCGAACATTGAAATGTATTTCTGGTACTTAATTTATATGTAACGACTGCCTCGTTGGTCTTGCGGTTGACGTATGCGACTGTCGATCAAGAGGTCTCGGGTTCGAATCCCGGGTCGGGCCAAAAGTGTTATTTAGTTTTTCTGATTATAGAAATACAAAATAACAGCTCGGAGTTGCGATCTAAACCCATGTGCCTCGGAGAGCACGTAAAGCTGTTGGTCCTGCGCCTGATCTCTTCCCGGTCGTGTCAGTTAACCGTTCCATCGGATAATAAGAGAGAAGGAACAGAGAGTGCACCTGTGTTTGCGCACACACTTGTGCACTATAATATCTCCTGCGTAGTTGACAGGTCTCCGTTGCGACTGGCTGCCGCGGCCGTTATCGGCTAGGAGAACATCATTATATGTAAAAGTTGATAGCTAGGTACGGACAATAAAATGAATATTAACGTAATAAAATGTAACCATACTAAAATCAATATATTGTTCTTAGGACAGGTTTCCTCTACCTTATCTTTCAGTGTAACATTTCATATGGCCTCCTAACCTTGGCCCACTAACCTACTAGTTATCAGAAACGGGTGTATGTAGGTATATTAACTGAATTGTATCCTGTCCCCGGCAGTTTACGTAATATGTATGTATCCAACTAACTCGGGCGTGATGAGGTTTTATCACTCTTAAGCTCGTGTATGAAAGACGCAAAATTTATCTGTAGCCTCCAGACGATTCGCTCAAATGCGGGCAGCCATATAGACGAATCTCAATAGTAAAAAAAGACCTACGCCAATTCAATGTCACGCATGTTAAAGAGGCTATAGAGCGAAACTAAGCACGAAAGCATTCGCAAGGCGCTGTCTATTGGGCAAAGGCAGTTGACGAAACTGAAGACTGATGATCACAGACTTAGGAGGCTTTTACCGTCGAAACCTGAGCTTCTGAGTGAAGTTGAGAAATTCTATGGCTAGTTATACACGACGACATTGGATTCTGACACTGACTTGCCGGAAGATCCAAAGGCCATGGTAACCCAACATTATAACGAAGATGCCCAGACGCCAGCTTGTACGAGATTAGTATGGCTCTCAAACAGCTCAATAACTAAGCAACACACCGGGTTCTGAAGATATTTCATTCCGTCATACTCTGTGGTGGTGCTTTTTTAAAAGGCTGACAACTCTCGATTCTCGATACTCTCGACAAACCCATCTCTTTTCTGAGTAATTATCTATTAGTTATTCTTGCGAGTCATTATGAATCACCTCGAACGCCAATTTGACGACTTACAGCCTCCCGGAAAAACTAGTTTCGTGAAAGTACCACAGATCACATATATACGCTGCAGCAAGTTATACAGAAGTCCGAAGAATGTAACCTACATACACTACTTGGTGTTTATGACTATGATAAAATTGTTGATTCGATGAAAACTTGAACTGTGCTTCAGTCTCTCCGATGATGCCAAATCGACGACCGGTACTTCGAAATGTTTTGCACGAGAACGTTATTAAGTAACTTCTATTTACATTATTATTTTATTATTATTTATAACCATAGAAGACCTTAGCACAATGCTCGTCGGTCTTAGTAGCAAATTATTATATTATTATTAAAAAAAAATGTTACATATACATAGGTACATACATACATACATACATACATACAGGTCAAGCTAATAAAAGCGTGTTAAAAAGTCGTGTTTCCATGTAGAAATGTTTTGTTTATACTAATATAATGTCCCAATGTTTGTCTGTAATTAAATGTTACAAGTTAAATTTGTTTTCTTCCCGAATTCCGATTGAGCTGAAATTTGAAATATATATTTAGTTCTGCTGACAATGCAATTATATATTTATTTATTTTATTAACAAGTAATTGCAATTATATATTAATTTATTTTATTAAAAAGCTTGTTTTTAAAAAAAACTTTTAAATTAATTACTTGTTAATAGCTCACATATCACATGATTTATTATATCGATAAGATGCGTTTACCATAAAAAACGCAAAATTGTTAGTTTGGCCCATGTACAATAGGACCCATCGATTTCTCTATGTACATGGGCTGACTTTTATCCTTTGCTTCTCTTTGTAATCATCTGAATAGATATACAACGACCGAACGTGGGTGGTTTTTTGGTGTCATTATTTACATCGTCCATAAACTAAAGATACTGAAATCTTAAAAAAAAAACATACTTTAGCCAGAAAATTTATTACGACACGAGTTAATATAGGTTTGTTTCAAGTTTTACTTCTCTTTGCAATTGATGTTGGCAAAGTTTTCCTTTTTTAATTAATTTATTAAACTTATTTTTAACCTCACTTATTTATCAAATTACTATCTGACCCCGCGGTGTTACACTCTGCTGTTGTTGCAACGCATGTGAGGCCGCGTTGCGAAGCTAGTCTAAAATAAGTAGCCTAAGTTACTTTTTATATCATTATGCCAGTAAAAGTTCCGTCAAAATCGGTCCAGCCCTTTCAGAGATTAGCTAGCAGGAGCAGAGAACAAACACACAAGCAAACAAAAATGATACTAATTTAGTTTTTGATGTAAGTACCTTATAAACTCTATTGTAGGTACATTTAGTTAAAAGCTGTTAATTCTAAATTACAAACATACTGCTTGTTTAACAGTAATGATATTTTTCTATTGACGCCATCTAGCGACGGTAGCTTAAACTACTCAGATTGACAAAACAAACCTACCATCTCAACTAAACTTACTCTATAAGCAAGGTCCTTCGGTGAAACGTTAAAATTCTGTTAAGGCGTTATATTATTATCCTAGTAGAATTAAATACTTTTCTATTTATTTTATTTTTTTAATTATTTAAAAAAAAGTACATAAAAGATAGATATAATTTTAATTTTAATAGTCGAGAATTATGTTAGGTTTTGGAAATCCTAAATTTTGAACGCTTCTTATTCAAATTAGAATGCTGCCAAGACAAAATAAAAACTTTTCGTTAAGAAATTAGAAATTTGGTATATTTAAAGTTAAGTTTAATTTAATAAAACTTAAAAAATATTGTAGTTTATTTATACATTATTGTTCTTAAGTATTTTGTTTTTTTTTATTAAACATTGAATCTCTGATGTAACAAAATAATATTTTAAAATGAATCGTTTCGTTTTCGAACTGAAAAGAACGTCATAATTTTTTGGCTCAGTGTTCTTTGCTGCAAATTTGACAACCTTTCAATCCGAGTGCTGCGCTTAGCGCAAAACTATAATAATTTTACTGCGTATTTCTACTGTGATACATTATGACTTCGGTAGTGAGGGCTGGGCATTTGGCCCCATATTTCAAGGCGACCTCGTCTGTGGTCTCTAATGGCCTCAAGCCTGTTTCAGTGGTGCATACACCTTCTGACAAGGTGATTGTTCATCCCCAGCCCAAAAGGTCGACGGTTCAATCGTTGCATGGATCTTTACCGATTCAAGGCTTGAAGGCTAGTGTAAACGGCCGTGGTGAGTTATTTTCTCAAAGATTTTTGTGTATGAGATCTTCTTTATAAAAAGTTACGTCGGAAAATCATGTTACATAATCGGTTGTCATTTTCAGGACCAAGTCAAGTTCGGTTCGCTCATACCGATATTGCTATTCCCGACTTCTCGGCATATCGTCGTAAGGAGACCACAGACCCTACCTCTAGGAATGCTGACAGCAGCGATGGACGCCAATCATTCACCTACCTTATCGCTGGAGGTTAGTTTCCTAATCTTAAATATCTGTAACTCCTATGTTGATTATTAATACAAGTAAAAAATAAACAAACATTTAAAACACCCTAGTAAGGTTTTATATTACTGTCAATTTCTAAGAATTTGTGTATATGTGTAAATGTTCAAAAATATAGCACCATTTCATTTCATAAAATGTAGATTAATTTGTGCAGTTAATTTTATTCAGTCAACTACAGATTTCAATTTTATCAGTTATTGTGTTGTTAATCATATCACATGTTAATATGATCTGTGAATATTTTTTTTTTTTTTTTTTTTAATCTTTATTAATTTAGAGACTTTTATTACATAGTAATATGTTAGTCCCATCGTACCTTATCCTATGTTACAATCTATTTAATATTATAATATTAAGTCAAAGCTTTTGATGCGTGAATATTTCAAATAAGTCAAGTGCAGCACTTGCGGTTGGGTTTCCTAAAATGCTAATAAACATACCAACATCATAACTATTTAAATCGTATTTACGCATCAACGCCTCCCTTTGTGTTCGATACTTGACACACTCCGTCAGCAAGTGTTGGACATCGTCAAGAGTCCCACATATCTCACAGTTCGGTGTATCTACTTTCTTCATAAGATGTCCAAACTTCCTAGACGGATAGTGTCCTGAGCGAAGTCTATGCGCCACAACAATAATGTTTTTGTTCACTTTGCTATTAATGAACCAGGGTATGCGAGAAGGCTGATGCTGAATTGTTTTAAACCAAATACCCTTTTCTCTACTTCTTTCATCAAAATATTCTTTAAATTTATCATAACACATTTTTTTAACATAGCCAAGATGATCAGAATACATTAATTTAATATTATAATCCATACCTTCTCTAGCTGCTTGTTTAGCCAACTCATCAGCCTTCTCGTTACCACGAAGCCCTATATGCGAAGGCACCCATTGCAGTCTCAAGGTTTTCCCATCGTTATTCAATGAAATAATTTGCTTTAATATTTCATAAGCTATCGGTGTACCTCTGAATCCAGAGGCGCATCGAGCTAAATGTTGTAAAGCACATCTGTGAATATGTATCTAGGAGTTTGGGTGCTTTCCATTTTTACCTTTTTTAACAAAGACAATTCATATATCTTCTTATATATAAAAATCAATTGCTGTTCGTATGTCTTGCCAAAACTCGAAAATAGCTGGGCTGATTTAACTGACTTTGGTTTTGAAATGTTTGTGGTAGTTCAGGACAGTAGAAAAACAGAAAAGTAAAAAAAAAAACTTGAAAATCCAAATGTCATACATACAAAGTAGCAGGCACAGCTAGTTAGTAATAAATCCTTTTATGTTATGAGGGACTTTACAAATGTGCATGAAGCGAACACAGGGAACATACAGACTAAGTATAAGAGCTTGTGTACTGCACAAACTATTGTTCTGCTAGCTGAACCCTGCGGTTATTGTCGTACCGCGGGTAATAATGCGGGACAAAGCTAGTCTTAAAAAAAAATTAGCATTAGTTACTCTTTAGATCATCAGCTACCTGCCAGTGAATGTCCTGTCAAAATCGGTCTAGCCGTTCCTGAGATTACCTGGAACATACAGACAATAATTTAAAAAAATGATATTTTGGTACATGTATTGTGTATACATACTTACTTACATATGCATTTATTAAAAAGCGGGTATTTTAATATTACAAACAGGCACTCCAATTTTATTTATTTGTATAGATGTATATTGTATAGATCTATTCTTATAAAATAAGTAAAATAACAAATCCTGACTGATGCATCATCGCCGAGCGTAAACTTTTAAAGTTAGGGTCATGAAATTTTATGAGTAGGTTTGTTTTATTGGGTACACACCCTCCACTAAGGAGGGAATTTCGAAATTTCTACCCCTAAGGGCATGAAATAGGGGTTGAAAGTTTGTATAAAAGTCCGTCATTTTCTAAACTGGAAACATGAAACTTTATTTTAGCTACTGATAGAAAACGAGTGACTACATATTTAAGCCTTTCTGGATATTCTAAGGGGGTGAAATAGGGGTTGAAAGATTCTTTGTAAATCCGTCATTGTTGAAGTTGGAAACTTAAAACTTTATCTTTGGGCTATTGAATTGAAAATATTTACATATAATCAACTTCCAAGCGAGCAAAGCACCACAAACAAAACAGAATGACTGAATTGAATACTAATATTATAAATTCGATAGTAAATCTGTCTGTCTGATACATTTTGGCTGCTAAACTCAACCAACTTCAATCACATTTGCCATGGAGATACTTCGATTCTTGAGTACATGAGTACATGGGATACTCTTTACCGCTATAACTAAAACTTCGGAGAGGAGCTTCTAGCAAAAATTATTAATAACAATCACAAATTTTAACAAGAAAACACAACTTCAAGAATTCTAATTCTAAGTCTAATTGTAACCTCCTCCCTTTTTGAAGTCGGTTAAAAAATAAAACTATTAACATGTAATTTTGTTTACTTTTGTGTATGTGTGTCTTAGAAAAATGTGTAAAAAGTTGCATATTTTATTCCACAGCGGGTGGTATGGCTGGTGCGTATGCGGCCAAGTCTGTAGTCACACAGTTCGTATCATCCATGGCCGCTGCTGCTGATGTGTTGGCGTTAGCCAAGATTGAGATCAAGCTAGCTGACATCCCTGAAGGAAAGTCGGTCACGTTCAAGTGGCGTGGAAAGCCTCTGTTCATCCGTCACAGGTAATTTAGAATCCAGTGTCATATGATATTTTTTACCCGACTGCGAAAGAAGGAGTTGTTTTTCGAGTGTACCTATAATTCTAGAGCCTAAGCGGCTTGTCGTATGTTTATGTGAGTGGTGTCAATAGATTCGTCTTAGTCGTGAGAGTGACACTATATACATAAAAAAAAAAAAAAAAAAATTAAAAAGAAAACCAGTATAATAAAGATGCCAGATATTGATTCAAATTTTTTTTAAATTTTACTTGTAACATTGTTTTACAAATTTGTTATAAAAAAAGTCAAAAATTTTAATAAATTATCGGTAATCACATACGAGCCAGTCCTATTCCAGAGGTAGTAAGAACCTTGCATTGTTATATTTTATTTTCGATTTGGCCCTGTCTGCTAGGATCCCTTGTTTAAATCCACTGAAAGATTTATTTTAATTTTTGTCCAGACCAATCACTAGGAGATTTTTCTTTAATTTTGGTCCCAAAGACTTATTTTAAACAAAACTATTGTTCTCCGAATGATCTAAATTCTAACATATGCATAAATAGTTTTTTTGGATTTTTTACTTTCTGCAGTCCTCCATATAAACTTTAACCTTATCAAACACATATTATTATATAGATGAGAATAAAGAAATAGTCAAATTTAATTAAAAATTTCATCTTCATCTGCAACAAGCTGTTAATAGATCTCTTTATTAATGACCAACTATGTAGTACCCAAACATGCCATTCTTATTATGGCTTCAAAACTTGTACCACATGCTTTCGGAACCATTTAACTATAAAAAATAACTGTGCGACCCCCTACTAACAATACCCGTAATAACCACCCAAATGTTACTTAATCTATCTATCTATATTATGTACCTATATAAAAATTTCATGTCACGATGTATGTGCGCAATAAACTCAGAAAGTACTGAACCAATTTTTATCAAATTTTGTAAGCATCTGTAATTTGGCCCAACTTGGTAGATAGGGTAGTTTTTATCTCAATTATTGATCTCAATATTTGTTATTGCAAATTAAATGTTTAAAGAAATGAAATCGTAATAGATGGCGGCTTGGCATCTAAGTTGCACATATATCCGGCAGTATTACAAAAAAATGTTGCGGTACGAAGCTGCACTATTTTCTTTTTTATGTTTTCGTTATTGTTAGGACAATGTTTGTGTCCAAGAAAAATGAAAAGATAACGGGTAAAGTCAATTTTTTTGTCTGCTACGGGAAACTATATAAACATGGCGGTACACTAATTTACTATATTAACTGCATCTCCACTTGTCCAACAGAACCGAAAACGAAATCGCAACCGAGAAGACCGTCTCCATGGACCAGCTGCGCGATCCCGAAACCGACGAGCAACGCACGCAAAACCCCAAATGGCTAGTTGTCATTGGAGTATGCACCCATTTAGGTTGCGTACCCGTTGCCAACGCCGGTGACTTCGGTGGCTACTACTGCCCCTGCCACGGTTCTCACTACGACGCTTCTGGCCGCATCCGTAAAGGCCCCGCACCCCTCAACCTGGAAGTACCACCTCACAGCTTCGCCGAAGAAGGCATACTAGTTGTAGGCTAAATATTTATTAGACAATTTATTTATTAAGGTACACTGTACATCAATAGAATCAATCAATAAATTTGATTACTGTTACCATTGTTTTATTTAATTATAAAGTGAGATTAATTTGTAACAGTAGTTACCTTATTATGCTTACTAAGATTATAATTATGTCATTGAAGTTTAGATTCAGTCGAAGTTTGTTGACATCAGACACAACTAATCCAAAATAAAATGTTAATTTTAAAATTGTTATTTTATTTTCGATACTGTTTACTACGCGTGAAAGGAACATACTTGGCAATTTTTTTTTCGTTTTACTCTTTTCAATTATGATGGGCTCCTATTGGTTAAACCGTTATGTTATAGTAGCCGGCACGTAACATGGCAAGGATTTGGTATAGTGGGGGTAAGTTCGCGCATCGTACACTTAGTGGCACAAAAAAGTGGTCCGTTTTAGTGCTTGTCATTGTTCTACGGTTATTGCCATAATTTTTTTTATTTTTTTTTATTTTTAATCGTGTTTGTTTATAAGGAACAAACAGAATTCGTGATGTTTATTAGATGTCAGAAATAAAAAATATGCATTTAAAAGTATTTCTTTATTTAAAATATAGTCAAGTGGTCTCGTCACTATCACTTAAATATCCTATCCCTGGCATCAAATTAAAAGTACCACCTGAGCTGGTGGTAGAACGTGGCTCTTCATCATCGATAAAACTGTCCAATTCGCTCTCATTGCTGGAGGAGTCGCTGTCGTCACTGGCGTAAATAATAAAATTTTCCGTGACTGTGTCGACTATGTGGTCACTTTTGATGTAGTCTGCTTCGATTTTTTTTACTTTCTCGCATAATTTAGACCATTTATCGGCGCCCATTAGTGCCACTTTCTTCTTAATTAGGTCTATTACATGTTAACAACAACAACAATTCGTAACAAAATAAATATATAACTATAACGACAACTAATAACAAAAACTAAATTTAAAACAATATCAATAACTCGTAACCAAAACTTAACAAAAACAAACGGGGACAACTTTCGTGCACGCAAGTGTATTCGGGAGCGAACGGGACGTAAACACAATGCGAGGGGCGAGGGTCTACTGATGCACCAATCGCGCGCTCGGCTCGGCGCTGCCTCACACCCCGAGTCCCGCGCGCGTACCAAAGGGACCTAAAATATGACTTCTGCGCATCTAACGACCCTTGCCAAGTTACGTGCCGGGGACAATAACTAAGTAATCTATCTTACGCACGCCAGCAAACAAGAATCGTCGCATTGACATAAATATCTATTCTAAATTATGGCTTGATCTTTTTTAGCCTAATTACGATATAATCAATGTTAATAAGGGATTTCATCAAAATGTCTTCTTGACTTAATGTTTTCAAGTCGGAATCTACTTATTTGATGAAAGATATAAAGTGTTTGGGGGTGAAATAGATGAAACAACAGTTATTTGTTATAAGAGTGCAAAGTTGCTTTTTAACCGCGTGCTCAATTTTGATGACCGAGCTAGCAAAGGATTCTAATCTTTAAAGAATCCTGAGCGTTAGCGAGGGAATCAAAAGAGCACAAGGTGAAAAATCTTTGCGCTCGAGTGCAACACGTAACTTTTCATCCCACCTCAGCGAGGAAATGACTAAATAACGTGAAAAGAAAATGGCGCGCGCAAAGCAAATCGAAAAAAGTACACCAAGAAGGTTCCGTGTCTGAGTTTACAACAAATTAAAAAAAGGTTGTATGATAAATTCAGCACCATATAGGTAAAGTACCTAAATAGGTTTTATGATGTTTTGAATTCACAAACTATAAGTGCACATGACGTTCTAAATTCAATTTACTTTATTTATCCCCTAGCGAAAAAAAACTGCTTTACACTCCGATATCGAAGGGTAAAAATACTCTTTCCGAGATGGTGGGATGAAAACTTTATTTTTAAACTAAGGATGTAGGGTGACCTTAGATTACGTTAGTGTTGTTATGTGTTTGTGTTGTTGATTAGCAAATATAGACCTGATAGATAATGAGAATTAATTACTTATTGGAAGTAGCAATACCAATCATTACCAATCAGTAATGATTAAAGATTTTATTAATCTGTATTATCTACGCTCTCTCTTCCTGGTTTTGCCCTTACGTATGTTCACAAAGCTTGCAGTAGGCACAGATTGTTTTCACAATAATAAAAACAATCAAGAATTTAATAAATATATCTATATATATAAATGAATCCCTATTTGCCTTGGTCACGACATCACGACTGAATCGATTTTGCTAATTCTTTTTTGTTGGATAGCCCATTTAGCGACAAGGTTTTAGGCTATATAACATCAGTCTTAGACCAATAGGAGCCGGGTATCGACCGAAAATGTTGGGAAATGGGCAAAAAATATTTCTTATGAAGAGACGCAAACGAAGTTGAGCGGGTCAGCCAGTATACAATAAATACATAGGAGCAGGGCTTTTATGCATCGGTCAGGAAGACCAGTAAAAACGGAGGGACCAGACGACCACTTCCGGAATGATACGGACCCTTCTGTCCGAAGGTCCGGTCACTGTTATGCTTAATATATGACGACGCAGCATACTGAGTACTGAGTGAAGGAATAAGCACATACGTTCAACAGAGGCATTCCCTTCTCAAACTAACCAGCTTTTGAGGGGCAATTCACAAACATTCGTGGACTCATACAAACATCAGCGCTGTCCACCATGATCTTGAGACGGCACAGCCGGCCATTCTTTTCATAACAAAGATAGAATTACGCTGCTTTGCCACCACATAATCTTCATTCTTTTTCATCCCTTCATCCCTTGGCTCCACGTGGATTTTGGCTCTATGAGCCGAATCTACATACGCCTGTATAAGTCCAAGCATCGGATAACTGTGAGGGAACGTCGCTTCGGCATGAATGGGCTCGACTGGAACGGTCTCACAGAAAACCGATGTAAAACAGCGCTTGCGCTGTGTTACACCAGTTCTTCAGGGAGCTCGACTCGAGCCCTCTGTTGTTCAGTAGACTACAACATCGTGGTGTAGAGACGAGAATGAAACATCGCGCCATCATTAAGTCTCCTTGGTTGGCCAACCGATAATGCCAACCATTCCCTTCTTCCCGTTTCATTATACTCTTGTTGAGGTAGGAATATTTCAATTAAAAAACTTAACGATTTATATTGTATGTTTATTTAATATGATTTTGTTTTCATCATCGATTATTTCCACTTACGTAAGTACTTAAGTTCGTTAAACAGTTACAGTCTAAGTAACATCTAACAGACTACTAAATTACACATTTACAAGTTTAGTAACTGGGCTTTATACAATGTTTAATGAATATTTTTTTGAATTCAGAATGTATTAAAAAAAAACGATTTATGCGAAAATGTCAAAAGAACTTCCAAAATTAGGCCACCTGTAGCATTACGATTATAATATTTTATTTCTATTTGTATAACTTAAAAATAACTAAATTAACGGAGGGAATGTGAGAGTTAAGGGAAAACCCAGTTTTACATGATTAATTAGTTGGAAAATAGTTCTACTCATTTATTTAGAACCGCTACTACAATCTAGACATCTATATTTACAAGAGTACTAGGAAGTGGGTACATTTCGTGTAATAATAATTTAGTTACATCTAAAAAAAATAAAGTCATGTTTATGACTGTGGCAATAATAAATTTGTTCGCTTCTTGTTGAATGCAATCATTAATAATATGTCATGCATCGATTCAGTCTTGAATCTCACAAATATATATGTGTGATTAGTTGGGAAGTACATGGTTTTGTACACGATTACAATTGGAAAATGACTTGCATTACTCAGGTTATATTATCGCCACGGTATAATTCATTGACTTTGTATGAACATGAATGGAGTAACAAACGTTTATACAAACATACATCTCCTGAAAACAATCAGACTTAAAAAAGGCCGGTTGCATACTGTCGACTGAACTGTCAAACAAAATCTTATAATAAAAATTACTGAAGAACTACTAAATAAAGAAAACAATATACAAAATCCTTCATTATAATAACAGTTTTATCAAAAGCACGCAACCGGCCGAGAGGAAATAATTTCAGATATTTTTTTTTTGTTATTTTTGTGTTTTTACGTAATGAACCAAAAAGCATATGGAAAGTTGAAAATTTAACTTACAACAAAAAATATATAGTCTTGATCTGTACTCATAGGTAGGCACGTAGGATTTCCATAAACAATATCGTGACATTTTACTTGCGACTAAACGCACATGCGATTAATTATTTCTGTCACGGATAAAAACATTTTTCTCGATTTGTATGGCACAGGAAACTTAACTTATTGAAAATAAATTGCTCTGAATGTCACTCATAATAAGCATTTAAAAAAGGTTATTATCATGTCCGATTCACGCGTAGATTGTTAATTTCTATAAAATTGTTCAACTAATAAGTTTACAAAGTTATCACATTAATGTAATTAAATTAGATCGAGGGCATGAATGTCATTCAGCTTTTTAAATTAATCCTTCGTGTGATACTGACCGTTTTTGGTCTGGGGATTTTTGCGTCAAGGGACAGCTACGGGGAGTTCAATACAGGAGTCAAACTGTCGAAAAGTTGGAAAGTAAATATGTATATTGTAGTTTTATAAGTATAAGAATATAAACACGTAAACACTACTACGTTTTAACACATTTGTTTTTTTTTCTACAGTTTGACAAAGAGGGTAATCAATATTAGGTACAGCTTTTATGTTTGATTTATCACTTCATTATACAGATTCTACAAGATATTAACAACATTTATACAATATAATTTGCTTTATATAACATTCATAGGGAAGTACATTATATTTTTTGAACACACATTTTAATTTTCACATTGATATTGTAGACATATTCAAACATTCTATAATTCGGAGAAAAATATAAATTTATCTATTAATAAGTGACAAAATATTGTTTAGTAAATTTCTGGAATATATCATTATTTTATATTTAATTTATTATATACTATAAATATCTCTGATAATGTAGGATAAATATTTGGTTAATTCAATGAATTGTATGATTTTTGTGCGACAAATAATAATGATAGTGGTAGTAACGCCTGTCAAAGGTCATACGGTATTGTCAAAGTTCATTTTGTCAAAGCAAAATGTATGGTCCACGTACGAAACACAACATAGACTCTACACAACCTTGGAAGCTCGATTTTTGAACCTTTTGTGGCGACATCTTTAAATCACGTGACGACTTCGATTAATTGATTTGAGTTGACTTCGATTTTATACGAATGAAGTGCATGATTTATGCCAATGTACTAATATAGAATTAATTGATGACAATTGAAATATTTTACTAATTAATGTCAATGAGTATTATTATTATATACAAAATGGAAACGAATGCTATTATCATAGAATATACACAATAAAGATTAATAAGAATTTTTGATCATAGAAATAGAAATATGACGAAGTTAAGTATATATGAAAGCTTACATTGTGATGTTAATAATTAAATAATTTATTGAGATTATTCGGTCGCTAATGTAATTATAAATTAATGAAGTCATTGAGCTACTACCTGACAGTTTAATTCATTAATATTATGGCTCTAGAAATAAATACACAGTGAAAGCACATTAGACCAGTTCTAACATTTAATCTTCCCATCCACGTTCTATGTTGTGTCGCGATAGAAATATAAACGGATAAACACTATAACCGGTGAACACGATCGTAACTGTTGGTGAACGCAAACACACCCCATAGGTAAACGCATCAAAATTGGACACGTCGACATCGCAGCCCGGTTATTAAGAGTGAGTACACTAACAAAAGATTTGAGGTGTCGTATTTATATTGGGTAATATTTTGATGAGCACTGGTATCACTAGGTATACGACTTGGTAGTATAGGTAGGGTAGGTACACTGCATCTGTGTGGGTAGATGTCGGGTGTGGCCTCACTACCGGCGGGTGTTGTGTCGCGCGCACTAGCAGTCGGCCGTGTAGACGGGCGCCAGGTCCAGCGTGAGGTGGCGCAGTGCGCGGTCCCGCGACGCCGAGCGCGAGGCTCGCGACGACTTGATGATCTGCAGCACCATGGCCTTGCAGTCGTGGCACACCGCCATCTGCACGCCTCGCAGACGTTCCGCCGCGGTCACTCCGGTTGTGCTACGACCGTACCTCGCTCTGTAATATTATAATTTAGATTGGTAATTGTCACGAAGAGAATTGCCTACCTCAAAATTATTCTAGATTCTGAATTTTTGCAAAGCGTCATTGAAAAGCTGAATATAAAGTCTTTGTAGGGAAAAATAATCTTAACAATTATAAATATATTATAATTATTATTATATTATTATTGTTTCGTTGCACCTACTGTTTTATGTTTCTAGACTTTTGATTCGTTCATCTGATTTTTGGGTTATTTTTAGACTGGGTTTGCTTTATATTCTCCATAATTATTATGGTCAGTGTTATGGAGTAGGGCAAAGCCGATGATATATCATTCCCTGATGGGATGGGTAAAGTGCGTTGCCGAGCGGTACTGACCTGCGGTCGAGCGTGGAGGGGGGCGTGTTGACGAGCGACATGGGCTGCGGGCCCTCGACGCTGCGGGACATGGCGCTGGCGTGCGCGTGCGCGTGCGCGGGCACGGAGAGCGCGTCGCTGAAGCCGAGCGCGGAGCCGCCGCGCGAGTGCGGCGCGGAGGCGGCCGCGCCACAGCGCCGCGCCCGCGCTGGGCTGCTCGGGGCGCTGCCCACGCTGTTCTCCACCATACTCTGCTGAACAAAACATTTCATATTTACACCACAGGTCCCTTTTATTTACTGTTTTAATTTAAAAAATTCCTACTTTCAATTTCAGACTCTGAAACATCCAATCCCGCTTAAAAATTACACTTTACCTTGACATAACCTTCAGTTTTGTGATCAACCTATTATTGTCCTAATTAGATTAGATCTAGAGATTAGAGAGAGAGACTAGAATTATTATTGTTACTGAACAGAAAGAAAAATATCATGTAACTTTTGTATTTAACGTATTTACCTAAAATGCATCTCTGGCAAATTATTCTGCTGTTGTATGGTACTTTTCTAACACCTATGATTTTATATACATAACGATACTTCAGCGGTGTTGTTAGTTGCAGAACGTAGTCGTACGACATGTAAGCAATTTGCGGTATACGCTCCCAACATTACTCTTCATCTCTAACACTTGCCACAAATGAGAAGCGATACACGCATTTTATAGGTTCGAATACTTTACGAAATTATGAGGCGTAGTATCCTGATGCCTAACATGGGTTTATGTTGAATATAAAAAATATTTCATTAGTACATTCAACAATAAATAGTATTTTTTTATTATTTATGCAACTTTTGTATAATAAAAAGTATTAAATCACGAATGTGGGATAATATTATCACATGAGTGTTTAATACCTAATTAATTATGTATTTAAAAGTTGCATAGAAAACTTTATCTACCAACTCCCTTCTCTATAAGAGTTTCTGAATCAGCTTACTTATATCGAACAAAAATTGCTGTATACGACGTGAATTCGAATAACAGTTCTTTTTTTAAATACCTACGGCGCTGTGGTAGTGAAAGGCGCGTGCCTGACAATGTTCTTTTTTTGAAAAAGGAGTTGCATCATTATAAAGCCGAGTCTTCACCGAACAAAAGTTGCCAACTTTAGTGTTGTCAAAGTTTCTATAATATCCTCGTGTTGGCAACAAAAATTGACAACAAATGTTGGATAACATGTTTCTGTTTTTGGCGGTAAACATCAAAAGAATATGCTTGGTGCAGATATTTATAGGTTTTGTGGAGAAACTTAATTCGAATGTTTTTAAAATTGTTAACGACTCATTGTAGACACAATGGAAACAACAGTTGGCGATTTTTTGAAGAGTTAGAAACATTGAAATTGTCAAATTTCGTTGGATACGCGCCTTAAGAAAACAAGGTCTCGCATTCTAAGAGCGACTTGTGGTGACGTCACTATCCAGTTAAGCAACCTAACACGAAAAAACGTTGGGGAGTTTGAGAACCACCGATAGCGGTAATGACCTGGTAAAGTATATTGTTATACCATGGTTTGGATGATATTATGGTTATTACAACACAGGATGTTTTAATTTTGGCGATAAGCTAGCTGTTTCAGAAACTTTCTTATAGGATTAATAGCATGGCTGTAGATAAAAATATGATTTAAACTAATTATATAGTTATAAGATAAGATAAGAATATAAATCAGTTTTTTTTTTATTCACTAATCGGAGACCTTTTGTCTCAATAATAGCAGCTCAGAGATTTGCCTAAAGAACTTCAACAACAGTCAGAGTGACTTCAGATGATTAGAGATGGGTAGGTAGTCATTTTCCACGATTGCATAGTCAATAGTAGCTCACCGAGTAGTCAGGAGAGACGAGCCTCGACATGAGACTCCTAGGGAAGGAGGAGTGCGCCTCGTCCTCGGGTGATGGCAGCAGCGAAGGGCTCAACAACACCACAGGCACGTGTGCGAAGTGTTCCGTTGGTATCCTCATCTGAAATAAACATGGAGAATTTACACCTGACAAAGATATTCGTAATCTTCATCACAACAGTCTTCAACATTCCACTGACGGACAAAGGCCTCACCTTAGAAAAGAGATTTTGGCCTACTTTAGATCGTTGGCCAAACGGGTTGGTATGGTATTGTACTGTGTAGTTTTAGTAAGAAAATAAGGTAAAGTTACACTCAATTTCGTAAACTCACCTTTGAACAACACTTTTGACAGACAGTCTTTTTACACAGTTTGCATTTCTGGCCCCAGGGACCGAAAATGCCGAATCTTGTTTTCAAACATAAGAAGCATACCTGCAAACAAAAAAGTACATGTTAGAAAAAAAAAATTCTTAAACACTTCAGAAATGAGGTAACTTTAAATCTGAAAATAAACACTTACCCTTCTCTTCTCAACGTCTTCTTTGACCCTGCCTTCGACTGGCAGTACTTCTAGTTCCGCCTTCGTCAGTACAGACCTGATGTGGACAATCTCTTCTAGAGTCAGAGACAATCGGTCGTCAGACATAATCGCATCTTGCCACTGTTTCTGGAAACATAAAAAGAATAATGTTTAATACTACATTTTCTAGTACCTACTTTGTTTGGTAGTAGCAAGGTTTACATAATTACTTTAAAGCTGAAAGCATAGCAGGTATAGTCATTTCGCTTAGAGACGGCCACATTGACGCGCCGCCGTCGCAGGTGCGGCAAGCCGCCACAAAATCAAAGGATGATTGCAGCCTACGGCGTATATCCACAAGCACGTTTCATTTGTCAGCTTACGACGACGTGTTGTATAAATGAATGTATTCATATTTTACAACAATGCGAGCGAACAAACAAACCACCAAATTGCGAGCGGGTGGACTGACACTATCCAAACGAATGAACTATATCTATCTATTATACCTAAAGAAAAAAGATAAGCTACTGGCAAGTTTATCATTGCATAAAATAACATTGCATCTAAAGATATTGTTTCCGGAGCAAATATACAAATATCTGTCTGCCTATTTTTCATTAGAGTCTTCATTATCGATTAGAGATTTCATTCTCGAATAAAACAGATAGAGTAAATCATCAACAACCTTAAATAGTCCACTGTTGGTCATATATATGAAGATAAATTAGAGGTTTATGTTCAATTTAGAACATGATTGCATCACCGGCAACGTCGTCATATCTATGTCGCACGCAGTGCTTGCACCGCACTCGGTACAGGCCCCGTCAAAGTTAGGCATGACCGAGATAAAGGCAGCTGCATCGACATAACACACGGATGGCATATGTAAATAGCCATCCATGTGTACTTAGAGTAAGATTATTAAAAAAAGAAACTAGAAAATATATAGACGGATGGGACTCTTTATTGTACACCATAATATGAAACAATGTAGAATGCAAATTAATAAAACAGTGGTACCATGTGCGGCCTTATCGCAGACTGCAATCTTTTTCAGGCAACAGGTAAATATTATGTACTTATGCTTCTTAATTGTCTCTTCTTCTTACATATGCAATGTAAGCTATATAGCGTATCTACGAAGCTTAAGCATACAGCAAATTATGAACTACTTTGATTTAATAACATTATATTTTTGTTGTAAAGAATTAGTGCAGTCTATTTATTTCACCGAAAAATGAAGCTAAGGCTACATCCTAAACAAAAGCTATGGCAGAGAGCGATAGTTGGAGGTATTCTTTTTAATAGCTTACTGCTAGTCAAGACGAGATCGTTTGTAATCTATGACTAATACTAATGACTATGAGTACTACTTTATTTATGTTTTTTTTTCTTATAGGTTAATGTTATTTTAATAAAAGGCTGTAACGATCAAAAGGTTTTTAATACAAATAATTTGTTTAGAGAACAACAGCTATATTGAACCTTATAGCACATTATTTATTTGGTTTTTCACCTTTGATTGATATGTGATCGTTTTCCTATTTAACATTCTAATTGGTCTAATCTTCGCAGTTTTTTATACAGCCTGAGTACCTACAGAGCTATATATATATGTAGACAGCTCATCCAATTTAGTAGAATACAATAAAATATCAAAGATTTTTCCCGTTTTCCAAGAATGTTCGAAAACACAAACTTGGCTGTTCTAAATTCTTATATACCTACATGTCGATAAGCAAAATTTAGTTTGTATACCTCCAGAAATTTCTAAATAAATGTCTATAAAGACGGTACAGTTATTCTAGAACAGTTCCTTTGTCCTTTATTACAAATAATAAAATGTATTCCAAGTAGGCCCTAGGATTTCAAGCAAAAACTCGTCCTAAATTACCTTCTCAACATCACTGGGGTGTAGAATCGATTGCCGTCCACCAGTAAACTAAATGTATAAGTTCTACTCACATGCGAGCCATTAGTGGGACTGCCACTAACCGACTTGATGAGCTCGTCTTGGAGCGAGGAGCGAGACCAGGATAGCTCGTTGAGAGGTCCATCGGCGTCACTGCTCGCGAGAGACGCGGCGCCGGCGCAGGACGCTCGGGAACCTGGCCTGGTGGGACAAGAACATGTTTAAACTGTAAAACTTTCTTTTGACGTGAAAACGTCTAATAAATTGATGAACGTCGGCTACATGCACGGAAAAGGTTGACTCATTGTCCCGTTACGATCATTGTTCGTCGTTGTATGAGATGCGGCGCTTACGCCACATCTATCTCTCATCATTTCATCAATGTTCTGTTATGACGTTGTCACGATAAACTATGGCGGCTCCGCCCGCGTATATGTCGGTTATCGCGGCAAATAGTAGCCTATGTGTTATTCTGATGTATAAGCTATATTACTGTAAAGTTTCATCCAAATTCGTTCAGTAGTTTTTGCGTGAAAGAGTAACAAACATTTTTTATAAATTTATTGATCCATCGTATATTATTATTATTAATCCATATATAATTATTAATCCATCCATACTTACAAACTTTCGCGTATATAATATTAGTAGAGAAGTATAGATATGTGTTAAGCCCGAGTAGCACAAGCTAAATGCTTATGTTGGCAATAAGTTCATAATAGCTGACTACTGGCAGCTATTTTGATAAAACAGAGTAGATAGCTTATTTGACAGCGTTCGTTTGCGTAAATCTGAACATCGAACGAATATGTTGCTATTTGCACGGATAGCTTAAAAATAGCGTCTTTTTCAGATCATTTAAAAGATTATGTAATGTCAATCAATATTAACATAGGAGAAGATAGTTAATATCTTCTAACTAGTTACGCTTAATCAATGTCAATAGGGTATGGGTAGAGAGACCTATCTTTCGAAATTAAATTCATACCTCTTGACCCCTTGACATTAAACCTAAAGTGGCTACTTTCATTTCTTAATACTGTACCTATCGTTTGGTATATTACAACATTCTCGGTCGCTCTTAATTTAAAACTTAAATTTGGAACAGATATAAAATACTTTTTTGACAGTTGTTCAATTTTTTTTAAGTAGTCAATTAACATTTAAATTGTTTTAGAAAAACCGGCAAAGATATTTAGCATCGAGAACCTTGATCGCGCTACAATATTTTAGGTGACGACTTAGACAGAGATTCCAGATGCAGTGTTAAAAATAGAAAAATTGTAGAGGAAGTTTATTGGAGTAAATTGTACTTACCTCGAATGTGGCAATGAATGGGCTCCATCGGTGGGTGGGCAAATAGTGTGCGTAACAGTGTGGCGTCTCATGGACGCCCGTCGCGACGGACACTGAGTCGCCAGGTCGTATGCTGCCAAAAAAATATTTAACTATAGAACATATTAAGCAAAGGAAACTATTCTAAAATCCTTCATGAAACTTTTTTGATACCAATGTAGTTTTAATTTTTTCGTCACTGTTCTGTCACTTGAGGTGAATGCTAGGCGACTCACGTTTATAATATAATTTATCGATCATTGCAAAGTTCGTTCAAACTTGTAGTTATAATTATGTAACTTGATACTCGGAAATATTAAATGGCAATCGGAAAGAAAACCTACGCTGCCAATTAACCAATTCAATCCACAAATTGCCAAACGGTTTTTGTCATACTACGCATTTATATGACGTCTAAGAGCCGTCGGCAAATCATGTTATTGATACATGAAGCTTTGAGTTACAGGACGTATGTAATGGGAAATGTAATTAATAATTTATATTTCCTATTATATAACGGATTATAACAACGATAAAATAAAGTTCAAGTCAACTTTGCTCACAAAATAAAATTTTAAGAAAGAACATAAAGTATTTTTTTTTATGTATCTGATTATATTTTTTGAGTGAATGAAAAGAAAACAGTCATTTTTACATAACCAGTTAAACAGTGATGATAATGATTTATTTTTAAAATTAGTTTATATTGTGTATATGGTATCTCATTTATCTGATTCAGTCTAGTTATAAATAAAATAGGTAAGCTTGATCTATTTGAAAAAATAATAATGGCAACACTGATTATGTTGTAATAAAACTTTGGATGATCTCATTAAAAAACTTGATGAAATGCTACGCTTCATCGCTGTGACGTCATATATGCCTTTCGTACTGAAAATATGAAATAATATGACGATTGCCAAGCGTTTGATATTGCAAAATAAAAAGCGTGACGATCATGCGACAGTTGTATCATGCTCTCATACATTCGAGGGTCTCGTCGCAGAACTGATGGTACTCGTCGTGTGAGATGCGGGTGCGCGGCGGTGCCCTCGGCGGCTCTTCGGAGGCTGTCACCAAATGTCACCAAATTGTCAAGGTGTGCATGTAGGAGGGATTGAGTGCTTAATGCCAATTTTAAATTTGGAATAATTTTGGTTTCATTCGTCTTTAGGGAGAAGATACATTTTAAAATAGCTCTCATTGTTAATAGTAATTAAGGTTGAAGTTTGCTTACCGGTTCTTTTCCAAGGTTTGGGAGTCTGCTGCTGAGGTGCCGTATGCCTTGGGAATGGTTGGGGCGCGCATACTTCTGGACTCGTGCAAGTTTCTGTGTCATCCTCGTCTTCATCATCCTTGAACCAAAAACATGTTTGTTTTATTTAAAAACGACGGTTTTTGTGGAATAAGCTTCCAAACTATCGGGATTGTGAGTTTTCCTAGTTGTTTTGTATAGTATATAGTATATATAGTTGTATTGTATAACTGACACAAGTTTACAAGAGCAAAGGGTTCTTAAGTAAGAATATTTAAGACTAAAAATGTGCATAGAAAGTGTCTTTAGTATGATATAAGAATTCTAAGCAAAACATTCGTTTTCATCATTTGCATCTGAATTAAGAAGTTATAAAGCCAAGACCAACTTGCACGTCATCAACTTTGAGAACTTAAATTCCCTTTTTGAGTCGTCATGTAAAAATAACAAACACTTCTCCGAAATATACCCATAGTAAAGATCGTTTACAGAAAATTTTGAGGTCGGTGACTGGCTTCATGGCTGGTCGAACGTGCAAAAAGCTTTATTGTTATCTTAAAGTGTATTAAGTAGCAATTGAAAACTGATTCATTTTTAACCGACTTCAAAAAGGAGGAGGTTCTCAATTTAATGGTTTTTTTTTTTCCAGTGTCGTTAGTGATAAATGTACAAGTAGCTACATGATTTGAGTACTGTGCCTACTAAATTCACTTTTCGATTTATACTTTTAAACATTATGTAGCAACAAAAATCCCCATATAATACAAAAATCTCAAGGCGTAAGGCGACGACTACATCAAATCGTCAGTAAACATTATGGAATAATAAACTTTATAAGGATTATTATAAGTATTACAATCCTTTAATATTTATCAAGAATTCACCATAAAATCAAATGGCATTAAAATGATTTGATTCACCTTTTGTTTATCACGGAACTTCGCTCTCGTGAGCAAATTAGACACGAATTTATTAAGAAACTAAAGTTCTAATAAGTAAGTTCTTCAAGAACATTGGTCAAGGATTAAAGTGTGAAGCGTTTATTTTTAACGGAACTTTTTTATGGATGATCGATAATATATTTAGCATCTGGTACGGATGGTACAGGTAATTCAAAAGAAAGATTTTGTTGTTCCAAGTCACAAATAAACGCAGAATAGTGCCATAGTAGTATTTAGTGGTTACCTTACTATTTTGTAGTGTGGAGGAGGTCCACCAGGTGGTGGTTGGACTTTAATATCTAATTAGGCATTCATTCCCAAAAAACTATCTTGTTTTGTATAATTATATACCATTGCAAGATTAAACCAATCCAATTAAATATTTTGCATTTTTAGAGCGAAGTGGGGGTCTAAATGCCTTGTATTAATTAGTAAAAGTAAAATTTCATTAGATATATGCTTCTCTAAAACTGTCCGTCATTATTTAGACACGTTTAAATCACTTTATAATCTTAAGTGGTTAAGGTCATTCGTAGACTGATTCATTTGGAAATTATTATCCTTCCGCCTTTAAATCTTGTCATTATGTTCACAAGTCAATAACGATAAACTCATCCGGACACACGCATAAAACTCATGGCGAGCGTGATTGAGCTCTCATGCCATTAGCTTTTTCAAATTATCTTTAAATTGTAATAAGAACGGTTTACCTAGTATGATGATTCCACCTATTCATTAATTTACCATATTTTAAACAATCTTAGAATTGTAGTTTAAAACCGTATGCTCTAATACATTTCAACTAGAGATTAAACTAAAGACTATATACTACTTATATGACTACCTTTTAGTTTCTGTGAGAATAGATTACAAGTCTAAAAAAAGCGGCCAAGTGCGAGTCGGACTCGTCCATGAATGGTTCCATAGCAGCAAGTAACATAATATAAAGTAAATCTTGTAGTTGTTCGTTTGTTGTAACTTTGATCGATGTATTAATGATAGTGTTTTTTTGCGGTTTACGATTTACGACGTACTAAAAAAAAATGACGTACTAGATCTCGTTCAAACCAATTTTCGGTGGAAGTTTGCATGGTAATGTACATCATATATATTTTTTAGTTTTATCATTCTCTTATTTTAGAAGTTACAGTGGGATACATTTTACCACTTTGGAAGTGTCTCTCGCGCAAACTTTTCAGTTTAGAAAAAAAATATAAAAGAAACCTCAATATCATTTTTGAAGACGTATCCATAGATACCACACAAGTATGAGTTAGAACAAAAAAAAATTGTGTTTTAGTTCTAAGTTGTTATTTTTAAAATTTATTGTTCTTTTTTCTATTTTTATGTGAAAATCTTAACGCGGTTCACAGAATACATCTACTTACCAAGTTTCAACATTACAGTTCTTTTCGTTTCGGAAACAAAGTGGCAGTGACATACGGACGGACAGACAGACATGACGAATCTATATGAGTTCCGTTTTTTGCCACGGCTACGGGCTACGGAACCCTAAAAAAGAAATACTACAAGCCAAAAAGTATAGTTTGCAGTTGTTTTTTTTTTATTTCTTAATTCCAAGCCAAAAGTGATCAACATTTATTAATTAAGCTATCCGTTGCGAATCTGTATTTGGGTCACAAGGTTGTGAATGGGACGTGTGTACCAAATTACATCCTAATCAGTCAAGCAGATTCGGCACGAATTAACTGTGACAGATGAAGCGCGGAAATAGAAAGATAATAATAATAAATAATAAATATTTCGTACATCTAACACACAACGCCATCTAGTCCCAAACTAAGCAGAGCTTGTATTATGGGTACTAGACAACTGATATGAATACTTATATACTTTTTTTTTGTAAATACATACATATTATACATAGAAAACACCCAAACTCCGAAACAATTATTTGCAGATCATACAAACATTTGGTCCGACAAAATGACAGATGAAGCGCGGAAATAGAAAGAAAAAGAGTTAAATTTAACAATTTATTCTCAATGTTTCATTAAAATTGCGTTAAAAGATCGTATTTCATTTCAATAGCAGAAATCTTTCCTACTGACGTCACAGGCTCTGAAATAGTGCTGTAAGGAGAATCGTAAGAAATCTAGGAATAACTAAAATATTCACTGACCTTACAGAAAGTAGCTCTATTATGTATTATTCTCTCCGGTTTTTATTTGATTTCATGCATTAAACATCGTTTGGTCTCGACTTCTCGAGTGCAAACGGAATCGATGTTTTTTTTATTTTGTAAGCAAGTTCATGTACCTACTGTTAATCAATTGTTTTTTTTTTAAATAGTATCTATAATATTTTAACTGTCAAGTCCAGAAATCCTACCTTTTATTAAAGTTGAAAAGGGTTATTCTGTTAAAATGTATATGAAATAAAACGTTATAAAGTCATATTTAGTTATTGTCGATTTATTTGCTTATAATTTATAACTGAAGCATCAACAAATCCATATAGTTTTTCTCAGTCTGTACTTAATTTTAGTAAATTTCATTTCAATCACTTTATTACATATTCCTGAGTCGCCATTATTTATAGCAATATATCGTGAGAGCTTCCACATACTCGCTGTATCGACTCTCCATATCTTCCGTCGTGAAAGTGTCCGTATAATGTCAGAGATCGCGGCGTCATTGCAGGCTCTTGCATAATGCAAGACCTTGCATTACATATGTGCAGGTACATTATATTGTGACGTTATTCGAAGGGAAAGCTATGGGCTTTCACAGTTATCATAACTATCGTATTCATTATTCTCTTAAAAATAAAAACTAAAATCCCTTAGACTGAATCGGAATTATTATATCTTAAAATATTGAGAAAATCGTAGTTTTTAATATTTTATATTTAATTTTTATTTTTGTTTGGTTGGATTCCCGGGTTGGATCAAATGTTTGTATGATCTGCAAATATTTGTTTCGGAGTTTGGGTGTTTTCTATCTATAATATGTATGTATTTACAAAAAAAAGTATATAAGTATTAATATCAGTTGTTTAGTAGTAGCTCTGCTTAGTTTGGGACTAGATGGCGTTGTGTGTTAGATGTCCGAAATATTTATTTATTTATTTATACATAGTTTTATGATGTCTAAATCACCATTGTAAGTGATTGATTTGAGACGTTGTAGTCATGCCTTTTAATATATTAGAATGGTCATTCTTAAATGTTATAAAAAGATTCAATGATATTGAAAAATCTGACCAACATAATCAGCAATAATAAAGAATTCAAACAAATTTAATCATCTGTGCATAATCAGCTCTATACAAACAATGTCATATTAAATTAACTAATTCTCACAACTTCGTCTGCGTTTCTCAAAAGAAATAAATTTGCCGGTTTTCGCAACATTTTTGAGAAAGAATCTTAGAGTGATGTTTTACAGCTTATAACCTTCCTCAATAAATGGGTTATTTAAATTTAATGTTAAATAGCCCATGTTTCGAGGAAGGTTATAGAAGGTCCACAAATAGTCAAAATTAATTCAGCTGTGTCGTGGCCAAGAGAAAAGGGGATTAACTCATCTTTGATATCAAAACGATATTACATTCATTACTAAGATTTTATAAATGCACAGAGAAAACCCTTTTACAACTCAACACATACAGCGTAACAGATCTAATTTGTACTCCAGTCTGATGAATTGGAACTGCGCCAAACTACGACACTGTAGTACCTACAAAATTTGATTTTGATGGATTATTTTTCTACATCGGCTTTTTGAGTAATTACTCCTCTGTAATATATATTGTAGACAATACATAAAACTATGTTTCTTGTGTCGAAATATTGCATGGCACCTGAACGGTTAAGGCATATTACTAAGAAACATATGGTACCTGGAAATTTGGTTCATACATAGGACAAGATGTTGCTTTACAAATACATATAACTGGCTTTGTATACGCTTTGTAATTTTAATTAAATTTGCCGGGAATTCTTAGTTGATAATTGATGATGCTTCACTAGCTATCAAGTATCAAGAATGGCAAAATGATCCCACATAAATGTAGTTTACAAAATAGTCTATAGGCTTCTTGATATTGTATTACACGATAAGCACAATACGAGATAAATAGTACTTATATAGTTTCCGTGGAACCGATGAACTGTTTCGAAACTTTCGAATAATAATTTCGAAAATTACGAAATTATTCGAAAATTAATGACATTTTAAAATTCTAAAGATCTTAGTTGAACACAATAATCAATACATTATAAAGGTCACAATAGTATTCAGAATTTTTTAACATTCATTCAGAAATTTGAGGTCCAAAAAACAGAATTTGGTATTAGACAAAATTCGATATTAGCTAAATAGAATTCGACCTCATTAGTAAACTTGGTAACGATTTAAAAATGTCTATTGTTATTAAAAAAGTTACTTATTAGTATGATTCTCATTTCAAATAAATTATGTGAAAGTTTAATTTTGAAGAGTTCTCAATAAAGTTTTTGCCAAATATTTTTTCAAGATTTCTTTTAATTGGGTACCTAATTTCTTTCAATAAAGTTTGACTACTAAATTAAAGCGATTCCTTTGTATTTTCTCATTCTTTTTAAAACGTTCAGTTTTTAGGCTACTGAGTTTATAGGAAAAGCAACCCAAAACTATTTCAGCAATTTTTTGTAAGTATTCTGCAAAATTTAGCATAAACAATAAAATTCTTTTAACATTTTTTTGGCCTCAAATTTACTTCTACTTTATTACTCGCAATTTTCCTATTTAATCCCAAGCAATGCCATCAATTGAGTATTATAATAATCGATTGATGGCTTGGACCTTTACTACGTAGGATGAGACTAAAATTATAGTTGGGATAAAATGAAATAGGGTAGTTAACACCTTAGTCAAATCAGTTACTTTTTATCATCTGTCAAAACGATAACTATTTATGAAAAATGTTCTAAAAACCAACTTGTGATGTCCCTGTTTCAGACTACCCAATTGAGCAATATAATTCAATGCTTGTTTGATTAAAATTTGTAACTGTAACAATAATATTTTCTAATATGTTTTGTAATATTTTTTTTTTAATGAAGGAGACATCGGTATTTATTTACGAGACAGTCAACTACCCTATTGTTTCATGCACTTCTGTGTACCCTTTTAGGGATATAGGTGTTGATTAATTGTATAATGTATATTTCCGTGTATATTTCCGCGTGGCGTTAAGAATATGGAGTGTTACCACCCCTGTTCATCCCATGGGTTTTGTATAAGGCGACTAAGGGAGCATAATACGCAGGACAGCATCACTGCAACGGGATAGAAAACTTGGAACATGGCGTAGTAGGCCAAAATCTTATTTTTAAGGAGAGGCCTATATCCAGCAGTGGTCTGCTAAAGGCTGTTGATATGATGATGCTTATGTATCTTTTGAATCATGTGTGTATGTTTTGTAAAGTACTACCTATTTAATTTTTTTTTTAATTTGAAAGCTGGTGCTAGCTGTGGTCCCATTTCAATTGTCCAAATTGTCTAGATCTTGAAGTTAGATTTTTTGTTAAAATGTTATGCATAAGTAGCAGTACTGTAATGAGCTCGCTTGCATTGAGTCCAAGGCCCTACAAAGAAATAACTGTCCTTCCGCGAATGATGTCTCATACGAATTCCCAAGAATATAATATTAATTATGGCGGCCATGCTAATTTATGTACTAACGGTAAAACAAATTATATCCGGAAAGTATGTGCATTTGTTCAAACAAGGCTTAAAAGGTTTCTGCGACCTAGTTTGTACAGCGACAGTAATAACAACTTTATATTTAAAGTCGTTAGGTCCTTTTTAGTGTGAAAGTAGGCCAAGTAAACACACTCAAAGGACTTCTTGAAATTAAAATTTTAGATACGTTAATTAGAAGTTTCAAGATGTAGTGTTTGTTCTGTGAAAACATGGTTTGCGCCGTTTTCGTTGTATATTTCAGAGAATACCTTGAAAATGTGTTAATTCTGAGGCTATTGTTGAAGGTCTAGACTTAAGTACAAAAGCTTTAAACATCAACATAAAATATACACAAACCGACATATCAAAATGTAATAAGTACAAAAGTTAACACATTTCTCGTATTTCATATTTTTTTATATGTATGGGCCTACCAAAATGACTCTAGTTTGCCTGATTGAAAGCATAAGCAGAATCCAAGACTGGTGGTCACCATACTCATTGCAAATGCAAACAATACTACAATTCGGCATGGTGACCCACATCATGGCGGCCTAGTGATGCTTCTGCATCATTGGACGTCCGGTCTCGCACTCACCAACGAAACAAGACAGCACGAACGCTGTCATTTTACGTTGATCTTCTGTGCGAGGGTATTACCGCCCCGGTCGAGCCGGCCCGTTCGTGCTGAAATCAGCGTAACTCTACTACCTTTGAAGAGATCAAGCTAAATGATATGCCAATGATGCGGAAGTATAATATCAGTAAGCTGCCATGGTGTAGGTCACCACGATAGATGACAAAGATAATAGAGTAGAATAATAAGAAAGAAAAAAATCTGTTTTCAGAACAAGACCGAAATAAGATAACAAATAAAATTATTAATTTATCCTCATTTCAAATATTGAATAAAAAATAATATTTTAATAGTGTATGGCATCACTTTTTATCACACCCTACAAAAGCTAAAAGTCGATTGAGAAAAATAGATTTACTCCGTAAACTTCTAGACCGCATTTTGACGCCTGTCAACTTGATAATTTAAAATTCTTCGACACTTCGATACCTTACTCATATAAACAATGAATAGTATTTTCACCCGCATTAAGTAAATATCTACTAGAAATTTCTGTAGAAGAAAGTAAAACTATGCTTCAGATACATAGCCATTAACTTTGCCGTTGCGTACAAGTACCTTCATAAATCTCGACAGGTATTGTTCTACAGCCCTTTTATCGACAAAAAGCCTAGAACAGAACCTTTCGAACGTGTACTTTGATTTTTCTCCGAGAAGTGCTTTCCACTCAAGTGCTACCTACTTTCTTGGTTAGTGATTGCTTAGATAGGAAAAATTCAGACGTTATGTTGCAGCATGGAACACCAGAATCTACAAAAATATATGAATTTGTGTCTGTTTGTAACAGCAGATCAATATTTTATTTTCCTAATTTCAATGTTACATTAACAATCATCATCATCTTCCTAGCCTTTATTATTCCCAAGACGACGAAGAGACGGCTACTAGTTCCACTGGTTAAACCTGAATTTCAGTTTTCACACAGAGCGACTGGCATCTGGCATCTGCAACTCTGGGGGTGAACTGGATTCGAAGGTTTAACTAGTTGCCAGTATATTTGAGGGCACTGACTTCCCAATAACGGTTGCCATAGATAGATGTTCACGCCAACCGGGACCAACGGTTTAATGTGGCAAGGGAATCTTCTTAATCACTTGAAAGCAATTTCAATGAAATGTTCCTTCATTTCCAATTTTAAACATTGGAACTGTTGACTTCTATTGTTTTTTGTGTGTGTGTGTGTCTTAAATATTTACTCTGTGGTACAATCACGCACACGAGTTGTTTCGAAACGAAAAATTAATATTTGATATTTGTTCTAAAAATATCAGTTCTAAAATATTTAGCTTTTTGTTTCGTATAAAAATACAGATGAAATAACACAATATTATTTTATACAATGATATTTAATTTCACGCATCAGAATTGAGCGTACTTTTCATGCCTAAAATAAATAACATTCCTCTGAAACTTTTTCAGACCCAAGTACACAATACCCAAAGGATATATTCTGTTATGTAAATTTTCATCACAAATTTTACATATAAATCTAGTACCCAGATTTATTCAATTCTGAGAATTTCGTACAAAGTATCAGAAGTGATGTAGGCGTACAACGAATATTAAATTTAGGTTTACAGATTAATTCTCTTTGGAGATTAACATGTCTGAAGCTTTAATAAGACATATTTACGAACATAAGTCAACTAATATGTTACGTATAAATTCTTGTCAAACAACGTGTTTTGTTATTTATAGCGTGTTGGAATTAAAGTTTTCAAGCCGCCCAAAGGCCTCCAACTAAGCTTCACGATTGTTATCTTACGATAACAGCCGGGACCGATTGCTTAACATGACCTCCGAATCACGGAAACGCTCATGGTATCATGCCAACAACAGTCACACATCCAGGTACTGACCACGCCGTCATTCCTTACCTTCGGTGATTATTCCTAATCACCTAACTGTAATCATGTAACTGTTTAAGGACATACGTCCCCACGCTGGCCAAGTGCGGGTTGGAGACTAGCAAGACAACGTGGTGGCTACGTAATCTTACCATTGAATGTTTATTAAATATTAAAATAGTTATTTATATTTATAAAGTAGCAGCTTAGGCCCGCGGCTCCGCCCACGTGTTTGTCGCAGTAAAAAGTAGTCTGGGTTATTCTGATGTATGCTATATTACTGTAAAGGTTCATATCCATTCAATACTTTTTGCGTAAGAGCTATAAATATCTATATATCCTCACAAAGTTTGTTATTTATAACTTTAGTAGGAATTAAGATAAATGATTAACTTAGTGTATTATTAAATTAATGTACTGCATTCAGTACAAGAAGCAGCATCACCGCTGGAAAAAAGTAGTGAAACGGGTCGAAAATTTGTTAGGAAATTGTGAAATTTACAAAAATCTTTAGTTTTATTTACAAATTACAAAGCCGAATAGCTCAAGCATACAAACACATACAAACCTTCCTTTTGGCTTCACCTTAGTCGGGTAAAATATATTTTTTTGCAATTTATAAGGTATTTTTAACGTAAAAAAGTTTTAGACAGCATTAAACCAATGATTAATGAAATTTGATAAAAGTCTAAAACAATTTTCTTAATACATAAAAGTTTTGGAGACAAGAAGCACTTAGCAAAATTTATGTTATCTATGTGTAAGTTGGTGTTTATAAATTAATGTTGGTTGGAAATAAAATGGCGTGTGGCGTTATGCCAACAACGTTTGTGGTACATCCTACCATGTTATGTTCATAGTTATTTTTAATTTCATACTTACTTGGACATAAGTACTTTGTTATCTATCGAGATATAGATATAGAGTGGTGCAATATGTTTTCTTCTTCCAAAGGGGACAAAAATCGGCAGATAATACATAAAGGTATTAACTAACTTTGAATTTAGCTTTGTTTGTTTGTTCTAGGTCGTACTGACCCTGGTCAGTGTGGTCACAGGCTGACTGAAATAATGAGGTCATTCTACAACCACATAATATGATAACTTCGATTGACTGAATCTCTATATGGGTCTTGGACTTTATATAGGAATCGAGTAGTGGTTACATCATAAAAATATAAAAGCTAATAATATTCTACATGACGATTTCATAATATTAGCTCTAAATCAATTTTCCGCTTGACAGTACACCAAAGTACTTAATAACACGACTTTCACTTTTGATCGGCATGTTACACCCAACGTACATGCAGGTACAGGGTACGAGTAAGAAAGCGTAATTACCTCAAGATTGTCAAAGTCGACTTTGATGAGACGACGCTGCGGCTGCGCATGCGGTGTGACGTCACCACCACGCCGCGCGTCACCTCCACCAGGACCGCTGCCAGCGCCGCTTGTAGCTGAAACAATGAAAGACGCTGTTAGTAAAGTCAAAGTATCTAAATCATACAGGTTACAATTCTAATATACAAAAACTTTTTATTGTAAAGACCTTTGTCTCTGGTAGAAGAACTGTAGAAGTATTAAGAGAGTAGGAGACTGTGCGTCATACACAGTTGAGTTACATATACAATTTTTATATATAATATACAAATAAAGTATGATTTTCCATCTGTGTTAATTTCTAAATAGAGTAGTTCCCACCAGGATATATTAGCCAGGAAAGCTCTTATTAAAACAACATTAAGCATTATATGTCTCAATAGGTGCTTAGCATCAGATAAATCACTTGCCATAGCTACTTGGAATAAAAGCATTGCTTTACTTCTAAAAGTTCTGATTTTTATGAAGGTAGACCATTTGGTAGGATATCGTTCTATTTGCTGTTAATCTCGATGGATCGGAAGGTAATTTTGACGGCTTACAGACGATATAAACCCAACGGTTGAAGCCCCGATATATTATCCAAACTTGTTCAGTTTTTTAAGAATAAAAATACATCGGGATTTGGGCGAAAATACCGGCAATATTTTATCAAAGAACTACGCAAAAAGGTATCCAGCCTCATAAAAATTACGGCTAATAAATAAAAAAATATATCTCATCTTTTAAATGAAATAAGGTTTCCTTTTCAGGCGTGAGAAAAGTAAAAGCAATTTCAAAAGGTTATTAATAGGCGATGAATAAATTCAGTGCGACATAGACGTTTTCTTTGATCGTCACTTTGGTTTTCTTTCAGATCAGAAAGTAGTTAGTTGTGGCAATGACGACATAGGGACAACATCGTCATCAACAACCAATAACGTCCCACTGCTGGGCTCGGGAGAGGATTAAGGCCATAGATCCCCACGCTGGCCAAGTGTTGGGGACTGGCAAGACAACGTTGTGGTTACGTAATCTTGCCGTTGAATTTTTTGAGCCGCCCAAAGGCGTTCAGTGCGCGTACCATCATATATAAAGCTGAAGAGTTTGTTTGTTTGAACGCGCTAATCTCAGGAACCGCTGGTCCGATTTGAAAAATTTTCAGTGTTAGATAGCTTATTTATCGAGGAAAGCTATAGGCGATACATCATCACGCTAAGGCCAATAGGAGCGGAGCACCCACTAATAATGTTTTAAAAACGGGGGAAAATTTTCACGCTACGGGAAATAGAGAAACGAGGTTGCGTGGGTCAGCTAGTCATATATTAAATCTTATCATAATACGACTGATAAGAAATAGCGTTACTATCATCAAACAAGCTTAATACCTTTTAATTATTCTCCCTAAAAGACTCAAAAGTCGAATTCTTTGCTTAACATAATAACCTAGTTAACTAATGACTGCGACATTGAAGACTGTGACCCTTTATCAGCATCTAAAAGTTCATAACCGCAAGATATCACGTAAACATAGCGGCATTTAATGTCACAGTATAATATATATCCTAATTTGGTTTACGAACTTATTCCACTTTAGTATTTACCAAGATTTATTTTCATTTTATATTAACCTTTAGAAATAGCTTATTGCTGCCTTGACTGGCTCTGTGGCTCAGTGGTAGTGTATGTGACTGCTGTGCTTGAGGTCTCGGGTTCGATTCCCAAGTCGGACCAAATGTTTGTATGATCTGCAAATATTTGATTCGGAGTTTGTTTTCTATGTATAATATGTATGTATTTACAATAAGAAGTATATGTATTTATATCAGTTGTCTAGCCTACCCATAACACAAGCTCTGCTTAGCTTGGAACTGAATGGCGTTGAGTGTTAGATGACCAAAATTTTTTTTTTAATATATTTTTATAAACTATTTTTAACCGACTTAAAAAAAGGAGTAGGTTCTCGATTCGACCGTATATTTTTTTTATGTTTGTTTGCGGATAACTTCGTAGTTTATGAACCGATTTTGATGTTTTTTTTTTTTAATGGAAAGGAGATTTCCCAACGGTGGTACGATGATAAAGACACCAAGATCTGATGATCCAAGAGAAATCAAGTTGAAACTTGAAGTCGATTTTCTTTTTGTTAAAATCTATAAAAATGAATCGCTAAAATGTATGTTCGCACATAACTTCCGATCCGCTGCACTAAATTAGATAATTCTTTTTTTTAATGTATTCGTTATTGTTAGGACAAGGTTTGTGTATAAGAAAAATAAAAGATAACGGGAATGGTAATTTTTTTTGTCCGCTACAGTACCGTGCCTGTGACAAGCTGAGACGGATATGTAAATATGGCGGCACGAAGTTCGCCGGGTCAGATGGTTTTAAATAAAATAAAGGTGTTAAGACAATTTTGTGGTTATTAAAGAATGTATAGCGCAAGTTAAGATATACCGCTTACAAAAAGGAAAGTATTCGTTTTAGTTAAGTTTACAGGCTACAGCTTATAGATATATAGATCATAAAGTCATTTTTACCGATATGAATTTTATTTTTGCCCTATTTCGACCGATTTCAAGAAACTTTGTTTAACCCTTGATTATGTACTTTTTATTTGTTGCCAGTGTCAGGTTCACTATTTACCACATTACCTTGTACTTTAAAAGTTTGAACGTGTACAAAAACCCAAGAAATGTAACAAAATTGTGAATTTTCCACCAAGAAGTCCTAATATTCGTATAATATTCACTTGTTCTTTACGATTCGTTCGTGTTTAAGGGTTTTGTTACGCAAGTCTGTCATAGCCACAGCTGCGATTTATTACTGCGTGTTACAAAGTATAAAAGTCAACCGTGTGAACGCTGGCAACATTTTCCTTTAAACGGTAACACAATAGAGACGACGGGGGACTTAAAACGAAATTAAAAGTTTTCATTGTTTCGCAGAGCATTGGGGAAATAAATGTTTGTAGTTTATGCGATTCTGTTTACATTGTTGAGGTAATGTTTAACTTTTAATCTTAAGATTGTTTCTTTCTATTTCATTGTTAATTATATACTTAATGGAGTTTTTAAACAACATAATTTTAACGAAAAGAGAGGTTATAATTATCGGATTAATTTTTATTTTTATCCTTATTAATTTATGAATAGGTCAGCGTTTGCCGTAGCATTCAAGCACCTGCGTTTAATTAAGAATTTTAATGGAGAAAACTGTTTATTTTGAAGCTTGAATCACTAACAAACATTTGAAGCGCAATTATCACGGCTCGACACTACAATTAAGGACGTCACTCAGATACAGAGTGTGTAAACAAATAGCACATCACTATACATTAATTAATTCTCACAGAACCTAACTGTGTACTGTGTAGTATTATTGTATTCTAGTGAGTCAGTATCTCAGTTTAAAGGTTTTGGAGAAAACTTTTACTGTGACAACGTTTTAGTATGTATTTATCAATTTTGTACGTAATATTTTATATTTATATATTTTATATTTAACTGCCTCGTTGGTTTCGCGGTCGGCGTGTGCGACTGCTGATCATGAGGTCTCGGGTTCGACTCCCGGGTCGGACCAAATGTTTGTATGATCTACAAATATTTGTTTCAGAGTTTGGGTGTTTTCTATGTATAATATGTATGTATTTACAAAAAAAAAAAGTATATGTGTATTTGTAGTTGTCTAGTACCCATAACACAAGCTCTGCTTAGCTTGGGACTAGATGGCGTTGTGTGTTAGATGTCCGAAATATTTATTTATATTTATTTTATTTATTTATATTGCTTGCAATCATATCATCAAAAGCCTTGAACAGTTGAGGATGGGGTTGAGGCCTACCATACAATGCTTTCTAGACGGGTTATTATAGAGATAGTTTCAAGTTTACCTTCTCTTTGCAGTGAAGTTGTCTTGAGTAGTATGCTCCCTTAGTAGCTTCTTAGGACACCCACGAGTTGGATAAGGAGGTTACACTCAGTGTTCTCTCTGTTTCGTAATGGACTCATTTTATTTTAGGAATCGTTATGTAACTAACTTTGCATCGGTCAATTAGTGTTTGTCTATTTATTTTCAGCTTTTACGCTACAAGATAATTTAAAGAAAACATAAGCTACTACCTGTAGGTAGAAAAAGGTGTTAAGTTTTATCAGAAGTTAGTAGAATTTAGTAGCGCTCCCTACTAATAGAGTTAAAGTAATAAGGTACTAGTTATTGCTTACGTTGTACTAACGTCACAATATTACGACATCCAAACCTATAAGTAGTAGTTTTGTATACTAAGTACGAAATTTTATTGCATTCTGTTTCATTTGCAAATTGAAAGTTTATAGTTATTTTATGAAATTCTAATGTTCCTGTCAAAATAATTTAGTAAACGAGATGGCTGAACTTTGATTTTTTGAATTTAGATTACTCGCTACGAGCAAGTTTTGTTTAGCTTTTATACATATTGAGTTCTATTTACTCTTCTTTTCACACTTCCTAAAGCGTTTACAAACATACGTTAGTCTAATTCCCAAACTACTCAATTAACATTCAAATCAACACGTACGTACGTAACGCGTAACGTAACACTAACGATGTGTAAACCTTTTACAGAGCAATCAATTAAACGTGAATACCAATTTTGATAGTTACCTTGACTTTCACTCATAGTTTCGATGTATGATTAATCGAAGAACAAATACAGCAAAAGGCGCTGGTATATTTCTTGAACCTACATCTTCTTGAAAATCGATTATAATCAAATACTTGTCGCAAGATTTATAACATTACATGTTATACAAACAACAGTTTAGATTAACACTTAATATACTATTTTTTATTTCCAACATGATAAGGTCATGTCAACGTAACCTCAACATGAACAAAAAGTAAACAAATTCACTATCAATCTTTGTCAATGCTTAGGTCATTAATATTATTTTCACACGATTTTGAGCTAACTTTAGCCGTGTAGAAAATAACCTAAAAATGCCGAAAATATTTGGACATTTTGAACAACATCTCTGAAATACGCTATCTAATAACCCGTACAGTTTCATGTACAGATGTTACAGTTCTAAACTATTAACTTTTACGACTTATTGTCATAATGCAAGATATTTCATAAGATTACAAAATTACAAAAAAAACCAGTCTCATCAACAATATTAAATTTAATCTGATTATTAAAGATAATCTTCCTACAGCGGAAATGACTGCAGTGATTTCAGGTCAGTTTTAGTCTTGATAATACTTACGTCTGACTAAAATCCGGATTAGATTAGATTGATTATCTAATCTAATCCAACCTGCATTTGAGGCAGACACGATCTAAGCTCAAAGACGATTCTGTGTCAAGATAAAATCCCGGCTTGAAACATTCAACAGGCTATTAACATAAATAAAACTTCTAAATTAAAACAGAATTGCGGAATATATTGTTTAATTTTTTTCATCTTTGGGCAGCGAAAGAACAATGGCTCTCTTTATCTATTCTTTCACAAATGTCATTTAAGCAATCTGATTACAATCTTGTCTTTGATATTATTGCAGTCGTCTATAAAAATCGTACTCTTACGCACATTTGGCACTAGTGTGCGTAAGATCTGACAGACAGAGTACGAACACAATCGGAAAGATGGCGGAGGCTTGGAAATTTTGTTTTTTCCTTTTTGTTTCAGATCCCTAAATTCTATGCAGATGATAAATAAAACTAGAATTGATCATAATATATTTTAGAAAATAATATATAACATGGATATATTACGATTATGAAAGCTTGCTTATCAAAAATTCTATGATGAATTAGGAACAAAATGTGAGGTTAAAAGCTCCAAAAATAATATACATTCACTTAACTTTACGTTATATATTCATAAATAGTGAAGGCAATGTTTAAAGTAATGTAACACATTTCCTTTTGGTAAACGGATGTTTTTGATCATTCTAGATTTACACGCGATTTTTAAATGCAAGAACATGACAATATGTATTCTAATTTCTAGGGTAAATGGCAAACACGACTAATGTCTGATAAAGTTTCAGATAGTTATTTGCTATATAACACTATTTAACAGATAAAATATCTTATATCTTTTACATAGAAAACTCTTTATTTTTACACCATTATAGTACATAGTTTTAAAAATATGTCTTTAATTATAACTTGTGAACCTTTAGGTTTCTTTTTTCTGTAATTTTTTACCGGTAAGTTGACATTAGTAAAATTATCTCTATCGAATTTAGAATTATTCCAGGAAATTTAGATAAAATACATTGAAAGCATGTAAAGATATATGGAGACGATAAACAAACCAAGTTTAATTATAGTTACAAGTTAGGCTAATATAATATGATGATGCAGTATCGGTAACGTAAGATATTGTCATGATGACGAAAGTGCAAAATAGAAATAGATCTGTAAACATGTTACATAATCGAAAAATACAGTCATAAACAAAATGATACCTATTTTCGATGACCATTGTGAGTGTCCAATCGTAGAGCGTTGTAATCGTAGGTAATCACTACGATTAAATTACTTTTATTGCAGCGAACTAACGGCCGGTAAACACCTTATGATTACTTATAGGAACGTTATGAGAGTTATGACACTTAAGGTTATATTCACACGGTCTTTATATTTTTATTACCATCATGTCTAATACTAGTAGATTAACGTCATATTGAGCAATTCGTTTATGGATGGAAAGGCAGGGATAACAACAGCTGCTCCTTATAAATCCGCTTAAATAAAGGATCCTGGGTTCCACGGATCTATAATTCAGGGTTATCCACTCAAACCTTTTCGAAATTATTATAATATTATATTGTTTAAGTGTTAATTAAATAACGCAGAATTAATTTTCCTTCCATGTATAATATGAAATCAAATTCTTATACCTACATATTTCATAGTTAATTAACAAAATGTGAGCCGACAAACTTTCTAGTGTGACAATTTCATTGATCACAAGTTCCTTCTTCGGATAACTGAAGTAATATAATAGTCTATTTAGATGGCAAAAGAATTATTTAAACATGTGGTTGCCCAGTAGTATAGTACAGATCACCTCCTATCTTATTTGGGGGTTATCTGTGCCCAATGGTCAAAATTCAATCATTTTTTTTTCTGTGCCAAATTTCATACTCCTCTATTCGCATATTTTTCGTAAAAAGTGGTACAAAGTTTTTGCTTCACGTATTAATATATCCCTATCTAAATGTGACTTAAAGACAGACTTAAAAAGTCTACCTGAACAACTTCTTTTCAACCTCTACTAAAAGAAGCCCGTAAACCATTTGCATTGTTATCTGTTACCATTTGGTAATAAACGAATATCAACATCTACCTTCTACAGGTTCAGAATATAAATTAAATTAAAGTAATTCTAATCATTTATTAATTAAGGAAGCCTTATAAACAGGCGGCAACTTGATCGATGTTGAGTTAACAGTAATTACAGTGCAGTTGTATTTAGTGGTACAATAGTTAACTGATTAACACGAAATTTTTAAAATCTCTGGAACGCTAGAATTAATTTTTAATTTCATATATTTTATTAATATAACGTTAATCCCTTGACAAGTTAAACATCTTGTACGTTGCATTTACTGCATCAGTGACTTTATTTGTAGTGTTTGTGCATTACGAGTATTAGCAGGTGTGGAGAGCCGCGTTTCGGCCCAAATAGGTGGGCTTAGTTAGATTTTTCTTTATATTCATCACGTGAGTGAGGTAACCCAATCCTAATCCAAATCCTCGTTATCCCAGAGCAAGAGGGCATACGCATTATAGGCATAAAGTCAAACGTGTCCGCCAACAACGCATCCAGTTTTTATTTCAATGCGATACGAAAACAACATCGACAATCGATAAGCAAAATTTATTCGGTGCTAAAATCGAAAATCGCAACCCTGCCAAATAATAAACATCTCTGTTCTGTTCACACTATGGTCGGTTAATAAAATAGTAGGTTAAAGTGGAATAGATTTTGCGCTTTATTACAGAGTTGTGTAAGTAGATATTTATTTAAAAGTTTGTGTAGCGATATTACTTTTTGTATCTTCATGTTAGTTTATAACTATTTGTGTTGGTTTTAAAAGAAAATTGTAGCAATCTCTTTTGGGATGCAAAGAGAAAGAAAAAGATTGAAAGTAGGTAATGAAATCTTAATTTTAAGTAATTTTCATAGGAATGTCTCTGAGTGAGCAAGGTAGTAAAGGTGTAAGGTACGAATTAAGATATGAACAGATCCTAACAGCTGAAGGTCATATCAACATATGAACTGAACCCATAGCGTCCCGCTGCTCGGGTAACGCTGGCCAAGTGCGGGTTGGGGACGGCCAAGACAATGTTAAGCCGCCCAAAGGCCTCCAACTGAGCTTCACTACTGTTATCCTACGATAACAACCGGGATCGACTGCTTAACGTGACCTCCTAATCACGAAGACGCTCATGCTATCGTGCCACCAGCGGTCATCCATCCAGGTATTGACCGCGCCGTCGTTGCTTCCCCTCGGTGATTGTTTCTAATCAATGAGTGCAACTGGGCGATGAGCGCATTCGAAGGTCATATGTTTTTTTTTGTTATGTTGTAGGGGGCAAACGAGCAGACGTATCACCTACAGAACAGCCGCCCCAACCTCCGATTCCCTACCGGACGGCACAGCGTAATCTCGACCACCGTCGTCTCTGACCGCATAGGACATCGACGGGGGTTGGGGTTATGGGCCTCCGGTATCCTCAATCACTCGGTGAAACACAACGCAAGCGCTTTTTCACACCGGTTTTCTGTGAGGCCGTGGTATCACTCCGGTCTTGCCGAATGCCGAAGCGTGGCTCTCCCTGATTTCTGACCAGAATAATCATGTGATAAGTGCGATCGTTTCTTCAGTTTCTGTTTTATTTAAGGTATTACACGGGTCTTTATCGAAATATCAGAAAATTTGTCAGCATATTTACTTTAGTACAAACTCTGTCTATTTTGAAATCCATATACGAGATATTTCAAACTGTTCTCCGTTGTGAAAATACTTATAAAACGCTTAAAGTCTAGAAATAGTATTATATTTGCAGAAGAATAGCATGAGATAGGCATTGAAATAGTGTTGAAAGCAAAATCCTCTTAGGTCACCCAGTCGCCGAACTGTGACGTCAAGCTATATAAGATTAAATTTCACAGTTTTAGAAGAGCATATAACTGTATTTTATACACACACATATATGTATTAAACGCAAGATGCGTTAGAATAAATTGTCTTCTAAATTGAGATTGGTTTGATGATAATCATGCATATACTTAAACACTATCTTCAAATAGAACCATGAGACCCTAAAAAAGGTTATGTGAGTTAAACTATAATTCTAGTTACTACAATTAGGCTACACAAAAAAAAAATTACCAAGCTATAATCGGGCTACTTCAAAACCTTTTGAAATTATACTTTTAGCTATTATTACGAATCTATTGACAACTCATTCATTAAAATCAGGTCAGTAGTTTCGGCACTACGGTGAAAAATACAAACATAATAGAATACCATAAATATTACTCTTTTGGCCTTGCAGTACTGAGATAAGTTATAATTATTTTTAACTCATTTAAAAAAAAGGAGGAGGTTCTGAATTCGACTGTATCTTTTTTATGTTGTTACCTCAGAACTTTCGAATGGGTGAAACGATGATTACGATGATTTTGATGATATTTTTTTTTATTTGAAATTCCCGTGTCATTTACATTTAATTTGGTTTAAAAACTCGTTTCACACAAGTTAATTCCTAAAGCAGATATCTTAACACGTTCTACAGAAGCATTTGTGCCTACAAAAGACACTAACAATTTGTAATATTACTAGCAGAGACTAGGAGATATTTATCTTCAATCATTATTGTAACATTTGTCAGATCGTCCTTTCATTGAGGAGATTCGACTAGTATACATCCATTTTTTATTGTGTGATATTAATTGTACGAGATATGAGTTTACCGGACCGTAAATTTAATTGAAAAGGTTCACAGGAAAGTTTCGTAGAAGCAAATAAAGGCAAAGGTTGTTTGTTAATCGCCCATATATCCATTAGCTCCAATACTGCAAAATTGAAATACCTATCACGAGTTCTTGAGCAAAAAAAACGTTTGTTACCACAGTACTAAACTTTTCTTCGAACTCATACTTGCTGAGATGAAAAGTATTAATTTCAACTTTATTAGAAAGTGTAGGAACTTACGAATTCATGAATTCACTTAGGTATATGGAGTATACACTCATGAAGATGTCTAAAAGAAGAATGTGGTAGAGTCTTCAAAAATGTAATGTACTATTATATAATTACGGTCTATTCTGGCTTAGAGCAGAACCAAATTGATAATGTAACAGATGTGTACGTTTTGTAAGGCATCGTACACACACATTGTACTTTATTTACTTGCCTTCTATATAAAAATCACGATGCTTTAAAGCTTATTTTGGTTCATTATTCATAATAAGCTGTCAGATCATTAATCAACGGTCCGGAAAGGTAAAAGGTCGCTAAATAAAGGGCAAAGAATTACTTCGAAAGTATTTTTATTCACGATTTGTTAGGTAAATATTAAAACGAACAGTATATATGAAGTGTTTATTTTAATAATTGGATTCCTGATGTTCAGTAACAGGGAACAGAACGGCTGACGTAAATGGATGTGAACTTTGATATTTTGCACCTAGATGTAGCAAGTTACGAGCTTATAGCGATTTTACCTAAGCGGGAAAATAAATAGATTGATGATGAGTAGTAGTGTAGGCAAGAATACAAGGAAAATGCAAGAAAATATATGAAAAAAAAGGCAGCTTCAAACCAAGTAGGTTGTTTGTGGGTTATTTAAAATGCATGATAGTACTTTGACACTTGTACCATAAAATTTAATTGGTAAGTAAAAAAGGCTAATTTTATAGAGGACCGCTCACAACTCGCTCTCCTGCTCTAGCTTAAACCATAGTCCTCTTAAACGTCATACCCGTGGCTGGTCATAATTTAACTCCGCCAAATTGATAATACACGAACATCCAACAACTCATAATCTGTTGGTAATAAATATCATTTAATGACTTGAAGATTACGCAGAAGCTCTTCTTGCGTTGTTTGTTTACTTTAGTTTTTATACAATGTGGTTTAAGTGCAACATTCTTTTTGCGATCAATGTTCGTCTATATGTTTATTCAGTAGCGGCAATTCAACGGCATTATTTATGGAATAAGAAATCCGTTCAAAACAACTACGATGTATGTATCCATGTATCCACTGCAGCCGTTTAATCCAAACCAATCCCCATTATTCAATAATAATTGTATTATTCTCGTAAGTTTGTCGTTGCAAATTCAAAAATATAAATTGTATGGAGGTTTATTAATTTTATAAATTTGTTTGTAATAAACTCACGTCGCATTAAAAATTGTAATTATGTTCTTCATAAAAAGCCTAACTATGAAAACCCCTTGTCCTCCATCATACGATTTTTATAGGTAGATAGATGTGTAGATCCAAACGTAATTGTGTTGACTGCATTTGAGTGTATCCTCATAAAAATGCATACACGTTGCTAGGATACGCATGACTCACTGCAAATCCTACTAATACGAGTATCGCGATAAACGCAAAAATTTGTAAGTAGGGATGGATGGATATTTGTTACTCTTTCACGCAAAAACTACTGAACGGATTTGGATGTAACTTTACAGTAATATAGCTTATACATCAGAATAACACATAGGCTACTATTTGCCACGATAACCAACATACACGCGGGCGGAGCCGCGGGCAACAATTTGTGAATTTATATATGACTAGTTTTTGGCCGCAGCTCCGCCCCTTTTGTCTATAGGTTATCGCGATACAGAGCAGCCTCTGCCCTTTCTTAGGAATAGGTACTTTCGAATTTATGGTATTAGTATGGATAGTAATACTAACTAGTATTTAATAACACAAGTAGTGGAAAACCTAAATACGGTAAGACTAAGGTTTACATAAGTAAATAGGGACGTGTTGAGAAACTAAATCAAACTCATATAATATAAACGTTAAATATTATAATATAAAAAAATAAAGTAACAAATTATCGTAAAATTACTAAACAATGTCCACCAGTAATCGAGCTTAAATATCGACAATGACGACAAATTCGAATAGACGCATTTCTTATTCATTATTTTCCCAGAGAGTTTTACTAACACGCATTCAAGAGAGATACTAAAACTAGAACAGTGCAGGCAGGCAGACATGCAAAGAATGTTAATACACATAAGTAATACTCGTACTTGTCATAGCTGTAGCGACACTGCCCCAGTAAGCTTTATCTTGTGCGACGTCCAAAGCTGGCTCCTCAGGGCTCCTGACGGGTTCGACCAGCCCAGAGACTGGCCTTGTACCCAGCAGCAATGCCGCCGGCGATACCTTCGAGCGCCGCAGTTTGACTGCTTATTGTGTCTTGGTAGAGAGGACCCGCGAAAAATTTGTAAGGAAAACTTAAGTTCTGTTTTTGTTTTTATACCATTTGAGATAAGTTTATGGACATAAATTTAGTTTTTGATTACGACGACTATTTGTTTTTTTTCTTTTTCTTAAGTTTCGTGAAATGAATATTTCAAATAACTAATGTCGGTATTTGCAAGCGAAAAGTAGAACTACATAAAACTCAAAAAGTTTGTATTATAATAATAATAATAGTTTACTTAGTACTATGAATTGCGATAACATTTATTTTCACTGTATTGAAAGAAAAAGTTGAATGAAAAAACATGTCAAAAAATTTGACGCATCACAACTATAGACCCGCGTTTAGCGTTCCGCTTCACTTTTAACATGAACAAACACATCTGATTTTTACTTTTTAAGAAAAACATCAACTGTATCACTGAAAACAACTTTTTCTTCTTCTTATACTTCGAACTTAAAATATAATTATATAAAAAGTATATTATTATGTTCTTTTTTATTTTCACATGTTAAAATGTCTAATTGATGTAATGTAAACAGGGAGCGCGTGCTTAACTTGTGGCGGTCGGCGCCATATTGGAAAAGTGAGGGTTGCCCCAGTTCACGCATGCGCCACAGCCCTTACAGGTTCTTTATTTGAAATGCCACCTCGTTTTAGTTACTATGATGCGAATAATTTACACTTGGAGCATTGCGATGAGTGTTAAATGAAAACCAAAACGGTCTCGACGATTCAAAACACGGAAAGTAATTAGTTGTATGTTTCGGCTATTAGCATACTGCGATTGTTCTTTTTTAATAGACAGTTTTCGTTAGTGTAGGTAAAGTAAGCGTTTAGGGAAACATCGAAATGGAGCGAAATGGATTAATTCACTAGCTTAATGTCGTAGGTCAAACTTACCTGGTACGGACTTGCAAAATTAATGTTGTACTCTACATCAAATAATCTTACAAAATTAATTCTAGAAATAAGGTCCATCAAAGTTAGAGGCTTTTTTAAAAACAGCTACTTATAAATTAACACTCATTCATTCATCAATAATAAACTTAAAGAAGCTGAAGAAAAGTCAATTAAATTTTTATAGTAAGGTTTGAATAAAGAGTTTAATGAAATTGTTTTTGAACATAAAATTGTAAATGAACAAAAAATGTCACATCTCTTGTGAAAAAAAGATAATATTTCCACTTTCACGAGTTGTTCGGTCATTAATCTTTGTCTTCTATGGAATAAGTTTTTAATGACTACGGTAACCACCATTCGGCCCGTAAACAACTAATCATCGCATAATGGCTCGTGATAAGGAGCGGCCTCGATAGCACAATAACAAAAGCTAATCACGTTAACGTGCGGATTACCAATATCATCATTGTGAGAGAACAGATAAAAAACTTAAGTGTTGCAAGAGAATAAGATCTCGAATAATATCGATATTAGAGGCGATAGGAAGACTAGGACAATGGTTAGCCTTGATCGAGCATGTGAAGGGAACCTTGAGAAAAGGTGTATGTTTGCAGGATTGTTGTTTGGAATTAGTTGAAAGTGTTTTTAAATGAGACTGAACATGAATTTAAATATCATGGTGTATATTATACTGGAAAGGTAACCAAGAATGTAACTATTTAAAAGGCAACGAGACGAATTTTATTGTAACAATAAATTTGTTATAGATATCCATTTTAAAATTAAACTAGTGCAATTTAAAAACCTAACACTATCCTGATTCCTTAGTAAGTTACGTCACCTTATATGTTTCGTTAGATACCTCAAATCAATACAAAAATAGTTAATCATCGTCGGGATTCATCCAAGTGTTGATTAATTCGTCCACTGACCCGTCAAACAACTACTAATTATGTTCAAGATTGGAAGCTAATCGAATAGTGATCAACAAATTGCGGTAGTTTGTAATATTGAAGATAGATAGGCTGTGTTCCAGTCTTTGATAGCGACAGGACAAGAGTTCAAATGCAGCCCTGCTTGACCTCTTTACCCAATTAAGGAAACCACGCTAGTTTGTCGCACGAAGTTTCCTCAGTAACTGTGTTGTTTAAAAAAGCGCATGTTTTCTGGTCAGGTATTCAACGCTATGAGAATGCCACTTATAACCAAAAATGAAATGTTATTTCAGTGCAGTGTTTGGAGGTCACTGTCCGTCATAAAATTTATTAACAAATAAAACACTTTAAGTTGTCAAAAAAACGTTATTATTTTTCGACGTGATACTGAAGCTATGGTAACAGTCGGATATGAGCCAACAAAAGTTTTTTTAAACAGTTACATCGGTTATCATTCCGTTCACTTCATTTTGTTCTAATTTCAAACAATTTGTACGTGATTGAACTCTTTTAGCCAAGCAGGTCTATTTCCGTGCCATACCATTTAGCTGTTTTTCTAATATGTACTTATTAGAAATGATACATACGTAGACCAGAGTCCCGTAATAAAACCGTTACACGTCAAAACGAAACTATTTATCGTTTACTTCACGATAATTGTACCACTTATTAACACCCACTGATATTCACTTTGTAGTTTTGTACTGTTACGATGTAAACTGTTTTTATAGTTATTGATATTGGTTATTACTTCTTGATCATATCATGGCTGTGTTTTATGTTGTTAGTTGGTTCTATATGGTATGAAAAAAAACTAGAGATTTCACAATTAAGTAATATAATCAATAATCTATTTACAACACTTAAATTGAGCAGGTACTTACCAACACAATAAACACGTGAATTTACATAAAAGGCGTACATCATTTCCCATATAGCATGAATTCGGCGTCATTTTCTTTGAAACATTAGACAAAGTTATCGAAGTGAAAATTTCATTGGCCGCGTTTAGCACTTTTTGATTGGGGAGAATCATATGGGTTCGCGTCACCGACATGCTAATGTTTGATGTTGATAATTTTAATTTAAACATTATAAAATTTCTAATTTTACACATAAATATAACAAATAAAATATAACTTCTATCGGCAGTGCTTATAACTGCCAATTTTTTATTTAAAGCAATGCTAAAATATTCAAGGAATTAATTTGAAATCATGAAGAAGAAGTCTGCTTCGTTTTTCTGTTTGTCAGTTTAGTTTCAACAAACACAATGCGGTTCAACGGCCAAGAAGCACATGCTATGTAAACACTTCATAAAAATGCAAAGCAAGTTCGATATGCGGCCAACGTCTGTCATAAGTGTCATCTTAACATAGTTTAAAAATTAATCGGTTGGAATCGATTACTATCATCGACTTACGCAGTGTGACAGAAGCTCTCCGTGAAATCACTGCTGACCTACGTTTTAATTTCAAACAGTACGCTCTTTTTACTAACTCATTTGAAGACTTACAATGAATAAAAGAGCATAATTGCACGTACAGCTAATATTTCTTAAATCAACCCTATTTTTCTCTATCTCCTTTCCTATCTTAGGATTCTGCTCATGCTTTACATCAGGCAGAATAGAGTTACTTTGGCAGGTTCATACATGAAAAAATGTAATTCCTCAGTCAGTGATATGAACTTTATTTTTTTTGTTTATTTTAGCTTGCGAAATATTTAGCAAAACTGTATTGAAATAACGATCAGTAATTTATCGTGCACTTCAAATGTAATTAGACCAAAGTGCTGGATTTATGCTGGCAATTCGAAATGGACTGATTTATGTATTTATCAACTAATTTTTTTGGAACTTTAAAAGGGCTCTATTAAACGTAACTGTTCATGAGGCAAAAGCTGTTTCAAAAGCCATGTTGCAGACAAAGGCTATTTCATAGTATACTAGATGGCCTACGCAACTTCTTGTATGTTTCTTTTCAATAACGCTCAGCTCTTATTGGTTTGAACGTGATGCTAACTATCCCATCAGCATGTCATCCAAACACGCATTAAAAAAACATAAAAATCGGTCAGATATTTTCGGAATTTATCGTAAGCAAGAACATGATACGAGAATTATATATAATAGATAGTTATAGAATAAATAAACTATTTTTTTTTGACTACGGTTACTTTCAAGGACTGAGATAAATAATAATATACCTTGTATCCGTAATAATTAGTTGTATCTAGAACAAGTCTTTGAACCTAAATTAATTTTATGCAAATGAAAAGCGATTAGACAGTGCTTAAAAACCTGTTTGCTTAATAATGTCACAGCAAGTGTTTAATATTAGTTATCAAATAAATTAACATATAAAGGAAGGAAAGAGTGACAAGGTGAATAAATTATTTTATGATTGATGATAATGATGATTGCAGGATTCAAAAATTGATGCTTAGATGGCTTAATTGAGGAGGAGAGAGTGTGATTTTAGTGTTAAAAATACACCTTTTAGATGTTTGCTTACGTTAGCTGGGTGGGTTTAACTCAATAACGTAAACAAATCAGTTACTAGTAAAACTGAAACATTTACCAGTAGCTTTTGTAACATCGCCAGTGATATAAAACATACCTTTAAACTTTTTTAGAAGTGCGACGCTGTGTGGTTTTGTATTATTTCGTTATATCTGAACATGATTCTCTAATATATAAAACAATAATCACGAAATCATAGTGGATAGAGTTATTAAGTGTACAGAAATTTATTTTAAAAGAATATTACAGTATATTTTGATTGTAAGTGTGCTTTAATCGCTTATTAAAGCTTTAATCGCTTTAATAAGCGTATTAATCGCTTTAATAATAAGTATGGTAACCACTACTCTTGAATTCTATTCATGCTTTCCATCAGGCGAAGTAGAGTAACTTTACCATGCTTATATATGTATAAGAAAAAGATCAACAATAGAATAAAGACACTAAACAGCAAATTCGTTTAGACCTATATAGCACACCATATTCCATAGTATGCCTTCTAATCCTGTAATAACGAGATCTTGGATGTTGATCCAGCGTCAATTTATAGTCCCATTGCAATATTACAGACGTAGGGTCTCGTGGGATATTGTGAGACTTCATAGGTATATGGTATGATTTGATTTAATTTCCACAATGCAATATTCCCCATTATCGATATTCTTATTTGCTGAAATTTTAAACAACAATACAGTTAAGATAACGTAATGATATACGGGATAAACAATGCTGTTAACATGTTCACTCTACTGTTCAGTTGAAAAACATCTGAAAATCTGTATTTGAGATTATGTTGTACTCTAGGAAGGCCAATACGAACGCCATAACGATAGAACCACAGTGTAAAAAAACTTTCCGTTGGACGACTGAACTGTACCTATGAATGTTTCTTTAGACTGTAATAGAATTAGTAGTGTCAATAGACGGTTTAGTTATGGTTAGATTGATTCTGAACTGCCACTTCATTGGATAACTCTGTTTCAGTTGATCTGTGGGGTTTTTTTTATAAAAAAGGCCTAAATTGTGTATTTTTGACTAAGAAATAAGCTATTATTTTAAGGAAAACCACATCCTATAACAATATTACAAAAAGTAGGGTGAAAATCTCCGATAAATGGTCTACGGTTCTTATGTCGTGTTTTTTACATACATGGTACTTATATATTTTAAAAGTCCTTAACATTTAGTGGACTTAACTATACTTACTTATTGCCAAACACAGATTATATCTTAGTATCATATTGGCATTGTGCATTTTAAAGTCGTAGTTCTAGTGCATTTCATTTGTATTATAAAACGTCTCTCATCTTTAAAATATTAAACATATTTTATCTTTTAAACAATTTTTATTTTTATTTTGTTTATTCTGATTATTAAATTACACTTTTTCATTAAGTTAAGAGTTGTAATTTGTTATACACACAAGAATAATAAATAGATTAAAAAAAATTAAGCAGCTATAATTTGACATATTAAGAAATTAGCTTTCTTTGACCAGCATATATAAGTAAATTTCAATAGTTTTCATGAATTTTAATAAAAATAACAATTTAGTTTACTATTAGCGACAATACAAAACATTGAAAATGATTGAATACTAGCTGTTGCCCGCGGCTCCGCCCGCGTGTTTGTCGGTTATCGCTGCAAATAGTAGCCTATGTGGTATTCTGATATATAAGCTCTATTACTGTAAAGTTTCATCCAAATCCGTTATGTAGTTTTTGCGTGAAAGAGTAACAAACATCCATCCATACTTACAAACTTTCGCGTTTATAATATTAAGTAGGATTTATTTATTTATAAATATTAAATTATACAAAATAATTATGAGTAAAGAGTTTTTATTACTCAAGTACTAATTAAGAAGAAACTTGAAGAAAATAAGTAATAATATAACTTGACATTCATGTGCAAGTTGTGTGACTTTATGTACTACAGCTACATAAAGTCACACAACTTGCACATAAATGTCAACAACGCTGTTAATACTAGACAGTTTAAAAAAAACTATTAACAATAGTTTTTTTTTATGTTTGGCCCTGCCAAAATGACTCTACTCTGTCTGATGGAAAGAATCCAAGAGTGGTGGTCACCATACTGCGAATGCAGACAATGCAACAAAGCAGCATGGTGAGCCACACCATGGCGGGTTAGTGATGCTTCTGCATGATTGGGCCTCCGGTCTCGTACTCACCAACGAAACACGACAGCACGATCACTGTCATTTTAATCATTCGAAATGTTTTATTCACATTCATTGACATTGGGGATATAATAGGTGCCCGGCAAAAGTATAATTCTTATGAGTTAAAAATAAATGATTTTAAGGTCTGAACTCGCCGGCAACATAAACATGTCCATCTATAGGTAGGTATATTACCCTGATTTGCTCAAGACATTGCTTCCCTCTTTCAAATCACCTGCACGCTTAATATGCCTAAGGACCTTTAGTATAAGCAACGTCTCTTTCTTATCGTAACCTTTCTAAACTTTCTAAACTCTCACTTTTTCTATCTAATTTTCAAACTGCAAATTTAACGTTAGTGGAATTACAATTGTGTTAAGTTACTAGAGCCACGCTAGCAGAGAGAGTCAGCAAGCTGAAGTGGCAGTGGGCAGGGCACATAGCTCGGAGAACCGATGGCCGATGGGGTAGAAAGGTTCTTGAGTGGAGACCACGTGACGGTAAACGCAGCGTAGGAAGGCCTCCCGCAAGGTGGACGGACGACCTAGTTAAGATCGCAGGGACTCGTTGGATGCAGGCCGCTACCGACCGGTCGCAATGGAAGTCAATGGGCTCCCCCCTACGTTCAGCAGTGGACTCCTTACGGCTGATATGATGACTAGAGCCACGCTAATAACAGAACGAACGAGAAGGGAATCAGGCAGAGTACAGTCACTTTGGCAGCCTCAAACATAAAAATAAGAAACATAAACGGCAATACACAGGTCTTCAAAAGGCCACTATATACAGCTTCAGCAGGTCATATCACAATCTTGTTAAAATATCATATATGCTAACTGCTCTCCATAATTGCTTCTCGGGAACCGAATGATATTGATTAACAAAATATATTGTAACATTTTGTAATCTACCACTCAATTCTCATTAAAATTCAATCAACGTGGAAAATGGACTATTCATACATTAATAAGTGCTAACAATGGACTTGTTTTCTGTTGCGCCAGTGTTGCCAGCCCTTTCACAATAAGTCTGACTTAATAATCAAACTGTAGCATGGTATGGTATGCTTCCGCGAGAATTGTGGCTAGCCTTGCGGACCAGTCCTACCCAAGTGGCATTTTGCTGACCAATCGTGACTGTTAAATTGGTAATGCATTTAATATTCTATCTATATGGAAATTAGGTAGTAAATAAAATGAAATTTGGTTCGGATAAAAGTATTTATAGACTTGAACTATTAGACCTGCAATTCAGATCTGGTATTTTATGTATAAAGATTTACCCAGGAAATGTAAAAACATCCCGAGTGTTATTTTTTGTGTTGTAATTATAAGATCACCTTGGTAATGTCATAAACTGGTTTTTAAGTTTAAAGAGTTTGTTCAAAAGTCGTACATTTAATGACAATTACGAACGTGTGTGTTGATTACAGAAATAATTTCAAGGATACACACACTAAAGCAACAATTAAGTATAATGTGTTAATCTAAGTTTATTTATTTAATTTGCTCTAACCTAGCATTGGCGTTAATTACTTTAATTAGTTTTTTTTTCTAAGTTCGCGTACATTTTAACGCTATAAATGTGTAATAAAGATTAATGACACGGTTTTTTTTAATTTTATATTTCAAAGTTTCCTGTTCTCTGATCCTGGGAATCGTTTAGATTTCCACACAAATCTAATACAAGCTTTTTGTAGTTATTTATGCACTATGTCTGTGTTTTACTAGTCTTTTAAATATAGATCAAACAAATGTATGATTCCGAGTATATGATACATGATTATTATAAAGTAATTTATGATTTGACCAAATCATGAATTTTTGAAGTTTAATAGATATGTATTCAGTCACCTGCGGTCCGCCGTTAATCGCGGGTAACACCGCGGGACTCATCTAGTACTCAATATATTTAAAGAGCTGCACACATAATCAATACGTATTTTACTTGAGTGCTATGTATATGATCAATGTATCTCTTTCTCCCACACATAAATACCTCGGCAAGATATTTATCAGAAAAGACTACAGTGCATTAAAGCTATAAATAAAAAGACAATATTACGAATTATTTCAAGTGCGTCGTCTGTTCAATTTTGAATCGACGCAAGATCGATTGGGAATTCGTACATTCCGTTCTCGATTGTGGAAACTCGATCAGCGTCACAACAAAGCAATAATAATGACGCAACCTCAACTGTTTGTGAGAGGTACACGAACTAACGGTGAGCTGATGCCCTGCTGCTGACAGTTCCGAACGGTTAAAGTAAGTAATGATCTGTTCGGTTCGATGCTACCGGTTGCAGTGTTTTTGTGAGATAACGAGACTTAAAACAACTGGCTCGGTAACTTAAAAGTTAAACCTAAACTAAACATTGATGCTGTTAAGATGCTCTAATATTTTTAGTATCAAAATGACAACGTAAAAATCGACAATCGATAAATCTAGTAATAATAAATGCTATTTGAGTATCGAGATAAGAAGCAATCATTTTATATCAGTTATCAGAAATCTAATTATCTCTCTTATCAATCGTATGAGTAAGAAGATTAAAACGTCATTCTGATATAATTTCATTTCTGCGTCATAAATTTTATCTATTATTTAATAAACAATGAGCTATGAGGATAAGAACAGGTAATTGCAATCGGAACATTCGATCTCAGGCATTGTTTTTTCTTTTTTATGCATGACCTGCCAAAATGACTCTACTCTGTCTCATGGAAAGCTTAAGCAGAATCCAAGAGTGTGGTCACCATACTCATTGCGGATGCAGACAAAAGAGTGTGGTCACCATACTCATTGCGGATGCAGACAATGCAACAATGCAGCATGGTGACCCACACCATGGTGGCCTAGTGATGCTTCTGCATCATTGGGCCTCCGGCCACGCACTCACCAACGAAACACGACAACACGAACGCTGTCATTTTACGTTGATTTTCTATGCGAGGGTAGTACCGCCCCGGTCGAGCTGAAATCAGAGTGGCTCTACTATCTTGATTTACCGAGGACCGAGTAACATCTGAAGAGGTTCTTATTGATTAGGTCAATGGCTAGATGAAGACTGGATAAATAATGTTACTCATTTACAAAGAAAAATTATAATTTGTCGAAATTTCAAATGCCATTCAACCGTAACGGCAATTTTTTTTATTATCTCAGTAAATATGCTACCTAAAACTTATATATCTATAAATTGTAGTTTATAATTAGAGGAGAGAACCTAATATAATATTCGACAAGGAGATAAAATGACTACGAACGCTATTAAGTCCTAAAAACTCAGATCTGAAGTAGGATTTATTATCTAATTTTTCCAGAACTCGACAGATATAGAACGAACATATTTAGATATTTATCATTTATTACGAAGATAATCCCGACATCTAATCCGAAACTCGGAAATAACAGTATTGTAAAAACTCGTCTTCACATAAATTCTTATAAGCACGAACAGTAAATAAATTTGTTCAATATTTCGCAAGACAGTCCGCGTTGTGCTGGCAAAATTCCAAGCGGTTGTTCCCTTGACCCGTCTAAAGCTTTCTGTTAAAGACCTCACCAACGGCCCTGGTCATATAATACACTATTATATTATATATATATATATGCTCGTGCATAACTATAAAGTATCTTTTAAAGCTTTTGAGTAAATACCACGATAAATTGACATAAATTGTACTGTTGGCGTCATAACAAAATACCCCAAGTTGTCTTTATGATTGACAAGCGACCTTGGCACGGAAGTCTTTGAAATTCTTAGATTTCCTCTTCTATAATAAGCATGTATTACACATAATATAACATTCCTCTTGAATCACTCTATCCATTGTGGAAACCTCATTAAAATCAGTTGAGTAGTTTATTAACTCTTTAACAACAGAAGTAATTTCATGTTTCATAAGTACATATAGAAAAGAAGATTAGTATTTGATCTATAATTCAAATAAAAATTCGCACAAGTTCCACTTAAGAAATGTACCACCCATAACCTTGTTTAGTGCAACTTTGAATGATAGCACATGCCTATGATATATACTTTATAATTTTACGATATACATTTATACGCAGAGTCACGCGTATTTCCTAGGGGGTAAGCAGAGACAATTGATCTCTACTTGCTATGGTCCTGACACACCTCTTTTGATTCGTTCATTAATCCTTGAATTGGTGCTTTCTACATGGTACTTCTTAAGAATGACACCAATTTGATCGGTTAATTTTATGGTATTTAAAGTTAAAAATACACGAATTTAACCTACTTGTAAAATGCATTAATCATTAGATGCAAATGCAAAGCACGATTCACAACGTATCGTGTTTTGTAAAACAAATCAATACGAAACAATACATAAAAAACTCATAGTATTGTAGTATTACGCAATCAATAAAATACCTACCGTGATTTAATGCGGTTACACATGCAATGAAATTGCATAGTATATAAGCGAAATGAAAACATTACTTTCGTGTGTGGTGTACGGTACGGATTAGGTACTATCACACGGTCTATATTTGATCTATAAAGTGAAAATATTTATATGTTACGTCTACTTGTGACATAAAGTTGTTTTCAGTATATTTAATAATTTATTAAGACGAAAAGGCTAAAATATAAGGGTTCCAGTTAATGAAATAAAACAGGTCTCAATTCCTGCACGGACAAAACTTTGTGCGATCCATGAAATACTCGAGTCCGTATTTACGACATGTTTGAAATAAATTACGACTCAGGAATCATTGTTACTGAGACTGTTATAATATCAATCAATAAATAAAAGAATCACACAATCGATAATAGTTTAGTTTCAGTTAAGGAGGTCAAGAATAAGTTATTTGAATGCAAAATGCGGCAAAAACAGCATCATATTCGAATTATATTTAAAAAGAAGGACATTCGTCTTCGACAGATGGAATTTATTGTAAAATTGGTACTAATTTACTAATTGCTTTTACGATCTTATTACAGTTTTAATTACCTACTGTTACAATATAAACTAGTCGCTAAAACGTTTAAAACAAAATTAAAATCTAACTCTCATAGTATAATACCGTTTGCTCCCGTTAGTGTTTCCTTGTAAAGATTTCATAGATATTTATTTAGAATACCAAGTGAAGCACAGTTTCTTATCTTCATAGTAAACTTTTTTGCTCAACTGTGGACCAAATTTCAATTACAACGGGAAAAATAAATTTATAGTCCACTAGTTGTTGCCCGCGGCTCCGCCCGCGTATATGTCGGTTATCGCGACAAATAGTAGCCTATATGTTATTCTGATGTATAAACTATATTACTGTAAAGTTACATCCAAATCCGTTTAGTACTGCGTGAAAGAGTAACAAACATACATCCATCCATCTATCCATACTTATAAAGTTTCGCGTGTATAATATTAGTAAGATTTAATGTTTAATTTTTTGGGCTTGGCATTTCTCAGAGAACGCCATTTTATTTTTTTAAGATATTTATAAAGGAGATGTTATTGAAGAGTTAAATTCAAGTTTGTGGGGTTGTAACCCTTTTCCTCCGGCCGCCGTCTTGGAAAAAGTGGTGCAAATGCTTTTTAAGGTTTATCTGCAAGACTATGGGTCTAAGAAAACTGCGTCTTCTGAGAAATACAACCCCAAATGTAACTTTTCAAGAGACTATTAAGGAAGTATATAAATATATATTTTTTTTTATTTTAACGTGTGGAATGGTATGGGGTCTGTCTGTCTGTCTGTCTGTTTGTTGCGGGTAATCTCTGGAACGGCTGGACGGATTTTGACTGGACTTTCACTATCAGGTAGCTGATGATCCAGGGAGTAACTTAGGCTACTTTTTTTAGACTAACATTGTCGCGCGGCGTTACTCGCAGTACTACAATAACCGCGGGTAACACCGCGGGGTTCAGCTAGTAGATACTAAAATTATCCGTGTGTCGATGAATAAAGAAAACGGAGTATCGACCCTATTTTATTTCATCAGTCTAGTGAGAGCCGACTAAGGATGAAAACTGCACTACAACAAGAAAAAGTTTTAAAACTATAAGTAACCCGACAATTTAATTTTTTTGGATACATTTTACATAGCCTATGTCGCCCGGCCCATTACTACGAATCTATAGACACCTCATTCATTAAAATCTGTTCAGTATTTTAGACGGTACGATGGAACATACAAACATACGGTCTGCAAAACCATTACCCTTCCTTTTGGCTTCGTCGGGTCAAAGCACTAGCCTGAGTACTGCATTAGATTGTTAGATGTTGTTGATTTGTTGGTAACAATAACTATATTTGAATACCAGGGACGATAAGTTCAATAGACAAGTTTTGGATATAGTACTTTTGTGATTATGAATACCGATACATTAACATTATTTAATAATTGTTAAAAACTTCGTATTGTACATCATACATTTAAATATACACATAAACGTAAATCTAAAATCCCTGCCATTCTTTCTCGTTGACAGTCGTTGAAATTGTGCTGGCTGTAACTCCATGCTATTTAGTTTTAACTCAAATATTTGTAATAGAAGCGTTTCTTCTGTGTTTGCAAATAAAAGTATCTAAACGGTTTCCAATGTAAAAAGCGGACTCTCAAAGGCCAACCTAAAAGGCAAATCTTTATATATTTTTTTGTGACAGCTTTTAAATTGGCCTCGACACTTAATTACAATGACAGTTTAATGAATATATTTTATTATGTTCAAAGTTGCCATAATAACTGCGAACCATTGCGAATCGTGCTTTATGGACAACAATTGATTGAATTAAAAAAAATATATCAAGTTTTAATTTATATTAAAAATAGATTTCTTGATGTAAATATATTTATATGCATTTAGTATAAAGCTGTTAATTTGAAATTATAAGCAGACACTTAAATTTTATTTATTTGCATGGAGTGTAGATATATTGTGATACGTAAGCTAATCGTGATAGGATTGAGAAACTACATATTCAATGCGATAAATGACCGATTACGGTTTTAATTCAGATATAATATTAAGCATTAATCAGAAAGAATAACATAGCAATAGGCAATCATGAGTTCATGACACGAAGAATGTCCTTCGCACGGCGATGCTTTGCTATGCTCGCGTGACTAGTCTCCATCGTGTCTCACGCTCGAAATCGAAGTTATCTTCTATTGCACAACATACAACATCCTCATGCACATCAGCACCGGATAATCCACGAATATTATGCTTAAATATTCTGAATTGATTTTGTATTAATGTCAAGACCTCTTTCACACAGACCACGCTGGTTGTTTAACGGTAAGCTTTTAATCGGTGCCTAGAAACACTGGCAACACCAGCCAAAACAGAGGTTTCGCGCCGTACCGTTTTTGACTGAAGACTAAATACCAATTTAAAAAAAAAATACCGTAATCTGTTCAAGCGGCAATCCATGATTCGACTCTTCTTTTTATAATAATTTACAAACATATCAATTAATCAATAAATTTAGTGAACTCTTTATCAAATTTTGTAAAACCTACTTTCCAAAAATACATGACATACAATTTGAAAAAAAAAGTTTCACGATATACATTTTCAAAAAGAGAACAACAGGAAATTGTTCCAATCGGATATTTTTAACCTACTTTTTTTTCAAATTCAGAAATGGGTACTAAAAATCGCACAAAGCGATCCACCGTTCGACGTTCAAAAACATTCGCATGTGTTACAAGAGAGCAAAAAATGAATCTATTGGCCTCGTTTGTGGTTTGAATTAGGAATTGATAAGGTCAGATCTCCGTGCGGTTAACTATGGCTACATACAAGGTCTTTGACGTGTGATGCGAGAATGCCAGTGAATGTGGTGCATTGAAAGAGGATGTAGAATGTCAAAATATAACAAAATATTTTCATACAAAATACAAATTATCAGAAACATCGATAGGTTTTTATACTACTACAAATATATGTAGGTATGTAATTATAAACAAACTCTGAAGCAATCTGTTCGGCCAACGTGGTACCGTAGGCCAGAGCCTCCCTTCTAAGGAGAAGCCTAATATGATGATGAGATAAATGTATTTATTTGACAAATAAAATCTGTCTTTATTTGACAGGTAAGTTGATAGGTACCAGTCTATCAGTGATTTTATCAACAACTGGTGAAACTGGTTGACATGTTCCACCCAAAATATACTTGCATTAAATTTTAAAAACATTTTCACAAGAATGAACGACAATTTCTTTAATTTTCATAATTACAGAGGAATCACATCACTGTCTGCAAGCACACGTAAACACTGAGAAATCGTTTCATCACTGCTTTATTGAAATGTAGTAATTTTAAACTGCTATTTCAATTTTCTGTCCTCCATTTTTATTACATCCTTATATGACTTTAGTACCGTTTATATTTTTACACAAATTACGTTTTATGTCTTATGTAAATATCTCTTTAATACTTGCCCAAAATATTGTTTATTTAGCAAACATAAGTTTGTTTACTTTAAGATTAAGTGTAAATCTACACGTTTCAGAGTTTATTAAATATGTTTTTAATATTAATTGTTTGTGACTTCGTTAACAGTGAAACAGATGCGGATGTATTTCTAGTTTCTATTGTCTCGGCATTGTGACGTTTCAGAATTATCTGTCATTGTTTACGATTTAATTACAGAATCCAATTAATCTCATGTTTATTTAACGTCCATAGTAAACTAGTTCTAATCGATTAAGTAAAAAGCTTTGTTTTTTTATATATTTGAGCTGCTAAAGTGACTCTGCCAGATGTAAAGTAAGAACGGAATCGAAGAGAAGTGGTCACCATACTCATTGCAAATGCAGACAATGTAACAATGCAGCATGGTGACCCACACTACAGCGACCTATTGATGTTTGTTTAAAACACGACAGTATAAATGCTGTCATTTTAGGTTAGCCTTCTGCGAGAGGGTAGCCCCGGTAGAGTCTGTCCATGGTAAATTGCAGTTTATGATTTATCACGTATTAAAAAAAAGACTACTTCGTAAATTTAGTTCAAACCAATTTTCGGTGGAAGTTTGCATGGTAATGTACATCATATATTTTTTTTTTAGTTTTATCATTCTCTTATTTTAGAAGTTACAGGGCGGAGGGGCATATTTTACCACATTGGAAGTGTCTCTCGCGCAAACTATTCAGCTTCGAAAAAAAGATATTGGAAACCTCAATATAATTTTTGAAGACCTATCCATAGACGGGTTTGATAAAAGAAAACAAGTTTCAACGTTATAGTTCTTATAGTTTCGAAAAAAAGTGGCTGTGACATACGGACGGACAGACAGACAGACAGACAGACGGACAAACAGACATGACGAATCTATACGGGTCCCGATTTTTGCCTTTGGGACGGAACCCTAAAAAGAAATGTATTCATATCTAAAACAAATTGAACCTATCGATTTTTACATCTAACGGAGATGGAAATAAAACTTCACTACTAGTTCGTAGTAAGTGTATAGATTGCCTCATATTCGTCGCTCAATTTGAGCGAAAGGCGTCCAAGTGCTTTTTACGCGGCAGTTATCGGGTCAATCGAAGTGAATGGAGAACTCCTGCGGTATAAATTACAAATTGCATAAAATCTATTACTCAATATAAAATTATGGATGAACAATTATTTATTGCGCTATCGATTAGTGGTACAAACTTGGTTAGCTAAACAGTAACCTGTTGTGACTTTAATATTATGCCGTAAACCAATATTCGACCATAATAAAGAAAGTAGTTTACTATTTCAGAGATAAAACAAGACAACCTTTTTAATAAAGATAAAATTTATACTCATTACACTTTTAACATCCCTAGTAAGTATAATTGATTTGACAGTTGTTGAATATAAAATCGATGCTAAAATATTTCATTACTATGCTGTCACTCACCAAATTTGTTTTGATCGTTTTTAGAATTCATTATTCCTTTCCTAAAATCAAGCAAGCCTGGTTGTAAAATACGAATGAGAATTAGTTCTGATTTATTTCAAGGTCTGCAAAGAGGTTTCTGCAGTGCGAATCAATCGATTATCGTGGCTTGGATGCAATGTTATATTTAGATTAAAAATTTATCACATTTATTTCTATCACACCTGATTCGTTTATTTTTTTTTACAATAGGTTTGTGTAATTGTCTGTCGTCGTCTGTAACAGACATGCCTTGAACTTTCGAAGACACAATCCGAAGTCAAAAGAAAGGGTGTTAAAAATGAAGTGTCAATAGGCAGGCTACATTTATTCGTTTAAAAATTTTTACGTACTAAGTTTTTGTGTCTTACATATTTTCTTGTAAATTATCCATTTATGATTTAGTTAATTAAAAAGGATATGCATTAGTAAAATTACTATAAAAGAAACTCCAGCTTTTCCTCATTCCTTCTAAAGACGAATAAGATTAAAGTCATGTTTCTTTTATGTTAGGAAACATAGACTCCAACCACAAATTCTTCCGTCATAGATTAATAGATTTATTTTGCAAACGTAGTTTTTATCAGGGGATCTTGTTTACTGTCGTCTGCACCCTGTTTTTAGGTGATATTAAATTTTCACCTAAAAACTGACAAATTGGACTTTCTACAAAGTTAAACAAACATACACTTGGGACTTTTTTACTAATTCTACAGATACAATATCATCATCAACCGTATTTTGAAACGATTCTAACAGCACACTGCAAATACTGACTATACTACAACCAGTACTAGCTTTTTACTTAGCTTTTTATGCATTTTTTCTTTTTCACAATTTAAAAACCATTTGTGATTCTCCAACTACAATTAACTTTAACCAAACTAGCTATCAACTAACAGTTAGCTATCACAAATTAGATGCTCATGAATAACCTCGTTTCGGCTTAATTATGACGTCGTTAGAATTGTTCGCTTAGATTCCTAAAGTGTTTTTTTTATGTTCCAAAAAATAAAAAAAATATGAATCATCGCCTCGTTTAAGTTAGCTTTCTTCAGCTTACCATTCGATGGTTCACTTTCATAATAACTGAATTTAATGGGTTCATTGAGACCCAATCACTAAACGGCTTGTCAAAAATGAAACCATAAATAACTGTTTCTACTGGAAGATTGTAAAATAATGCCGGAACTGGCGGACAACCAGTACGGTTTCCGTCAGGGGCGCTCCACCGTGGATGCAATCATGCGCGTGAAGGCTCTGGCGGAGGAAGCAGTTTCCCCAGGGCGAAGTGATATTGGCGGTGTCTTTGGACATCGCCAATGCGTTCAACACTTTGCCCTGGAGTTGCATCAGGGAGGCACAAGTGTATCACCGAGTGCCTCCCTACCACCGCATATATTCGGGGCATATCTGTCGGAGAGAGCCGTGGTCTACCCAAGTAGGACCGGTCTCGATCGACGTGAAATGTCATGCGGTGTCCCACAGAGGTCAGTTTTAGGCCGCTCCTGTGGAACATTGGCTACGACTGGGTGCTTCGCGGTGCATTCTTAGATGGAGTCGCCGTCACGTGTTATGCGGAAGACACTTGTGACGGTAAGTAGCAGGACGCACCGTGAGGCAATCCTGAGGGCCACAGCCGGGATTGCCGAAGTAGTCGAACTAATCCGGTGGCTGGGTCTCGAGGTGGCTCTGCACAAATCCGAGGCTTTGTTTTTTCATGGGCCTCAGAGCAAGCCACCGACTCAGTCTCATAGTAGGAGGAACTCGCATCGGCATCGAGCACTCTATGAGGTATTCGGGGCTCGTATCGACGGCCGGTGGGACTTCGGATATCACTTCCGAAGCCTGGTTCAAAAGCTGGTTGGCGCAGCACGTGCATTGGCACGGTTGCTGCCAAACATGAGGGGGGCCGATGACTTCTGCAGGAGACTCTACGCGGAGGTTGTGCGGTCCATGGCTATTTAATAGCAAATCTTAAAAATATATACAGACATTACTAAAAAGAAGCATGCGTTAAGTTACACAAGTTACAATAATAATTTCATACGCATTTAAAGTGATAAATCGAGATGTGACATGATATCTCGGCGATTATAACGCTGACTTGACAAAAATGTGTATCGATTTAGCAATTATGATATGAAAAAACTGCGGTTGGCGCTAACCGCACTAGGTATTAGTGAAACAGAGCAGGCTGGAAAGTTTGACAAACCGATTGTTCTCACTTTTCTGATGAAACTGTATTAGAAGCGAGATTAATGATCCGAAGCGAGTTGATTTTCTACTGTTTAGTCGTGAATTTGAGTTAAAGTGAACAGAAAATTTCAAGCAGGTATTAGGTACATTTTTCTTGGTAGTTACAGGGTATGACCGTGACGGTTATCCGTGAGAACTTGAACAACACAACAATGGGGTGCTAAAAGCCGTAAGGGGTAGAATTTGTACCGAGAGAATTGGGTGTTTGCTTGAGTCTGTAGTAACTAACTATAGTATATGTTAGTTATTCATTGTTCATCAACCCATAATGTCCCACTGCTGCGCTCTGGTTTCCTCTCAGGAGAGGGTTAAGGCCATACGTCCCCGCGCTGGCTAAGTACGGGTTGGGGACTGTTAAGACTACGTTGTGGCTACGTAATCTTGCCGTTGGATGTTTTTAAGCCGCCCAAAGGCCTCCAACTAAGCTTCACGACTGTTATCCTAGGATAACAACCGGGACCGACTGCTTAACGCGACCTCCGAATCACGGAGACGCTCATGGTATAATGCCACCAGCCAGGTACTGACCGCGCCAGCGTTGCTTACCCTCGGTGATTGTTTCTAATCACCAAGTGCAACTGGGCTATGATCGCCTCTCTTATTTCTCTGTTATTCCTTGTTGTTTTACCTAAAGTTTATCTTTATTCGTCACTTCTCCGCCCTTCAATTCCCGGGTTGGACCAAATATTTGTATGATCTGCAAATATTTGTTTCGGAGTTTGGGTGTTTTCAATGTATAATATGTATGTATTTACAAAAAAAAGTATATAATGTATATGTATGTACCTATTAATATCAGTTGTCTAGTACCCATAACACAAGTTTTGCTTACCTTGGGATTGGATGGCGTTGTGTGTTAGATGTTCGGAATACTTAATTGAGCAAGAATATTGGGTTTGTCCTTTGCACTGGTTTCGACTCACGTACATATATGTATAAAAATTACGCTCTCTGCATACAAACAACATAAGTTCACTCTTTCTTTACTCAATTCGACTTAACATTTATCAGTAATATAACCTTTAAATTCAAGGAAAACGAAATTCTGGCTCCGATAGTATTTACATATACATCTGTGCGTATTTACATTTTAAATTCTTATCGCTTCTAAGTTTCAGGCATCTTGTCTGTCTCAAAAAAAGTAAACCACGTTTAAGACGTTCATAAGTATATTTGATAACAAAGTATGCACAAAAAGTTTTTAATGTTTCTTTCTCCAGCATTCAACATCTTTAAAAAACTTTGGTAGCCATTAATGTATTTTAGTGTTTTCAATGAAAATAATAAATAAATATAATTATTTCCTTCACGTCCGACCAATAAAATAATTAGGGTAGGAAGTTTAAACAATAGACAAACACAATTGAGTAAATAAGTAAATGTGCAAATGTTCCTGCAATCTCAGTGTTGCCATAGATATCATCTCTTTTATTTTATGCACAATAGGCTCGCATTAGATTGCTATCTCAACTTATAATCGAGTTCACTTGACTAGAAGAAACTTAACAATTGCACATTTTTGCGTGAGAATCTATTAGGTAAATATGAAATGTGTGTAAGGTCTGTAGAACATAAGTAACTTAGTATTTTGTTTCTTAGGTTTTCAAAGACATCGATGGTACCACATCTACTAGTTATTGTTATAAGTTATTGAAATAGGGGGCAACCGAGCAGACGTATCACCTGATGGTAAGCGATTACCGCCGCCCATGGACACCCGCAACACCAGAGGCGTCACAGGTGCGTTGCCGGCCTTTTAAGAAGGAGTACGCTCGTTTCTTGAAGGTTTGAATTGGTACGGGAATACCGTAGGCGACAGTTTATTCCACAGTTTGGTTGTGCGAGGCAGAAAGTTTTTAGAGAAGCGCACCGCCAACCATCTACATGATGGGGATGAAAGTTTTGTCGCGTAGGACGATGGCGGAAAGAGGCGGCAGGGATCAATCCGAACAATTCCTCTGAGCACTCCCCATAGTAGAGATAAGACAGTACAGTTTCTAACAAAACAAGTAATAACGCCCAGCGTTCTTAGTAAGTTTTATATAAAGATTTACTTGTCTTAACTGCACGAATGGCTTAATGGTTTAATTAGTAACCTCGTTGCTTTTTACTACGCTTGTTTAACACCACATGCTACAAAAAAAATGTGCGATCTAAAAAGTATTGTTCTCAAGATTGTAGAGTCTCCCGCGATATTAAATAAAAAATTACAAAAATCCCTACACAATTAAATTCATATGTATGTACCTATGAAAAGTATAAATTTTTATTTTATACTTTTCATAGGTACATACATATTATAATATAGATTTTGTTAGGTTGTTAATACATAGATTCTTGTTGTAATTTTTCGAATTTATATTTAAGGTAAAGATTACAGACAGACAGACTCGTTAAACTTATAACACCCCTCTTTTTGCGTCGGGGTTTAAGAATATTGTCATCGCATCGCATATTGTCATGACAGCGCAGTAGGTATTATCTCTAACTATGAAATAAAACGTTATAGAAATACCTATAACTAAAGTAGGAGGATAAAAACAAGAAGTTTAATATTGTCGTTGTCGTAAGTTAACAGATAGATAGTTACGCAACTCACATAACAATACAAGATTACAACTATCTCGCTGATACCGAAGATTTTTAACGCTAACACGAAGAGATGACAGCTGATAACAAGTAAGTGTTACGTTCACATAAAGCAGTAGTAAAAAACATATTTTATAGTCACGAGTGCTCTAGTTTTAAAGAACTTGTAAAAAGAAGTCGTTACTTAGTTCTTCGGCTTCTAAGGTCTTTGAGTGCTATTTGAATATTTGAGAAACTATTTAGTCGAACCTTAGAGGTTGGATTCTTTCTTAATATTTGAAAAAAGAAAAGTAAATGATTAAAACCCTCCTATAAATTTTTTTTACTAAATCCGTTCTTAGCTTAAGGAGTTCCAGGATAACAAAAGCAAAAATAAAATTAACAAACTTCTCCTGTTTTTAATCTGTGGAAAACATAAGTAGATTTCATGGTACACATACTTAACAGGCGTATTACAACTTTTTTCTTTGCATAAAATATTTTTACAAATCCTAGTTGTAAAAATATTTTATACAAAGAAAATTAAATGTCAATGCCATGTGTAAGAAATTCCTGTCATACTAAGTTTATTATTGTACAGAAAAATTATCCACATCACAGTGATAACTTAATATGATCTAAAACTCAAAGAATGAATGAATGAAATTGTAAAGAAAAGAAGGCAAACGGCACCTATAGGAAATGAATAGGATATCTTTGACCATTAAACTTTGTGTACATTTCTAAAACGTGAGGTGAAAAACCGGTAAATGGTATTATTGAAAAACCGTATCAAAAAAAACGAAATTTTTTAAGAATTAAAACGTGTTCAGGCTCTGATGTTACCAAGTACGCAATGCCTTCAATGACGTATAAAATTTACGATGATTCACTTTTTTAAACAGTGTCACAATATTACCAGTAAAGTGTTTACTCAAGTGTTTATGCGAAATTTTAAGAGATACATTCTAAAATCTGATGCAGACAAATTTCAGAATGATAGTACGTGAAAGAATGCGATTATTGTGCAAAAACCGGAGATATATTTAAAACTAGCTGAACCCCGCGGTGTTACCCGCGGTTATTGTTGTACCGCGAGTAACACCGCGGGACAAAGTTAGTCTAAAAAAAAGTAGCCTAAGTTACTCCCTGGATCATCAGCAACCTGCTGGTGAAGCAGGACTACCCGGATCAAGCAGACAGACAGACAGACAAAAAAAATTAACTACATTTTTGGTATATGTACCGTGTATACATACATATGCATTTAGTTAAAAGCGGTTATTATAATATTACAAACAGACACTCCAATGTTATTTATTTGTATGGATATATTTTCAAGTTTTAATTCTTCAAGTCACACATTCCATACTCAAATATTTAAAAAAATACTTACGAGAGATGTCCATAGCCAAAGTACTCGTAATACAAACTCCCATCTTCAAAAATAACACTTAAAATACAAAGTTAAATAGGTCACTTCAAGGCTTTAAAACTCTAAAAAAATATATTATGTCTTTGCCGCGAACAATTTAATTACAAAGTAAATTATAACAACACCGCACTCAATAAATTTGCCGCGCAGACTAAAGTGGATTGCCCTGATATAACACAAAATCCTGTTAGCATAAGGTAAGGGTTGAAGCCGCACACGGACAATAATCTAATTACCACATCCTTTCCGTTTCCTAGTTCAATCGATTAAAAAAGAACTAAACAACAGATACTCATTCCATTTTTGAATATTCGTATTTTTTTATAAGATCAACTACACACGACCGCGCGTCAATAAAATCTGGCACAGACTGCGGTAAGATGTACTGATGTACTCGTTGTGTGCCTTGCTTTAAGAAAAGCGGTTCTCAATCTTGCGGGTTTTCCCTATCGTAAGAATAAACCTTTTATTGTAAAAATGTTTGATTAGTTTATAATTCTATTGTTTCAGGGAACTTTATTTGGATGTTTTATGGCTAGGTAAACATATATCTTGAAAACAAAATATTATGAGCTAGACAAGCTGTTGAGTAGGTTTTGTTACAGTTTCGTTACAAACGTCAATAGTATACGAATAATAACCATATTTTAAAAAGTTAAACAGTAGCACATCATAGATAAGATGATGCTGGTGACCTAATTGATCACACTAATATTTAAAGGCGAAAGTTTGTGAGTGTGTATGTTAGTTACTTCGTCTATGTCGGTTATCGTGGCAAATAGTAGCCTATGTGTTATTCTGATGTATAAGCTATATTACTGTAAAACTTCATCCAAATCCATCCAAATCCGTTTAGTAGTTTTTGCGTGAAAGAGCAACAAACATCCATCCATCCATACTTACGAACTATAGCGTTAATAATATTAGTAAGAATGCAATGCTATTAACCATACATCTACCGCCACCAGGCAGGCATATAGTTAAAGTTAAGCAGGTCTAATACAGGAAACAGTCCTGCAAGAAAAATGAATGGATAATGAAGATTGCACAAAACATTGTCGAGTCGATTGAACCATCAGTGACAGAGTATGAATAAAAACTTCCTATTTTAAGGGTGTCCAATGTAGAGCTCGGATCGAACACAAACTATGACAGGTTCGTATCTAATCGAGCGTGCTGAAATACACATATGACTAAAACCTCTTATCCTAATAGTTAGTAATTTTTAATAGTCTATTTTATATTTACGGAGGCTAGGGGCGGATGTCTGGGTACTATAACCCTCTAATAATAATATTTTTAAATAATATTGTCTAAACTAATATCTTGAAATAAATGTTGAATAACACAATCAAGTTATCGAACCTCAGGCCAACCGAACCAATTCTTTTGTAAACCAAGTTTTATTTTCATTTTGCTTCCAACCTATTGTGGCTATTGTGAGCGCATTTTTTCGCTCCAATACTATTACGATGGAAAAAATAAGAAAGAATGTAAAAAAGTAAAAATGAGAAAAAAAAAGCTTTGAGAAACTCAATCGTTCTTGGTTTTATAATTCGTTGTTTGGTGATAAGAAACAAAATAATGAACGATTGACATATTTATTAATTAAAAACGTTTGTATTGCATTAATGAATATGTAATTTACTTTCGTAAATGTAAAAACATCTTTAGGTTAACATTATTTATCAAATACCTTTACACGAGCAATCCTTCATAATTTATAAGATAAAATAATTAGATGTCTGGATTTTTTTTTCTGACTGATCATATGTGTTGCCCTATATGGTATAGAATCTAAATATCTAAATATAAATTACATCTAAACACAGAAATGACCGTACTTCTTTTTTGTCTTGGATGTGAGTCATACCCACGACCTCCGGTTTGGAAGCCTGGTCCATCAGCCCAACAAACCGTAGAGTGTTGTGCACTTACTAAAATTATTCAAGTGTTAAAAATACTGCGGATACTTACATAAGGGTATCTGTATTTGTTACATAAAGCAGTATCTAGGTCGATATTCCAGTTCCCTAGACGTCTACATAGTTTTACGGTAGAGACAGAAAGACGCCACAAACGGCCTTGGAGATTTAAACCTTATCTCTATTGACGCTAGAGTGATTTCTAATTGGGATAAACTTTATGTTTATGGACTAAGTTCTGTGTTAAGTGATGCTGAGGAAAATTCCTAAAAAACTAAGTGGCGTGCAATTGGAGAGGCCTATGTCCAGCAGTGGACTGCGATAGGCTGATGATGATGATGATGATGATGAGGAAAATTCCAAGTTATCTTGGTGAGTTATTTGTTACTCACATGTTAGTCAAGTATTAAATAGAAGTGAAGTTTAGTCAATAAATAATAGCGAGTTTTTTAATCATGGCTTAGTATGACTAGTTTATTCGTCTCGTGTTTGGTGACATTAACTGCCATGTTGGAGGTAGCAGGTTTGATTCCCATCCAGAACAAATTATTGCCTCATGAGCAAGATCGAAGCAGAACAAGTGTTTCTGCATCTAAGTATAATTTAGTTATCTATATGTCATCATCAGCCTATCGCAGTCCACTGCTAGACATAGGCCTCTCTAATTGCACGCCACTTCTCTAAGGGATCGTATCAGAAACGAGGTTATCCGGTAACGAAACAGGGTCATCGACATAGCTTACAGGATTAACAAGCTGAAGTGGCAGTGGGCTGGCAATATTTGCCGTAGAATCAAAACCGTTGGGGTAAACGGATTCTTGTGTGGAGACCGCGTCTCGGTAATCGTAGCGCAGGACGTTCACAGGCCAGGTGGTACAGATTTGAGAAAAACTACCGTGGACGAACCCTGCTTCGGCATGCATGAGCTGGCTTGACCGGAGTGACACTATGGCCTCACAAAAAACCGATGTCTAAACAGCACCAGCGCTGTGTTTCACCGAGTGAGTGAGGATATCGGATGCCCATACCCCAACCCTTCCCCCCATCTCCCTCCCCATCCCCCAAATGCCTGCAACGCATTTGTGACGCCTCTGGTGTTGCAGGTGTCCGTGGGCGGCGGTACTTGCTTACCATCAGGCGATACGTCTGCACGTTTGCCCCCTATTCTATAAAAAAAAGACGGTTGCTAGGAGCTGGATGCAAGGAGCCGAGGATCGAACTAAGTGGCTATAATATGTGTATAATCATAAATATTTATTAGTAGTCAAGTTACGATAGTACAGGCTCTTTCTATAAGACCGTATCGTCAAGCTTGCCTGTTCGTGCTAAAGATCTCAACTGTGGTCACTCGCCATGTAAAAAGTAAAAGATAAAAGTTTAAAAGCTTATTATTCAGTTACTAGCTTTTGCCTGGGGCTCCGCCTGCGTAAAAGGTCGGTTATCGCGGTGATTCTTCAAACTGATATAACTTTTTTACTTATGAAACGATTGAAATAAAACAAACACTAAATGTTAACTGGAGCAAACCGCAATGCATTAGTAAAAACTGCATTCAAATTTTTAAGTTTAGGTTAAGCCGTTTATGAGACTAGCCTGCAGAAACGTACAGACAAACAGACAAAAATTCTAAAAATCATTGTTTTGGATTCTATTGTATTCCCCTATAAAAGTTTTTCTTATAAATATCTTAAATTTTATTATAGGTATGGATTGATGATGATTAATTATATCAACTATTCAAACATCCACGTCAAATAGTCACTGCAATTTAATATAGGTCTCGGCTAAGACGCTAAACTTGCTTTCGCTATAATAGTAGTTTTCTTACGGCAGTAGCTAATTATAACAATGGAGAAAACTGTAGTAATACAATACCTACTTACTGTTGGAACATTTTCGCTAATATCCTTTTCCATGCATGGCATAAGGCCAGACATAAACTATTTATTTCTCTTTATTTGCACACTTACATACTCTAATTACAAAAACAGAAAGTTTCACTAGTAATGAAGTAAGAAATTCTACAGTGAATAATAAATTTCACACCGGTTTTCCAGCCGGCCTATTTATGTTCCTCCCTAGAGCCTAAAATACTTAACCGATTTTAGGAAATGAGGTGTCAATAGATTCGTAATAATGGCCCGTGTGGCATAGGCTGTATAAATTTTATCTAAGGTTTTTACGTAGTCGGGTTATAGTTTAAAAAGAAAATGCTAAAGCAAACAAAGCAACCAAAGAATTCCTCGTAGAACACTATTATAGATTAAACCTGCCCATTGCGCCCATTTGTGTCTAAGCATCATCATCACCAGGTTTTAGAGTCCATGCTAGATACAGTCTCTTCTTGGAAAGACTTTGGCCTGTACCATTCTGGTCAGACTGGGTTGTTTCAAGTGTGGAGGAACGGGTGTCATGTCCGTCCCTCCAACACAAAGGGAGGATCCTCCGACCAGGCGAGGTGATCATGCCTGGTGGGCCGCGGCCCAGCGGTTGATGTTAGGATGTAGTATATGCTAATCGGCGCGAGAACTTCTATTGCGCGATTCAGAATTGGTAGTTTCTTAGATTCCTTCGTTACTGCGTAGTTCGATGTATCTTCGGTAGATGGCACTGTAGTATGTTTTTCTTGGTGCGCTGTATGTGGAATTCGCCACACTAGTTTACCTTTTTGTGTGTCATCAGTGATGTTGTAGTACTGTGTTGTGTATGTTGTTTATTCCCTCACCTCTTATGACACTTTCGGGATGAATACACACGAACAGTAAAACATAGCCATTCCCAGTGTAAAATTATAATAATACACTAGCTGACCCGCTCAACTTCGTTTGCGTCTCTCCATAAGAAATATTTTTTTCCTATTTCCCAACATTTTCGGTCGATACCCGGCTCCTATTGGTCGTAGATTGATGTTACATAGCCTTAAACCTTTCTCGCTAAATGAACAACAAAAAAGAATTAGCTAACTCGGTTCAGCCGTTCACGCGTGATGTCGTGACTAAGGCAAATAGGGATTCATTTTTATATAATATAGATTCAATACTATATAATATATTAAATACTACATAATTTGTTCATGCATTTTGTGTTCATCCGCGTCTTTTTCCGGCGTTTTAACAGAAAACTCGTAGTATAAGCTGCAAAACAGTGATTTATATGGCTTCGTAAGTGTGAGCTCATTTGTCATAAGAATTGTAAACTTTGTATGCCTACTTATGGTTGAAGATTATGAACATGATGTGTCAAAATTACTACTTCACATTTGTAATCTGAGCTTATGACGAATGCGAAAATAAGTTAAAATATTTCTTGAAATCCACGTCTTGGGGTTTTTTTTCTTTAAGTTCGGAACATCGAGAGACATTTCTTTCACAATGCTTTTCTGTAACTTAGGACTTGAATATAACTAGGAAAGTTTAAAATACCACACTGTTAGATCTGGAGACAGTAATGGTTTGTAGCTTCAAATTATGAGTATTATTAAATAAAGAATTATCTTGTTACAGATACGAGTTAGCTAAAAGGATTTGCTAAGAAAGCACTATATTGTTTATAACATTACCTATATTGTATTACTGAAATAATTAACTTTAAAATTTGAAGTAAACGAATAAAAATGCTAGTAGTAAAACGGGGATCACATGCAAAACAATAATTTGAATGAAATATCTACATGCAGACGACGATGCACATTGAGAGTCTAAAAATAAATCTAGATCAACTCTATTCAAGTATTCTGATAATAGCTCAGGTGAAAATATTGAATATTCATTTCAGTCCAGTATCAGTATTTAATTTTATGAGGTAACATCTCTAGTGGGGTATCGGAGGACGTATCTCGTGATACTAAACCGACTAAACTACTCGGAATTGGTACCGCATATCGCGCCTAAAATAAGCACCTCTAGTTCCTTTATCTCAACTTTTATGGTACGGATAAAAGCTAATCGCTCTATTGTGTTTCGTTTCGAAACTAGAACACGGTACATCTCGTTAATATGTGACTGCATATGATGCAATTGGCCGCTGTGAATGGAATATAAACTACTTACCGTCTACTGTTGCTATGAATGTGAGTAAGAACACAATAGTGAAATTGTTGCAGTTGTATGCAGGTGTCATTTGACGCAATACTTCCTATGTAGAACGTGGACTGTAAAGAATTAGTTGTGCGAACAGCAGCATTTGACGGAAATAAACTAATGACAAAAAATGGTCAGTGGATCACTGAACTTCTCGGAGCAATTATTTTTAATAAGCATAATCACTTGTTGTGTCTGCTTGTAATTTATAAAAGGTATGTATTTAGTAACACATACATCATGGACACATTTTGGTTGCCCTGGTAGTCAAACTGCTAGACAGGCTCAATCATTGGACACATGGCCTTCGGCGTATATAGATCGACTCAATCATCATAAAACGGCGTCGAGCAACTTTTTCGTTAAGCGCAAGGGTGTACTTACTTTAAGATGTCGATAAGTTTGGAGAAAATACATGGAATACATCAACATATACTTTAGAAGGGTACAATAAATAATTTTCGAATATCGATTGCGACTTCCAGAGAAGGACAAGTGTTCAATCTTGCCCCACCCCCACCGTGGTTAACTTGGTGTTTATAAGTATTTCCACTGACGAAATATATACTATAGACTTTTCCTTTACTACGAGAGACCTGTACGCGGATTAATAGTAAGCTTAATGTTCTTTAGATGTCACTAAGTGCATCAAATCGTGAATTTGAAGGATATTTTCCGACCTACACCAAAGTACGAACCCAAAAGTCAACTGACAAGTTTATATTCATGCAAACTGTGCCACTAGATGTCGTTTTCCAAATAATTATATTAGTAATTTATGTGATATTTTATTAAATCGTCAAAGAGCCATCTATACACACAAACAAATAAAATAGAAATGCCTATTTATAATTTCAAATAAACAGCTTCGTAATAACTGCTTCTTAGTAAATACGGTACAAGAATAATTTTTTTAAATTAATTTTTGTATGACCTTTTTAAAATTTTCACGTAAAACTTTCTATGTAGGGTTTTCAATTGACTTAAGTAAGGACTGAGAAAATAAATTTAGAATTTCTATTTAGGGGGTAAAATAGGGGTTTGGAGTTTCTATGCAACTTTTTATTTCTTCAATGGATTCAAAAAGGAAATAAAAATCTATGAAATAATAAAAAAGTTGTAAGTCTTGTAACTTTTGATCATACAAATTTGCAAACTAAAATAAAAAAAAAAAACAAAAAACATCAAAAATGATCTGTTATTGACAATAGAGCAAAATGATGTCCTTCAATTTTATAGAGGACAATAATGTACACAAAAAAGTCCGCGATACCATAATTTATCTATAACTTTTAAAGATATGTTACAATAGCCACTTCATTGTGTTAAGATAATCAAAATTTGTTGAAAAAATCCATATTATTCAGTGATGCAAGCTCAATAGGCTGAAGCCTAGGGCGGCTCAGTTTAGGGGGCGGCATATTAAACGATTTGAAAAAACTACATTATTGTAATATAAATAGAGAAAATAAGTCTTGGCAGTGTAAGAAAAAGAAATAATGTATTAATACTACTATTTAAGAAAGTCTATATGCTTGTTAATATACATCTTTGTAAATATCTGTTTATAAAACATCTCAATATCAGTTAAATATTACTAGTTAAATTAGCAATTTTAACTATTTTTTTTCTTGATTAGATTGGTGGGATGGCATGATTTGCTAGAATGCACCGCGGCGTCCGTTTCAGCGGGTGGCGGCAAATTGGGTTCAAGTAGAAATTTTCGTACCTGGTCCTTTCCGCCGCCTCTTTCTGTGCAATATTATCTTCGCAGAAGGTAAAACCCTGTTGCTATCTACTATGGAGCATAACATGTTTGGGAGCGAGAGATACTCTCTCATAACAGCATTCTAAATCCAACGCTGCGATGCTCAAGTAATGGCACAGCGAATCGGCTCAATACAGCAGAAAGGATTAATTTCTAGTAACCCGCGACATCTAGTGTGTCCGTTCACACTCCCCTTTCGCTTTCCCCTGGTTGATCTTATCGGGTATTTTTGCTGGCCTGGCCCCCCTATCTGCCAGCTGGGCTGCTGAGCCCACCTTAGCAGCGGCCGCTTAGGTTACCTCGTTTGGGTGACACGCCCAGTCTTTGGAGGTTGGCCTATTTTTTTTTGCTTTTATTATTTCAACAGCGAATCAACTAAAGCATCGACTACTGAGGTACGAACTAAAACTTCGTTCCACCCTGGTGTCCCTTGAGACCTCTCAAGTTTTTTAAATAGATCAGGGCAAAAACCTGGCAAACAATCGGATTTTGCTTGCCACTTTTGGAGTTTCGAATTGTCTTTAGAACGGCAAGTAATACACCTTGCCGCCTTAGGAAAAAATAAGCTTTATATTTGTATAATAATAACAAGCTAAATTTATTTTCATCTTCTTCGTAACCATGATGTTCGTAGCTGCATAAATGCCAATGCTCTAGAAACCTTTTCTGAACTCTTTAGATTTTAAAATACTGTCATCAGGTTTTATTTTTTGTCGTAATCTATATAATAGGAATAAATAATTTTTGGAAAAAAAAATGTAAGTTATAGAGCCACGCTGATTTCAGCACGTTTGGGCCGGATCGACCGAGGCGGTACTACTCTCGCACAGAAGATCAACGTAAACTGACAGCGTTCGAGCTGTCGTTGGTGAGTGCGGAGGCCCAACGATGCAAAAGCATATCAAGGCCGCCATGGTGAGAGTCACCATTCTGCATTGTCTGCATTTGCAATGAGTATGGTGACCACCACTCTTGGATTCTGCTTTTGCTTTCCATCAGGCAGTGTAGAGTCATTTTGGCAGGCCCAGACATAAAAAAAAATTCTTTAAAGTGTATAACAAGTTATATTTGTTTCTCGATCTCCTGACTGATTTAATGTGATTTTAATATTACCTGTTGTACAAATTAAAATATATATTAGAAGTAGAGATTATACTTTTCAGTTTGATCATTTTATTAAAATTAAATTTAATAACCTAAAATTGATGAATTATGCCTTATCAGGCAGGCAATAAAATCGCTCAACGTTATTATCTACACCATATACGTGATCGAATAGAATATATTTAAATTAGGGGGCTTCCATTAATTACGTAAGGTATTCTATATAAATATATTAACTCTTTACAAATCTCCCTTAGGTGGGAAGGGGGGGGGGAGGTTATTTGGTAAATATGACGTAATTGTGTGAATTTGAAAAAAAAAAAATTTCTAGAATAAAATATGGACCAATTTGACACAATAGTGCTTGTCGTATTAGTTCGAACTCTGCAGAGTAGCGAAGTAGCACTCGATGCTTTGCTAGTCTTCAATAAAAGTAATAGAACAACTTCAATAATCCAACACGTTTACAGCCTAAACATAAATTTGAAGAATCTCACGTGAGCGGACGGGGAAGGGAGTTGACGAAAATCTTACGATTCTCACCAAGGCGGGACGGGGAATCAAAAAATTCTCAAAAATGCCTCACATAATTAATGGACGCCTCTTTAAGATGTTTCTTTGAAATCATTTGTTACTTGTTTACTTATTCTTCGTAAGACAACCAACCATTTGGCATTTCAAAATCTGACGTAATTGTAGCCACTAGGTGGCGCTATCATCGCGCATCCAGCGAATTTAGTATTTTGTATGTCATAACAATAACTTATAAATGTGACATCTAGCGTAATAAATAGGGCATTATTTTCAAGTTTATTTAAATCGATTGTAACGACATCTCCTAAAAATAGGTGATAACTTGTACTTACGCTATTGAAAAAATTTTTTTTAAAGCAAGCCTTATAAAGCAAGATTTATATTCGTAAAATAATTATATAGTTCCTAGAATTGAAGCATATAAATAAAATAGTGTTAAACTTTGTTAAACGGTTTTTTATATCTTATTTTGTAACGCCATCTAGATTTAACGGATCTTTTCTAGCTGTTTCTGGTGTACAGTATTGGCCAAGGGAGGGTCGGTCTATTAGTATATTGTGTCAATGGTATTTCGTATCCCTAATTTATAAAATGATAGTTATTGTGTATTATTTAAGACATATAATTCTGAATATACAACGTATAACAAAAACGATTTAATAGAGCGCCTACAAAAAAAGCTATTGCAATGGGTCACCAAAACCAATAATTAATGATATTTTAGAAAGCCGTTTACTTGATCTCATTAAAGGAACCCCCCTCCCCAAGTTTAGCTAAATACTCAAATAAAAGACTTAGATTGAGACAGATTTGTATATAATATTGTTACAAAAATAACAACAAAAAAATTAAAAATTGTAAAATATATGTTCCTGAGTTATGCGGGGTTATCTGGAACAAGTTAGGAATAGTATAGGAATAGGAAACTGGGATAAGTATCGTATTGTAGGTTACAGAGAGGATTCAACAAAATACTATAATAAATTCTATTTTACATCTTCAAGGATAAGATAGGATTCATTTGTACTACTGGAAAGATTAGGATTCAAGTTCTTATAGTATTAGCTTGACAGAACAAAACAGCATGACGCGTAGACTTGTTACCACAACTAAAATAGTATTGACCTACAGCTTATTCAAGTATTTATTTGTCTTTTTTGTTTATTTTTAAGGATTAGCACCTTAGTCTATAATACCTCAATTTGATCTCCACTTTGCTGGCAACCTTCTTCGAGAATAATGCGTTTCAAATATTTGTATCATAAGTATACAAACTAAAAGTAGATACTTACATAATCGTCTTGAGTATGGCGTCGGTCGCAGTTGTCTTCCGACTTGTATTGAGGCGAGGAGTTTTTCTCTAGGAGTTACCTCTCGGCGAGGCGGCGGCAACTTACGATCGGACGCCTGACAAAACAAATAGAGTTAGTTGTTCCTCCACCGCAACTTTTAAAGATAGTATTATGAACACGCTGCCTTTACTAAAACCGCATTCGATTATTAACTTTTTCATCTAAGTAATGTTGCACCTACATATTGTAAAAACAATCTCAGTGTTTTTGTAACATTAAACATCAACAGTCTTAAACGGAACACAGCTGGACATGGGCCTCTCCTTAGAAACACCATATTTCTTTCTCAGAGAAGAATACCACGTTGTTCAAATTTATTCAATTAAGAAATAATGTTTCATGGCAACAATATTCTATTATTAATCTTTAGTATCTTAACATACTGTCAGAAATAGGACTGGGTTGTAGTATGTAGGGTTAAAAAATAGAAAGTAAGATTTCTATTTTAGTTTATAATAATTGTTCCAGTGTTATTGTTTTTAAATAGATTTTAAATGAGCTTACCTTTTTAAGCGGTGGTCTACTTCTAATAAATTCGAGTATCATAGCGTGAGCATCTTTCTTTACACTGCAATAAAAACAAAAAATATGTTTATATTAAAAGAAAATAAGTCCATTTATTTTTATTAATGACAGAATTTGACATATATCATCAACTTAATCATGAAAAAAAAAGCTATTTCAGCGCTTACGCTTTTACATAGAATATAATTATGGTAATTTCTCAGTTACGCAGTTTTCCAATCACTTATTTTATTCTGCTATATAGTATAATAATTTTATCACTTTAAGGTCTGAGTCAATTCGTCAAACAATTTAAAAAGAATAATAAATGCTTTTAAACTTAAGACGTCTTCGTACCTTGGTGGTATCGCACCATCGACTTTCCTAAGCGTGTACCTCCTAGATCTTATATCATCCATTAGTATCTCATACGGCGTTAGCTCATATTCTATTGGCGTCCTAGAGTAGCTGACTTTCTTTAATTTTACACCCATCCGCAGTTCGCCGATCACTTGCATCCAAAACCGAGCCTGTAAACAGTTTAAGAGCTATTAGTCGATTGTAATATTGCTATTATATTTCTAGTAGGCGCTAAAGCAAATTTTATAAAGTTTAATTCAGGATCTGGTTCCAAAGTATACTGCTGACTCGGTTGTAAATGGTTTTTCTTGTTTGTGTATTACTACACTACACTAGATGAATAATATTAATATCGTTGTAAGTGACTTTGACTACATGGAAACTCCATTCTTTTTATTAATATTAATTTACTCGAGATTCGAAATAAATAATTACTAATCAATCGACAACAACGAGGTAGGTGGTAATTATTAACAGAACGACAATATCTAGGTACATGGCATGCATACAATCTAGTCGTAGTTTATTCTGATTTGTGCTGTTAATTATTAAAAAAGCGACATAATACAAGTCCAGAGTTTTGATTTTACGTACTTGCAATGCTCTCCAAATCCTTCGGTTTGACTATAATTAGAAATAATAATGCGTTACAGATACGTAGAACAAAGCAGCTGGCGTTAAAGTTACTAGAATTAATAACATTCTAGATCATCGATGTTAAACATTAGTATTATTAAATAAATATATGAAACGCAACGATAAGAAGAAAAATATTTCAATAAAACGTGTCAGAGCATAATAATCACTATTTAATAATACAATAAGGATTGAATCGCTAACTCAACAAAATACACTCGTAATTATTCAAACTGAGTCCTGGCCATCTTACCTACATACTGTATCCTTTATCACCCATTACCTACATATTTAGATACTACTAAATGCCTTTGAAGAGTTTATTGCCTCCCGTCCAGCTGATTTTTACAAGAAGGGCATCAATAAACTGCCAATGCGTTGGCAAAGATGCGTCGATTGCATGGGTGATTACTTCGAATAACAGAAATAAAAAACTTTGATAAAATAAGTACTTTCTTATTGCATACAAAACGGCAATTTCATAGGCAAACACCTATTATAAGAAGATTAAGAAATTAATTTACAAATGTATTTTTATTTTACAATTAAGAATAGTTAAAAATATTTAATTTTTGTTTTCGTAAATTGAGAATATTATTTTGTTGACCTGACACGGAACAGAAGATCTAACAATGTCATAAACTGTACTGGGAAAGAAAAGCTAAAAAATATAAGTTCTCTGCGGCATTCGACCACCAGGCAGACTCAAGTCCAAATTAATGTGCCTTTTATACCAAATGCCATTGACATGGAGGCTGTGTCTAACATGATATAACCGAAAAGCTGTAGGAAGACGTAATAACAAGCAGTTCTACTCAGTCAAGATTAAATAGCGTACTAAGTTCTCACAGCAAAGTCCTACCAAACTTAGTGCAGGAATTCTGACTACTAGCGGGCGCCATACATATTTACACGTGGTTGGTACTTCGACTACCTCAGTGCAAAATAGTTGCGATTGTTCATATAAATAATGCATATCAGTAACAATATGCATTGCTGCATAACACTGGATATTAATGAGCTTTTAACGAATGTTGCAATTGAGTGGATAGTTTGAGTATCGGGTTTAATGATCGATCATTGCGTGGGATAATATAAACTCCATTAAATGATATACGTACTGTATATACCACAGAACAGAAATATCTTTCTGTTCTGTGATATACGAACACAAAATCTCAATGAAATATAATCAAGACGCACAGACAGTGAGATTTAACAGGGATTTCGAAAATGCCTTGCCGTATTCGCATTTTTGCGGAAGGTGCAAGGCAACGCATGTAAACAAATAAAATGCTGTTCTCTGTGTCTATCATGAAGAAACATTAATTTGAATGTGTAAATTTAGAACTAAAAATGTATCTGTATAATTTTATAACACTGGTAATTACTTTTAAAGCTTTGTACGAATTGTACGGTCATTGATAGATTGAGATTGCAACTGGTGCTTTTTCTAACGTATGTGGTTGACAACTTTAAAGACTTGTAGCTTACTAGATGCGCTTTGCAATTTATCACATTCATAAAAACGTGTAGGTACTTCACTTGAACAAAAAAAACAGGATAAAATGTAGCCTATGTGTTAATCCAGGGTTTCAACTACCTACTTTTATAAAAAAATGTTTACCCATTTGAGCGTGAACACTCACAAACTTTCGCCTTCCTAATATTAGTGAGATTTAAAATTAGTCATAAAATAACACGAAGAACACTCTTAAGTAGCAGACTAATAAATACGAACCCAGTCAGAGAACTGCAACGTGTCCAGATGTGTGGCTGAATCTTCCGCAGCGCCCATGTCCCTTGCGCCTCCAACCCTCACCCTGGCGAGGAATGAGGCTAGTTCTAAAGCTTCGGCTACCAGCGCGCGGCATACAGCACGGTAATGGGCTGCAGCAGCTTCTCGTGCGCAGCGCCCACCGCCACCGCAGTGCCACACGCAACGCTGGGAATAGAAAAAAAATACAACATTACATAAATTGATAAGTAAGGTTCTTTCACAGAAACTTAAATGTTTTGGATTAAGAACTGTCGCGAATTGAAGTTTTTTTTCTTTCTATTGAATACTTGTGAACCACGGATGCAACACAACTTATATTGGAATATTTGGAATATTTAATTGGCTTAGAATAAAAGTTGACAGAGATAAAAATCTCGCAGCTTAACTACAAGCTCCTCCCATACGTATCGCCTGATGGTAGGTGATTACCGCCGCCCATGGACATCTGCATCACAATGTTCATCACTGAATCTAATGTGGCACCCTCTAGCCGACATAAAGTACTGTATTAAAAATTAATTTCAGAGAAATATGCTGTGTTTGGTATCACACGAAAGGGCGTTACTTGTACATTTCAAAAAAAAATTTATATTGTTGCATTTTCTCGTGACCTTGTCCGTATTTCTTCGATAATTGTGATATTTCTTTGGTACCTACTTAAAATATACTTTGCAAAGAAATGAATATTATAGAGGCACCAAAACATGTTAAATAAAAAAAAAGTAAAAACTAAAACCCAACTACGACAAAAAACGACGCTGAAAAAGCATAAAACAAGTTTCAAAAGCCGTAGTCAAAGTGTTATGGCCTATGGTACATTACACTACACGGACTACAGCTTTTGAAACTTGGTAATGTACCATAGTCCATAACACTTTAACAACGCATGATTACGGCTTTTGAAACTTGTTTCATGCTTTTTCAGCGTTGTTTTTTGTCGTAGTTGGGTTTTAGGTTTTACTTTTATTTTGTCACTTCAGCTGTATGTCGGTGACGTTATATCTTTATTGACTTTAATGAGCATACTGTTTTTTTACGTTACATCTAAGCACCCAATACATTCTCAATCTACATTAAGTAATTAATTTAAGAATGCATAGAAACGTATAATGTTTTCCTGATAAACTAAATTATTCTAGGTATTAATAGTAATTGTTACAGACGAGCTGCCTGGCCAACTTCAATATCGAAAGTAACTTCTGAATAATTAATATCTATAATACCTACTACACTATCAGAAGAGACCAGGTGCAGGAGGCTTTACGTGCTCTCTGAGACACGGGGGTTAAGACCAGAGGGAACAGAGAGAACAGAGAGTGCACCTGTGTTTGCGCACACACTTGTGCACTATAATATCTCCTGCGTAGTTGGGTGGTCTCCGTTGAGACTGGAGAACATTATCTATGATCTAGATAGTGTTTAACTCAAAGAATCTCCTGCGTAGTTGGGTGGTCTCCGTTGAGACTGGAGAACATTATCTATGATCTAGATAGTGTTTAACTCAAAGATACTATGCTTAGATCTTGATCAGATTCCAGGATATAAAATAACTTGCTAATATCCTACATAGTTATGTAAAGTTCGAAGGATGATAAGTTTTTATTGGATTCACCTGTATATTGATTTGTTTGTTTGTAACCTACATTTGTATGCGTGTTTTTTAGTTTTTCGAACTATATTTGTTTTATAAAATTTAGCTTGGCCTCACTCTGTATCCCAATTTGGCTCCAGGCGAGGCAGATCCTCAACTTCAGGCTCACATTATGTCTTATTTTGGTAGTTAATAGCTGCTAAGGTCAGTAATAGTCTACTGTCACGACCTCAAATTATACCCACACATGTGTGTATACCTTGCAAATTTACTAATAGATGTAATAATTGAAGTAAATCTCCATATACGACACTATCATACTCACCTAAGTCCTAAAATAGAATTCTAGAATCACGCCAAAAGCGTAGTTAAAAGCGTAGGCAGTGTTATGACGTCAATGCGACATCACAATTCCTTTTCTGATAAATTTAATGAACAATTTATTTACACTAATATGTGCAATATATTTGATCTAAAGTTCCGTATTTCAGTATAAGTATTAATGCGCGGATTACAGTGTTATTGTACTGCTCTAAAAACTTATTGCCTTTCAGAAAAAGATAAAAACATTCGCATTAAAACCTTCTTATTGTAGTATTTAATATTGTATGTTGTAAAATTTTTAATATTTAAGAATGTGCAGTTGAATTGTCAGTATTGTAAATATATAACTTCCTGAATACCTAACAATGTTATTTATAACTTGGTAGCACACTTCACTTCAAGAGGTAGTGCGGTGCATATAAATAGCTTAAAATGTGATAGTTAAATACTGGGTTCTAGCCTTTTCGTTGAGGAAAATTAGTAGTCAAACTTTATTAAATAACCGGAGACCGTAGGAGAGCCACGCTTCAGCAGGTAGCGGCCAGCTCGACCGGAGTGATACGGTGAGAAACAGTGCTTGCGCTGTGTTTCACCGAGTAAGTGAGGCTACCGGAGGCTCACACCCCAACCGCTCCCCCATCCCCTTCCCCACCCCCAAAGGCCGGCAACGCACTCATGACGCCTCTCAATATCGCAATCTCAATTTACTCTGTACTACGTCTATCACTTATGCTTTTTTAGGTATATAGGTAGAGATCCTCATAAAAAATGTAACATAACAAATCACTCGCAACGCAAAACCTTTCACACTCAACCACATTCCTTCCACGTAATGTTTAAGGTAGGTACGTCACCTTCATTCACAAACTTATTCCATTAACTCATTACCCTAACAAAACCCGCCTGGTTAAATTCCTTTAGACCCTACGTGCTACTATGTGTGACTGACTATCAATATTGTTTTGCTAATTCAACCGCCATTCATATGCAATGTGTCGAGCCGTTGAGGGGGCAGGGCTGTTTCAATTTGTAATTGTATGTATATTATTTACGAAAGATTTGTAACTACTGACTTATTGATTAAGGTTTTTTATTGGTATTAATACTTTGAATTGAATGATGAAGTTTCAACCACATTGCTCGGATCTTCGTCATAGGCCAGACAGCTCACACAATGTTTTTAGTGTGAAATCCCGTCACCACTGTCCGTGGGGAGTGTGCCATTCTGCGCCTGAGATAGGAGGGATCCGGGAACTGCTTTTATTATGACATCCGGCACACTAGTCAAACCCTTCGTCATCGAGTCCGTAATGTGTAAATTTCTTTAAGTTTATGATTATGGATGGCATCTCAAAAGAATGTGCTGAGAATGTCTCGAAATTATAAAATAACAGACTTCAAATTCCCTAACATCTCAGAACGTTCGAGAGTGGTAGAAAAATAATATGTTCACATAATATTTATTCAGTTTTTTAAAGGATAGGTATATTTTTTTTTCTTTTTAACAATGTAGACATGCGTATTAAATGTATTAACTCCTTATATTTACAAAAAATACCTATGAAGTCAACAGGTGCGAGAATATAGGAGTCGCAATCAGTGAAAGTTTTAGAAATAAAAATGTTAATCAGAACTAGGTTAAAATTTATGAATCAGTCAAGGAAGTTAAGACAAAATAGAAGAAACAAGAAGGAGTATATAAAGCGTCTGGAGTATATATAGATATAAAGATAGACAAAACGCACAAAAAAGAAACCTCTATCTCTCTTATAGTGTGCCCAGATAAGGGTTCATAAATGTTATATAGCATAAGTTTTTACCTAAATACTCTTCCATTTACATTATAGAAGCAATAAACAATTGAGTATTTATTATAAGACTCTTTCTTCAAAAATGACAGTAAAATTACTTATATCACCAAAAAAGCGACATACTATATTTATATTTACATGTATTTTCCTTTTATTTAGACACCTAAACGGGACAACTTTTGTTGTATTTGAATTTTTTCCGTCAAAACTTAAAAATTAAAGGCATTTAAAGGCTAAAGTTGATATCTTAGTTGCTATGCAAGAACGCAACAAAAGGCAAAAAAAAAATTTAAACATAATTTTCTTACTAAATTCTAACGATCGATTACCATGCAAATTTGAAAAGACATCTTAATCTATGAAGGCGGGCAGTACGAGCTTCTGATCCTTTGTCTGACTATGATTCAACGTGTCAAGGGCGCGGGAGACTGAGCAACATTACAGGGGCAAACACGACCACTTTCGCAAGACGGCTTTGTCCGAAAGATACAATAATCACTACCCACATACCGCCGATTATCGTCATCTCATATCGATAAATCATGAATAAACAGTGAGTTATAGCGATTAGAGAATTAACTCCGATGTGTACATAAACACTACTGTAGTGGAGGTTCAGCATTTGATTTGCGAACAGTGAGGTATCGACGATAAAATGTTTTGAAAAAATATGAAAATGATTTATTCATGGACCACAGAATATAATGCAAAATAGAGTAATATATTAAACTAGCGGACCCACGCAACCTTGTTTGCGTCTCCTATTGCCCGTAGCGTGATAATTTTCCCCCGTTTTGGTAACATTCTTCATTGGTGCTCCGCTCCTATTGGTCTTAGCGTGATGATATATACCCTATAGCCTTCCTCTATAAATGGGCTATCTAACACTGAAAGATTTTTTCAAATCGGTATAGCGGTTCTTAAGATTAACAAACAAACAAACTCTTCAGCTTTATATATTAGTATAGATACAGTATTATAACACACTAGCTGACCCACGCAACGTCGTTTGCGTCTCCTATTGCCCGTCGCGTGATAATTTTCCCCCGTTTTTGAAACATTTTTCATTGGTGCTCCTCTCCTATTGGTCTTAGCGTGATGATATATAGCCTATAGCCTTCTTCGATAAATGGACTATCCAACACTGAAAGAATTTTTCAAATCGGACCAGCGGTTCCTGAGATTAGCGTGTTCAAACAAACAAACAAACTCTTCAGCTTTATATATTAGTATAGATTAGACTCAGAAGGACCTGTATGAAAAAAATGTGGGCCAGAACGGATCCCGTCACAATTAATTGCTATACGGTTTTCACAAAGAGCCTTGCTTGCCTGGAAAAGATTGCATGTGAGCGACAAGCCCGCCAATTGTACTGACCTAGCACTAAGTTATTTATTTAGTTATCTGGTGGACATTAAATTGTCTGAACACGACAGGCCTCTTTTCTGGTAGTCGTTCCACTGCATCTGAATCTAACATTCTATAGATCTAATTGCATATTTTTCATGCAGAGCATTGGAATTCGAAATTGAGGGCTCCGTGCTCTGATGTTGAACTTGGTAATTCAGACAAATTAAAAGTATGAAATAATCATTAAGCGTGATTTTCCATAAGATAGATCATTAATTATACTTACATAAATTTAATAGACCGAAGGTTTCAGTTAGCAAAATACTCTGCTCATAAGTTTGTAAAATTGATATATATATAAGAGCAAATTAATATAGCACATATATGTTCCATATTTACATCTTGCACGTCACCATTAGAAAAAGCGACTTTTGTATTACGTCTACCACAATGCAATCATAAACCTTAAATAAGAAGTTACTGCTGAATTATCTGCTTCTGGCCGCTAGTGGGCACTACAGAAAGCAGTAAAACGTACTAAGGAAGCAGTGGAAGTGCGCTGAGCTAGATATTTATTATTGATGAGTCCCGACGCCACTGTGACCTAGTTAGACACATCTCACTGGGTAAGATAACCGGCCAAGGAAATTTCTACTTCCTAAGTATTTTTAGTAGCAGTTTTATTATTCATTTCAGTGTAACTTAACTCAGCTTTTGAAAGCAGAGTATTATCTATATAAATAAATAAGATTGGGGTGTCTGTTTGTAATATTAAAATAACCGCTTTTTAACCGACTTTAGAAAAACGAGGAGGTTTCACAATGCGACCGTATTTTTTATATTTTTTTTTATGTGTGTTCGCGGCTAACTTCGTCGTTTGTGAACCGTTTTGATGATTCGTTTTTTAAAGGACAGGAGATATCCCAACGGTGGTACCATGATAAGGACACTAAGATCTGATGATGGAATTCAAGATAAATCGAGTCAAACCTTGAAGTCGGTATTATTTTTGTTAAAATTTTACTTGTAATAAATGCATATGTATGTATACACGGTACATATACCAGCTCCTAAATATATGATTTTTCATCTTAAATTCTATTTACACAGAAAATAAAGTGTCAGCCAAATCCGTGATAAAAATCCTAGTGTTTATGACGCAGAACCACAACGCTGTTACTGCGGACATCCTAAGAAATTGTTGCGTACTTTATCTATCCTGGAAGTAAAATCTTTTAATTATGTTATTGGCAGTGATTTTTAAATGCGAGAATTTACAGCACTTAAAAGTCACTGCTTCGTCTAGAATCTAGAGTCTAGATGAAGCCTTGTGCTTGTGTGTGGAAAAATTAACCGGACTGAATCTTATCAACAGCATCAACAACAACCCAAAATATCATCAACATCGATCAATCCACTTAAGGGTAAAACATTAACATAAAAAAAAATACTTGAACCCTAGCCTCAATTATTCCCAAGATTCGGGGTCGGCTACTAGTTCAACCGGTTTTACCTGAATATCAGTTTCTACACGGAGCGACTGGCATCAGACCTCCGCAGCCCTGAGGGTGAACTGAATTCGAAGGTTTTTTTTTTCTTATTTAGGTAAATAAACAACAACACAATACAAGGTTATAAATACAATTACATAAAGGTATGGATAATTGTGCTATCAGCGACATTTACCACATAGTAGTAATGTAACATTAACTGGGTTTCTTTCTTTGAGAACATTAGATACAACTATACAACATACATAAGCGATATTATGTGTTTGACAGTGTTTAAAATTAGATATATATATGTATATATAATATTGTAGGCTAACACTTGATTTAATTTGAATAAACATAAAGATTTTCAAGTAATAACTTTTTAAAAGAGCTAGGACGCACTGCCATTAGATCAATAGTACAGAAATATTTGTTAAAACTATCAATCATTCTGTGCATTGGTGACCTTTTACCAGCATTAGTGCGGCATCGGGTAGTTGCAAAGATGCTAAAAATATTACGGCAATGAGTTCTAGTGGGTTGAACTAGTTATCAGTAAATTTGAGGGCACTGACTTCCCAATAACGATTACCATACACGTTCATGACAACCGAGACCGATGGCTTAAGTAGGATTGGTAGATAATATGTCTTCACAATATTTTGATGACACACGAGCTCTTCAAACAGAAATACATAAACTTGAAGAGCAACTGAGAGCTATCAGTAGTAAATATGAGATTTCTCAAAAACAAAGTAGGGAACAAGTTATGGCTATAGGTAAATTAGTTAATTCATGCAATTGTAGGAATGATTCATTGTTTTCTGATAACCACAATGAAACCACTACTTCTTTGGACAGTTTGCCTGTAACATGTCATGCTAGTATATTGCCAACAAACAACAATAATATAATTAGTATACAAAATAGCAATAAAAATATTCAACATCAATTACACTATAGCAATAATAATATAGTAATGTTTAGCGATGAAATTGGTAAAAACATGGGCCATATTTTGTGTGAAACTTTGGGGCAACCAGTGACAAACTACTGTAGTCCTAATGCAAACTACTCTCAAATATTATCTAAAGTAATAGAGAACAAAAATTGTTATAATACAAATACTACCTTAATTATTGTTATTGGGAGAAGAGGAAATGCAAACATAAACAAATTTAAATTTTTCTTTGAAAATCTTTCTTATTTAAATGTTAAAAAAATAATTTTATTTGCATTTCCTTACTGTAAGGGCTTGCCACAGATGGAAAATAACATTAGATTTAAATACAATATTAAATTACAAACAATGACATATTATAATGATAAATTTGAATTTATTGACACTAATGCTGTTATTAACAGTAATTATTTTACGACAAAAGATAATTATTATCTTTCTGGATATTTTAGACGACAAATAGCTTCTTCGCTATCCTATTTTATTTTTAAATTAGCCAAGTCTTTGGCTGTGACTTCTGCTTCTATTGAGCAGAACAATACTAGTTGTAGTAGTGTATTTTTGCCTTTGACATCTGCTCCTATTGAGCAGAATAATACTAGTAGTAATAGTTGTAATATAGTCCTGACTTCAACATCTGCTTCTATTGAGCAGAACGATAGTAGTTATAGTGTACATAACCCTCAATCTATTTCTAGTCATTTAAACCAAAGATTACGACAATAGAGTGTACCTCTAGCAACACTGTATCCTCAAAAACTTCTAATAAAAACTGTATGAACAGAAACAAAAATTGTTTGAACCTGGTACATCAGAACATTCAGGGATTGATGAGTAAAGAATTAGAATTAGAGCTATATCTAGACTGTAATAATATTGATATTTTATGTTTAACTGAACATTGGCTTAGTAGTCATCAACTCTTGTTTAATTTCAATAATCACCAGGTTACTAGCTCGTTCAACAGAACCAATATGATACGTGGTGGCTCATTAATAATCACTAAAAAGAGTATTAAAGTAAATGAACGATCAGATATTGTCAGTCTGTCTGTTGAGCGAATTATAGAAATAGCTTGTGTAGAATTTGAGCGGTTCATTGTAATGAGTGTATACAGGCCCCCATGTAGTTTGTATGATGTATTTGATAAAATCCTTGAAGATGCATTATTTAGGGCTACACAATGTAATAAGACGGTTTTTGTCTGTGGTGACTTTAATATAAATATTCTAGTAAAGTCGAATATAACTGTAAGGTTTCTAACTTTATTGAAATCATATAATCTATGTAACCTTTTCTTTGAACCCACACGTATTACAGCCAATAGTGCCACTTGTATTGATAATATTTTTACAAATATCAAACCAATTAATAAGTGTCTTGTAAGTGAGCTAGATTCAGATCATTGCGGACAGTTCGTTACCTTTACGCGAACAAAACTAGATGTTCAAAGGAAGAGTATTAGTTACGTTCCGATTACGGAGAGCCGCATGAGCCTGTTCAGAAATAATATGGCAGATAACTTGTTAAGATTGCCCTATGATAGTGACCCTAATCAAGCTTTTACTTTGTTATTTAAAATGATTAATAATGAATTTCAATTAATTTTTACATCAAAAACACTAACGATTAGTGATCGTGTAGTATTCAGTGACTGGGCCACTGTAGGTATCTATAAAAGTCGACAACGGCTATATGAGTTGTATTATGAAAAAACATATAATCATAACTTAGATTTTAAAGAGTATGTCAGAAATTATTCAAAGACGTTTAAACGCGCCTGTTATGTTGCCAAATCTTTATATTTAAAAAATAAAATAAAATCATCTGGTAATAAAATAAAAACCACATGGGATATTATAAACGCTGAAACCGGAAGGTCCATTGTACGAAATCGTAACTTCTATTTAAAAATTAATAATGTAGATATAAGAGCGGATGTGGAGGTTGCGACTGAGTTTGAAAATTTTTTTACCAACATTCCAATTCGAACAACCAAGACTCTCTCGTCATCCTCTGCCTCTGCTTGTTTCTTATTAGAAAATAGTGTAAACCGGTGTGATGGAGGTTTTGAATTTTCAGTTGTTAGTGTAAATGACGTTATCAAGGCTTTTAAAAGTATAAATGTAAAGAAAACAACTGATTTATGGGGCCATTCAGTACATACTATATCTGCAATAATTGATATGATATCCCCATATTTAGCAACTATTTTCAATTCTTGTATTGCATGTGGTGTGTTTCCTGATCTGATGAAACAAAGTAAAGTGATTCCATTGTTCAAATCTGGTAGCAGTTCAGATCCATCAAATTTCCGACCTATCTCAATACTTCCAACATTGAGTAAAATTTTCGAAAAATTGCTTTTAAACCAAATGTTACAACATTTTATTAAGCACAACTTGCTTCATCAAAAGCAATTTGGTTTTACTAAAGGTCGTTCAACTACGGACGCGGGCGTGGAATTGCTTAAACACATATATGGCGCCTGGGAGGAGTCACAGGATGCGTTTGGTATATTCTGTGACTTGTCTAAGGCCTTCGATTGTGTCCATCATCCTACACTCATCAGGAAGTTACAACACTACGGAATAAGGAATAATGCTCTAAATATTTTAACGTCGTATTTGAATCAAAGAGTTCAAAAGGTTGACATTAATGGCAAAACATCTTCGGGATCACCTGTAACAATGGGCGTCCCACAGGGTTCTATTCTAGGGCCATTTCTGTTTCTCATATATATAAATGATCTAGCTTATTATGTAAGTGACAATCATGAGATTGTATTATTTGCGGATGACACATCTTTAATTTTTAAAGTTAGGCGCCAACTTGACAGTTTTAATGAAGTCAACAGTGCACTCTCGAAAGTGGTACATTGGTTTAATACAAATAATCTTCTCCTTAATGAGAAGAAAACTAAATTCATTAAATTCTCTACACCAAATGTTAGGCATGTTAAAACCGATGTTCGATTGAATGGACTAGAGTTGGATCCTGTGGAATCTACTGTATTTTTAGGTATAACTATTGACGCTAAGTTACAATGGGGTCCCCAAATAGAAAAACTATCTAGTAGGCTAAGCTCAGCGGCTTTTGCTGTGAAAAGAATTCGACATTTAACTGATGTTGATACAGCTAGAATAGTTTACTTCAGTTACTTTCATAGCATAATGAGTTACGGTATCCTACTCTGGGGTAACTGTGCAGATATTGATGCCATATTTCTTCTACAAAAACGCGCTGTACGAGCCATTTATCAATTAGGCCCTCGAGCTTCTCTCCGTTCCAAATTTAAAGAGATAAATATTCTGACTGTATCTTCACAATATATATACGAAAATTTAATTTATGTTCAAAAAAATATATCAAAGTTTCTTAAAATCAGTGACGTTCATTCGATAAATACTAGAAACAAACATAATATTAGTGTTCACGTCACTCGTCTCCACAGAATAGGCAACTCGTTCATGGGACAATGTATACGCTTTTACAACAAGCTCCCTATTACTATTAGGAATTTGCCATTAAAAAAATTTAAGAATACCATTAAATCGAAGCTATCCGCAAAGGGGTATTATACCATAGCAGAATATCTACATGATAAAACCGCCTGGGATTGAGCTGCCCACTCTGCACATGCTGTTTACCTTGAATGTTTAAAATTATTTTGACGTGACGATAATTTATACTTTGAAATAAATTGATCTACTATTGTTATAGTTGACATTTTTTTAAAATTATCTTTACAGATTATTATAATTGATACAAATTGTAATTCTCGCTTTTTTTTATTGATATAATGTCTTTTGTTTTATGAAAATTGTCTGAATTTTAAAAGAGACGTTGATCCCTGAGTTTGTTTCGTCCTTTCTTCTCAGGGCTAGTCCAGTTAGGAAAGGCCGAACTCATCTGCTCAAAAAAGTTTAACTTGCAAAAGTGTTTTGTATAACCTAATTGCAGAATAAATGATTTCATTTCATTTCATTTCATTTCATTTCATTTCATTTCATTTCATTTCATTTCATTTCATTTTCATTTCATTTAATGTGCTCTCGTGCTGCTATTGCTAATTGGAAAAATATATTTATCCTACTAAATGTATGGTTTGATGTTCCTTCCTTCCAATATGTAACGATAAGGAGATCACCAAAAATGATAATAACTAGCTGATTTGTTGACAGTTGCTTAGTTAATATTTACATAATTTAACAGCCACGTTATCCTACAAATTGCGTGGTTCGTTATCCCGGTCCTATGCTCAAAAACTTGTCCCTGCTAGCTAGCTGTTAGCTACTACAATCGAAAATTTTCGTAACGTGAAAGGTCAGCCTCTCATCAAAATGAAGCCACTCACGAAAAATTAGCTTTATAGTAATAATAACTTGTAAAATTGGTTTCGGCGATCCGTTTATCGGCGAAAGGTTTAAGTTCAAATATATTCCTTTCGCCGCCATTCTTTTTCGGGGAAACAAAAACAAAACACGGTAATACAAGCATGTAATTTATTGCCTACTTTCTTCATACTTATCAAAGTTACTTTCTTATAATTATCTACAGACAGTTTTGTAGGTGCGACGCGACGCCGACTCGCCGTCTTTAATTACGTGAGACTGGCCAATGAATATATCCTATCTCTTTTTCAACCTACGTCTCATTGTCACGGTAGGTACAACAGTTTAATTAGCAAATGGTCATAACTATGTTTTACATAATTTCTTTATGATTGCTTATCGCACATCGTCCTTGCTTATTCCCATCAAAAAGCGGATATTTGTGGATGGAACGAAGCGGTACTACCGCAAATATTGCAACTGGCGAATATATCTAGCATAGTGCGATTTTTCTGTTGGTCTGTTCAACCAAACACATTCAGAATCAGAATTAGATTTTTTTTAAGACAGCTCCTCGAATTTTGACAGGAAGTACATGAAAATGACATAAATAACATCCAGACTCAAAATAACAATTTGTGTATCACACAAAGTTCTGTCCCGTGTAGGATTTGAACCCACAATACTCAGCATAGTAGAAAACGGCGTGGCGACCGCTTAAACCACTACGCCATTAGAGTAGTCATTATGGAGGAGATAAAAGGGAGCTTAAACTGTCCTGACTCCTGGACCATAGTTATGTTCTTTTATGGGATTGGCAATTTGTTTACTTCACACTTTTATTACTTAATAACTTTGCTAGTGTATTTATTAACCGACTTCAAAAAAGGAGGAGGTTTCTCAATTCGACTGTATATTTCTTTTTTTTTTTTTTAATGTGTGTTCGCGGATAACTTCGTCGTTTATGAACCTATTTTGATGATTCTTTTTTAATGGAAAGGAGATGTCCCAGCGGTGGTACCATGATAAGGACATTAATATCTGATGATGGCATCCAAGAGAAATCGAATAGAACCTTAAAGTCGGTTTTATTTTTGTTAAAATTATACTTTACACATTCCCATCCAAATGTGAGTGATTACTCATCATAGTCATCATACATTTTAATCCTCGTGAGAAATGTCAGTAGACTTTGGCTAAAAGTCATAAATAACAATGGCATGATCAATTGCTACATTAATATTAAACATTCGGACGTGTAGTTGAATACACATCAAAATCGATTCTCAGTCTTATGTAAGAAGTATTTATACGCGTACTAGAATTTATGAACCTCGTTTATGCCCTAAGACGTTTACAAAAATAGGTCTCAAAAAGCGGCCAAATGCGAATCGGACTCGCTCATGAAGGGTTCCGCAGCAGCAAGTAACATAATATAATTTTTATTTTATTTTTATATTTGTGTTGATTGAATGAAAGGTAAATTGCAGTTTACGATTTATAACGTATTAAAAAAAGCTTCTTATGTACTAGATTTCGTTCAAACCAATTTTTGGTGGAAGTTTGCAAGGTAATGTACATCATATATTTTTTTAGTTTTATCATACTCTTAGTATAGAAGCTTCAGGGGACACACACACAAATATTACCACTTTGTGTCGTGACGTGTTTGTTAAGTGTCTCTCGCGCCAACTATTCAGTTTAGAAAAAAATGACATTAGAAACCTCAGTAGCGTTTTTGAAGACCTATCCATAGATACCCCGGTTCACAGATTATATCTCCTTACCAACTTGACAGAAATGACGAATCTATAAGGGTTCCGTTTTTTGCCTTTGGTACGGAACTCTAATAACGGAGCGGTCGCTTTACGTCTAACTCCCGACGGTAAGTTTACCTTGAAGTCCATTCATGATTTCAATGAAATTTGGCATGAAGATACTATGATTCTCGAGGAAGGACATAGACTACTTTTTACTGCGATAACCGAAAAACACGCGGCTGGAGCGGCGCGCAAAAGCTAGTAAGAAATAAATACAATAATATTTATACTGTATTGTTGTATGATCTTGCATAAAAGTCACGGTTTTTGTGCAAAATTATATTACAATATCGTAATCCAAGATTAGTGGGTGATTTATCGTCCATAAAGAATGCACTTTGGCTCTCCTTTTTCACAAGTAATTCTTATCGACATCATCCTAATTTATTACTTTATTGATAAAATGTACAACATGTAAAAGTGAGCAACATGAAGATTTTCACTTAAGAACTGGAGAAAATTTCATATTTTGAATCTTATTAATTGGGCTTCGACTTTCTGGTAACACAAAGTTCGAGTTACAGGCACGGGACCCCAAGGTTCTTTCGTTATTTATTGCTTTTATTCACCAATCCACTTCTAAAAGAGACATATCTCTTCCATTCCCCTACGGTACACACCACTACTAAGATACACACCGTTTTGACGTTAATTAAGTATACGGGTGTCGGTGACAGCTTACCACAAGGCTAGCCCTATTGCTACGAATGGAGTAGTATTCAAAACTCTACACATCTAAGCCCTTGAACCCAAACATCTAATTAAAAAATAAAAGCGCATTCAACGAGCTGATGCAATAGCTATTAAGAGTTTAAAGTACGTTACTTTAGTTGATATCATAATACAATTTCATAATACCAATATCGGTCCCTCGCCCATTATATCATATAATTACCGACTAACGACTATTATCTACAACGACTATAAAACAAACGCATACAGAAATTAGAGATTAACACATATCTTTCTACATAAAAATAACAAGAGTTAGGGTCTCTACCTACTATAACGTGACATGCATTTGTAGTTTACCGATACCCTTTGTAGTTGTTCGATTGCAGTTAAGACTAGCTAAGCTCTGCGGTGTTGTGTGCAAAAAGTAGCCTAAGTTCTTCTTTATATCATCAGCTATCTGCTAATGAAAGTCTCGTCAAAAACGGTCCGGTCGTTCTAAAGATTACAGACAAACAGATATTTTTTTATTTATTATTTTTTATTAATATTTTTTTATGTGAGTACCGTAAAAACTTTGATATACAATTAGTTAAAAGTTATTAATTTAAAATTACATACGAGAACTTTCTTTTTTTTTATTTGTAATGAACATAAAAGCTGTGATATTTGTAAGAAGAACTTTTAAGAAATGTGGAAGTGATGTCATATCTATATGCATCATAAACGATGTTTGTTTTATCACAGCTATATACAGCTATTTTATTACAGTAAGAACACTATTGTTTAGTTGTTAACCTCCGACGCAAAAACAGGGATGTTAAATTTAAAAATAAGTTTGAGGTCGATGTCTGTCTGTCTGTCTATCTGTGTGGGTGTGTGTGTCTGTCTGTCCGTGGCATCGTAACTCTCAAACGGATGGACCGATTTCGATGCGATTTTTTCATTTGAAAGCCAGTTTCCTGCCGGTGGTGCTTAGCTATGTTTAGTTAATATCGGTCCAGTATCAGCTCTTTTCCAAAATGGTGTAAGGCATTTTGACGTATGAATACTAGATTAAGTGCTTTAGTGTGCCAGTATAATCGTTAAATGATAATTACTTGATAAGTTCGACCTGATACTGCGTAGAGGATTTTTCTTTTTTTTATTTTAATGTTATGAAGCTGTAATAAGCACAATATGTGACTAATGATACACAAAAATACATCTACATATATATTAATATTGTTTAACTGAAATTATGTTCAAAGTAGGAATCCCTCAAAATACAATCACCAATCAAAATTCGTAGACAAGAAACTTTAACAAAAGCGTCGTAACGTTCTCACGCGGATCGTACACGTGTGCCGAGACCCTTACTCCACCGTATTCACTTAACAAGTCCATCAGAGTACCATAAAGCGTAGATTATCCGCTAACAACTTCCTAATACGTGCTCGAGTGAAAGCATATGACATCGCACCATTATTAGTGGTGCAACACTTCATATTACAACCATTTGTGGGAGAGAGTTCACGGGTGAAGTGTCGGGATTTCGACATTATTGGGAGCGAAACAAAATGTTATAAGTGCATATGATAATATTTTTATGCTTGTGTTTATAAATTATGGATGTGATAAGAGATGAGCTAGTGTGTCTGCCTATATCACCAGTTTTCACAATTATTTAAATAGATGAGTGCATCTACCTCGGAAATCGAGTCTACCAGTTTTTCCGAACTTAAATTCTTAAATTTACGAAGCGCCCATATGGATTTATAAGAGCAAACAGTCTTGATTAGCCTAGAAAATTCTTAAGTAGAAGTTTCAAGTGGTCATATTTTTATTGTGTTAACTTAAAACATTGTTTTAATAAATTGGCTTAATCTTAATATTAACCAAGCCACGCCCACGCTATATTACTGTATTATTTACAGTATTGGTATCATAAGTTGGTAATTTTTTTTTTCATTTACACAAATAATGAACCATTGAACATTTTCCATTATACTTATAATATAATAATAGAATCTATTAAAACACATTCAAATAAATATAACTTTAACATCCCATAAAAATATAGACTAACAAAAAAGAAAGCAATAACATGCTCAGTTCAATATCTTTATCAATAAAAGATTATTCGATATGTTTATCCGAATAAAGTGGAATCGATAAACGCGTTTATATCGATTAAGCCCGGTATAATCTCTAAAACCAATTTCTTTTATATTCCTTGTCTATGCGTATCTTCCTTATCCGATCTAAATAATTGGAATCAAGTATTGAGGACAATGTCATCTACAAATAAACATACACCCAGCTTTATCCAGATAAGACTCTTAGATGTTCCAAGTGAAAGTTGATGGCCGGAGTAAGTAGTGTTTTATAAAAAAAAATTGATAGGAACGGTACTCGATTTTGGAACAGTTAATTGGTATTGACTCTTAGTCGTGATTACAATCTTCGAAACAGGTTATTATCTGTTTAAAGAGAATGTTTGAATAAAAACATTGTATCAAGTAATGAGGCCTATTTGTCCTTTAGGTACAGCCTAGTTAAATCTAGCACAATACAATTAATCAAAAGACCCCTTGGAGAGTGCTACGATTAATTGCAAGAGGAACCTAACCTGTCTTGTCTGGTAAATCAATCAATGTTACAGAATATATCAGTGTTCCTAATGGTCACAATTGGTATATCGTTCAGGCTACAGTTTTCGACAGACTAGCACAAGTTTTAGAACTTCTAAAATTAAACTTAGATGAATAAATGAGGATGCAGGCAAAGAAAGTTATAAATATTTGCACTGGCCTTTCTGAACATAATAATATCGATACAACTTGCACTATCGGGAAACAAATTCCCTACATTAACGTGACAGAACACACGCTATTTAAGGCGTAATAGTTTTTTTTATCATTATTATCAATTTATTAGCGGGCTGCATGAACAAAATCCAAGTATTTTTTAACTTACCTCGATGACATCTTTGAGCATGAACCGCCTGCGTCTGCGCCGTCTTCTAGGCGCGGGCTCCGAATCTCGCTCGATGCCCTCATCGTCCGTGTCAGCGCGGCCCACTTCAGATGTCTCCGAACCTTCTGACAATACGCCACATTCTTCTTCATCATCTACAAACAAACCCAGAATTAGTAGTTGAAGTATAAAGTGATTCTAGAGAAAGGTTTATCTATACAAATAAGTAAAATTGGAACGTCTGTTTATAATATTAAAATAACCGGTTTTAAATAAATGCATATGTATGTGTACACGGTACATGTAACAAAATAGTTTTTTTTTTCAATTTTTGTCTGTCTGTCGGTCTATCTGCCTGTTGGTACCGGGTAAACTCTGGAACAGCTGAACCGATTTTGACGGGACCTTCACTGCCAAATCACTGATGATCTAAGGAGTAACTTAGACTTTTTTTAGACTAGCTTTGTCCCGCGGCGTTACCCACGGTACAACAATAACCGCGGATAACACCGCGGGGTTCAGCTAGTTTGAAATAAAATTAGTTTAACGGTCGTATCGACCATGCAGATCAAATATGGTCTATAACGAATCAAACTACTGCAATATTATCATGTAATTAAAAGCTCTCTTCTACTCTCAAACGTAACGTTATTTATTTATAATATTTAATGTAATGTACTACACGAAAAAGTAGGAGGCTTACATATATCATCGCAAAATGAACCTTACTGTATATTTTTAACATAAGATTAACAAACAAAGGATAACAGCGATTTCGACGCAAGAATATTGCCTAGTGACAAAAAGATAAACACGAATTATGTTGAAACACATGTAAGGCATCTTGTAACACAGGGATAAAATGTTGTAACATATATTAGGAAGGTCAGACATGCCGATTTAGAGGTTATGTTTACTAGTCTGAATTTATTTATTTTTTGAGTCTCTACAGTGGAGGTCCCTCTTTTGTGGAGGCCCCGGTTGCCCTTTCTTAAATCCGGCCTTGGAGGTAAATTTAGTATCGTTTATATGTACAATCTATATATTTATGTGCATGTAATGTATGTGTCAAAAAAGTTAATTAGTAATCTCACAGAAAAACTAAAAGACTGTTAAATATGTATATTACAACCACACTAATATTATATAGTTTTTTTTTTTTTTTTTTTTATTTATTTATATAAACAATGACATCTTACACATTACAATAAATTAAATACTCGCCAAGCTGTTACGCTTGTTGGCGAGAAGCGATGAAGCGTGTGTATATTCCTTTGTTTAGTTGAAGGCGCTAATCTCAAAAACCACTAGTACAAATTGGAAAATTCTTTTAGAGTTTGATATCTCATTTACTGAAATCTTACTAAATTATAAATGTGAAAGTTTGTAAGTATGGATGGCTGGATGTTTGTTACTCTTTCACGCAAAAACTACTGAACGGATTTGGATGAGACTTTACAGTAATAAGCTTATACATCAGGATAACACATAGGCCACTATTTGCCTCGATAACCGACATGTACGCGGACGGAGCCACGGGTAAAAACTAGTACTTTATAATATCACGCTACGATTCATACGAGCCAATCACCAATGAAAAGGTAGAAAATGTATTTCGTCGAGAGACGCAAACGTAGTTGGGCGAATCAGTTGGTGTAGTTTAAACTACATTATTGTGTACGAACAATAATATACGGTATTCCAAAATACCAATATAATTGATTTAAGAAGTACATACGGGCGTATTGCACACATAACGATCACGACCCGTCACCCACTATCGGCACACTATCTATGAAATATCGACAGCGTCAATGCGTAATGATATTGCGCACACATTTTGGCATAGTCTTACTGTTGTATAGATCAATACATTTATTTAAAAAGGCATAAATGGATACAGCTTTTATAGGAACTTTTCTTTTGTGGAGTAATTGAGACACTAGATCTAGAACTTAACCGTGGGAGAGCCACGCTTCGGCATGCATGGGTCGACCAGAGTGATGGTCCGGCCACAAAAAAAACCGGACGAAACAGCGCTTGCGCTGTGTTTCACTAAGTGGGTGAGGATAACGGAGGATCCTATTGGTTTTAGCGTGATGAGATATGGCCCACAGCCTTCCTCGATAAATGTACTATCCAACACTGAAAGAATTTTTCAAATTGGATCAGCGGTTTCTGATATTAGCGCGTTCAAACAAACAAACAAACTGTTCAGCTTTATATATTAGTATAGATGTTACTTCACATCATCCATTACAACTTCAAAGGAACTATATGGACAACAATCAAAGTAGTGTTGCTTAAAATAATGTGTCTAATCTAAGTTAATATTATGTCTATGTCATTGGCGCCCTTTGTAGCGCCGACTATTGGACAAGCAACTCTTGACATTGGTAAGTGAGTGAGACCGAATGGACATCGAGTGACTCAATGTTAGTTTAAAATATGCAAACTTTGCAGGGCTGGCAGTACTGATCTGGCATTAATATAACACATTGGAAAATACTAAGGTAATATAATCAACAGCCAACCAGCCAGTCCTGGACATAGGCCTCTCGATAAAGAGGTTTCAGCATACTTTACCACACTAAAATATGAAGCCAGTTGACAGATGATTAAAATAGTAACAAACCTTCAGTGGTGATTATACATGTTTTAGGTAGTAGAGCCACGCTTACGGGCCGGCTCGACCGGGGCGGTACTACCCTCGCACAGAAAATCAACGTAACATGACAGCGTTCGTGCTGTCGTGTTTCGTTGGTGAGTGTGAGACCACAGGCTAAAGCATCACAAGGCCGCCATGGTGTGGGTCACCATGCTGCATTCGCAATGAGTACGGTGTCCACCACTCTTGGATTCTGCTTCTGCTTTCCATCAGGCATAGTAGAGTCATTTTGGCAGGCCCAAACATAAAAAAAATACAACCAAAGTATTTTTACCCATAATCTTGATAAATCGGTCTCTCCAACAATTCAAAAAGGTATTTTGATGCTAGAAGTTTTTTTTCTTTTCAATCCAATACTATATATCCTGTATTTATTGCCTTTTTACCGCTACTACTTCAAGAGCAATATAGGCAAAGCAATAAGGTTTTGATTTACTTAATGAAAATATTCGGGGTTTATAAACATTTTGATAAGAATTGTCTTCAAGCAAACTTTATACGTATTTTCAATTCTAGAAAATACGACAGTACCTTGTAGAAAATACCAATGAATCGGTATTAAAGACAACCCTAGCTTGGATATTATTATATTTAGATATCACGATTTTTTATTGAGATACCTACAGATAATACAATTTTAATTGAGTGAATCGTGGGCGGGTATCGCAGGCCTTCATCGACTGTCTCCGATTAATGATCATAATGACCAGAGTATGGGAACCCAATCTCGCATGATAATTGTATAATGGCCAATTTAGAGGTAAATGATTGATTGGAGAATCATTTTTATTAGTTTTAATGGATATTACTGATCGGGTAACGGTATTGTAAAAATGGACTACGTTTATGATTAAAAATTTATGCCGAAATTATGGGTGTGAATAAAAGCTTTATTTATACTACAAAAGCTTGTAAGATCGAGGAAGATTGTCACGTAAAACTAGAGTTCAGATCGGCTTTACTAGCGTTATAAAGCTGAAGAGTTTGTTTGTTTGTACGCGCTAATCTTAGGAACCACTGGTCCGATTTGAAAAATTATTTCAGTGTTGGATAGTAAATTTATCGAGGAAGGCTATAGGCTATATATCATCACGCTCGGACCAATAGGAGCGGAGAGCCAATGAAAAATGTTTCGAAAACGGGGGAAAATTATCACGCTACGGGCAATAGGAGACGCAAACGAGGTTGCGTGGGTCGGCTAGTAGTAAATATTTGAAGGCAATTGACGGTAGATATGACAAGGAGGGTTTTAATAATAAGTGAATACTGTCGCCTTTAGGCTTCCTACACTACTGGCCGCAGGGTTATTTACAACTAGAATGATGCCGGCTGTACCGACGATATGCCGGCGCCATAGTGTGTGGGAATCCTAAGACAAAGCCATTTAAAGACCTAAGTGTGTGCGAGGCTATCAGGGCCCCCGAAGAATTAGGTGCCTCACCCTATCAGAATTGGGTCTCCGGTTATATCATTCTCTTAGTGTAAAGCAACATAAGTATTGCTATATACCGATTTTATAAATAATATTTAATTAAATTTTATTTAATATTTTTATAAATAATAAAAAGGAAGAAAGGTTAGAAAAGGGACTGTGCCGAATGACGCTGTTTAGTTTTCCATGTTTCTTAACATTTCGCTTGCAAGATTATTAAACTGAACTTTCAACTCAAACAGGCCTAACGACCGGTACGCATCAATAAGGATTGTTTCATTGATATCCAAGTTTATCTTATTATAAAAGTAATATTTCTAAATTAAGTCATTATTGTTGTGATGGTCAACAAATAGAGGTATAAGAGTTCAAAATAAAGTTACGAGCAGTGATCAATCAGTCATAACGTCTGGCAGACGATAGCATCCGTCATCGATGCCCGCATATATATTTTTATTTAGGGTTCCGTGCCAAAGGCAAAAAACGGAACCCTTATAGATTCGTCATATCTGTCTGTCCGTCTGTCACAGCCACTTTTTTCCGAAACTATAAGAACTATACTGTTGAAACTTGGTAAGCAGATGTATTCTGTAAACCGCATAAAGATTTTTACACAAAAAGCAAATATAAAATTTTGTTTAGATCAAGAATGACTAAATTACCATTGATCTTAAGGAGCTTACTAATAATAATGGTATAAATTCATACAATTTGAAAATGTATCTTTCCCTAAAAGCCTAATAGAATAATAACCTTTAATAGCTTTATGAATAAGCTTATAAACCCTTTAAAGGATTGTTAATAAAATAACTTGAATTTAAAATAACTAACATTAGGATGATAGGGTCTTATCTGCGTATGGTTAACGTTTGTGATGTCTTTGGTATCTGAATGACACAGACTTAGTAGAGTGCCCATAGAGTAGTTCCTACTTCTACTGAGGCCTGAGGTGCTACAGATCTCTGCAAAAGTCTTACTACCTAATGTAATTCTAGCATCTAACCGCTACTACAAATCACTAACAGATTTCCAAAATCGACCAAACAAAAAATTTCTAAAATATATACCAATCTATAACACTCCTTACATACAAAAACATTGGATCTTTTATATATTTTACTAGCTGAACCCCGCGGTGTTACCCGCGGTTATTGTTACGCCGTGTGGGGCCGGCATAGAATAGCCCCACCCCATCTCATCCCGTGGGTGTCGTAAGAGGCGACTAAGGGAAACACGCAGCCGAGCACCGGGCTGCCGAGGAGATCCCAGCCCTTTTCAGGGCTCGCCGTCGCTCCCAGTATCCCTCTGTTTAGCAGAGGGGACAGGGGATGCGGCGGTGCCAGGGAACAAAAGACGGAGCCTAACATCAGGCTGCCGAGGCGGGTCGGCCCTTGCTGACCCAGGGGCTGACGGGCTGTTGTGCCGTCGAGTCAAGGAAAAGACTTTAAAACCCGACAGCAAAGTCGTTAAAAGCAGTGGCTGCCGTCGCCTCGTACGCCGATGGGATCGGCCGACGGGGTGGTGGCGGCCGGGGGAAAGGCTCTGCGGGAGCGGGATCGAGCGGGGAGCTCTCCTGCCTCGCGAGCCGAGTACCCCGCGAGGAGGGGGGGCGCCGGCGAGCGCAGCTTGCTCGCGTTCCTGAGTCCGAGCCCTGCGGGAGCGGGCCCCCGACTGCTACCCTGCGGGGCATGGGCGACGGGGCAACGGCGAGCGCAGTTTGCCCGCGCCCCCGAATGAGAGTGGCCACGGGCGGTGGGTCGGGGGACCTGCCGCCCTACGCTAAAGTGGCGGAATGCGCCCCTCTGTGTTCCTGGGGTGCATTCATACGAGGAGGACAGGCCCCGCCATCTGGGCACGTGGCCCAGAGGGTGGGGCCTCGACAGAGGCGAGCCCGACAACCAGGGCATCCCCAGCCGAGTCGCGGTGAGCAAACTATCCCGTGGCTCGGATTGGGCGAAGGAGGAACACCGTGGTGGTTTAGTGGGTAGTCTGACCTCCTCCGAGACCGGGAGGTCGGGAGTCCCACACAAAGCGAACCCCCTGCCCCCGCGGGGGGCGAGCGAAGTGCGTAAATGCATTCCACCACGTAAAAAAAAAAAAAAAAAAAAAAAAAAAAAACCCGCGGTTATTGTTGTACTGCGAGTAACGCCGCGGGACAAAGTTAGTCTAAATAAAGTAGCCTAAGTTACTCCCTGGATCACAAGCTAACTGAAAGTGTAAGTCCCGTCAAAATCTGTCTAGCCGTTCCAGAGATTACCGGGCACAAACAGACAGACAGACAGAAATTTTTTTAACTACATTTTTGGTATATGTACCGTGTATATACATATGCACTTAGTAAAAAGCGGTTATTTTAATATTGCAAACAGACACTCCAATTTTATTAATTTGTATAGATTTAGTGGTTCATAAAAGAAACAGTAGAAGCCGTAAGTGGCAATCACTCAATCATTGGAGAAGGCACAAAGCAATTTGATCGATGTGAAATTTAACAAGTCCACGTCAGAACGGCAGCTGCTTTAATTCTTTGTGACTTTTGGTAGCATTGTGTTAAGTGGTCGCTTATAGGGGTGTCAAAAGTAAAAGTATCTAAAACATCCTATGGTTTATAAATTATTAAGTGTGAAAACTATTGTATATAAAAAAAACTCTAAACACCACTGTTAGACCATCACATCACATCAGCAGTTATTAACAGTCTACTTCTGGACATAGAAAATACGTTCTTCTGGATCAATCATCAGAAAAAATTACCTACGAAAAATTAAAAAGTTATGGATTCGCGGGATCATCTCTCATAGCCTTAAAAATTAGCGATTAATGCTAGTTTATAAGACTACCATGGGAGAGCCACGCTTCGGCATGAATGAAATCGGCCGGCTCGACCGACCTCACAGAAAACCGGTGTGAAAAACGGGTGATACGTCTGCTCGTTTACCCCTATACTATAAAAAAAAACATGAAATACTGCAAATTACTATAAACACAGAGAGGATCTAGCATAGGCATGCTAAGGTTCTCAGCTAATAAATCAATGGAGACAATATGTAGGTCAATGAAGTAGCTTCTTACTACAGTAACGGTCACCGACTGGTTTTGAAGTTTGAAACGATTTAAATTGAATTTTAACAAATTAAATTCAGTACGTATCTGAATCATCATCATCTCAGTGGAAGGACGACCACTGAGCTGAACATAGGCCTCCTCCAAGGGCTCTAAAGCCTTCAAACAACCGGTCCTGTGCGGCACTCATCAAATAAAAAAAATTTTTTTCCGTGAAGAGGTTAAAAATTGTACTCAATTTACTTTAAACGTCTATCCCCGTTTGGTATCAGGGTGTCATAGCTGAAGCTGACTCAGCGGACGTGAGTTAATAGACGCAAACTCATTACGTAAGCTCTGCAGACGACTGGCAGCTTAGTACCTAGTACCGTGATATCAATGACAACTGTGCTTTGATTTATTGGTGAGCGCTCGGCGTCAATTATGGCGATACCAGCATTGTGTTATGGAGTCCTGAATATTTCTTTTTATTTTATTCTTATATTTATTCTATTGTAAGGAACTAGAAGAAATGACAATGAATAAATTATCGATTATGGATTATTATTTAACTTAATTGTCCTGATAATAAATCAAACTCAACACTTCTGACTCAGCAGTGAGAATCAATCTCTGCCTGTCTGTCTATCTGTCCGACTGTCTGTCTGTTTTTTCCGGCTAATGTCTGCAACCGTTGGACTGATTTTGACGGGACTTTCACTGGCAGATAGCGAATAATACAAGGAGTAACTTAGGCTTCTAAACTAGCTTCGCCCCGCGATGCTATTCATGGTAGCACGGTAGGAAACACCGCGGAGCTCAGCTAGTGCGTCCTAAAATTCGTCTGTATCTTTGCCAACTGGTAACCTTACCACAAGATTGTCATCATGTCAAATAAGTGATAAATTAAACAACAATCTTAAACTACTGACGTAGAGAGTTTATCTTGCAATTTTAAACATTACCCCATAATTAATAATCGAACAAATGTGTTCCTAAACATGACATATATTTAGTTATTTATGTATTAGAATGAATTATTAATTCACGAGTCCTATGTATGAAATAAATTAAACTTTTCATAATTTACAACCCGTCGATAACAGGAGGCTCTTAGCTCAATCTTCTTTATAACAATTTACTTCTCATCAGCCTATATCAAGTAAACAAGCATTTAAAATACCAACATTCTCTCGTTTAATTTCCGTCAAACTTTTTTTTAAGTTAACGACCTACATTGGAACCAATTAATCGAACATTTGAACAAATTCATCGGCATTTAATTTATTCAGTTCATTAAACATCGATTACAGAGATGTTCTTTGATCAAAGAATTTACATATAGCACCGTAACAAAACTTATAAATTGATGTAATAAAATTGGTAATTAGTTTGCTTTGCTACCTTTTTATTCATTCTTAATCTTTTTATTCGATGGGTTTTTATAGAATAGTTCAGAATCATAGAGATCCAAGAAAAAATAAGTAAGGGATTTTTGTTCCTGTATTTTATACCAGCTGCACCCTGCGGTATTACTCGCGATTGTTTTGTACCCTTCTACAACCGCGGGCAACTCCGCGGATCGAAGCTAGTTTTAAATAAAAGTAGCCTAAACTACTCCTTTTATTATAAACAAACGGCCAGTGATAGTCTGGTCAAAACTGGTTCAACCGTTCCCGAGATTAGCCGATATAACAAAAAGACGGACAGATAGACAAATTGTTTTTTCAATGTAAGTACCGTCCGCATGTAATTCGGTTATCGCGATAAAGAGTAAGCCTGTATCCTTCTTCAGTTATCAAAGTATTTCCATGTCAAGTTTTATTGAAATCGCAGCTGTATAGCCATGAAAACATTACAGAGTTTCTTTTGAATTTATAATATTAGTACACGGATTAATACTTTAATAGGCAGTAATTCTATTGGCACTACATGGCTACTACGTTACACTTACTTTAAATAAACTAAGTATATTTGTAATTAATATAGATATTTCTATGTATATCTACATAATATGTCCTTGTAATTGCATTGTAATGCAACGCGTTGCGTTGCGTCACGGAGGTTTGAAGCAAAAACTTCGGCGGTGAAATTATACGCTTTTTTTTTAGAACCCGCATCTTGTCACAGATTCCAATTCAATTATAGTCATCAGGAAATTCACATTCAAATTTCGTCTCCCGCTACATGCTATTTTATTCCCTGTAACGTCATGGAAACAGACTATTAAAACTGCGCAGGCGCATAAAAAGCTTATTAAGAGACGACACATATGTAATATAAAGCATTGTGATAAGTTGTTTTTATATGAGTTATTTGGAGAGAAATACACTTATTCATGTCATATGAGAAACCTCTAACGCCGGTAATAAATGTATATTTGTTTTCTAATCACTTTTGCTTACAAATAGTTGCATATGGGCTGCAATAATTTTACCGAATTATTGTGTTTATTTTCCAAAGAGTATTTGTTGTTACTGAGGATATATGTGTATTAAGTATTCTTTGTTACTTTAAAAACGCTACTACCGAAAATAACGAGGTCTTACATAAATTTCCAATCCAAATTTTGCAACATAGGGATGGGATTTATTGAAAATCTTTCTTAGTGCCCACGTACGTTAGCAAAGAAGTATTTGTGTATAAGTTACATGTTTCTAGCTCTAATGGTTTCAGCTGTGCGTTGATCGATCAGTCAATGAATTAGTCTGATAGTTATTTCTGTGACCTCTCCTATATATATATAGGTTATGATAATGAACCACTAAAATTTTACTTGCTTTTGCTTAAGAACTATTATATATCTCAATTGATAAGGTTATACCTAACGAAAGCTACCATCGAGATTTTGTATAAATATATTATGTTCCAGACGAGATTTTTTATTGCATGATCTAGAATAAGCAGTTACGAAATAGTTCAGCTTATCTACAGTAGATGGGGCGGTGGAACATTTTTCTGTAGTCGTACTTCTATTCCCAAAAATTCTTGTTATTTGGTTGTGTTCAAATTTCAAAATCATTTATTCAATTAAGACACTAAGTAACATTTATGAACGTTAAATTGAAGCTACAGTTTACTGGATTGTCAAGATAAATTACGTGAAAACACCAAAATCTACTGCCTGCTTGTGTCGATCCATAACTTTCAGTTACCAAAATGCGTAGGGCCTTATCTATACTAATATATAAAGCTGAAGAGTTTGTTTGTTTGTTTGTTTGTTTGAACACGCTAATCTCAGGAACCACTGGTCCGATTTGAAAAATTCTTTCGGTGTTGGATAGTCCATTTATCGAGGAAGGCTATAGGGTATATATCATCACGCTACTACTAATAGGAGCGGAGCAACAATAAAGAAAGTTTCAAAAACGGGGGAAATTTTCACGCTACGGGCAATATAAGGCGCAAACGAAGTTGCGTGGGTCAGCTAGTGAAGTTATAAGAAGAATGCTAGCAAAAAATCTCATGGCCACTCTTTTTAAAAGTCAAATATTCAGGTACTGAATTCAGGTCTGAATCAATATGTCTCGGGTATATTGCACCGTAGTCCCACATTAATAATACTGTCAATTACAGTTGCAATATATTATAATACGAACATTATGCAAATAAATGTAAAAGACGGAAACATCAGGTAGTCATGATGTATTAGAAACCAGTCGCCAGGGAAACCGTATCGATTCAATTTTCCGTTTATGGGTACGGTGGTTTAGAACGGTTAGATAACTATGTGGGCAGATAGAAATGTAATACCTGGGGACTAAGAATATATCCAATAAGCTTTTAACTACGAAAGCTCCCACGAGTTTAGTTCACAGAAAGCTCTGCATCTGCATAATGTACTGTCACTTTAGTTATAATATTGTCAATTGACGATTTATGTTGACAACTTGTAAACCCTTAATAGAACATGTGAGGACATACATGTTCAGAGAAGCTTTTGCTACATATTCTTGATATGGTGATGAAGGTAGAATATATCAATATGAGTCCATCTTCACTTATTCTTAGTTAAATTTTTATCATGTCACTAGCTGACCCACGCAACCTCGTTTACGTTTCCTTTTGCCCGTAGCGTGATAATTTTTCCCAGTTTATGTAATATTCTTCATTGGTGCTCCGCTCCGTATATATAGTCTAGAGAGCCTTCCTCGATAAATGGGCTATCTGACACTGAAAGGAGTTGAAATATTTTTAAAATCAGACTAGTAGTTCCTGAGATTAGCGCGTTCAAGCAAAAAACAAACAAACTCTTCAGCTTCATATTTTAGTATAGATTAAATGTGCCTTATAGTTCATTCGCAATGTGACTTTTCTTAGAACGAAATTAAAACACAGAGTTAGTTGTTAGCCCTAACCGTTTCGCTATTGTTTTGGTGCTAGGTGTTGTCATAAAACATTATGAACAAGAAGATTAGGAACAGGAAAATAAAAATGAAGCATCTATACATATGACTACGGACATGGTTAATCACTTTACCAGACGTTGTGATGGATAGACGTTTCTGGAAAAACAGGACGATTATAAACTAGCAGGGTTTAAGACAGGTGAAAAATACAAACTTTTTACACAAGAACAACAAAAAATAAAACTACGAAGCCCCCAGGGCGTGTTCCCATCGATCCTAAAGCATCATCGCCATCTATCAAGTGACCAAACAAAGGCAAGTGCGCGTAGCTATTAATAACAATTTATAATAATCTGGTCATCGTGAACTTTCTCCGCCGAACATGGCTTCACGGTACACGATGTGGGTTACCAGCAGAGGGGCTGCAATATAAGGACTGTAATTGTATACTCTCTTAATGTACTGTTATTTTCTAGAATACATAAATTTGTTTATTGGCAGGGGATTTTCAGAGAAAATTTTATTTGATCTTCAATTTATTTACTACTAACTGAATCCCGCGGTGTTTTCTGCGTAGCCATTCTAAAAAGTAGCCTCAGTTACTTCTTATGCTCAGGTAGTAGCAGTAGCAGAGACAGTCCCGTTAAAATAATTCCAGCCATTCCAGAGATTAGCCGGAACGGACAGACAGGCAGATAGACAAATTAAATTAAAAAAAACTTTTTTGATGTGCGTACCGTACATACTTTCATATGCATTTAGTGGAAAGCTGTTAATTTGAAATTACAAACAGACATATCAATTTTATTTATTTGTATAGATTTGAGATCTAACTTCAAAGTGATGCGAAGACGGTGAACCGAGTTCACTGTGTTCCGATTTGGACCACCCGAAGTTTAAAAAATAAGCATTCGTTGACTATTATATTGCCAGAACAGTTTCTTCGTATAGAACTACAAACCAATCATAGGTAAGGCAGTAATGTGTTACTCCTAAACACACCAACGGTAAACTTAGGGTGACCATAAAACAAGACATTAGAAACGGGACACATCAGCAGTTAGCATTTACGACGCGATACCTTAATATAAACGTACTTTTAGTAAGTTTTATTACACAATTTTGTTGCTTATGCGTTAAAATAACTGTCGTACTCGACGCCATCGAAGTGTATTTGCGTTTAAGAAAGTAGTTAAGTGGATCTAGTATTTACATCCCGTTTGGTATCCCAGTAATGATGCGAACTATAAAACACTAAAATTCAAATAAAACACGTGTTTTCCTATTTGAAACGGTTTTTACTTTCGCTATAAATGCTAAAGTACCGTTTGGAGACACGAACATACCTTAATTTTATGGACTTAAAGCAAACAATTTCACGTTAATTAAGTACCTGGCATACCTGCAATGATTTTTATAAAGTTTCATTTTGATAATTTTATTCTTTTTGAATTTATTACCCTTTACATAAAAAATTTTAATAACTATTTAAATTAATATTTTTTCTAGCGTCTTGCGAATAATTGATAGTAATCGGAGTTCTTATGCTAGGAGTGACATACTTAATATACTCAAACACAAACGTTATGCGTTAACTGAACCATAATTAGAATAACCACAGATTGAATAATATTTCACATGAAACCTACTATATATACATGTTAAGTTTATCCTGAAATCTCCTAATACTTAGTTACCCTACTTATAAATAATACATGTAACGAGCGATAACAGATTCAACTTGGCTCGCGGAGACAGTCGAGGCTCAAAATGGACAAATAGAACCATTATGTTCGCGGGTGGGAATCTGATATGGTCCACGATATATAGACAGGGGAACACAAAGGACAGGGGAATAGAAATCGTACGAGAATTCTAAGAAAAGCTGTATCTTTGTCTGTTAGTTTGTGAATGTTAATCACAAATGCTAACCTATGGTTAAATATTTAAAGCTCTTAAATAAATTTTCGAAGTCTTTGATCTTCTTCATGATTGGGGAGGAGAAAACCTGGTAGCACGCGAACAATATTCATAGTTAAAATATATTATTTCTGTATAGAAGGAACCTGTTTTATCTATACAAATAAATAGAATTTGAGTGTCTGTTTGTAATATTAAAATAAATAATAAAAAATAATATGTTTACACTGTACATATACCAAAAATGTATTTAAAAAAATGTCTGTCTGTTTGTTCCGGGTAATCTCTGGAACGGCTGGACGGATTTTGACGGGACGTTCACTGGCAGGTAGCTGATGATCCAGGGAGTAACTTAGGCTACTTTTTTTAGACTAGCTTTGTCCCGCGGCGTTATTCGCGGTACGACGATAACCACGGGTAACATCGCGGGGTTCAGCTAGTAACAATTATAAGTATTGAGTTCACTGTTTTCAGAACTTAAAATTTGATCATGTAATTTTTCATCTCTAAATTTTATTTTAGAATTCGCATAAGTGGAACGAGTACCAGTTCCCGTATGACTGTCCCATTTCTGCAACACCTGTTCTAGTCAACTAATGTCACTAGACGAATAACAATAACAGCAATTATCCTGTTATATATGAATAAGAACATTAATAATTGAATTAAAGGAATAATTAAATTACAGATGAAATGTGAAGTTTGCAATCATTATAATAACCAATAAATACAGACATTAATGGAAAGCATAAACCATGCATAACTGAGAAAACAATATCATAATATAATGTCATATCATCATAATAAATGTGTATATGCAAAGATTAAAGATCAATTACTAAGGCACCTTTCAAAAATGTCACATAGCAGATGAATAATGGTTTTGCATCCCGGATGCTAGGTGCATCAAGTGATTTATATGAAAATAGATTATGTGTCACATCATGTCTGTTGATCTTATATCCGATTCCTCAAATAGCTACCGCATCGTTCATCATCATCATCGCCAACAAACTGTAATAGTTCATTAAATGGATGATGGCCTCCTTAGAAAAGAGGTTTTGGCCAATTATACCACCTTGCCAGACAGGATAGTGCAGGGCTTGTGTCAAATTCTCCTTGTCTTTACAGTGCCATCGTCTTAAGTTTGCTTCTTTGGCATGAATGGGGATGGTGTTCGTATTTTAAATCCGTCACCAGTATTCCAAAGATCAAAAAAGTTTTCACAACTCATAACTAAATATGAGAAACGTGTACATGACATTTCTTTTCATTATTTTACTTACAATGTGGTTTGAGCCAAACAAACTGAAACCCTAAGACGTCATGACGCCTCAGAAACAATGTAATCTAGATTTTAGCTAGTTGATTCCTGTCTCAAAATCTAATAGATTAAAAACACTTTACTTGCACGTAAACTTTATTTCCATTAACAAATCAAAGTAATTGATGTACAAAATGCAAATTATCCATCATACACGGTAGATAAGTAAATTATCTAAATATCTACATATTTATTGTAGTGAAAACGGTTACTTCACGAATTAAAACTCTATTTTTGAAACGGTAAAGTCTAAAATAACTTGACATAGTAAGAATCAGGTAAATAAATTGTAACGACCCGTGCAAAATACCTCGAAATCGTCAATTTTTTATCTCATTCGCTTAAACATACTGAGCAAGATTCTTGATTTCTCAGTAACATAGTGTAACATTACCGTGGTTAAAACAAAACCGTCTATAATATTACAAAACGAGTATACGAATTTAAGAACTTTGAGAATTGTACCGTAGTTTTCCATTCATTTATCAAATTTTCATGCTGTTTTCTGCTGCGAGACAAATTTATTTCAGTTCAATTCGATTACTCCAACAGTGTTTGCTGGCGTAATACTATTTATAACTTATTAAATTGTAATATTTATTTATAACTGAGATTTTCGTACTCGATTTACAGCTGTTTTAATACTACAAATGTATTTTAAAATTCATTCAATTGTTGAATTTAGCTAAATATAATCTCAGTAGCATTATTTAGAAATGTTATGGCAGACAGAAAACTGATTTCTTGCTTCTGGAAAACCGGTCTAAGCTGAACCCCATAAACCAAGACATTGTTGTTTGTTACATTGGCAGTTTAATCTTCATCAGAAATCTCTTTATGACGTATGATGGTAGCAATTCTCAGTATTTTATGATTGTTTTCACAAATACATTTGTGCTTATATACGTCTGTAATGTAAATACGCCTCTACACATTTATAACAAAGTTTACTAACACAAACATTATATTATCAGCATAGAACCGAAATACAATTTCTAGGTCGAAGGTCTTAGTTTTCACAAAAGAATTAAAAAAAAAAGAAATATGAACTTGCCATACAATTTTTGCTTATAACTAAAGGTAAGAAGATCTCCGTATGGAAAAGATCGAATTGGTTTTTATCACATCTCAATCCACAACTACACCCTTATAAACACTCTATACATTTTATCGATCTTCACAAACAGAAACAAATTCAAGTAGGTACTTACTTTGTAGTATTACTAAATCATAAACGAGGAAAGTATTAATAAGTAAGCCAAAAGCTTCAAAGTCAACATCAGAGGAACCGAACAAACATGAAACGATTACTTAAAATAGCTTTAACCTTTTAGGTTTAAAATCGTACCGTACGAAAATGCTGTCGTGAGAAAAACGTGGACATTGTTCCCCAGATCTAGATGATAATAACAAAAGCTGGCGAGAAAAAATAAATAAATGAAAGTTTCTTTCTCGTGAGGTTTTTTTTTGCAGCGGCCTTGTAGAATTCGTGATGTTCATGGCCAGTATTGAGACGCAATTAGTGCCGAGCGATTCGGTAACCTACTGACTGTAATACGAGACGTTTAGTAATTTGATTTGTAATCAGAATTTGAGGGCAAAAATCTTAATCGTATCTACATATATATGCATAACAATAATATCGATTTATTCGAATATAAATCACACTTGGAGTGCGTGTTGTACTATCATACATCAACACAAGGGCAACGGTACGCGCGGAACCCGTATACTCTTTGCTTCCCTAAACTTTACTATAAAGTTACTGTGAAATACAAAAGAAATTTTAAGGTATTTACATGAAAATCCCCATGATTAATTCATAATTCGTAAATAAATCAATTACGATAGTCAGTATAGTAAAAATCTTTACAGCTCCCGTCGTCCAGTCACACATAAGCAAGAAGCTTACATCAATAATGTATTAATGTATCAATCAACTACAGAAAAAAAAAAAAAAAAACAAATTGGAGTGTCTGTTTGTAATATTAAAATAACCGCTTTTTACTAAATGCGTACATATGCATTATCATATATATATGCATAGCATATGCCAAAATAACTTTTTTACATTTTTTGTCTGGCTGTCTGTTTGTTCGGGCTAATCTTTGGAACGGCTGAACCGATTTTAACGGCAGTTTCACTTATAGGTAGCTGACGATATGAGGAGTAGCTTAGGTTACTTTTTTCGACAAACTTCGCCCCGCGGCCCTACCCGCGGTACAACAACAACCGCGGATAGCACCGCGGGGCTCAGCTAGTCCTTCATATAAAAGGATTAGGCATTCAAAAACTGTTAAATCCGCTAAGATAATAAGATTCTCAACAGGGAATTTGACAATGATAAGAAAAAGTATCGATGCAAAAACAACCTCGAAACACGTAAGTACTATCAATCACAGCTTGTCAGATCAATAAAGATAATGTCGTCGGAACGAACTCGACATCCAAAAATACACCCGGACAATAGCGCAGCATCGCAACTGCCATATCATCCATTGTGTTACCCGATTCACCTGTCCAATATGACCCACTGACCGGTATCCACATCTCGCATCTCGCGACCCAATCGATACTTTCGATACGATTCGATCACCCACTTGTAAATAAACAGTTAGTTTAAAAACAGACGACCGTGAACTTGACGATGGGAATCGTTTGTTTAAATTTATTATGTGCTTAACCGATGTAGCATAACATGTTCTAAGTATTGCCCTAGAAACTAAGAAAATGTAAAATCTAAATTCAATTTGCAATTTTAACCGCGATATGGTTAAATTTATAAACATTTCGTATTTAAAAACGTTACGTATCTATGTATGTGTGTATATAAAAGAGAATTAACACCATAGATAGTAGAAACCTTCAAATACCATAAAGTTTAAGTGCAGTATTTCTGTGACCACAGCTAGCAGTAGAAATAATGCAATTTCTAATATACGTACAGCTGTTACATGATCCCATTAATATCCACCAATATAGTGGTAACTTATTTATTTATAAATAGATATACAAAACCTTGTTTTTTAAACATTTTTTCATAAAGTAATTGATACTTTTAATACAAATATAGTATTGTAGCTTTTCAACTGGTGTCAATGAAGTTGAAGAATTTTAGTGGCAACAAGTAATGGACTCTACAAAGCAGTACATTTTCCTGTAAAAACCAATAGTAATAAATTCATCTTTTGAACGTACTGGGAAGTGCCATAGGTAACAGTAAATACTAATTAAGCTCGATATCTGAGCAAAAAGTAACTCCGCAGGGAAAAGCAGAAAATATGACAAGTTAATTTAGATTGAGTAAGTCCGTGAGAGTTGGAAAGGGAGGTGAAAGACAGCCGGAACGAATTGTATCATTTCATTGCGAGTTGAATACGATGGGAGGAGACTACGGTGGCGTGAGTGCAAAGGTCTCTGATAAGCGAAACAGTCTAAATGTCACCTTATGGACTGTCTATAAATGTAGGCATAAAGTGGACTTGAGCATGTTCTAGAAAGTGAACACTAATAGCTAATCTTGTACTACACGATGATAGCCGTGTATGGAAATGAAATGGGGCGTGTGAATGCTATTTTACATTACATAGAACATGGCGATAAAATTTTATCGGGCCTCTGCCCCGAGTTGTTTTAAAATTCAGAATGTACCATGGTATAATTAAACTGCAAATGAATCGGACACTAAATTTAATGATTTTGGCGACACAAGTAATATTAACAATCAAACAGATTTACCCATGTTTTAGTTCTTAAATGACAAACCGTCGCTTCCACATTATTTACAATTACGAGACTCACGAAATTGGTTTTCAGTTCAAACTTAGATTTAAATAAAGTTTAGCTATCATTTTCAAATCTCGTAACAAATGAATAAATCCAACAGATCACACGAGCTCAATCATATATGGAATATCATTTATAATCAAGATCTTATATTCAAAATTCCAAAAATAAATAAAAAATCTTGTTACTATTCATCCAGTACAAATAAAGATAATAAAATCTAGAACGATGTACCAAAAACTAGAAATGGAAGATACTTTAGAAAAGTATACATTATTTACAAAGCTAATAGAATTGAATTTATATTTCTAATTACTTGTGAATAGTGTCAGCATTTTAGTAACAAGTGCAGTGCAGATAAACTGATGGTTTGAATGAACGGAAGTAACACCGTTGTTGAAACTGGAATGCTATGTAAGTGGTAAGGAAGAAATTAATGCATTGTTCATAGGTCAGAAATTGAATAATATATTAAATGTTGGAGATAAGATTTAAACAAACGGAGATCTCTTTAATAATTTAAATATCAAATTCATGAAAATCTGAATACATAAATAGTTATCACAACACTTTCAAAAGTGATTTCCCAAACTGAAATTTAAAGATTGAAAATTACTGTAAGAACATCACACAATTTTTCCCACAAATTGTTTGATTATAATAGATGGCTACAGTCAATGATTCCACCATTCACTTAAGCTGCTATGTCACCGAATCACATCCAGACAGATTCTACTGTTCTGTTTCGTAGGAAGCACCCAAAAGTTTTTAACATTTAGTGCTTAAATAGCAATAGTTTCATCGCTACAACACTATCCTTGCTTTTAGGAATTTGTCCTTGCTTTTAAGAATTTGTCCTTGCTATTAAGAATTTGTCCTTGCTTTTAAGAATATGTTGAAAAATCCTAAATTTCTAAATGTGGCAAATTTATACCATCAATATCGCTTTACCTCCAGCTTAACTAGTCAGTTGACCTTAAGTGCCAACATCAACAAAGAGGTCGCTAAAACCAACAAACGACGTATCAGTCGACAAGCGAAGTTACAACGTCAACATACCTTACGGTACATCAAATACACATCTCACGCACAATGTAAATGACAAACAAAAAGTTAATTAAACCTGACCTCAATGTACACAATACAATAAAGCAACATGAACATTGATACCAGAAGAAAGTTCTCATGTAACTACACTTCAGATGTTCGATGGAGATGATATTTCCCATGGTGAGGTACATCATGGTGGTACAGTAGTTAATGGGCCATTGTTTGTATGGTAATTTGAATTATATGGTAGGATAGACTATGTGCAGAACGATGTCTTAATAGAAAGAAAGGCAAAGAGAAAGATTGTAAACCTAACAAATATTAAGATACATTTTTGTGAGTTTTTGTTTATAGCGATACGTTTACTTTACCATTACTTGTCCTGAAATAATTGCTAACATTATTTAAGAATCATGTCAAACGTCTGTCTGTCTGTTTGTTCCAGGTAGTCTCTGGTACTACAGGACTTTTACTGGCAGGTAGCTGATGATCCAGGGAGTAACTTAGGCTACTTTTTTAGACTAACTTTGTTTGTTGTATAAAATATAAAACTTGAGATTTTCATAAAACTTATTTACAGGTGAGCCTGTATGAAAAGTCTTACGAACTTTTTATACAATAACATTGGATATCAGTTAAATCTATACTAATAATTATAAAGCTGAATGAAGAGTTTGTTTAAACGCGCTAATCTCAGGAACTAACGGTCCGAGTTAAAAAAATATTTCAGAGTTAGATAGCCCATTTATCGAGGAAGGCTAGACTATATATCATCACGCTAAGGTCTACAGGAGCTGAGTACCAATGAAGAATGTTACAAAAATGGGGGAAAATTATCACGCTACGGGCAATAGGAGACACAAACAAGGTTGCTTGGGTCGGCTAGTCATGTCAAGGTAGTAGAGCCACGCTGATTTCAGCACGAACGGGCCGGCTCGACCGGGGCGGTACTACCCTCGCACAGAAAATCAACGTAAAATGACAGCGATCATGCTGTCGTGTTTCGTTGGTGAGTGCGAGACCGGAGGCCCAATGATGCAGAAGCATCACTAGCCCGCCATGGTGTTGGTCACCATGCAGCATTGTTGCATTGTCTGCATTCGCAGTATGGTGACCACCACTCTTGGATTCTGCTTATGCTTTCCATCAGGCAGAGTAGAGTCATTTTGGCAGGGCCAAACATAAAAAAAAAAAAAAAAAAAAAAAAAAGTCATACTAACTTTTAAACTTTCGCGTTCCATGATATATTAACAATTATTTTTACGGGAATTAACGCGATCACCCTGTGAGCCAGTCAGCCTGTGACCACGGCCAGTGCAACCTGGTCGAAACGTCAGGCAAATCAGAGGTATGTGATACCTTTTAATAAGTGATCGCGTTAATTCCCGTAAAAATAATTGTTAATATAGTCATGTCATATCATATAATAATTATCCGTAGCACTTAGCACCATCGTCCATACCATAGTTTAACAAACCATAGATAATGACTTCTATATACACATATAATAACTAAACTTTTTAGTACTTTTCTCTTTGCAATAAAATACTCATGCTCATGTTGGTTGCCTACCTGTGTTGCCGCATGACGTCATCTCAGTGATAAGTCCCTCGAGATCGGGCGATATGAGCCGCTCCTCGTCTTCTCCGTGCATGTAGTCCAACGCATGGTATATCACCAGCGCGAGGTTCACCACCAGCTGGAACAAACAGAAGAACATGTATTAGTTTTAAGTGTTACCAAAAACAATTGGGGAGGATATGCAGATATCCATTCTGCGGAGTTCATCTGAACTGGTTACTATAGAAGTTCCCTTAAGGCGCGTCTCTACCGAAATTGTTGACAATTTCAGTTTTTCCAACTTTTGGCAAATCTTTAGAAAATCGCCAACTTTTATGTCCATTGTGTCTACACCGAGTCGCCAACAATTTGAGAAACATTTCAACTAAGCCACAGAGCCAACAAATTTTTGCAATAAGCATATTCTTTTGATATACATATGTTTTTATCTTTCTAACCGAATTCAAAAAAGGAGTAGGTTCTGAATTCGACCGTATATATTTATGTATATATAAATTTTGTATGTGTATTCGCGGATAACTTCGTCGTTTATGAACCGATTTTGATGGTGGTGGTACCATGATAAGGGCACTAAGATCTGATGATGGATTCCAAGATAAAACGAGTCAAACCTTAAAGTCGGTTTTATTTTTGTAAATTATATTATGTTTTGTTGTGTTGTTGTAAATTAAATTAAAGTAAATAAATAAAAAATTGTAACACAGAGACACGGTTCCCAATATCTGTTGACAATGTTTGTTGCCAACACAAGGATATCACAGAAACTTTTGTCACCAACACAAAAGTTGCCAACTTTTGCTCGGTGGAGACTCGGCTTTATGGTTGCAATGTAAAGCCATGTTTTGTTTAATATTGTAAGCTAAATATCCGAAACTGTTATAATTAATTACATTCTAGGCAGTGGGCAAACTTCTTATACTTTCTGACTAAGACGAAAACTGTGCTATATTGTACTTGAATCAATGTTTTATAAAGTCAATTAGATGTTGAGTTTAAAATGCATACCTATAACTGTGTGTGATGCTTTTATAGTCTATTCTCTATTCAACTTCCTCTGAGACAAAAGGTAAACAAACCAAAAAAAGGTTCTTTAATATGTCAAATTTTATATGCACCTAGAATCAATAAAAAAACTGTCATTTTATTTATTTTAAACGTAAATGTAAAACGTTTTATCAGACATATGTAAATGCCTAATACTAAAATAATTGTGACTAGGTACTTGTCCTGTACAAGATTCAGCTTAACCTAACACCATGCCATAATATTACAGTGCCATAAGTATTATATTAGTAATACGAAAGTAAATCTATTTGTCTGTCTGTTACGCTTTCACGACTAAACCGCTGTACCTATTTCAATAATGGTGATGGGGATTCTTTGATTATTTAGGAAGGACATAGGCTACTCTCTATCGACACACAGACGGGCGGAATCGCAAGTAAAAGCTAGTAATTATATACGTTAGCAATCTGGTTTACAATGCCGTGTTATTCACTTAGAAAATCCGATGTAAGTGACGTATTATCATGTCTATTTATAATAGCATTAAATAAATGCCTAATACACATTCCTAAGATAATATTTCAAATCTATTAAAATCCCCTACTGATATAACTAAAATAAACATTTTATCGAAGACTTTAGCCACTTACGTATGGTTACTAAAAGCCGATGACGCAAAATCCAATTAAACTTGACCCTACAAACGTAAAATTAATAGATTTTCTGCGAAATAGGTAATTAGCTATAATTATGTACACAGTCCCTATTAGCGGCACTGCTCTTGCGTACCGTGACACATGTAACATGCTTATACGAAATTACCTATCTATATAATAAAAGCGAATTGCTGTCCGTTAGTCTCAATAAAATTTGAGAAACGCTTTACCAATTTGGTTCATTTTGTCTTTAAGTATTCTAAGAAAGTAAGTCTTAACAGATTAGTCTAAGTTACTCCTTATGTCAACAGCTATTTAACAGTGAAATTCTCGTCAAAATGGGCCCGGTTTCAGAAATTAGCCGGAATAAACCGACCGACAGACAGACAAAAACATTTAAAATTGCTTTTTTGATGTAAGTTTTCTTTTAGTGAAAAGCTGCTGATTTAAAATTACAAACAAACACTTCAATTGTATTTATTTGTATGGATGGTTGTATCTCTTCTAACAATGTGACGAACGAAAGCTGTTCTCAGATTAGTTGAATCTTTAATTCTTATAGTCTACCAGACAAAAATTTCATCCTTTTAAGTCAAAAATTCGCTACAATGTAACGTATTTTAAAGCTTCAAATCAAATATGTGAGTCCATCGCAAGAATATCAAATAAACAATTTTACAACATCCAATATTATTTCAAGCACCGTGTTAACGCATATACTCGTAAGAATACTAATTCGTAAAGACATACAACCTTCACACAGTTTGCAAATACAACTCCTTTCCATTCCCGCCGACCTTTCACCCGAAGAAAAAAACAATAGAACATCCTTGCGTCCCATCATCCGTTTCATCATAAGACCGAACACCATGCACCCGTAACTATCGGGGGCAGACACCGTGAACAAACACCATTGTGGGCTCATAGCCTATTGCCCAATGTTGCTCCTCTCAATGCAACCACTCCTGCAACTTCACACTCCATTAAACTAGTGTACAAACAAGATTAATGGCCGATTGGAGTAACGAGAGCTCTCCCATCCTTTCTATACTCTTATTAATTAGTCGTTAGTACACAGAGTAGATTATAGCCGTAGTTTATTCTAGCAGTATTATAATAAATCAGCAAGTTTCTCTGAAACAGCTAATAAAGTATTCAATAAGTAAAAGTTTAGAATCTGTAACATCACGGTACGGAAATAGGCCAGTGGCTTTTAAGCACTATAAAAATATTTAGAAATGATTTACTTCATTGCTATTTTTATTCATAGCATTGTGAGGAACCCCTCTCAATATAAGTGGATGGGGTAACTCATAAACAGGTTTAGTATTTCTTGGTTTTATTAACATAATAATTATGATGCAAAATTATCAATAAATTAATTTATAAGGAATTTAATCCGTTCGGCTGAAATACCATGCAGAGATATGTGGGTATATATACAAGCATACGAGTAGGCAAGCCCGATCTCTACGAGTTACTGTAGTTTCAGTCCATTTCCCTTCCTCTACGTACAGTATTTCTTTCCCTCTGGTTCTTTAGGTCGTTATCTTATGATATCCCAATTTATCTGTTACTCATGTCTGATCTGAGAATCACTGTATTCCCAAAAAAAGTTGACATCAAGAAGCCAATAAAGATACCAATCAAAACTCTTTTATAAAAAGAAACAGAGAGAGATTTGGAATAAAAGTTTATGTGAAAAAATTCAGAGTAGACAGTAGTAGCGAAACAGGTTGTTAAGTTTTTTCGCCTCCAGAAAGATGGATACCCGCAAGGACTTTACACCCCGGTAACAAAAAAGAAAATACCCCACAAAGGAAAATAATAATTAATGTTCACATCTTTATCAATGAAATAACAATTATTTCACATACGTAAATTGAGGCCGACAAACCAAATTGAAATAGATCGATGTTGGAACCAGCACAGCATTGTATGCAAATGTAGTGCAATGTGATCGTGTCTGGTTGCGCGTGCGCAGCTACTGTGACGATCGATGTACGATCGCACTAAACAATGAAAGTCCTTACAACGGCTATTAGTTTCAATGTTCGACGCAATGTAATGAACATTTGTCTAATTGACGTGAACATGTTGTATTATGCTTTATAAATGTAATTTTTTTCATCTATACCAATAAATAAAATTGGAGTGTCTGTTTGTAATATTAAAATAACCGCTTTTTACTTAATGCATATGTATGTATACACGATAAATATACCAAAAATGTAGTTAAAAAAAGTCTGTCTGTCTGTCTGTTTGTTCCGGGTAATCTCTGGAACGGCTGGACTGATTTTGACGGGACTTTCACTGGCAGGTAGCTGATGACTCGGGGAGTAACTTAGGCTACTTTTTTTAGACTAACTGTGTCCCGCGGCGTTACTCGCGGTACAACAATAACCGCGGGTAACACCGCGGGGTTCAGCTAGTTTAGATATAAAGCCCGAATAACAGCAATTATTACCAACCAATGCTCCAGTTGCCTCCTGCTCTTGCCTTGTAATAATAATAATTTGCTTCGCACATACAGGTCTTCGAAAGACTGAGTTAGAGAACCAGAGTTACCTCTCTTCTATGTCCTTTTCGTATAAAACCATACTTCTCACCCAAAGTATCAATGAATCTCACATTCGTCAGTATAATAAATAAGTAATTAATAAATATTTTCGGACATTAACACACAAAGCCAACTAGTCCCAAATTAAGCAGAGCTTGTATTATCGGTACTCGACATCTGATACAAATACATTTATACTTTTTTTGTAAATACATACATAATTATTATACATAGAAAGCACCCAAACTCCGAAACAAATATTTGCTGATCATACAAACATTTGGTCCGACCCGGGAATCGAACCCGAGACCTCAAGCACAGCAGTCGCGTACGTTACCAGTGAGCTAAGAATTAAATGACCAACTACTTATTACAGCACTAGAAGATACATCTTCATATTTAATCTTGTCAAAATTAAAAAAAACTTTAGATTTAAAAGCAAACAAGTGTCCATAACAAATCGGTCATATGCAATGCGTACGAAGGATACAGTTACATAATTAGTTAAACATTTCAATATTTCTTGACTCACTATATATCTATAACAATTTCACCGTGATATATTCGTAGTTTAAGGGTTGAGTAGATCAAACAAACTATAAGAAATCGTTATTTAAAGTCGTGTAGTATTAGGGACGTTCTGACTACTGGTTAAGAGTGCAGTGCAGACTGGAGGCTCAATGATGCAGAAGCATCTCAATAGGCGGCCTTAGTGTGGGTCAATATGCTGCATTTTCTACATTCACGTGTTTCTATACTGAGTATATTTATCGTGGGAGAGCCACGTTTCGGCAATAATTGGGCCGGCTCGACCGGAGTGATACCACGGCCTCACAGAAAACCGGTGTGAAACAGCGCTTGCGCTGTGTTTCACCGAGTAAGCGCGGATATCGGAGACCCATACCCAACCTCCCCACATCCTTTGCCCCATCTCCCAAAGGTCGTCAACGCACTTGTGACTCCTCTGGTGTTGCGGGTGTCGGTAATCGCTTACCATCAGATGATACGTCTGCTCGTTTGCCAACTACACCATAAAAAAAAGAAGAGTATGGTGATCACCACTCTTGGATTCTGTTCATACTTTCCGTCAGGCAGAGTAAAGTCAATTTGGCAGGCTCATACATTTAAAAATGAAATGCAGTTGTGACAAGGTAGCTGTAGGATCTAGACTGGTAATGATAGAAAGAGATGACATCAGTTTCAAAAAAGAGTTATTTTTTACTGACTTGTGCTACTTCACTTACAGAAAGTTAAAACATACAATCGACATAAATTTACGAGGCCGAGCGTCTGAATATTCTCTCCTAATATCTTTTTGTTAGGAACCCTAGTATTTTACAAAATTTCCATGCAATTTTTCATACCAATCTGTTATTCTAATAGGAGCAGGAGGCACAATCGCGATGACCGCTCTACGATAACCCATCGCTGTCTAGTTAACCGAAGTTCACTCGGTCACTGTCTTACAAGGAAACACGCGGTCTTTGTGACCCTTATACGGTATTGAGAGAAAGTACGCGTTATGAGGGTTAAACTGTTAAATATATATGTGTATAGACAGGTGTGAAAAACGAATAGAATTAGGTGTGATCCAAAATATGGGTGAAAGTAATAAGGAAAAAATATGGTATAAAGTTTGACTTTTTAGTATAACTTAAACCACTTACGACATATTCCACATAAACCAATTTTATATTAAACAGTTTCATTTATGGTTATATGTCATTTAAATATAAGAAAAAAGAGATTTAAAAAATTGGCAATAAAGATATCTTTTGTTTTTTATTTTAAACTTTCGCGTTCAATCAGCCTGTGAACACGGCCAGTGCAACCTGGTCGAAACGTCAGGCAAATCAGAGGTGATCGCGTTCATTCCCGTAAAAATAATTGTTAATAAATATATCGTCTAATAAATAAATTTTATTATCGGTATATATTATCAGGTTACTAATAAACTTAAACTACTCAATAGGTTTTAATCAGTTTTGAGCAATAGATAGATTCAATTAATAGAAAGGTTTATATGCGTGCACACAGTATATGTGCACACATGCACATTTTACTAGAGAAAATCCGATTATTTCAAAGACTTCCGTACTAAGTAAGGGTTTCTAATCAAGAAACTACTATACAAAAAAAACTATGTTGCACATATAATTAACTATACAAAATAGTGCGATTTCTATGACTAAGGAAGGAACATTAATAAATATCAGTTTCTATATTCTAAGACGGTCACACGTCACAGAACTACACACGTAGGTATCTTAACATTACATTGACATAACATTCTATGGAACTTATATTTTACTTCCACATAGTACATGTACAACAGCCCTTCCTTTCAATGTCAGCAGATGCCACGGGCTTCCTTCCTACAAGTGCGGAAGGAAGCCTTTTGTTATCTGTACCGAGTTGAAGGTGAGTTGATAAGGCATTTACATAGGTATGGTAAAATGATGGCATTAGGAGTAGCACGTTAGTAAGCGACGATGGCATATAATATATACATATTGAAAGAATAAAGTAAATACCAAAACCCAACTACGACAAATAACGACGCTGAAAAAGTAAGAAACAAGTTTGAAAAGTCGTAGTCACGCGTTCTTAAAGTGTGATTGTACGTTTCCATGTAACGTGTGACTACGGCTTTTCAAACGTGTTTAATACTGGTCTACTGTTGTATTACAGACATTCCCCTGTACTATTAAAATTGCGTCGCTCCGTCTGTTCCCAATTCGGCTAATGCAATATATAAGCGTAAACTGTTGACTCGGCGTGGTCAATTAACATGATTTGTCGCCTGTCACAGGGATTGCGCGACCAAAACATTCTATACAGCATGTTTTAATTAAATTCAATATAAATATCTTTAAATGGAGAAGTAAAATAAAAAACCTATTTTTCCAAAGCCCAGTTTTGAAAAATAGTTCCATAAGCTCAATATTCGTTTATATTAATAAATGCTGAAAAATTAATCGTTGTGTTAATTGATTTGTAGTAAGGTACTGCTGCGTTATAAATTCATCAAAATATGAACCAAACATTTCAAATGAATACACTAGTAAGTACCTATACACCACAATCAGTCTTAGTTTCATGCTATATAAAATCTAAATTTTTATGAAATATTGTCGTTGCTAAGCACGCTCGAAAAAGTTGGATCAATTCGATTACTTTTTGTTTTTTAATATTTTTAGGTGTTTAAATTTAGTTTTTCTAACAATATAAATTGGAAACGTCGCTTGAAAATTAGGTAAATTCTAACAAAAAGTAAAGAGCTTTTTCATGAGATTAAAAATAAATTTTGACACGAAAACAGAAGTCTGTTCCATAGTTATATACCATAGTAGTGCAATTCAAAAATTGAAATTTATGACTTGCACTAAAATCATAAAGTCATGAAATCAGTTATGGTTATTGCTTGCAGATAGGTTGGTAGGTATAATGGAGACATACCAGGCTTGTTGACCCTATACATATAACTACACAGATGAAGTAGTGATTTAAGCGTCCGTTACTAGTACGTTTGTAAAATTCTGTGCGACACAATATATTCCTCGGGCGGGAATTGTCTTTTTAACAAGTACAATTATTAAGGAAGGACCCGACTGCGTCAATATCTGTCATCTTTATTAAATGTAGTTTTTTTTACATGAAAATACGACAAGCCGTTAAGGCTCTACGGCGTGCCAAAAAAATATACATCCTATTAATATTATAAACGTGAAAGTTTGTAAGTATGGATAGATGGATGGATGTTTGTTACTCTTTCCCGCAAAAACTGCTGAACGGATTTGGATGAAACTTTACAGTAATATAGCTTATACATCAGAATAATACATAGGCTACTATTTACCGCGATAACCGACATATACGCGGACGGAGCCGTGGGCAACAACTAGTACATACATACACTCGAAAAAAATAACCTCCTTCTTTCGCAGTCGGGTAAAAAGAAAGAAAAATGGAAAGAAATATCTTTAAAAACTATTTAGTTCTCTCGATTATTAAGCTATTTATACTTCGCTACTACTATTTGTACTCTAGGTCTCTTCTAATAAACAACACTCTGTATATATAACATGTGAATGCTACAATTGAATGTCATTCTCGGCTAAATTAATCGAATTGCCCTACACCCGAGTACCGAGCCGCTACGTAGGTGACACACTTATATTTACAGATGGTTCACTTATAATTTAATCTAAATAGGTCCGTTTACAACTAGAGTAGAAGTTATAAGCTATATATCTATACAAATAAATAAAATTGGGGTGTCTGTTTGTAATATTAAAATAACCGCTTTTTACTTAATGCATATGTATGTATACACGATACATATACCAAAAATGTAGGTAAAAAAATTTTTGTCTGTCTGTCTGTTTGTTTCGGGTAATCTCTGGAACGGCTGGACGGATTTTGACGGGACTTTCACTGGCAGGTAGCTGATGACCCGGGGAGTAACTTAGGCTACTTTTTTTAGACTAACTTTTTCCCGCGGCGTTACTCGCGGTACAACAATAACCGCGGGTAACACCGCGGGTATCAGCTATATATTATAAGTTTCCAAATAAAGTCCCAGCAAATACAACTATAAGAGTTGTCCGTAAAAACCAGAGCTGTACCGGGACGAATTTTAGATTTCCGTCCATTTAGGTTCCGTTTTAGACGTATGAAGTATTGCGGTTAGCTCCAAAGATGTAAGTATTTATCTATACTAGTAACAACAGATTATTTAAAAAAAAAGGTTTTATTAACGTAACAATTATTATTACTTTGAAATACCCAAGTAAGTGTCAACTTAAGAAACGTTAAATACCTACAAACCGTCAATAACTGACAAGAAAAACAAACTTCAATAACAAATGAACCAAGTTATCTTTACGCTTTAAACAAGTTTGAACAACCAAACCCTGTCCATAACTTCATGCTACTGTTCTTAAGAATTGATGTCACAATTTGCATCACAAACAAAGTTAGCTGACGCATAAACATATTATTGATGTAACAATGTATTACGTTCCTTTCATTTTCTAAAGTTGTTAACGAACCAAAGAGGCATGCATTTAAATTTGCTTTGTATCTACACGAAAAATAATAAAAATTAATAAATACTTAAGAACCATTTGCATTTAAATGTTTATTTGTTTGGGCATAACAAAACGACAAAACTGATCATTAAATCTCAACCTAACGGTCGTTTCAAATAATACATCTCTAGTTAAAACTGGAGATAGTTTAGATGTTTTTTTTTTTCAATATAATTGATTGTATGTTTTCATTGATTTACAAATGTTGTTTTTTATATTTTTTATCATTTGTTTTAGTAGTCAACAACTGCGTCTTACCGTGGGAGAGCCACGCTTCGGCATGAATGGGTCGGCTCGGCACAGCCTCACAGAAATCCGGTGTGAAATAGTACTTGCGCTGTGTCTCACCGAGTGAGTGAGGAAACCGGAGGCCCATACCCCAACTCCTACCTCCCATCGCCCTCTCCCCATCTACCTCCCCATCCCCTTGAATGTTGGCAACGTACTTGTGACGCGTTTGGTGTTGCAGGTGTCCATGGGCGGCGGTAATCGGTTACCGTCTTTTACATAAAAATAGAACTGTGGATTACTATAGGTACTCTCAAGGCAGTAGAGCCACGCTGATTTCAGCACGAACGGGCCGGCTCGACCGGGCCGGTACTACCCTCGCACAGGAAATGAACGTAAAGTGACTGCAATCATGCTGTCGTGTTTCGTTCGTGAGTGCGAGCCCAATAATGCAGAAGCATCACTAGCCCGCCATGGTGTGAGTCACCATGCTGCATTGTTGCATTGTCTGACCACCACTCTTGGATTCTGCTTATGCTTTCCATCAGGCAGAGTAGAGTCATTTTGGCAGGCCAAACATTAAAAATAAAAAGAAAAAAAAATAGGTACTATTTAGAGGTGTGTATTCTAGATTCTAATTCTAGCTTGATTTGAGTTATATTTTTCACTGAGGGTTGTATAGAATACAGATTAACTTCAGTTTAAATTAAAACAGCTTTAAATTCAGTGAGAAGATAATACAAAACATAAATTTATTGTTTTCAAAGCGTTAACAAAATAAAATCAAAGTGACAATAATCACATTAATCTATTATATTATTTCAACTCTGTACAAACAATCCCACGTACACAAGACCTCAATATTGAGTCAGTAGCTGCTAAATATTCAATAGGACACAACTCACATCTGTCAAACCTCCATTTGAGAAGTGACAACCCTGCAGCTAATGTTTTATACAACAGACAAGTGATTGAAGGCAAAATTTTATATAAGATGGAACAGAAGATACTCCACAGACCTTAAAACACAAACGGTACAAAAGGCTACAAAAAGAATACATTAAAAATAATATATTCACAGGGAATATGGTAAATAAATAATACATTCTATTTCACAAATTGTGTATGAAGATATTTTCCATTTTTTCTGTGTGCGGAATAAGTAGCAGAAATTGTTACACTTACCAAACAATTATCTTTGGAAGTGTGCACCTCGTCATAAATTAACCTAAATTTCTTGTAATGGACATAATTTCAAGATCAATAGGGTTCAATTTTGAAACCTTTAAGCTTTTAGCATTTAACTAGCGAAGGATAATCTGTAAATAACACATTTTATCTTTTAATATACATTAGGAACAGAAGGAAAAATTAATATCTTTGTTTGACGCTCTAATGTCACTCTCTATTCAAAGATGGACAGACTCTCACACAAATTTTTGTTGTAACATGCCCATGAGCTTACAGTATGTCATGTCTTTTCATCTTAAATGTGAGAGACTGCGTGCGTTTCTCTCCAAATTGCATGTAAATTTAATACAATAGAAATATTAGTATAACAGGCATTGTTTACAAAAAAACAATAAGTGTAACTAGCTCGCGAGCCATTCAGTGAACTTATGCAACATGTTGTGTGTCAGCGCCATCTAGTGAAAGTGGTATGCAAATAAATGACGGCAGAATGGACAGCTCCGTGCGTACTGTCACCATGCTTCCTGATGCTAAACTTTAACTACAGAGGAAGTTAACGTTGAGAATTTTCTATTCATTCTATACCTTACCAAAGTACTTGTCAGTTTTGATATCGTTGTACATGGTAGACATAATTCTATTAAGACTTTCTAGAATAGGTATTGAAGGGCAAAAAGGCTTGTTTTGCTAGCAAGATTTAAAATACAGGGTCGTCAAAAACGGACGGATAGACAGACAGACGAATAACAAAGCGATCTTATGAGGATTCTGTTTTTTTCCTTTAGAGATAAGTACTCTAATTTCTCTTCTTGACAATTTCAAAGGTACAAAATCTACGTATATATATACACTGAAACTTCAAATTTCATTTTTTTTGTACACGGTTCGTGCAAGTACAGCTCTTTGGAAAAATGTGGTAATGTTTTTGCTCTATCAATTGAATATCATCTTTATATATATAATTCTTCTGTGAGTGTGTATGTCACTGAACTACTCTCAAACGACTGGACCGATTTTGATGAAATTTTTTGTGTGTGTTCAAGGGGATCTGGGAATGGTTTAGATTCACAATTTTGTCCGCTGGACAATGTTTTTTTAGTTAATTTTTAATTTATTAGAAGTTATGGCAAAACGACGTTTGCCGGGACAGCTAGTATACATATATTATTAAGTTGACATGTCATGTAACACCCATAACTTATGCCTCTCTATCGCTTCAACCAGTAATCCTCAAGACAGATATGGTAATACCAACTAAATCACAGCGTTACCGTTAAAAACAATTTAACGCAATTTTCCGCCGCCAGAGATCTGTCTACGGGCATTTATTAATGTTTGTTTTTATTTCTATTGTATTTTTTTTTATTATTTTGATGGATGCCGACGAATGTTGAATTGCGGTTCAATGACCTGCTTACTTTTTTCTTTTGCAGGTTACGTTACGCTACAACTTTTGTAGTAAATATTACAGCATTTTTTTATGACAACTCACGCTGACAATTGTTACAAAGTAATGTGACTCTTGAACACTCTTACATTGAAACACATTACAAATACAATATCGGACACAAACCGTACTCAAAGGGATTTAAGTCACACAAAAATGAACCTGTTCTTAACCTGTATGAATTCGACCTATAGCGATTAAAACCTCAAAACCTTAAATAAGTAATTTTTCTGAAATATGAATATAAGAAGAAGAAAAATATTTTGAAATATGAAATAGAATACCAGTCTTTTTATGATTTAAGGACCAGGATCATGCTCGACTAAAATTCTATCCTACTAATATTATAAATGCGAAAGTTTGTAAGGATGTGATTGTTGCTCTTTCACGCAAAAACTACTGAACGGATTTTGATTAACTTCATAGTAATACTAGCCGACCCACGCAACCTCGTTTGTGTCTCCTATTACCCTTATAATTTTCCCCCGTTTTTGTAACATTCTTCATTGGTGCTCCGCCCTGTAGGTCTTAACGTGATGATATATAGCCAAGTGCCTTCCTCGATAAATGGGCTATCTAAAACTGAATAATTTTTTTCAAATAGGACCAGTAGGTCCTGTGATTAGCGCGTTCAAACAAACAAAAAAACTCTTCAGCTTTATAATATAAGTATAAATACATCAGAATAACATTTAGGCTACTATTTTTTTACTATAACACGCACTGATACGATCAAGCAGAGTTATTTAAAAAAAGAATAAAACAAAGAAGTTGCATTGGCCAATTTCACCGAATAGTTCCGACAGGGATTCTAAACATTTGCAATAAGAGGCTCGGGGCACCACGCCGCATTCGCTCTGACATTGCAGTAATTGAAAACTGACAGAGCTTTCACGTAGGATATATGGGAACACGAATGTATTGTCTCATCTCACACAATGTGGCTGATGGAACGAAGTTCTAATTTCATATAGGTTTATTCATGTCGTGAGATATGTTATAAGCTCACGGCACGATCTTTAATATTTATAATCCAATTTTAGATTTACCATTTCAAAAGCCTTTTTATTGCTGGCATTTCGGTATGAAAGTGAAAAAAAAAATAACGCTACGATCAATTGGCACGCGTTATTTTAAATAAGTCTATTTAGATTATATTCGCTAGGCTTACCAGAGAGTATAAGACAGATTTAAGAAAACCTGCGCAGGCCTATCACAATACTAACTCCCTTCTAACTGCATAGGAAGATCTTTATGGTAGATGATAGTACTTATAATTAAAATCAGCGAAATGGCAACACGAGAATTTAAATTGCATTCCAATAATTGTCGAAGATGTTTCGATAACAACCTTAAAGGAAATGCTAATGAAGGAAAGTATATTTCCCTTTAATTCCTGATGTAACTATCTCTGTCAAGACTTTATTTCGCACGCAGCAAACGTTACATCCAAGTGTTGTAAGAGTTAAAAAGCCAACAAAACTTAATTCTCGTGCATTTGGGTACCAAATGCTAAATGCGTGCGTCAGTGAATTTATTACCCGTTTAATTCACCACAGTTGTACAGGATAAAAATACTCGTTTTTTTACTCTGTCACACAGTCAAAATTACAGTTCTCCTTAGAAATACATTGACCTCAAGAGTATGTTCAAATGACTTACAACTTGGTAAAATATTTTAGGCATGGTTTTTTAGGGTTCCGCAGCCAAATGGAAAAACGGAACCCTTATAGATTCGTCATGTCTGTCTGTCTGTCACAGCCACTTTTTTCCGAAACTATAAGAACTATAATGTTGAAACTTGTTAAGTGGATGTATTCTGTAAACCGCATTCAGATTTTCACACAAAATAGAAACAAGACATTAAGTTTTGGGGGTGCCCATACTTAGAACTGAAGCCCAAAAAAATATTTTCATCCAACCCATACGTGTATCTATAGATAGGTCTTCAAAAATGATATTGAGGTTTCAAATATCATTTTTTTCTAAACTTAATAGTTTGCGCGAGAGACACTTCCAAAGTGGGAAAATGTGTGGAATTTTGTACCCTGTAATTTCTAAAATAAGAGAATGATAAAACCCGAACCCAGCCGTGGGTCGCTATGGGTTGTTGATGATCAAATATTAACTTAGGATTTTAGCTCTTTAAACTTCTTCCATAACAGCTTTAAGAATTCCAAATTGGCTTAAAAATCAGTACAAATAATTTTCTTCACGTATTAATATTAAGTACTTAGCGTGCGACAGGCTAAACGCCACGGCATGGCGCCTGATACTGACGTAACACCCAGCCAAAGCTGTCATTTGTTATTCAATATCACATTAACACGAAACAGTGCGTGCGCGCAATAATTTATACCACCTTTATCAAAGGGCTCGACGTACACAACACTTTTATTTTTAGTTGAAGAATTTAAAATGACATTGTACAATGAAATATTATGTAATAACGTTATTATAAAAGGGTTTAATCAAAATGTTATTGATACCTTTTGTACAGTTCAATTAAATGTTTGTTTTTTTTTCAAGTAATTTTGAACAAAATAATACTTATCCATTCGATCCATTTTCATAATTACTCTTTCTCATTTTTTTTGAAAAGCCCGATAGTAATGTGTCAATGGAAATGTTGACCCGGCGAACTTCGTACCGCCATATTTGCATATTTGCCTCAGTTTCCTGTTGCGGACAAATAAAAATTAACTTTTCCCGTTATCTTTTAATTTTTCTTGTAAACAAACCTTGTCCTAACTATAACGAACATATAAAACAAATAATTATTTAATTTGGTGCAGCCGATCGGAAGTTATGCGCGTACATACATTTCGGCGTTTCATTTTTATATATAGAATAGACTAGCTGCCCCGGCTAACGCTGTTTTGCCGTAAAAAAAACATTTAGGGGTATAAAAATTAGATGTTGGCCGATTCTCAGACCTACTGAATATGCATATAAAATTCCATAAAAATCGGTCAAGCCGTTTTGGAGGAGTATGGTAACTAACACTGTGACACGAGAATTTTATGTATAAGATAGATAAATAATAGATACATATTTTCAATACTCTATACTATTTATTTGTCTCTCCTATTTTCAAACAATATTTTTCAAAAAACTAACAATTTTTATTAACTACTGTAGCTAACCTTAATGTTTGCATTCAAAATGAGTACCTACATATTAGCGCTGCATTGAGTAAGATTTAAAACTAGCAACCACTCTTTAGAAAATGTTTATTTTTTCATTAGTAGTATGTATAGTTTAAATACTTAAATTCAATACAAATAAACTAGTTAGGTGTTTTAGTTTACACAAATGTTTAAACGCCTAACTTGTCCGAATATTGCTCAGTTCACTTGTACAGCCGGTGACAATGCCTCATTATCGTCCAGTTTCTCACGGCTGTTGCGCAATACCCACAATAGTTACACAGGGAAAGGTGAGATTATAATATTCTAACTTAACTATACCTCTAACTTATCAGGTTTACGAATCTCCCACCTTTTCTTAACCAGCACCTTTATAATTCACTTGTAATGGCGATTAAATGTATACACTTTCGCGATAATTTATCATCTTATACTTTCGTTTTGAATTGAAAAGTTGTAATCGTAAAACAATGTTAATCCTACTTAACATTATGCACGCAAAAGTCGGTTTGTTTGATACGATTTCACACGTTAGAGAAAAAATGTTAACAAAATAAAACCGACTCTCCAAGGTTTGACTCGATTTCTCTTGGATGCCATCATCAGATCTTAGTGTCCTTATCAAGGTACTACCGTTGGGATATCTCTTTTCCATTAAAAAAGAATCATCAAAATCGGTTCATAAACGACGAAGTTATTCGCGAACACACATGAAATAAATATATATATATACTAGCTGAACCCCGCGGTGTTACCCGCGGTTATTGTTGTACTCCGAGTAACGCCGCGGGACAAAGTTAGTCTAAAAAAAGTAGCCTAAGTTACTCCGTGGATCATCAGCTACCTGCCAGTGAAAGTCCCGTCAAAATCCGTCCAGCCGTTCCAGAGATTACCCGGAACAAACAGACAGACAGACAGACAGACAGACAGACAAACATTTTTTTAGTTTCATTTTTGGTGTATGTCCCGTGTATACATACATTTGCATTTAGTAAAAAGCGGTTATTTTAATATTACAAACAGACACTCCAATTTTATTTATTTGTATAGATATACGGTCGAATTGAGAAACCTCCTCCTTTTTTTGAAAGCGGCGGGAAAATGCTAGTTGAATTAAATATGTATTGTATAATGGCATCTTTTTACACAGTTCTCCTTTAAAAGAGTACTGAAAGATACAATTATAAATGTTCGTAAATCCGAAATTCTACAAAAACAAAATTCTTCGACATGGTATAAAGCCACTACAACATAAAACAATGAGTATATATATATATATAATATGTATATACTTGCAAGTGAATGTAATTTGAAGTGGCAAGTCTGAATACAAAGCATATGAAGGCGAGCATGGCAATAAATACAGGAATACAATAGGTTATTTTGACTTACGTTATGATACGCTAGACGTAGTCAAATAGCTCAACTATTGTCGAGTAACATTCTCTAAGTAGTTTTGTTTGTACTGGTAGCAACTTAATACACACTTTATCCTAATCAATGTTATATAATAATATTGTCGAAATCGAAAGTGAGTGTGTTTGTTTGTTACGCTTTCTCGCCTTAACTACTTATCTGGCTTTATAAAAATCAGCATACAGCCAAGAGTGTTAAATAAGTTATGAAATACTTTTCATGCAGCTAAAGGATTAGGTCAAGGGATAAAAAATATATTTCAGGCGAGTGAGACATAAAATAATAAAACTATGTTTACTTAGAGATAGACAGAGCAGCTTCTTACTAAAACTGAAGTCATAATATTAAAAGATTATAGTGGACATATTTGTCATCTTCTGTAACATAAATAAATGTTGAGAAAATATAAAATAAAAAACTGAAAATAAAAAAATAAAAAAAGTTTATAGTTCTATATTTTCAAAAACGTTGAGAATGCCAAACTTTTTAACAAAAGAATAAATTCAAAATCTATAAACCTAGGTATCAATTAGATGAACAGGCATATAAGAAACAAGTTCATCCGAAGTCAGATAACGTTTATTAGAACATCAGTGGCATGAAAACCAATTAAGCTCGATAGATCATCATGTCGATAGTTTATTAGATCAATACCTCAACATATCTACAGTAATAAAACATTTTAAGCTTTCTTGCTTGACACATCATAATTTTTGTTTTTCGTTTTGATTTTTTAAACGTAACGGATTAAAATATCGGCAGTTTTTATGTAATTGTTTTAATATGTAATTATTTTTCTTTTGTTACACATACGTATCTTCTATTTAAATGTGTAAAAGTAGAATACTCAAAATAAAGTGATGTTTGCGGACCAGTTACATAATCAGTTTAAGAGTACAGTTTCCTTCAACAAAGTATACAACTTGCCTCATAAACGCCACCTTAAGGTTGTTATGTTATAAGTGAAATTACTTAAGTTATTGAACAATTAAAGCTTCTATACCAACCAGGAAATTGCAACTATCCACTTAAAGCAACATCAGGTCGCTTATAAAATCGACGCAGTAATCTACGTAACAAATGTCATCTCGGAATCCCACTGCGTTACAAAGGAACTGTGTGCGCAAAAATATTATTGTGCAACGAAACACAAGGATGCTTATTGTGCGAAATTCCGTTGAAAGTTGTAATGTAACAGGTCAAAGGTTATGTTCAACCAAAATGCTGCAAGATGCCCGCAATATTTCAAATTCGTTTGTTTTTTTCTTATAGCAATGTTTCTTTTATTGCCTGCATTTCGTACATCTCTACCAAAATTAACGTAGTCTGGTACAGAAACGAGTATTAAACAAATGCAAATATGGTTTCATGAGGTATTTGATGCTTATGTTGTTATTAAAAATAATATTAATCAATTTCACTTTCAACCTATGTACTTGACTAGAAATTTAAATCCTTTTTAAAGCTATATACGGTAACAAATTAGCTAGTATTCAACTTTGATTAATTTCATCTCACCAATATACACAAAGAAGAAATATAGATAATAAATTGAATGATTATATTTCATAAGTGGACGTGCGGAAATAAGGTTTCAATCAACGTGAGGCTAAAATATAGCTACCTTCCCAATTTTCTAGCACCGTTAAATAATTTTCGCAGTCCATAAATTGTTAATACAAGAGCTAGAAATACTACTGAGAAACACAAAAAGGATTAATTAAAATTTAAAAAGATAAATTAAAGAAACTAATAATGGGTCTTGGAATTCGATGAAAAACTTAAAAACACGTGGGATCGTGCCGTTTTCTATTCTCGCAATATGTTCATGCTTAACTACCTATGTTTTGTGATTTACTATTCTTCAAAAAGCTAAGTGTAGTGTCAGTTTAGTAATAACTTTTAAACTTTACACTCCAAGATATAGATTTTTTATAATTACGCTGTTCAAACACTATTCACAAGTTCTTGGGTTTTGGCATCTCGGGCGACTTCTCCAGGTAAACGAACTGTCCTTTTGTATATACCTTTAGGTCCTTTTTGGACCACTGAGTAATACTAGAGTGTTTCCCCTATATCCACCCTCCCATCCCCCAAAAGCCGGCAATGCACTTGTGACGATTCTGGTGTTGCAGGTGTCCATGGGCGGCGGTACTCGCTTGCCATCAGGCGATGCCTCTACTCGTTTGCCCACCGATTTCATAAAAAAAAGAGAGTAATACTAAAGTAATATCTATGAGATATTGCGTTAATGCTCAACTACATAGATGTACAGAGCAAGATGATGTAGATGTAAGAGTAGTCAAGTCTTTAGAATTGATCGAATGATTACTTTCGATCGAGAATTCACATCGAGTAGGAAAAATCCATAGCTAAGGAATTTGATGTTTTTTTCCTGCAACCTACGAGATTATTTTCGTAAAAAATACTGAAACACTTACGTCCTTTTCACTTTGCGTGCTTTTCCAGCTTTTAGTTATACAAGTATCAGGGAGCTGGGAAAGCGCGTACTATTTAATTTGACTAATAAGTATGCGTGTTGTACGTCACATGCAAATAATATAAAGCTCGCACGGTAAGATGTTTTGATGTTTTTTTTTTCAATTTCTATTAATAAATTTTTGATAAATTATGATTGTAACACGTGGTAGGTTACAACAATGTTAGTCAAATTTTTACGCAACTAATGGAACAACTAGTTTAAGAAGGGCTATTAAGTTTTCCGATTCCACTTTGTAATTTACCACAATGGGCTATTACGGGCGGATGCAGAAGTAATCAAAATTGTAATATATCGAACTGATGACCCAGCTATGGCAACCGGATGGATGGATATTTTAGTAAAAAGTAATATTGGGATCGATAATTTGGTATACTCATAGTGCGGTAGAAGTGTCGATAGTGGCCGAATATGTTACTATAATAAGTTACAGTACTGAGATAAGATTGACAAACACTGATTTTTTTCAAGCTTTCAAACATTTTAGGCAAAATATTTTACGCTTTATCGTCGTTGGAAGGTATTTAAAGTATTACTTTTAACTCTTTCCGTTTATTATTTTCGTCATATTGAAAGCCATAATATAATTGAGACAACACACGCAACCTTATGTGGGGTGTTTTGTCTTATTCACTACTTTATCTTTAAGTTTGATCTTGATACTTGATTCAATATTTAATTCCGTTAATTTTATAGCGATAGAAAATTAAATTCGATGGCTATAAAATTTTCGACATCGCTCTAAAGCTCTCTCTGTACACTCTAAATACATTGTTAGGTCTAATGATGATCAGCTATAAACTACAACAATATTAACTCTATTTTTATTTAACTTTGAGAATTATTACGTTACGAACAACAGGACAGTCAAATTATTTGTGCAGTATCACACATAGGACTGTATATAGTTATGTGTATTGTGTAGCCAATACTGATACATCTTATACTGTATTAGTTATAACAGTCAATAGCGAAAGTAAACTTTTGATTTCAATATGGAGTACTAGAGAAAATCGAGTTCATTGTGGGCAGAATGTCGGATACGGTATCGGTTACCTGCGAGAGTCGAACCGCAAGTTGGTTTTATAATTGTTGTTCAATAAATTCTTTATCGTTAAGTAACAATCTTTTTTGTTTACAAATATTGTTATGTTTGTTCATTTAAAAGAAAGACAATAAATTGCATTGTGTACAAATTCATTTATCAGCGTTATGTCAACTCTTGGGATTTGTCATTAGTGTAAGATTGTCAAACCTTTTTCGACTTCGTCCTATAAACTCCAAATACTACTTTTACTGTAGTGTCAAGAGATTAATTCTTTTTGGAACACTTAATCCAGTACATATTTTTTTAGTCCCGCTTACGTAATAGGACTTAGCTTATAAACGTCAACCGAGTACATACATATACCTACTTGTAAAACATAGTAATGATGTCTAGGAGTAGGTATGATAGAAATGTCTACAACTTGTATCTATCCGAGGTGGCGATAATTAAGTAAGTATTCTATATCGCACTTTCCGAAGCCAATAATTCCACGTGGGTGGACGCAAACAAACGGATTGTCTTTATTCATGCATACTTCATAGAGTTACAATCAACACGATTAGTTGCCTTTTTACAACCGGATAATAGATTGATGACCATTTACGTACGACATTAAACGACTTGGAAAGAGCCAGGAATTAATATAGTCCATTTTTCTTTCTTTGTAAGTGATCTCTGTATTTGGTTAATCAGGCATTTAATATGTGCATATGGTCGTAAAATATTATTAATGTCCAAGAAAGTGTTGCCTCACTAGTTAACTAACACATCTATTAAGGATATATACTCTCTAATAAATAAAAATAATAATTTATGAACTAATCTCTATTTGAAAAAAAATACAATTAACATTATTTGTGTAACTCATTCCTTTAACCGTTTGCCCGGGAGTGAAAACATAATAGAAAAAATACTACATACTACTATTGTTTTTCTTCTATTGATTACCAAATACAAAAGGCATAACAATTAATACTTGTAGGTAGACTTAGAAGAAAGTTACACCTATTATACTTTTGTGAATAAAGTCATTCGATTCCAAAAAACATTTACACAGCTATAAACATACACAGCCCCCCCCCCCCCCCCTATGAACAAAGCTATACCTACATTACAGATTTGGTTTATCTATACTAACATTATAAAGCTGAAGAGATTCTTTCTTTGTTTGTTTAAAGCGCTAATCTCAGGAACCGCTGGTCCGATTTGAACAATTATTTCAATATTAGATAGTACATTTATCGAGGAAAGCTATAGGCTATATATCGTCATGCTAAGACCAATAGGAGCGAGCACTAATGGAGAATGTTTCAAAAACGAGGAAAAATCATGCTACAAGCAATAGGAGACGCAAACGAGGTTACTTGGATCAGCTAGGAGCTGTAAAAAATTTCAACAAAATAAATTCAAATAGCTATATAACTATATGATTTGACATGTATATGTAAACATAAACTTATTAAAATGGCAACCCTACAGTACATAAACTACAGGAAAGAAGTGTGTCAGTAAATTTGTTTAGGTACGTACAGATAAAACAAGTTACAATCGAAATGTAAAAGTGATCTCGCCTTTTCATTCGCAAGGTGGGATTGTCTGTGATAATAATTAAAAACTTTCAAGTGCTAATAAGATTCTGATACTACAATGAACGTTATCTGCCCGCCAAAGAGTAACGAACTTCAAATAAGATATGGTTACGAATAGAGAGTGTCACTTTCTGTTGGCTGTTAATAGCAAATCAGTTTTAATTATGCGATTGGCATTTAGCTTCTATACTTTTCCTTATTCAAATCTAAGAGAAGTGTTAGAATATAATGAGTTTGGATGTTTGGTAAGAGGTTTCGTCATTATACCTACAGATGCAATATTTGTTGTTATACATTTAAACTGATGTAGGTACGTGGGCGCAATAGCTTCACTTTCGTTTTCTTTTTGAGCGAAATCTCTTTTTCGAGGAAAGACACCTAAATATAACTTAAAAGGAAAATTTTATTAAGATTCTAGAAACATGTATATCTATACTAATATTATATACGCGAAAGTTTGTAAGTATGGATGGATGGATGGATGTTTGTTACTCTTTCACGCAAAAACTACTAAACGGATTTGGATGAAACTTAACAGTAATATAGCTTATACATCCGAATAACAGATAGGCTACTATTTGCCGCGATAACCAAAAAAATACGCGGGCGGAGCCGCGGGCAACAACTAGTGTCTTTAAAAATGTAAATTAGGAGTCTGTCGAATCGGAGGCCCAAGGATGCGAAAGCATCACAAGGCCGCCATTATGTGGGTCACCATGCTGTATTGCTGCACTGTTTGCATTGGCTATTAGTATGGTGACCACCACTCTTGGATGCTGCTTTTGCTTTTCACCAGGCGGAGTAGAGTAATGGCAGGCCCATAAATAATTAAAAAAACGTAAAATCCATAATTTATAATATGAGCAATGAATTAAATCTTAACACCGGATTTTTTCTGAAAGGGCTGCTCTTCAGTCACTTATATTCAGTAAACAAATAGCTCTACATGTAAAAGTGTTAGTGGTGGTAGTTAATTAGTCAGAAACTTAAAATAAAATCTATAATCCTGGAGAAAGGTTCTTTTAAACGACGTAGTACAAGCGTTAAATTGTGTGTGTTTGAACACAAATTCGACGCTAGTATCTTAATTTACTTTCGAAATTCAAATGACTGGAATAATACAAATCCCACAAGTATGGTATCAAACTGTATAAGACGTGTACGCCAGAAGAGTACATTTATACAAATAAATAAAATTGGAGTGTTTCTTTGTAACAATAAAATAACTGCTTTTAATAAATGTATGTATGTATACGCGATATATGTACCGAAATAACATCTTTTAAAATTTTTGTCTGTCTGTCTGTCTGTTCCAGGTAATCTCTTCAACGGCTGAATTTTGACGGGACTTTCACTGGCAGATATCTGATGATCTAAAGAGTAACTTAGGCTACTTTTTTTTAGACTAGCTTTGTCCCACGCCGTTGCCCTCAGTACGACAATAACCGCGAATAACACCGCGGGGTTCAGCTAGTATTTCATATGATCACCTATCCTGGCTAAAGTGACGGCGGAACGAATATCAATCAGGCGCAAAAAGTTGTATTGAAATTGATACAAGGAATGGAAAGGCAGAGTTGTAATAGTGGAGAACTTTTATACTTCGATTGGATTGTCTGAAGCGTTACTTAAAAGGCCATTACTGATATTGGGATCTGAACAGGCTAAAAGCAGAAATAGTATTGCATTTTTAGTCCACCAGTCCAACGTCCATATAGCACAGTAAGCGATTTTATTTCAGTAGGCTACTTATCTAACAAAAACAGCCATATAGCACAGTTAGCAATTTTATTTCAGTAGGCTACTTATCTATCAAAAACAGCCATATAGCACAGTTAGCAATTTTATTTCAGTAGGCTACTTATCTATCAAAAACAGCCATATAGCACAGTTAGCAATTTTATTTCAGTAGGCTACTTATCTATCAAAAACAGCCATATAGCACAGTTAGCAATTTTATTTCAGTAGGCTACTTATCTATCAAAAACAGCCATATAGCACAGTTAGCAATTTTATTTCAGTAGGCTACTTATCTATCAAAAACAGCCATATAGCACAGTTAGCAATTTTATTTCAGTAGGCTACTTATCTATCAAAAACAGCCATATAGCACAGTTAGCAATTTTATTTCAGTAGGCTACTTATCTATCAAAAACAGCCATATAGCACAGTTAGCAATTTTATTTCAGTAGGCTACTTATCTATCAAAAACAGCCATATAGCACAGTTAGCAATTTTATTTCAGTAGGCTACTTATCTATCAAAAACAGCCAACTAGCACAGTTAGCAATTTTATTTCAGTAGGCTACTTATCTATCAAAAACAGCCATATAGCACAGTTAGCAATTTTATTTCAGTACGCTACTTATCTATCAAAAACATTATATTCAAAGTATTATAAAAGTAATAATTTGTTTAGAGAAAGTTTAAATAACAGAGCCATAATAGACAAACTTTAATACAAATAAGTGATTCCTTATATCACCAACCAATTCAGAATAGTCGCAATTTAATCCCCCACATACTTTGAACAGAAAATAGTAGCGTGCATAAAATCTAAATTAATGTATTACATATAAAAAAAACGAAAGTAAAGTACAAATTGTAAAATACAACAATTACTGAGCTTTCATATACGAATAAAATGGTATATAGTATATACATTGGAATGCATAAGACGTATGTTGGAATCATGCCACTACATTATATACTGCCTCGTTGGTCTTGCGGTTGACGTATGCGACTGCCAATCAAGAGGTCTCGGGTTCGAATCCCGGGTCGGACCAAAAGTGTTATTAAGTTTTTTCTGATTATAAAAATACTTAACAACAGTTTGGATTTTGGAAGTTGGGGTCTGAACCCTGTCCAGGTCCTGCGCCTGATCACTCCCCGGTCGTGTCGGTTAACCGTCCCATTGGTCGCCGGTAATCTGAGAGAGAGGGAACAGAGAGTGCACCTGTGTTTGAGCACACAGTTGTGCACTATAATATCCCCTGCGTAGTTGGCTGGTCTCCGTTGACACTGGCCGCCGTGGCCGTTTTGGTTAGGAGATTTTTTTTTTACTACATTGTATTTCAATATCACCATAAACCTATCGAGAGGTCACTATCATTATCATATATTTAGTTGAACGATGATGATGATCTGCTGAACTGGGCATAGGCCTTCCCCAAGATCTGCCAAAACAACCGGTCCAAAAAGATAATCAAATATTTTTTCAAATTGAATTTCAGTTTGTCTGAAAAAAATATGTGTTGGTATTTCTGTTTCCGTGCGATAGCAAGTCGGCTCATCCGCCCTGATATAATGACACTTGTCCACGGTAAATGTAGGTATAGAATTAATCAGACGTTATTAATCAATTTGTCCGTATGATGATGGAATAAAATTACAGAGTGACACCACCACAAGAGGTAACAAGGTAGGTAGGTTTGTAGGTATCGCAAGAGGTGACATAGGGACAAAACAATGCAGGTCAACACTTCGTTTGTTTTTGTAAATCCCCTCGGATACCACCGACTGGTGGCTATGTCGAACTCGAACCAACTAAAAACCGCACACCGTCCAGGGTACTAGAAGCTGGGGAACCAGAGGCACCCTCGAAAGGAAGAGAAGAAAATCTTGACATAAATCCTATACCAATCCATTGGGCTGGGTATAGAAAGTCAAAATCTCCTTTCTAAGAAGAGACTTATGTCCAGCAGTGGACCTATAGAAGCAATTGATGATGATGATGTTCTAATGTAAGCACAACCCTAGAGACTATCCTAGTGGTAGTTTTTTTACAATGTGCTTAACAAAACAAAAGTAAATTGCAGACATATACAAAAACTGGAATCATTATTCGCATAAAAAGACAGAAGTTCTTAAAATTATAGACATACACAAAAAAAAGCCAGTTTTAAAAAGGCAGTTTTGTTACATTTGGGAAGTTTTAATGTACCATAAGAAAATAACATATTCTTTTAAAAACGCTATTGACATTTTCTACTACTTACAACCATGAATACATTTAAATAAATAAATATAATACATACATGTATTACTAATACCTATTATGTATCATTATCAATATTTCGGACATCTAACACACAACGCCATCTAGTCCCAAGCTAAGCAGAGCTTGTGTTATAGGTTACTAGACAACTGATATAAATACATATATCGTTTTTTTGTAAATTAAATACAAACATATTATACATAGAAAACACTGAAACTCCGAAATGTTATTGCAGATCATACAAACCGATTTGATCCGACCCGGGAATCGAATCCGAGACCTCAAGCACAGCAGTCGCATACGCTATCACTGCACTATCAAGGTAGTTAAATCAGCATTATATCTTTCAGATTCAATAATGACAAACAATAACGTCAAAAACTAATTAGAGAAAATTAAGGTTATTGTTCAATTTAAAAACAAAGTAAGAGTTTTTATACATTACGTGCTTTATAAATTGACGTGCAATGTGTAATGAAATGACTGTATTTATACACAACAGTGATTAATGGACTCTAGACAGGTCTAAGTGAAAACTGGTTCTAAATTGAGTCCACCGTCCACTGCGAACTAAAAAATATTTTTATCAGCAATGTAAAGACCACCGCACGAGTTAATTCAAAGGTCTTGATATTAAATAAGTGCGTGTGTAATCTAGAACTAACTACCTGTATTATAGACTTTGACGACGGTATAGTAATTGATGTAGTGGAACCGGCTACACCCTCATTGCGAGGCAAATCCATTAGTCAGATGGCTTTGAAAAACTGCAGTTGCATTACACACTTGAATAAGGTATCAAAGCATATTACAAACTGAGGAAGATTAATTTAAAAATAACGAGATAAGGACTTCTATGCATTACTCATGTACGTAACGCTACGACATGCATGGCTGGACCGGAGTGATACCACGGCCTCCGTACGGCGGAGTGATTAAAGATCCCAGAGGCCCATACCCCAACCTCGCCCCCATCTCCTCCCCAGCTCTTAAAGGCCGGCAACGCACTTGTGACGCCTCTGGTGTTGCGAGCGTCCATGGGCGACGGTAATCGCTTACCATCAGGCGATACGTCTGCTTGTTTGCCCGATATTCCATAAAAAAAGAAAAAGAAAAAATACTGTTTCCCATGTCATGTCATGGTGAATTAGTTTGATGACAATAAATTTCACTTTTTACATAGACATAATTTACATAAATATAATATAGCATATAGTTATTGTATTTATTTGCAGTTTTTTCTCTTTCTCAAGTGATTGTCCATGTGCAATAACGACGTAAATTGTACACAACTGAATTGTTATGAATGTACACCGTACACTAAAAATATACATTGTTTTATTATTATAATACCTTATATATTATACACAACTCAAGTTCCAGTCGAAGTATTATATTAATTTGGAGATAAATAGAAACTGAATTGAGAAAGGCGACCTGAAAAGCATTGGTAACAAAACTAGACATAGAATTCCCAAATAACTTAAATATCTACGCTACAATTATAGCAAGTAATACTCATTAAATAAATTTGCGACTTTCAATAATAGTGGAGCTTTCTCTACACAACAATACCGAGCCAAACTTTTCAAGGTGCCCAAAATCTGACAGCAAAAAAAAAAGATGTACCACATAGATGCAAAATATCTTTTTGTGTTGTTCGTTACTATACAAAACGCTGATGAAAGTGATTCGCATTCGCTTTCATGCTGCGTTCTGTCTACTTATTGACACATTGAAGAGGTTAGAATTTCACTTGTTTCAATGTCAGGTTCGACCATCGATTGTACGAATATCTTATCGGTACATGTGCTCGGTCATCTTACAATTGAGCACAATTGTGAAGGTTCGTTCTTCGTTCACTTCCAAATATGTGCTACATATAAGGCACGAAAGTACAATAATTATTCCGATAATTTGGTGCGTGTATGTGTGTGTGTGTATGCAAAAAATATGCAATTTAATGAATGCGTCGCGTGACAAGGCAGAGGAAATGGGCAAGGTCTGGGTACGCATTGAATTGTAACTGAAGAGGTACTATAGGAAGTCCAAGTCACACATTTATCACGTAAGGTACTCATGTGTATTGTTTCTTAGATGTATTTCAAAGTACTTTATATATCTATTGCATAGTACTTATATATATAAATCGATACGCAGAAGCTACGCAACTTTTTCTTGTACTGAGTAGGGTGGTCCCGTAATTTCTGACAGCACTATCACAAGCAATAATCGTTGCTTCCTATTGCTATTAGAATTTATTATTAGCGGGAAAAACTAGGCGAATAATAAAATGTGAAGGGCGACAAGACAATCTACTTACACGCTTAAGACGGCTGCACTAAAATGTTGGTCACGAATACTATCGAATAATTCTTTAGACTATACATACGTACAATACATATATTTAAAAGCTGAGATATAACACAATATAGTATAGCTGCTTTACAAATGAGAAAGATAATCGTAGTAGTCGCCCCTACGCCCCCTACGTGCTGGCGCATAAAGTTTATTGACATTTTATATGATTAAGTTGTATGTAAGTGTGACTCATATGTGTGTCAATAGTATTATTTACTATTTATATTTAAACTTGTTTTTATCCTCGGTTCCGCTTTTTATTATGTTTTGATTTTGTCAATCAATTGTCTCAAGTAAACCGGAATAGAACTTTTCACCTTACTAAGACGAAGCCAAAAGAAAGGGTAGTTTTGGCAGTCCATGTGTTTTTTTTATATTTCACATTAACCACTAAACTACTAAACCGATTTTAATAAACGAGATGTCAATAGATTCGCAATAGTGGCAACACTGACTCAGGTGTCACATATAGAAACCTATACATTTAGTTTACGCGTTTTAAAATATAAAAAATGTTATTTTCGTATATGTATATTTACGAAAAAAACATATTTAAATTTTTTTCTCTGTCTGTCTGTCGGTCTGTTTGTCTATTTGTTGCGGCTAATCTCTGGAACGGCTGGACCGAGTTTGACGGGGTTACATCGCGGGCTAGTAGGCTATAAATTTTATCAAAACATTTTATTGTTTACTAGCTTTTGCACGCAGCTTCGCTCAAGCAGACTTTCATCCCCTGATTTACCCCCTTAGGGGTGGAATTTCAAAAAATATTTTCTTAGTGATCACTTACATATATTTAGTTATATAAAGAACCTACATGCAAAATTTCAGGATTCTAGGTTCAGCGGTTTAGACTGTGCGTTGATCTCTGGGTATGTCAGTCAGTCACATTCCTCTTCTATATATATAGATAGATAAAATTTTTTCATCTGTAGGCATCCTTAAAAAGGCTGTTCTCATTTCGTTTGTGATTGGTTGAGCTTAATAAGAGGAAGACGTTGCGCAGTCAATTAGCAATGGTAGTTATTTACCATCAGGTTAACCGTCTGCTCGTTTGTCAGTGTGTAGTTTTCTACTTATTTAAGATAGATTTTTAGATACAAATTTACATTGGGGAAAACACAAATCAAGATAAGAACAAATCTTTTAATTTAATACTTTATCGATTTTATCATAATATGCATTTCTTTAAAAAATAAACTAAAAATAGACTCAATTTCATCAAAGGTCACCTGACTCTCTCTCTTATCTATAAAACTCGATAGCCCGATTGATCGATTAATGAAATTTATCGTTACCTAATCGAAAACGAAAAATTGATTGCTAATTATTTATTTGTAACGCTCATGAAAGAAAGGTAATTAACAGTATAACTTATCGATATATCAATCTAAGGTAAGCACTACTTTCTAAAGTTCTTTACTTGATACTTTTGTGTTTCAGCATAAACACATAGACATAATTCATTTCCCTTCCTTTCACACAACTTTTAATCAGTCATAATTTAGGTAACAACTCATTCTCTTACAATCTGTGGTGACTTTGTATATGGAAGTCACCACACAAACTATCGTAAAACACATTTTAATAGCATCTGATGAAGAGATACCGAACTACGTAGTAGGTAACTACTAATTCTGAATCGCGCAAAGAATATTCTTAGGTCAATTACGTACTATTTGTATAACTTACTACTATCGAACTTTGGTCGCCTGAACTCGCCTGCCCAGAGATGCTTCAACTAAATATTTAGCAATATGGTGATAATTCGTTTCACTCATGGAATACAAATACTAGATAGACATTTAATTATCGGTGAAGTTTTCTTTCAAAAGACCCAAACACATTTTTCTCGGACACTTCAGAGTTTTAACTGATTCATTAAATTAATACTTCCTCAATCAAGTTCAACATTTAGCCCACTTGCAGTTCACATCAGATCGGACTATTAGCAAATGTGCCACACAAACTGCAAAACTGCACAGCTCGGCACATTGACACACTTATTGCAGATTCCACCGGTGAGAGTCTGCTGAACTCACCATAAATATGGAAAGTAATTTCAACAGGGGCGCTTAATAAGCATTTCGTGCCTCCACACTTGCTTCAATGATTTTTTATTGTGAATTTTAAGTTAACATCGGTTTCCCTTGTGTACCGTTAAGTAAGTGCATTTAGACTGAACACTTCCTTATATAAACTGGTGATAAAAGCAATTGCTTTGTTGTAAAAAGTAAACATTGGTATTAAAAATACTTTTACTAAAATGTGGAAAGGCTTCCACTTTTTTTTTTATGTTTTAGCTGCGCCAAAATGACTCTGCTCTGCCTGATGGAAAGCATGAGCTTACTTATAAAAAAATACACCAAAAATATACAAAAATACTTATTTATTTTAAAACACAGCTGTCATAATGACTGACTTTTAAAACAATCGTATACCCAGTGCGACATAAATGTTATCAGTCCTTTAAAAGCTGGTAAAATGATGATAAATGGAAATTGTAATTTTAGGAAGTGATGTATTAATAAAAAGACCACAGATAAATAAAATGGTTTGGTATAAAAATCACACCATTCGCTTTTCAAATCCAAAAAATCGAAACTACGTATCTCAATGAACAGTTGGAGACAAAAGCATTCATTCATTCGGCCGGGTCAACAAGCGCAAGTCACAAACAGTAGGCCGGTGGAACGATATAACATTAAACATTTACATATGAGAACAGTACCAATTTATTTTTAATCGAGATTAATTTTTAAGTCAAAGCACAGGCAAACAATAGTGATAGTAAAAAACATCTAAGAACTTAAAGCGAGTCGATTGTTTGTCAAAAGATTTGACTTAAAAAACTACTAAATTTTATTTGTTAAATTTATTTGTCACATAAAAAATTATTTATCTCTCTGTCTTAGATAGTTAACATTGATTGTGATTGATAAGTTTAATTGGAGTTTTGTTGTTTCCAAAAAGCACGTGTATTTGATAAATTACTTCTAGAGCTAATTATTTCTGTGTAAAAAACGTTTTTCCTCATTTATGAACAGACAGTATATATACACAGTAATGAAGCCACTTACAAAAAATTAGCTTGATAGTAATCTATACTAATATATAAAGCTGAAGAGTTTGTTTGTTTGTTTGAACACGCTAATCTCAGGAACTACTAGTCCGATTTGACAAATTCTTTCAGTGTATGATAGTACATTTATCGAGGAAGGCTATAGGCTATATATCATCACGCTAGGACCAATAGGAGCGGAGCACCAATGAAAAATGTTTCGAAAATGGGGGAAAATTATCACGCTACGGGCAATAGAATACGCAAACGAGGTTGCGTGGGTCTGCTAGTACCTTGTAAAATTTGTTCCGGGGATCCCGGACTAAAACGGATAATTTGCTTTTGTTTTATTGTATTCTACCGTTAACATTACCCACACAAAATTAATATTAATATGTGTTTCTCAATCGCCGCTGGCGGCATTCAAATGAGCCATACTGTACGCTGAGAGTAGAGATAAGCCGATGATGTATTACACAGTTTTAATACTAAACGGATTGAATGTAATCGTGTGTGTTCTCCGTGACACACAATCACCAAATGGCTGCACATTTAAATATAAATAATGGCGTCAAGATATGCAACGGTAACACGGTCGGGAGTATTAGTTAAAGTTTTGCTTAGTATTCTTTCGTCCATTTAAAATTAAACGTAGCTTTATAAAATTGATGGATCTACAAATAGAATGGGACCAAATCATTGTTTGCAAACAACAAACAATGGTTTAGACGTGAAAACTTAACAGACAGACAAAGATACTTTTGAATTTCCAATATTAGTATGATTTATAAGTGGTTTGGTTATTATAGCACAGGATCTGGCTCTGCCAACTATAGCCGTCTACTAGACGACAAGTTATGACGTTCAATTTATCTGTAAAAAAATCATGCAAGAACAATACACTCCTCATTTGTATCCAAGAACAAGGCCGTGAAGATATAAATCTGGCAAACGTCACTTGATATTACAATTTAAAAATAATATACAAATCGGCGTCTAGATCTCCGGTTATAATTACAGCATACAGAGTTTTATGCGTGTTCTAGTTTGACTTCACAACTATTTACTCGTAATAGTTGTTTGGTTTTATTTATTCGAAAAACTCTATCTTATACAAAGTAATTTGTCAAACCTGATAGATAGTTGGAGAGTCCTAAATAGGTAAAAAAAGTAATGCATAGTTTCTTAGCAATAGTTTTCCGTCCATTGTTAAACTTATGCCCAAAGAAAGAGTAGAGGAGGACGTAGGTACTATACTCCAATGAATTCCGAGGCGACTGCTCAGGTCTGCAGCCTACAGCGACCAGCTATCTTTATCAGCTACTCTGTCCACCTTGCAGCCTTACGCTACGCTTTCCAGCCCGGGATCTGAGTTCTAGACCTTTTTTTTTCGGGATTGATTTGACTACCTATTGACATTAAATTTCGAATGAAAGCAAAATGATTATGATGAAAGTGATAACTGGAAGAAATACGTCAATCTACTTAATTATAATGAAAAGAAAAGTAATACGAGTATATTTGAGAGCTTACGAGACCGTTTAATATTTAGCAGGAAACTTTTACATTGGCAAGATGATTGCCATAATATTAAATGCAAAACGGAAAAAAATAAATTAAATGTCTTATAGTACCAATTATATTTTACTAGTTGTTGCCCGTGGCTCCGTCTGCATGTATGTGGGCTATCGCGGCAAATAGTAGCCTATGTGTTATTCTAAAGTGAAAAGCTATATTACTGTAATGTTTAATCCAAATCCGTTAAGTAGTTTTTGCGTCAAGAAGTAACAAACATACACACTCACAAACTTTCGCATTTATACATATATTAGTGTAAAGTGTGATCAACTAGTAATTGAAACTATATAGTATTTACTTGGCTCAAAACAGACAGGGACTCAAAAAAACAGAGTTTGAACAGAGATTGAAATAGCTGAAAAAAATATCGAGCAGAACCCTGACCGGGTTTTGCTCAGGTACTATTTTTAAAATGAATAATTAACATACTGCTATTTTAGTAAAATTATGTATCACAGAAGAAAAATAAAAGTACGAGTGAAGAAATACATAATTAGTTCATTTTCTGTGATACAGAGCGTTAACATCGCGGTCACGGCTGCTCGCGAACAGTTCCCACGCCTTAATTCATATGGAATACGTATAATTTAATTTGATACAGGTAGTTTACGAGGAATTTTATTCTCCATTTTTATTTTGTCTAAAATCATATTTAGGTTCCGCTTATTATCCTACGAAAATCGGTTAACGTCCTTTTTTGGGAGCATTATCATTAATAATAACCCTGTCGTTCCATCAACCAACGTGTATCAAAAAGGTTTTTAGATGAAATGTCTTTAATTTAAAAAAACTCGAGAAGGTCTCCTATGATAATATTTTTGTCGAAGTACTTATATTTTACATGGTGGTTTAATTTATAGGTGCAAATTTTCACAACATTGATAATTATATTCCAAAAAAGAAAAAAAGCACAGATTACAGTCAAAATTCGTACGAAACGATAAGCACTAACTATATTTATCGCGAAACTGAGCGATTAGAAAATTTTCTAATAATATGTCAAAGTACACCCATACAATTTATAGTTGTCTTTCACTGGTAGTTGTTTATCTATCTTCTAAATATCTAACAGAGGAAGATGACTGACATACCCAGAGATCAACGCACAGCCCAAACCGCGGAACGTAGAATCCTGAAATTTTGCATGTAGGTTCTTTATATAACGAAAGTGAGGACTAAGATTTTTTTTTAAATTCCACCACTAAGGGGGTAAATCAGGGGATGAAAGTCTGCGTCAGCGAAGCCGTGTGCAAAAGCAAGTTTATTCATATATTACTTGCGACCCGGTCTGGCTGGCACACAAGTCTTTGAAATTCTCGGATATTCTCTACTATAACAACATGCACACATATAAACCTTCCTCTATTGCTGAAAATATCATTACAATCAGTTGAGTAGTTTAAAAGATCTAAACGAACAGACACTGGAAACGACACACACAGGAAGTGAGTACACGGGTTGGCTTATGGCATAGGTATAGTTTGTTCCCAGTTGGTCCCGTACAATTTTTTGTTATCATGTTTGCGAGTCATTATGAAGTCCTGAGTTTCCGCGATTTACTAATTGTTGCCGGTGATTTTCACTAGAAAATTCTTTATGATACAGAATTTGTAAGTGTAATGATATTTTATCACAATTTCTGCCTTTAAATAAGATAGGCATGACCTTATTACCAAGTATATAAATCGGTAAGTTCTTTGGATGAACCATAAAATACCATGTGTTATCAACACAGATAAATAGATAGATAGAAAACTCTTTATTGACAAAGTTAAAAGAGAATACATAAAAAGTCCAATATGGAGTAAATCTTTTTCAGTCAATCTTAACAGATACTTACGAAGTTTAAAAATAATCATACAGATATTTAAATTCTTGTCGCTTCCTTTTCACTTTACAAAAGAAAGTGGTCCACAAAATAATACCGATACAGTGCGATGCGCTGTTAAAAATGTATTATGTACACAAAAATCCGACTTTCTTTCCTGAAGTATTTCAACGCTGTCTTAGGCATCGACTGACCCGAGATACATTATCCAAAGTATTTAGTCATAAGTTTTCTGTCTCAAGTGTAGATATAGCTTACACTATGAAACCTCACATAAATATCACTCGATCTTCGCAAGAATGTGTTGCGCTGAGATATTACAATATTGCATACACGCTTTTATTGGCGATAATTATTGCCCGGCAATAAAAGTCTAAGCTTCGACTATTTTAATGTTGCATAAATTATGATAAGCTTATTATATATGGCACTCTAACTGTTAAAGTAACGTACTGTTATTTGTTTCTAATAAAATTAAAATATTATTATGCATTAAACTTAATATCTCTATTGGCGGAAATTTAATACTTTTGGTATTTTAGCAGCTTAAAGAGAAGTAATTTGTTTGGAGATTTTCTAAATTACATAGAACTAATCTGTGTATATAGAAAATAAAGGTGACTGACTGACTGACACACCCAGAGATCAACGCACAGCCCAAAGCGCTGAATCTAGAATCCTGAAATTTTGGTTGTAGGTTCTTTGTATAACGTAAGTGAGCAATAAGAAAGGAATATTGGAAATTTCACCCCTAAGGGGGTAAATCAGGGGATGAAAATCTGTGTGAGCAAAGCCGTGTGCAAAAGCTAGTCAAAGATATTATATGAATTATTACGTATTATTTTTTCAAAATAAAGTAGTGTTTCTCAGCTTTCGCTTAATTGGGCACTCACAAAAATAAAATACATGTTTTAAATGATTTCTTTGATTTTTATATCATATCACTTAAGTTGTAATTATATTGGAAAATACACATGGTAAGGTTTATATATACAATCGAGTAACGGTCGCTGACCCATTGCCGAATATTGATAGGTTTGCGAACACATAAAACTGGATATAACTAAATTTTGTTACAGAGGATAATTATGATGAATGTATGTACCGGTGTTGCCTTTACCTTCTTGCGATTAGCGAACTCATCTGTAGGAGCGATATGATCGGAATGAAGAATCGAATCCCAAGATTTGAGGCTTTAAAAACGAACCTTATATCTTTTACTAGCCGACCGTGCGTAGCGTGATAATTTTCCCCCGTTTTTGTAACATTCTTCATTGGTGCTCCGCTCCTGTAGGTCTAAGCTTGATGATATACAACCTATAGCCTTCGTCGATAACTAGGCTATCTAACACTAAAATAATTTTTCAAATCGGACCTGTAGTTCCTCAGATAAGCGCGTTCAAACAAACAAACAAACTCTTCAGCTTTATATATTAGTATAGATAAATTTTTATTTCTCGTGTGACGTTATTGCTCACTACAAAATTACCAAACCGATTTTCCTTTTGTTTTTTCAAATGTGGATTTCACTCTTGAACCAATACAAGCCGAGCATTATTAAAAAGAGACGCAAACAAAGTTGCGTGGGTTAGCCAATACTATTATGAAAGCTCATATACACTATTATGTATATACTTTAACCTATTCCAGCAGGGATCACTAAAACGGTTCTACAAAGAACCGCATCGTCTGTTAATCAAACAGGTTGTTGCGTAATAGTGCCAAGCTAGAACTGTAGGACAAGTTACTCGGGTAGGTTTTTTAGCTCGAATATGTCCAAGTTGCTGATATGATGAGTTAAAGAAAGTACTATAACTGATCATGTGAGCTACAGAAGCAGTTTGAACGTTAACATAGAAACGGAATACTAAATTCTTCCCCTTGTTGTGGCTCATAGCCGAACTAATATGGGCCAAACTTGGAAGGCCACTAATATAGGCCAAAACATTCTTGCTGACTGACTGTTGTGATGTGAAATGACTCTAATACTTACTTTCGCCGACGAGACTGGTGATCTTTTGGTGTTTCTGTATCCTCAATACATCCCTGACATCACTGTAGCGTGAAACTACGAGTAAATTATTACTTATTAGCACTCTAAAGCTACATCTTATTTATAAGTCAGACTAACCGCTAGTTATATCTACAGAAAGTAGGTGAAGAAATCTCATTCGAAATGAAGTACCTAATATCAATAATCAAACGTCTAGAAGCGCGTGCGTAAAATACTAGTATTTACCGGTGATTTAGTATTGGGGATCACGCCCATCTAGGTTTCTAAACGATTAGCACAATTGCTACAATTAAGAGTCAAGTGCTACATAGTCAATTTCTAACTACCTCATTCCGAGTATTGGAGTAATCACTGCTTAAAAAGGACCACCACGTCTACATCAAAGCGTAAGTCATCTATTCGGTGTTTGTACATTGACTGGTAACCTTAAAGCTAAAATGACAAACATGTTCAAAAAACACATAAGAAATGTCAGTGTGATGTCATACAGGGGTTATTATCATGAATAACATTGTGTGATAATACCAATCTCGCAGAAAACTATGACTTTATTTATTATACATCATGCATTTTAGGCGGATTAGCGGACTTAATGCCTAAGGTATTCTCTACCATACAATTTACATAAATTTTGTGCCACACAAAATGTTTAAAACGAATACTCAATTCAAGTTCATATTTATTTGATTTCCGTGTTCAAAAAAGGCAAGAAATATATATGGCTATGTAGGACTATATATGGCAGATTATGTTTTTTTCTCTTCGAATAAAATATAGTTAATTTAAGATTTTAGTAGAAACCTATGTTCTTGTAAGCAACATCTTAAGATATTGTAACTTTCATATCTTTTTATTCCTGACCTAGTTAATAATTCTAGCCTCTAAGCCTGTTACAGGCACAGAACAGACGTATGGGGCAAACCCATACATACCTCAAGTACGGAAGCACTATAGATAGTTGCTGACGGAGTCATCAGAATAACAGTTTAAAAGTGTCGTTATTATGTATGTATACCTAGCACATATTTATTAGTAAGAATCAATGTGTTTTATAAAATAATTAATTAATTGTTTAAACATACACCTGCCACAAACAGCTTCGCAACACCCAAAGATTTGTCTGAAATAAAATGCCTGTGGCATTAAGTCCGTCTTGTGTAATATGTTTGGAGGAAGTTTTAATAAATAAATAAATACTGACTTTAGTCTTTTTAAAATGACGTCAGACAACGACGTGGAATACATTTCAAGGTCTACAAATAAATTTGGGAAATGGCCAGATATTGATAATTATGATTTAAATCATATTATATGTTGACAATCATGAGATTGTATTATTTGCGGATGACACATCTTTAATTTTTAAAGTTAGGCGCCAACTTGACAGTTTTAATGAAGTCAACAGTGCACTCTCGAAAGTGGTACATTGGTTTAATACAAATAATCTTCTCCTTAATGAGAAGAAAACTAAATTCATTAAATTCTCTACACCAAATGTTAGGCATGTTAAAACCAATGTTCGATTGAATGGACTAGAGTTGGATCCTGTGGAATCTACTGTATTTTTAGGTATAACTATTGACGCTAAGTTACAATGGGGTCCCCAAATAGAAAAACTATCTAGTAGGCTAAGCTCAGCGGCTTTTGCTGTGAAAAGAATTCGACATTTAACCGATGTTGATACAGCTAGAATAGTTTACTTCAGTTACTTTCATAGCATAATGAGTTACGGTATCCTACTCTGGGGTAACTGTGCAGATATTAATGCCATATTTGTTCTACAAAAACGCGCTGTACGAGCCATATATCAATTAGGCCCTCGAGCTTCTCTCCGTTCCAAATTTAAAGAGATAAATATTCTGACTGTATCTTCACAATATATATACGAAAATTTAATTTATGTTCAAAAAAATATATCAAAGTTTCTTAAAATCAGTGACGTTCATTCGGTAAATACTAGAAACAAACATAATATTAGTGTTCACGTCACTCGTCTCCACAGAATAGGCAACTCGTTCATGGGACAATGTATACGCTTTTACAACAAGCTCCCTATTACTATTAGGAATTTGCCATTAAAAAAATTTAAGAATACCATTAAATCGAAGCTATCCGCAAAGGGGTATTATACCATAGCAGAATATCTACATGATAAAACCGCCTGGGATTGAGCTGCCCACTCTGCACATGCTGTTTACCTTGAATGTTTAAAATTATTTTGACGTGACGATAATTTATACTTTGAAATAAATTGATCTACTATTGTTATAGTTGACATTTTTTTAAATTATCTTTACAGATTATTATAATTGTGACTCAAATTGTAATTATCGCTTTTTTTTATTGATATAATGTCTTTTGTTTTGTGAAAATTGTCTGAATTTTAAAAGAGACGTTGATCCCTGAGTTTGTTTCGTCCTTTCTTCTCAGGGCTAGTCCAGTTAGGAAAGGCCGAACTCATCTGCTCAAAAAAAGTTTAACTTGCAAAAGTGTTTTGTATAACCTAATTGCAGAAAAAATGATTTCATTTCATTTCATTTCGATGTTTTATAAATAGGTATACGTGGATCCCAAACCGTGCAATGTCCTGAAGTAGTTTGAGGATTTCAGTTTTAAATGTAGTTACCTACGTTATGAACTAAAGGTTTGTTAGACCAAAAAACTAAAGTAAAAGTTCTTTTGTAGCAACTATTAGGATTTCAAAGTATTCTTCGATTATGTAAGTATTGGGAGTTATTTAGAGATTTGCTCCGTGTTCTACTAAAAATATCAGATATTACCCATTTATGGAGTTCGGACTTTTTTGTGACAGCGTTACGGTATGATTATAAATATAAGAAAATAATTTAAAGAATGCCCTTCATTTGCAAATTTATATCAAATCAAAGAGGTATTTTACCAGACTAAACGAACTAAACACCGTTATGCGTTCGCGGCCGACATTTATAGTCAAAGCGTGTAATCATATGCGCGGACATGAAAACAGCATTATTTCTAATTATAGCTTAAGTACATGTTATATTTAAGCTATAATTAATATAAAACTTTACAGATAAAAGATGTATAGAACATTACTGTCATTAGGTCTAGATAAAGTAAACGTTGAGAATCTAAAATCTAGACATAAAGTTACTCGCCCTATCTTACGCATTCATCGACACAGAACCTAAAACGTTTGGACTACAAACTTGAAACTTTGGGAATTGATGCATTTCAATATTGTAAGCAACTACTACGAAAGTGTTTTTAATTAATTTTACCCCGAACGGGGTTGAAATAATAAAAACGTATTTTTATAAGTTTGTAATTTTAAAAGTTAGAAAAACGATATAAGCCGTGGGCAATCTATACAAATAAATAAAATTGGAGTGTCTCTTTGTATTATTAAAATAACCGCTTTTTATCAATTTCTTTTTTATTTTTCTAAATGCATATGTATGTATACACGGTACATATACCAAAACTATAGTTAAAAGAAATTTTGTCTGTCTGTCTGTTTGTTCCGGGTAATCTCTGAAACGGCTGGACCGATTTTGACGGGACTTTCACTGGCAGCAGGTGATCCAGGGAGTAACGTAGGCTTTTTTTAAACTAGCTTTGTCCCGCGGCGTTACTCGCGGTGCAACAATGACCGCGGGTAACACCGCGGTGTTCAGCTAGTTACTAATAAAATACCTGACTGCACGGTTGGCCTAGTGGTTTCAGCGGGCCCCCCAATGTATCCCTACGTTGTCGTCGTGGTGGGGCTTGCGTGGGTCGATGATTTCTGGGGCTATGCCGGTAGAGCCACTCATGCCGGATAGGCCCAGAAGGAGACTCCAGACTAAATGGGATACGAGACGGAGTCTGTAAAGACTGCCGCGTGGGGCACTCTAAACGTCCCTCTGCTCTAGCAGAGGGCGTATTAGAGTGCCAGTAGTTCCGAGAGGGACAGGGGGCGGACGGATCAGGTCTGGTGCAGACCCCGTCCGGCCCAGCCGTAATCCTGAACGGACAGGACCGGTGGCTTTTCGAAGCCGAGAGGACGTAAACCTCTATAAAAATACCCTAAGCTCACGCTCTGACGCCTGGCAAGGAGCTGAATCGCTGGAGGGAGTCCAGTGCCAAGGGCGTCCTGTCGAAGGAAATTAAACTAAAAAAAAATAATGACAATGGACAATAATAGGCAAAAACCTACCCAGGAGGGTCCTAGACGCGACGCGTCTGGGGAATCCCTTCCGGAGCCAGTCGGCTCCGGCAGCCCCCAATCGTATTATGGGGGGGGCATTCACTGTCTCACACGCCCGTTGCCGAGCGTCAAATCCGGCAACCGAAATATCGCGGAGGACGCGCAAACTCATTTATTATCACTAGAATTAAGCACAGAGCGGAAAAGGCCGACGCGGAACAGCAGAGGCCAATTCCGGAAGGCGGACGTTCACTCGTCCAGCGAGGATCTTGTTGCGGCTGGAACGCCTATACCGGTCGGGCTCCCAGAAGTCGTTCTGACTGCTGGGAGCCGAAGACGATCGGAACGCGTGCGTTCCAGATCAGCCGTGGATGGCGCCAGCGGTAGTTGCTCCAGTGCTAAGACCATGGAAACCGAGACAACGGACAGCCGCAAACGCGGACTCTTCAGGGATGACGAAAGAGACACATCCCTGGAGATGTTGCCTTCAAAGCTTTCAAGCAGCCACAGAGGGAGGTCACGGACCCCAGTCTCGGGCCCGTCAAGCTCCGTCTTCTCTAAGGCGGAGTCGTACAAACGGGCCAGGGCTGACGGCGAACTGCAGGCGGAAGAGGAGATTGCTGGTCTCCTGCTGAAGATAGCCGAAGGGAGCCGGTGGATAGGGACTCAGTGCCCCAAACACCGTGCTCCCTGCAGGAGAGAGCGGAAGCGGCGGTGGCCATCATCCACAAGGTGGCCACCAAATCCGTGAACCTGAAGGGCCCTTTCGTGAGGGCCCTCAAGGACTCCTCTTCCGCCGTAGCCGAGGTTGTGGAGACCCTGGCTGGAGACGTGGCGCGCCTACAGGCGGCCAATGACCGACTGACGGAGCAGGTGGCGGACCTGGGCGCTCAGTTCGCCCAATCTCGGGCGGAGCGTCCTGAGCGTAAGGTCCCTGTCCCATCTGCGTCCCAGTCGGCCCCGTCTGCGTCCCGGCCGACCCCGTCTGCATCCCGGCCGGCCCCATCTGCGTCCCGGCCGGCCCCGGCTACGTCCCGGCCGGTCCCGTCTGCCTCCCAGCCGGCCCCGTCTGCGTCCCGGCCGGCCCCGTCTGCCTCCCAGCCGGCCCCGTCTACGTCCCAGCCGGCCCCTACCATCCCCGGGGTACCAGACGCCGTCCTGCAGCAGATGCTGCAGCAGATCCTCACCTCGGTGGGGAATCTGGTGGACGGTCGTCTGGCCGGCCTGGAGGCGAGGCTGCCTCCCGCCCCCATTATTCGGCCGCCTCTTGCGGCGCCGAGGCCAAAGGTCGCGTCGGCACCGACCCCGCTCCCCGTGGTGGGGGGTCGCGTGTCGTACGCGGCGGCGACATCGGCGCCGGGCCCTGCCGCTGCTCGACAAACGCAGCGGATGACAAGGGCCCCAGCCAAGACGGCTACGCCTACGCCGAAGAAGACGGGGCCCAAGACGGCGGCGAGGGCAGGAGCGGAGTTTTGCTCCGCTCCCCACTCCAACACCTCTGCCTCTGCCTGGCTCCTCCACATCTGCCCCCTCCAACGAGGGATGGCAGGTAGTCGGGGGAGCTCGGCAGTCGAAGAAGGCCAAGAAGCGGGCCAAGAAGGCTGCCCAAAAGGCGGCCTCTGGCCCGCAGTCGTCACCGGTGGCTGGGGCCACCCCAAAGAAGCCGCGGAAGTTGCAGCCGCCTAAGACCGAGGCTGTGGTGGTAACGGTGTCACCGGAGGCGACTGCCGGCGGGCTGTCCTACGCGGCCGTCTTCAAGACGGCCCGAGACTGTCTCGCCGGCGATTTTGCGACGGCAGGAGTCCGCTTGCGCCTCGCCCAAACGGGAGCTCGAGTCCTCGAGTTCCCTGGGGCCGATGGCGCAAAGACGGCGGACTCCTTCGCCGAGAAGCTCAGGGGAGTTTTCGCAGCGACGGATGGTATCAGGATCGCCAGGCCCACGAAGTGTGCAGAACTGCGCATCTCGGGCCTGGACGATTCCGTCACTGTCGATGATGTCCGCGTTGCAGTCCAAGAAAGGACGAAGTGCAACGCGGACAACATCAGGATTGGCACCATCCGCCCCGGTCCGGGAGGACTTGGCGCAGTGTGGGTTAGCTGTCCCGTGGCGTCGGCCAAAACATTGGGTGACGCCGGCAGGCTTCTCGTCGGCTTCGTCAGCGCCAGGATCACAATCCTGGCGGCGAGGCCGATGAGATGTTACAAATGCCTGGCATCGGGGCACACACGCGCCAAGTGCGAAAACTGTTTCGACTGCAGCGGTCTCTGTTTCCGCTGCGGTCGACCGGGGCACAAGGCGGCAGAATGTTCTGCCGCCCCTCACTGCCCTATGTGTGCGGCGGGCAACAAGCCAAGCTAATCACCAGATGGGGCAGGGGGGCTGCAAGCCTTCCCGAGCTTCTCGGCAGACTTCGGGGGCTAGCCTGGCGACCCAGGCTGCCTCCGAAGTCATTAGTGCGTCTACATCGTCGCCCATGGAGGAGGTTGTAGAGACGGTTCAGTAATGGACCACGTCTCCAACCTCCTTGTCCAGACGAACCTCAACCACTGCGCCGCGGCGCAGGATCTCTTCCTGCAAAGCATGGCGCAGTGGTCGATCGGTGTTGCCGTAGTCGCGGAGCCCTATTACGTTCCTCCCCGTCCAAACTGGATGGGTGACTGGGACGGCTCCGTGGCAGTCGTCGGCTCCGGGGCGGCTCATTCCCCGCCCTTGTCGCTTAGAGACAAGGGCTCTGGATATGTTGCCGCCGAGTGGGGGGGGATCACCGTTTACGGTGTTTACTTCTCCCCCAGCCGGAGTTTGAGCGACTTCGAGGTCTTCCTTAACAGCTTGGAGACCTCGATGCGGCGTTTAGCGTCTGGGCACGTCCTCGTGCTGGGGGACTTCAACGCAAAGTCCATTGCGTGGGGGTCCCCCAGGACGGACGCCAAGGGCGAAGCCGTAGAGGAGTGGGCGGCTTCGGTGGGCCTCTGTTTGCTGAACAGAGGCGCCACCAACACGTGCGTGCGACAGCAGGGGGGGTCGATAGTGGACCTTTCGTTCGCTACCCCTGCTGTCGCCGCACGAGTAAGGAACTGGTGTGTCCTGGAAGAGGTCGAGACGCTCTCGGATCATCTCTATATCCGATTTGAGCTCTCCCGGTCCCAGGGCCCCAGTAGGGGTCACACGGCGCGGCATACATCCCGCTTTCCGAGGTGGGCTGTCGCCAAGCTCGACAGGGACCTACTAGAGGAGGCGGCCATTGTTCAATCTTGACTGTCTCCGCAGGCCCCGACCGCGGAGGTCGGCGTGGACGTAGGGGCTGGCCGTTTTCGCGATGCGATTACGCAGATATGCGATTCGGCCATGCCCCGAGTCCAAGGTCGTCGGCCTCCTCGGAAGGAGGTCTACTGGTGGTCCCAGGAGTTGGCGGACCTCCGTGCGGCGTGCACCCGTGCCCGGAGGTCCTACACCCGCAGCCGGCGACGTCACCGTGGAGACGGTGGCGGGGACCAGCTTCACGAGGAGTACCGCGAGACGCGGAAAACTCTGAAGCTGGCCATATGCCGCGCCAAAGATGCGAAGAGAAAGGATATGCTGGAGAGTCTCGACCGTGACCCCTGGGGTCGCCCATATCGTGCGGTGCGACAGAAGCTCCGCACGGCGGGTCCCCCCCTTACCGAGACTCTCCAGCCCAGCTTCCTGCAGGAAGTGGTCGAGGGCCTTTTCCCGCAGCGGGCGGAGCACACACCCCCGTCGATGGCCTATGCGGTCAGAGACGACGGGGGTCGAGAGGACGACGTGCCACCCGTTAGGGAATCGGAGGTTGGGGCGGCTGTTCTGCGGATTCGTTCCAAGAACACCGCCCCCGGGCCGGACGGGGTTCCAGCCCGAGTGATGGCCCGAGCCCTCGACCATATGTCGGACCGCCTCAGGGAGGTGTTGGACGCTAGCCTGGCGTCCGGACTCTTCCCTGAGTGCTGGAAATGCGGGAAGCTGGTCCTACTTCAGAAGCCAGGACGGCCTGCCGATTCGGTCGCGGCCTATAGGCCCATCGTGTTGCTGGACGAGGCGGGTAAACTTTTTGAGAGGATACTCTCTGCCCGCATCGTCCGGCACCTCTGCGAGGTGGGGCCCGACCTGTCGGACGCCCAATTCGGATTCCGAGAGGGGCGTTCGACGGTCGATGCCGTGATGCGCCTTAGGGCCGTGACCGAGGAGGCAGTGAGCTGTGGCGGCGTGGTGTTGGCGGTGTCCCTGAACATCGCCAATGCCTTTAATAGTCTGCCATTCAGCTGCATCGGGGAAGCACTCCAATACCACGGAGTGCCAGAGTACCTGAGGCGGCTGGTGGCAGACTATTTGCAGGAGCGTACCGTCGTGTACGAGGATCGAGATGGCGCCTTGAGACGGCGACCCATGTCGTGCGGCGTTCCGCAGGGGTCTGTCCTTGGACCACTCCTGTGGAACGTGGGATACGACTGGGTCCTAAGAGGTCGTCTCCCCCCCGGGCTGGGCGTAATTTGTTACGCCGATGACACCCTTGTCACAGCCCGGGGGGCGAACTTCCAGGAGGCGGCGCGCCTGGCCACCATTGGTGTTTCTCTGGTGGTCGGGCGCATCGAGGCGCTGGGCTTACGGGTGGCCCTGGACAAGACGGAGGCCCTGTTATTCCATGGGCCCCGTCGTGGGCCGCCCCCCGGCGCCTCCATAGTGGTCAACTCGGTCCTCGTACCGGTTCGGGCCCAGATGAGGTATCTGGGCCTGATCCTCGACGGTAGGTGGCTCTTCGACGAGCACTTCCGACAGCTTGGTCCGAAGCTGGTCGGCGCTGCCTCTGCCCTTGGGCGACTTTTGCCCAACTTGGGTGGAGCCAGCGTCGCAACGCGACTCCTCTACACGGGGGTGGTTCGGTCGATGGCGCTGTATGGGGCACCGGTGTGGGTGGCGGCTCTGACTGCCCTCAATAAGGCCCGCCTTTGGCGGCCTCAGAGGGTATTGGCGGTCAGAGCCATACGCGGATACCGCACGGTGTCCACCGAGGCGGCGTGCGCCTTGGCCGGAACACCTCCGTGGGATTTGGAGGCGGAAGTGCTCGCCGAAGTTTATCGACGGGTGGCTGAGTTCCGGGCGGAGAGAGGCATTCGCCCTCCGCCCGAAGAGGTACGCGAGTGGCGTGAAGCCGCCCGTCGAGCCACGATAGCTCGCTGGTCGTTCCGGCTGGAGACTCCACGCGCTGGCTTTGCCGCCGTGGAGGCTCTCCAGACGGTCTTCCTCGAGTGGGCAGGGCGGCAGCACGGGACCCTTTCCTTCCGACTGACGCAGGTTCTTTCCGGGCACGGTTGCTTCGGAAAGTACCTGCACTCGGTCGCCAGGAGGGAACTGAGTCCCGCCTGCCACCACTGCGACTGCAGTGAGGACTCGGCCCAGCATACGCTGGCGATTTGCCCCGCTTGGGCGTCGCAGCGCCGGGCCCTCACTGCAGTCATCGGAGGAGATCTCTCGCTACCGGCCATCATTCGCTGCATGGCCGGTAGCGACAGCAGTTTTACCGCGGTCGCAGCCTTCTGCGAAGACGTAATTTCGCAGAAGGAGGCGGCGGAGAAGGCCCGGGAGGATGATATCCACTCGGACCCGATCCGCCGCCGGCGAACCGGGCGGCGGAGGCGCGCCTACCAGCGCCTCATGCCGCCCTGAGTGTGGCCGCGGATGGTGGGGACGGGTTTTCCTCTCCATCCGCTTTAGTGGTCACCCGCGAGGGGGCGACGTTACGCGTGTGCCGTACGTTGTCTAAATTCAGAGAGTCATACCAGCTGACGGTGCCCGCTTCTGTGCGGGCAAGCGCTGGGAGGGGTCCGGATGTGTTAATAACAGCAGTTCTCGGATCCCTCCCGTCTCAGGCGCAGAGTGGCACACCGTGTGGTTTTAGTCGGTTCGATTCCGACACACCGCCCCGCCGCAAACCCCGGCGGGGTGACGGCCCGAGGGGGTTTCCACACGTTATAAAAAAAAAAAAAAAAAAAAAAAGTGGTTTCAGCGGTCGCCACGCCGCTTGCTACTGCGCCAAGTGTCGTGGATTCAAATCATTCAAATACAAAACTTTGTGTGATCCACAAATATTTGGCCCTAGTCTGGGTGTTCTTGGCCCTAATGCGCGAGTAGTCTCATAAAAAGAATTTAAAAAAAACTTATAAAAGTCAACTAACTATTCGCTAACATAATTGGCGAAAAACAAATCGCCAACCCTATACCCTAATGAAGTACATAGCAGGCAAAAAGCTAAGCTTTATAATTATCGTCTTGTCTACACGGTGCATCACAGTTTCCAATTAAACGAACTAATCAGTACTATTTATAAACATCGGACATTGCCTAGCAACGCTGCATACTAAGTTGTGGATTCATGAAATCTCATTACCTTTAACACTAGGGCGGCCACATGACTTTGTTTATCTACTGGTTTTGATTTACATAAAGTAACTAGCTGAACCCCGCGGTGTTACCCGCGGTTATCATCGTACCGCGAGCAAAGCCGCGGGACAAAGTTAGTCTAAAAAAGCGGCCTAAGTTACTACCTGGATCATCAGCTACCTGCCAGTGAAAGTCCCGTCAAAATCGGTCCAGCCGTTCCAGAGATTACCCGAAACAAACAGACAGACATACAATTTTTCAATTTTTTTTTTTTTTACAATTCATATGCCATCAGTAAAAAGCTGTTATTTTAATATTACAAACAGACACTCCAATTTTATTTATTTGTATAGATAATGCCGAGACTTAAACGCGTCGCATTGTTCAGAAAACTATAAGATGCGATACAAACATGTTATTATTTTAGCAAAACATGTATTAATAAAATTTAAATCAAGTTCTCAAAGGATATCTTCAAACACAATCCGAGTAATATTTTTGCACGAACAGCAAATCGTCTTCCCGCTTTATTTTGACCAACAGTAATTTTACAGCTTACTAAACCTCCGACAGGAATCTACCATTCCCACAAAACAGTAGGTACACTAAATATGAAACCTCGCGGTGTTGAATGAAAAATCTCATTAGGGCAAACATTATCATCCAATATTTTACCTATTTATACAGAAATAGTAAATCCACCATTTCAGTAAACTATCTGATGTTACAGTGTTACTTAACAAAGATAGATTAAGTCCTTTCAAATATGTTAGCTATATAACAACTATAGCGGCGCAGAAGTTATATTGCAATGTACCAACACATATCAATGAAGAAGAGGTTAAACAAACGAAGAGACAAACATACAGAACAGTCGATATTAGTATACAAGAGCGCGTGCGCCGCTCGGCTGTTTGTAATTGTTAATTGACATTCTTGAACCGCACGGAAGGAAAGTATTAAGTAGGGTTGTCGCTAAGAATACTTTGAAAAATAAGCTTGAATCTATGGAACTCATCTGTTTACAAACAGTTACACTAGCAAAAGTTTTCATGTAAACTAATTGCAGAATAAATAATTTAATTTTGTTTTATTATGATGTTTAAAAGGTTAATCAAAAGAGTAATAGAGCTTTATTTCAAAAACCAACTTTTTGTTTAAATGACTTTATATCTGTTCTACTGAATCTAAAAATATACATAAGCTGGAGTGATTCAATAAAGCAAGTCTATCTTTGGATGTAAGATCTCAAACAGCAATATAATTATTTTCAGTGATTAAACAATCATGACGAATATAAAGATCCTTTTTACATGTAATACAAAAACAGACATTGAGTGTATCGGGTAAATTATAATGCGCAAATACACGCAGATAAAATATTAATCATATCATTACCACATGTTACATACACATGTATATATTCTGCTGTATAAAGGCGCGTGTCCATCGAAATTGTTGGCAATTTCAGTGTGTCCAACTGCTTGCAACAAGTCAGAAAATCGCCAACATGTGTGTCCATTGTGTCTAGTGTGTCTACACCGAGTCGCCAACAATTTGAGAAACATTGCAACTAAGCGTCTCCACAGAGCCAATAAATATTTGCAAAAAGCGTATTGATATTTACCGCCAAAAACTGAAACACAGTTCCCAACATATGTTGACAAGTTTTGTAGCCAACACAAGGAAATTATAGAAACTTTTGTCACCAACACGTGTTGACCACACAAAAGTTGGCAACTTTTGTTCGGTGGAGACTCGACTTAATATATTGCTGGCAAAAGAAATTGCCTGGCTGAATTGAATTAATTGAAACCATCTAAGACATGTAACCACGACCGTTCTGCCAAAAGCGACACGAAAGAGACGACCTGAGACATGTTGAATTCCAGTTCCTTTTATTACCATTTGTTGGGTACCATTCAGTAAGTATCTTGCTCCATTTTCTTGGAAACTTTGCAGTTGAAATAGTGTGTTTATCTCACTTTAGTTGGACTATGCTCTTTGGAAAGAGATGGGAGGATGACATAAAATTAACAAGCAGTCAGATAGAAAGCTAAGTTAGTCTTGTTAAGGGGACTATGGCAACTGAGAGATATCCTGTAAAACATTACAGTACTTTAGAAAACCATTTTAAATGTTCAGGTTAAAATGCTCATTGTTAAGATAATTGATTGAAGACTTGTAGCGGATGAACAGACACTGGAGCTTTATTTTTTGTTCAAACAGACACGCGAATCTACCAATTTGAAACACAGGCTTTTATTTCTATTGTTATACGGAAACCTAAAAACTTCTTTGTCTCCAAAAAACCCACTAACAAAAGCGTTGCAAACCTAAATATAGATACAATATTTTTACAACGGCAGGTGCTTGGAACAGTTTGCCATTCCTCGGCATGTCTGATCACCTGCACGGGCGCAAAAACTGTAATCGTCATTACTGCAAGGAATGCGATATTTAATTTTATGGTATGTTACAGAACAAACCTGTAGTATTGCAAGTGTTATTTAACTGGCGCGAGACAAGGAATGTCTTAATGGGTCAAGATGTTCACCGTCAGCTGTTATTTAACGGGTATGTCTTTTAAATGGATGATCGTCATGTTTGATGAGTTTCTACTCGTTTTAAGCACCTTTGATAAAACATTGTCCTTTTCCGAAGTACCATCTTTTTAAAATGTTGTTAGTATATTCGATTGTATGTATTATCGTACATAACTTAATAGGTAAACGAATCTTAAAAATTGATTATTCAAAAATTTTTGCATCGAAATAAAAGTTTGGACAGCAATACTAATTTGACATACGATTTAAAATCTATAGGAGTAATACTGTCAATTCATATACATGTAGAAATGAACCCATTCATGCCAATATCTATACTAATATATAAAGCTGAAGAGTTTGTTTGTTTGTTTGAACACGCTAATCTCAGGAACCGCTGGTCCGATTTGAAAAATTCTTTCAGTGTTGGATAGTACGTTTATCGAGGAAGGCTATAGGCTATATATCATCACGCTAGGACTAATAGGAGCGGAGCACCAATGAAAAATGATTCAAAAACGGGGGAAAATTATCACGCTACGGGCAATAGGAGACGCAAACGAGGTTGCGTGGGTCTGCTAGTACTCGGATAAAGAATTCGAATTCGTTACAATAAAGAAAAATGAACTTAAGTTTACTACATTTGTTAGAACAAAGTAAATGTTTATAAAAAAATCTAATAAAAACCACCAAACAACCATTAGGTGTAAATGGAAAAGAAGACTGAAAGGGTTCACTGTGACTGAAGAAAAACAACCTGTGGCTTAAATTTAAGTGGCATATGAGCTCCTATTTCAGTAATGGCATAAAAGTTGCATTCAAAGGTATCGAAAACGATAAGTCACAATCACATTAGTTTCATCCTTTTTATGAAACATAGCATGGCAACTGTTTCAGACTTTTGCAAAATATAAAAGAAATAAGATTCATATTTCCAGCAAAGACCCAGAGTCGTAAACTTTGTCGTAAAAATATTAAATTTCGACTGGAGTGTAGGTATCTACATAAGTCCCATAATAAAAATATTTTAGTATTAAACCTAGCTTGGAATACTAAATGTCTTATTTCCCATTTTTTTCCTAGAATAGTTACATCATGAACTAGAAATCAAAGGGTCCAGGTTCAAAGTAGGTCTTGTGTGCCATGCAACCGCTTAAAACATCACCCTTTACCAATAGTGCTTAATTTGTATTTGTAGAAAGTCTTTGAACCAGGTCTATGATCGGTTACTTACTGTTCTGCGGTTTACCCAAACTTGATAATGTAAAAAATGTTTTATTTTATTTTTTTTAATATTTCGGACATTTAACACACAACGCCATCTAGTCCCAAACTAAGAAGAGCTTGTGTTATGGGTACTAGACAACTGATATAAATACATATATACTTTTTTTTTTAATAAATACATATTATACATAGAAAACACCCAAACTCCGAAACAAATATTTGTAAATAATACAAACATTTGGTCCGACCCGGGAATCGAACCCGAGACCTTATGATCAGCAGTCGCACACGCCAACCGCGAAACCAACGAGTTTTAGATATTTGCACCTTTCCGTGCCGTTTTCACTAATACCTAAGTGGTTATTGTATGTGTATTCACACACATTCTCTTATATATGAGAATATTTTCGGGAATTTCTCATAAATATTTAAGGTCATTTGAACTTTCAACAGTATTATTATTCATGTGTTATTGTTGCTAGAACTAGAATCTACATTAATGTTTTAATATAAGGTCGGCAAAAAAAGTATAACAAAAAACGTATTTTGACGGATACTAACTTAAGATCGTTTAATTATAATTTTATCACGAATAGATACCATGTTAACAAAAGCACTTACTATTTTCAAGTGGCAACTCTCAAATATAAAAAAGACTCTCATCACATTACATGGTCAAGCAAACAACCTAAGAGGCCAGAACCATTAAAAAGAAAAAACAACAATAGAGTGATCTATACAAATAAATAAAATTGGAGTGTCTGTTTGTAACATTAAAATAACCATTTTTAATAAAGGCTTTTGTATGTATAGACGATACATGTGCCAAAATATTTTTTTTACAATTTTTGTCGGTCTGTCTGTCTGTCTATTCCGGGTAATCTCTGGAATGGCTGGACCTATTTTGATGGGACTTTCACTGGCAGAGAGCTGATGACCTAAGGAATAACTTAGGCTACTTTTTTTTAAAACTAGCTTTGTTCCGCGGAGTTCAGCTAGTTAAAACTAAATTTATAAACAAGCACACTGTAAACAACATATACACATATAACTTTAACAAAGTCCCAACACAATCACAACCAATAAATGAGGAGATTCAATATTACGCCGTAAATATCGTTCGGTGATCGTAAAGCTTATGTGGTAACGATGTGTGCAGACTATCAGGCCTTCGGTAGCCGCACGGCTCATTACAAGCTTCTTATAATTTATTAGTTAGCTTCAGTTACGGTTATTATGAAGGCGATTACAATGAAACTACGACTTTATATGTAAGAGAATTTACACATTGTCAGAGAAGATAATTTGACACTGAAAAAGCTTTAGGTATTTTTATTAAATTAATTTAAATGTACTTACGCGTAACTTGACAATTTAACTCGTATTATCAGGTATCATTGCGCACAGAAAAAAATACATAAACATCTCATTCAATCACTGTTTCTCATTCTTGAACATTTACTGAAGTAAGAGTTACCGTAACAACAAATAAGATATGTAGAACAAATAGATTCAAATTATTTAGATCACGCATTTTTTTGTCGTTTTTATCACAGCAATAATCGTTTTTTCAAAAGAGTTGCCACAGAAGGATGTTTAAGAAAGGTCATGATATAACTAAACTCTACTGAAATACCAGAAATCTGAAAAGAAACTTCTACAGAACTTAATTAACTTCTGTTCGTACTAGACCAATGTACACAAAAAGTACTATTGATAGTTCACTCTAAATCTAAGTTTACATCCTTTCATCTGATGCGATAATTTCACAAAGGAGCGAAAATACTCGTATAACATAACGATAGTATCGCAAATAACAAACGTATTAGAAAGTCACAACCTTTACAATGTAAAGTATTGGAAAGTGAACGATCGATGTATGGTAAACTTGAGTTAACCTCACTTAGGACATCCCTTTACTCTCTGGGTGGGTGACATTTATGTGGCCTTTAAATTTCTATATGCTAATCTATTGTTTGATTTGATAATTGTATGGTTTGAACACTTTCTTCTGCCTTCACTTGTCAGAGTTGTTGTATAGGTCGTCGAATCTAGTAATGTTGTAAAAGATACACATCAGTACGTCACATACTCCAGTGAATAAATAGACTTCATACTTACAAGAGACAGGTCACTTATAAACAAGTGACTACTGTGATATATGTATTTAGTCATGATTTTTTGTCATTTTTTTTCGAAGGGTATTACCAGTTAATAGTGTAATAGTTAACTCTCTGTATGTATATAAACTTTAATGATACTTTTTGGGAAATAGACCATATCGAATGATTGTCAATACTTAAACAATTTGTTACATGGTGTTCTTATGTGTATTTCCTAGCAATATCATAGCAGACTAATTTGCCGTTTAATCACAAATGATTAAAACGAGAAAGCTTTAGACACAGATCATAAAAACAAGGGAGATGTGGCGTGTACGATAAGTTGTTCGTGTCCCGATGTCTCCATACTTCTCCCACTAATTCACACCAACACTAAAACATATCTATGAGTACGATCCACATGCGCACATTTCTCACGCATTCTCACGCTTAGAAATTTGCACACACACACCAATTTCTAAAGACTAGGGCACATGCAAAAAAGTAGCGCTCCGCACAATTGACAAACTAAGATTGAGGCGACTTTGAGGTATGAAGCGCATTTTTGGCATGATGCGTTCGTAAGGGTCACGCCCCCTTACCACATCTCCTTATTTTTATGATCTGAGGCTTTAGATTATTTGCTGAACATTCACGCAATTTTATTACGAACTGTTTAAAACACTCAGTCTGATTGATAGCTTCATTAAACATAGCACTCACCCATCGCATAGCAACAATTCACATTTCAATTTAACGGTTTTTTGCATACACATGCTTTCTCCGACATCGTCTGCACTTTTGAAAAAACATAGTACTTTTTTAACACAATTTTAGTTAGAGAACTACAAAAATGTGTATGTCTCTCACATTAACATTGTTTGTTGAACACCAATAGCAAACTGGCGAAGTAAAGTGGCGGTAATTAGTTAAAAAAGCTACAGTTACTTGTCCCGTTGTCGAAGAAATTAAGCAAATATGTGCATACGACGTTCAAGTAGTTTATAATGTTAATATTGATCTATTATCGTGGAGACGCGAAACTGATTAAAAGGCGCAACTTATCGGGCATATGTTAAAAGCCGATCAAAAACGTTTAACGGTAGAGCAAAACCAGTTTTCTACGTTTAAACGTACATTATCTGAATGAGATCTTAGATTAGATTAATCAGGATATGCTCAGTTTATATTTATTTTTGTAAGCTAATGATTTCGTGATAAGTTTATTTTAACTTTTTCTCTTCAAGTAAACTTTTTCATGCAAGCAATATTTGACCTTAGACTTACAAGTTATACAGTCAAACTTAGAAGTTATGATAGGACATGGCAGAAGTTAGTTCTTGTGTCAGAAACAGAGCACGCGTGGAAGCAAAGGAAATTGCTGCTAAGGACCTACTTCTGTCAAGTGCAGCATCAGACTACCACAAGCAGAATTTCCATTTAAGCACACTGCTTCGGCAAGTAACATAAATGCCTCAATAAAAATTTTGTTGTAATTTTTTTTTTGTAGGTAAACATTAAAACTATTTTAAACACCTATCCAACGTTACATTATCAATGAAACATCGAGACACATAACCGGTTACATTGATTCGTTATTTCAGTAAAAAACTGCTAATACAAATCATAGCTCCAAAGCGCTCGCAGTAACCGATACAAAACGAGTTTCCGATGTAGAACACGATAGTATTATTAATAAGGATGATACAGAAAAAGTCGGTTATAGTGTTAAACTAACGATTTGGGTGACAGTGGTCTACATAAGTGTGACAACGATAGGTTTGAAGAGGTTGCAGTAGTGGGTGCTTTTTACAGTTGTCGGTACTTGCAGCTTGTCTTGATACAGCCTTAGCAGTAATACTGTCAATTCATATACATGTAGAAATGAACCCATTCATGTCAATATTTTATTATAAAATCGAAAGTAACTCTGTCTAATACGCTTTCACGGCTAAACCGGTGCACCGATTTCAATTAAATTTGGCGTGGAGACACTTCAATTCTTAAGGAAGAGCTTAGGCTACTTTTAACACTGCAATCACCGACGTATACGCGGGCGGAAACGCAGGCAAAAACTAATTTGCAAAAGGTAACGTTTACGAATCCCATCAAATTCAATCATCCCTAAAATTAATATGAGTAAAATCGAAGAACTTAACTTTTCATTTCAGGATACTGTCATTTAATTTTTAAAAGAGGTTAATGGCATTTAGGTATTCGCCAAAGAAAAAAGTTACAAAAAACCGCTACAGTTTACAAACAAGAGAAGTGCAACATTGTAATGCTAATCCATGAATCACTCGATCCGGAAAACCAGATGCATCAATATAGGGAACTAACTAGGAAGCGTTGCGGTCTGAATATCAGTCGATCAGTATCAGTGGTGTTAACATTGCGGTTGAGAGTCATCAACACCAGGCGTGCTGGAGCCACGTGGGATAGACGAGTCACTTAGATCACGTTGTTCGTACTGATACGAATTACGTATCTATTTGCGTATTTTATATTTATTTATTACTTAGGTATATACTGCCTCGTTGGTCTTGCGGTTGACGTATGCGACTGCCGATCAAGATGTCTCGGGTTCGAATCCCGGGTCGAGCCAAAAAGAGTTATTGAGTTTTTCTGATTATAGAAATATTTAATAACAGCTCGGAGTTTGGAAGTTGGGGTCCGAACCCCCGCGCCTCGGAGAGCACGTAAAGCTGTCGGTCCTGCGCCTGATCTCTCCCCGGTCGTGTCGGTTAACCGTCCCATCGGATTATGAGAGAGTGGGAACAGAGAGTGCACCTGTGTTTGTGCACATACTTGTGCACTATAATATCTCCTGTGTAGTTGGCTGGTCTCCGTTGAGACTGGATGTCGTGGCCGTTATCGGCTAGGAGAACATTATTATTATTTATTTACTTACAACTTCATGTACTTGTGTACATCGCCGGACTTAATGCCTTAGGCACAGCCGGGGAGGTGGAGAGATCAAGCAAAGTAGGTGCATCAAGGTTGTAGTTGTCCAAAACAAGATATAATTGGCATAAGCTAAAAATTACTAGGTATATATATATCTTTGTAATTTATCTATCTATACTAATATAATAAAGCTGAAGAGTTTGTTTGTTTGTTTGAACGCGCTAATCTCAGGAACAGCTGGTCCGATTTGAAAAATTATTTCGGTGTTGGATAGTCCATTTATCGAGGAAGGCTATAGAGTATATATCATCACGCTACTACTAATAGGAGCGGAGCAACAATGAAGAATGTTTCAAAATTTTTGGGGGAAATTTTCACGCTACGGGCAATATAAGGCGCAAACGAGGTTGCGTGGGTCAGCTAGTTTATTAACAAATTCCATATATTAATTGTTTAGATATGACTTCTGTAGTATTTCCCCTTCGACTTATCTCATATTTCCAACAGGTCGTAATGAACGATGGGACGAATCATCTAAGGGGCGCCACCTCTACCAGTTCTTTCCATCTGTTCGCGAACGGTTGTCGAGGACATGGCTCGAGGTAGATCACTGTGTCGCTCAATTTCTTACAGGCCACGGTAACTTTAAGAGCAAACTACACTCATTTAAATTAGTCGATTCACCATTGTGTCAATGCTCAACACTTGATATCAGCTGTGAACAGTCGGCTCATCATGTACTCTGGGAGTGTAGGCTTTGGTACAATGAACGTAACACAATGCTAAATAGTTTACAAATGACATCTGGGGCGGTATACTATGAGGATCTTGTGTCAACTGCGGTGAATTTCCGTGCGTTTAGGCGATTCTGCCATACATACTATAGTAATCAAATATAGCTCACTTAGGACCCCTAATACTTTATCCGTGGTGCTTCCCGGTTTGAAAAAGGTGTCTGCCCATTTTGACTACATTTTGTCTCCCGCTTTGCTAAGGAGGGAAGTGGATTTATCATTTCCAACTCCTCCTGTTTTTCTTCTGATTAATTTCGTTGCGGGTTCCAAGACAGTTAATTTTCTTCCTGGGACTTCCCGAGTGTCATAACTCGGTGTGTTCGTGGGTCACTGCTGTTGATCCTGGTGTACAGGAGTTACAGTAGTGGGAATGTGGGCGGGATTAGTCCCATAAAAAAAAAGGTCGTAATGACCGTAGGAACAAGCTTGAGGCACCATGAGGTAAAAGGTTGAAAAACCACACACATTTTTTCAAAATGAGTTATATTTTTTATTACCTGATTAATTCAAGTGAAATGATAGATCTCAGAAGTTGTAGTTTCAAGTTCAAAATTGCTCATTTTATTACGTTAATTGCAGCACTAAACTACCACTTTTTTAAAATGTCCTCACGCATTAAACTGATTGCCTCGGTAGCGTAGGTAGTGGTAGCAAAAGCGACGGATGTGCTTGAGGTCTCGAGGTCGATTCCCGGGTCGGACCAAATGTTTGTATTATTTACAAATATTAGTTTCGGAGTTTGGGTGTTTTCTATGTATAATATGTATGTATTTACAAAAAAAAATGTATGTATTTATGTCAGTGTTCTAGTACCCATAACACAAGTTCTGCTTAGCTTGGGACTAGATGGCGTTGTGTGTAAGATGTCCGAAATATTTATGTCCTGAATATTTTCATTACCTAGGTTCGAACTTGAACTCTTGCCGACAAGTTAGCAAAACGGTTAGTAAAAGGAAAATTTTAGGCAGTGTGAAGCAGTTTGTCCTCTCCAATAGTATAAGAGGACACTTCAACGTGACGGTAGCTGAAGTGACTGGAAGTACACTTGAGATAAATAGACAAGTGGAAAAAACGATTTTCAATGACTTCTTATCATTAACGATATTGCCACTATGGACATTACAGTTCATTTATTAAATAACAATCTAATTTATGCTAAAATAGATGAGTTCATCATATATAAACATAAATTATTAAAATTACATAATATCTTATTGACACTCATAAAATTCTTGATACTTGATCTTGAACTTGATATAGTTGTAGGTCGTTATGAATATGACATTTGCATTTAAATTGATTACGAATAGTATAATGGATATATATTAATTTGTATATTGAATGTTAAAGTTGGTTTGTTAACGTTTCAAGAACTCAATGAAATGAAATGAAATCATTTATTCTGCAATTAGGTTGCATAAGCACTTTTGCAAGTTAAACTTTTTTTGAGCAGATGAGTTTGGCCTTTCCTAACTAACTAACAAAAAGTTCTATTCCAAGAAAGGAGGTTGAAATAGAACAGTATCACATTTTTGAAATTATTTTGGAATATACCTTTGTTTATAGCAGACCTGAAATTAAAATTTACTGAATAAAAAACACTTTTTTTTTTTTAAAAAACCAAATTCAGTTTTAACCTCTTTAGAAAGTGACTAAAAAAAAACATTGTTAATTTGGGAATATAGTAATAATACTGACCAACTTTACTTTAGTTCTATATTTAAACACACACGAATCTACAGAATAAAACAGCTAAACATGCATATATTAGATTGTATACCAGGGCGCGGCGTACACCGTTAACGAAGTAATCTCGCCGGCCCCAATTTCAGCTATAACCCTAGAATTGAATCGCACTTGTTACGGTGTAAAATGAAATCTCGTTAAGTACTTAATTAGCTATACGATGAAATATGTAGCAGGGTCTTGAAATATAAAAGGTATTGGGTACAAGAGAAATGGGACCTTCGAACAGATTGTGTTAATTAAAATTTTAGTCGTTGCTAAGAGATTTCAGCCCCTTGTTCGAGAAGGGTTAACCTTGTCTGGCTTTACGAAAGTTACTATATATGTTGGAGTTTATTTAACACGGGTACGATGTATTGTTGATGGCAGGAGTCTACTAACTTCTGCGAATTCATATGAACTATTAGAGCAGGATTTCGGCAAAGTGATTATCGGAAAATCAAATCAAAAACTTATTTGCGTTGCGAATCGGTATTTGGATATTAATAAATTAATATGTATTGCTTGAGAAGAAAGAAGAATTAAGGGCTATGATCCTGATTTGCTCAAGCCGTCATAACTCAAGGTTTTCTCCTTATCTACCTTACAAGCTAATTAATCCCTTGAGTGCGAAAGGTAGGTATTTAATATGGCTATGCCTCACCCCACGGTAATATAGTGATGTTAATAATAAATAAGTAATAAATAAATAAATATTTCGGAAATCTAACACACAACCATCAAGTCCCAAACTAAGCAGAGCTTGTATTATGGGTACTAGACAACTGATATGAATACTTATATACTTTTTTTTTGGAAATACATACATATTATACATAGAAAACATCCAAACTCCGAAACAAATATTTGCAGATCATACAAACATTTGTTCCGACCCGGGAATCGAACCCGAGACCTCAAGAATAGCAGTCGCGTACGCTACCACTGCGCCACCGAGGCAGTTAATGTACCGCTTATTTCGGTCACAGCGGCCAGTCTCAACGGAGACCAGTCAAATACGCAGGAAATATTATAGTACTTCCTCACTTCATAATTATTGGCGGCGGTAATGATGTGCGGTCATCCGAAACGGCCGGGGAGAGATCAGGCGCCTACGTCTTTACATGCTCACGAGGATTAAGGCACTTACTTCCAAGCTTCGGGTTGTCCCCAAACCTGGATAAGCGAGAGTTCAAGGGAGCACAATCTCATTCTCGCTTATAGAGGGTTCTCACTAACCCGAGTTTCTCGCTAATGCAGGTACATGGGTAGCGTTTCTCTCTTATAGAGGTACGCAGCAATAACAAGACATATATTCATGCACTATGTATGTAATTTTATTTTATTTAGAACTTTTAGTTCCACGAAATAGAAAAGGAACAATATTGACGAGGAAACAATACAAAAACAATGGTAAGAAGTTCCACGAAAGTTAAGATAAATAAGTCATAGTCAAATAAGTCGTAAAATAGCAGATGTTAAATTTGTAATTTGTTTTGTCATTTGTTCCTCCTAAATAATATACATAAATAAATAAAACTCGACTGTCACTTATAGAGGTGTAGATAAGTAGCAGTCTCACTTACGGAGGTCCATGACGGAAAAACGACTCTCTCTTACAAAGGTTTCTGTTTCTCGCTAATAGAGGTTTTGGGAGCTTAAAATGACGGGTCCTGGATATTACTCTCACTTATAGAGTTTTCTCACTTATCCAGTTCTCACTTACCCAGGTTTGACTGTATTTCTATAATCAGAAAATTTTAATAACACTCTTTGTTTTGATTAGATTCGAACTCGAAACCTCTTGATCAGCAGTCACATACGCTAGCCGCTAGCCCAACGAGGTTGTAACGGGAATTCAGAAGTAAATGTACGTAATTGACTAAAAATATGTGTTTTTAGAACACCTACATATTTCTTTTAAAATATGTTATTGCTACATTCTATTTATTTCCACTATTCTGACCACTTCATTCACAGCCCGCCCAGTAGCAATAATCAGAATAAGTTATAATAAATTTCCCTATGACTGATTTATTAAAACGATTTGCTTAACGGTGACATCATATTGAATGAAAATACATATACATATAATAATATAAATAATGTCTCGATGCGACTTATTGATGTTTTCAATCAAAGTAATAACCTTTCATTGAGTTTTATGTTTAGTAACATTAGCAACTGTATAAAGTGAATAAACCTTAATTGAAGATTTTTATGATTTTCAATTTATATTTTATTGATAAAGACGAAAGCATTCCAGACACCGTTATTCTGACGTCGGACTTTCTCGGTTCACATTTAGTCAAGTTAGTGAGTATTAGCAGACTGACTAACGAATCTAAAGCCTATAAGCAGATTATATACCTTATGTGAACTAAAAGTAGGATCGGTAAAATGTGAGCTGTTTAAACGTTTGCATGTATATAACTTTCCGGTTTTGGTAAGCCTTTTATGGAAAAAGTACTACATACACACAGAAGTATTAAAATATTTCATAATTGCAGTTGTTAGCTCATCACAAATCTATTTCATACTGACCTACAATAAATTGTACACAACAGAATCCTGTAGCAGCGACAGTGACAGAAATTGTATGTTTAAAATTACCTGAAACAAAACAGAGATACAAAATTAGATAAATTATCTTCAAAACGGATCAATATTATCGAAAGCTGTCACGTCTAGATCAAGATGCACTTTATGCCAGTCACTTACATCTGGCCTATTCTAAACGTATGTAGGTCTGCATCGGTGGTCAAAAGGTTCACTATGTCAGTGGCGCGAGGGAACTGCGCTCGCGCTTCAACCATTAAACAAAGGCTCAATTCGATTGCACATTATGGCGGTTAGATTGGTACAAATTATTAAACAGTACAAATAATAGTGCAAGGTTATTCTTCGAAGTCAGTAAGTTTTGATAAAGAACATTTTAGATGTCCTTTTACAAGTCAGTATGGGTATAGCAAGCCAAATAGAGTAATCTAAGATACTAATAGATAGACGGCAACCGATTTCTTAAGAATTTATAAAATTATTAAAAACGTCGTGTGGTGTCGTGGGACACCAGATAGGAACGAAGTTCCTTATCATAAAATATAATAATACAGGCAACTACCAGATGTATGCAGATGGCGCTATACATTTTTTTACTTACGCTTTTTTTATTTAACGTTACGGACGTTTTTAGCAGGCTAAAATTTACGCTCCAAAGCACGGAAGTTTTAGGCTGCGAAAAACTCAATATATTTCAGAAATATAATAAAAAGGTATAAAATGTTATATCCTTTTTTTTATTATTTGTTCAAGAGAACGCACGCCGGTCGTGCATACGGGCTTGCCAATCGCAGCGCTGCGTCGGCGCAGCCGCAAGTCGGGGTCGACACGCGCCGCTCCCGTGTAATCGGTAATGACAGGATACTTCAATATAAAATTGTGACTTTACCCGTGGCTCTCATTTTAATGTTATTATAACATAGGTTCAAAAGCCCGTTATAGTTGGACCGTTTAGTCTAATACTATCATCCAACTGTTATTCTAAACGTTGGTGAGATTGTTAGCCGACTTCAAAAAAGGAGGAGGTTATCAATTCGACTGTATTTCTTTATGTTTTTGACTTTTGACTGGGTGAATCGATTTTAATGATTCTTTTTTTTATTTAAAAGCTGGTGCTTCCCGTGTGGTCCCATTTCACTTTCGTCGTTTTTTTTTTGATAATATTTGTGATAATTTTTTAGAAAAATTACAAGGAAAGACATGTTGACAAAACTGAATTGTTTATATAGACTGGTTACTAATTTACTATTAATAGGGGCCTTGACGATACATCCAAGTGCTGAGATGTCTCTACGAACCCGCTACCATGTCCGTCCAAGTACAAAATCAGCAAACAAGGCCCATACCATTGCATGAGGAGTGAAGCAAGGGGATGTTATTGCCCGTATTGGGGGTGCACTCTTTATTAGTTTCATTGAACACTTAAGAATGAACACATAGTTTTGAGAAAGTCTGAGTGTAAATCCTTAAGGAATATCGTGATGTAAATGAAAAAGAATACAATTTCTAGTACGACAATGAGGTTAGATTCTGCATCGTCCAGCGACTTATGAAATTTTAATACCGTAATATATAGTAGTTTAGCGGTAAGCTAGTCATTGTTAGGCTGTTAATGGAAAGTGAAAACGTAAGCGCTTCTTACAAATGTTAAAATGAATATAGAAAACGTGATATCGTCGTTACAGTCACGGTGCCAATTTCAATATGGTTTATGCTTATTTTATTATTCTAGTAATTACTTTCGTTGGTTCTCTGTGAAATGAATTAAAACATTCTTATTTTCAATATACACATTCACCACTCAAGTACAGATTTAGATGTGTTACTTGAATGTAAATTACCCAAAAAGTATTGAAAATCCGTGTCTTGTTTGTCTGGAAGCGATCGCCGTGAGCGATAAGACCGCCTATTGTAACATTTGCATATTTTGTAACTCTTCCTTTGTTTTCTCGTTGTAATTTTGTATGTATACAATAAAAATATGAATAAATAAATAAAATTCACTGCACTACTCGATTACGTACTTTATCACATTTTTCTTTTTTCACAGTAATCCTTGAGTCGCGGGGGACGTTAGAGTGGATAGAGTGGATTTCACAATTTTTTTTCCTATGCGGGCATCGAACCCACAACACACAACGTAGAAGGAAACAGCGTGATAACCGCTTAATAAGAACATGTTAAGATTAAAACCACTGTTGGATCCGTGCACTTAAGTCAATCTTGAATTATTATGGAGTTGGATTTTGAAGATATATATAACTACTTATCTTCTTATTAATAAACGTTATTCAACTTTAATCAACCATTCTGTGTTATTTTCAACTTTAAACTAACAACCTTTAAGTTAAAAATAACCCAGTTTATAAATAAGGCCGTTAATATTTATGCTTGTGACTTCTGCGTTGCAATCGTTCATCGGTAGTCGCTTTCCATCACATGACCTGTTTGTTTGTTTGCCCCTATATCATAAAGAAATGAATGAACTTCTTGTTGATAATTTCAATTATTACTTGCATACAGTAATTAAAAACTGTATCGCATTGCTTTGATTCATTTATTCAATGTTCGCAATTTAATTTTATAACTGTCTCATGGCCTGTCATCATTAGCATCGTTCATTGAAGAAGAGTTCTGGTGAGCATTTTTTATTGCATCATCTTCTTATTGATATTTTATTCTTTTACAGATTTGACATCAAATTTTACTAGCTGATATTAACTAATAATTTTATGACTTTGTTTGTTCGATACGTGTTTACGCCTAAATCACAAACCGATCCGAAAAATCTTTCACCAATGGACTAACTAATATTAACTAATAATATTATGGCTTCGTTTGTTTGATACGTGTTCACTCCTGAATCATAAAACGATTTGAAAAATATTTCACCAATGGAAAGCTACATTATCAGCCAGTAACATATTTTAATCTTCACCACGATATACGCGAGGGCGTAACCGCGACCAAAAACTTGTAGGTTATAAACTGAATAATAAAATGCCAAAATTCAATATAGTTGTTGATTTGAATATATAAAGATAAGCACGTGAGCAAGAGCGCTCACATTGTCAACTTGATAAAGGAGATTTAAGACGTTTTGGTATCACAGGATATAACCGTAATCAATTTATCTGTGATTGATGATCGCAATCAATATCGTGTGCTCCTCGCTTACAGCTACTGTCACAAGTTGTTCGATACCGAATACCAATAATAAAATTGAAGTGTAAGTTCAAATTAACAGATTTTTACGCATTTAGAGTATGAAAGTTTATAGGTAGTAAATATATAAATATATTTTTAAAACTTTTGACTGAACGTTTCTTTGTTCCGGCTTTGACGGGATTTTCACTGGCAGATATCTGATGTTATAAAGACAAATTTTATTTAAAAGTACCGCAACATGGAGCACGCAACACCGCGGGGCGCAGCTAGTATTTCATATATATGAGATTAATTATAACACGATGAGTCGATTAATCTTTTTGGCGGTACCTCCAAGCGGGTGACAAAAATACTATTTGAGTATTAAAAATATAATGGATAAATAATCTATATTTACTTTAAGTAAACATACCTTAGACGTAATTTATACGGGTCACATGTCCAAAAGATTTGGAAAAATTCTTAAAAATGTTGTAAGACTACATTTTTAACGCAAGCCGGAAACAAGACAAATATGATACTAATATTAAAATTAGTAACTTAAAAAATATACATATTATACAAAGAAAACACCCCAATTTCGATGCAAATATTTGTAGATCATGCAAAACAAACATATTTGGTCCGACCCGAGGGTCGAACCTGCGACCTCAAGCACAGCAGTTGGATACGATGCCACTACGCGACCGCAGCAATATCGAGACGTTGTTTTGACTTAAAATTACGATCGATGGATCGATGTCATTTGATCGGAACGTCTTTAGATTTCGTAATATACAGTAATCTTTTAAATATTGCCACGGTAAACCGTAATCAAACGCTTACAGCCCAATAAAATCCACGCTTTATAGTACGAATTAAAATTAACCATTTACGTGAGAATCAAAACATTCGAATAAAGAACTTAAGCCTCGTAAATGGAGAAAAACGTTGATTGATTCAATAAATTTCAAGACGAAATATACAACCAATACATATCAATTAATTTGCATAATAAGTTCGTTGGTACAGAATCGTGCACGTGAGCAACGGTGTAGAATAATCATATGCAGAGGGTTACAAACGTCTTAGCGTCCTTTACTTAGGTAAAAGATACACTGCAAAATTGAAAAGATTGCACTTAAAAGAAAATCGGTTAGTATTTAATATTTACAATTTAATGGAATATTGCATAATAATTTTTAGGCACGATATAGATTTTGGTTTGTACCATAAGCCTAGAAATAAATTTAGTCCCTAATCACTCATAACATTAATAAAATTGCTATGTATTACTAACTGATAAATAATTGTTATTTTGACTTTAAACATGCAATATTACTGAATGGCGGGGATCAGTTATTGGTAAAAATCGATAAAAATATGAGTTCCACATACCTAAGTAAAACATTTTAGAACTTTATATCACCGTAATTGAGTCCCGAATATCTTCCCTTTTGATAACTAAAAAGCTTAACTAAATTCAAATTAAATAGTAAAAGATGATTTTTTTCTTTTTTGGAATAATTAAAACAGTAAGGTTATTATTGTGTATATTATATTTTCTATACAACGTAAAGACTTCATAAATCGAATTCATATCTATACTGAACTTAATCTACGGTCGTCGCAAGGTGCGCGAGCGCCGCGCACGGTCAAGGCTAGCCGTTCGCTTTTTATCGATCGCCAAAGTTCAGCGATCTCGATGAAGAAGTGAATCAACTACAGCAGTCAGGGTGGTGCGTGCTTTACTATAACTTGTAATTTACGATGCGATGTCAGCAAAGACAGATTGGAGCTTCGTTTATTCTGTTAGATTTATTAATAAGGTGGAGCAAACGCTTTCTAAGGAAGAATAGACGAAACTCATAGAAAAAAGATGTACCAAATATATTTTTTTGTAAATATTTTCGAAGCTACAAAAAAATTTACTGTCTACCTACATTTTGCTACGACGTAGTGATGTAGAGCGCCTACTCTGGTCGAGCAAAATTAATATTTCGTGGTCTTACTGATGAATTTTCTTAATGAGCAACCTGAAAAACCATTTTTCCTTTTTTTTTAATGTTGAAGCTCCACCGTTACCTGACTCAAACATTATCAGAAGTTAAACGATTTAAACGTCAACGCATACCCTGAGGAAAAGGGGCCGGATGAAGGAGGATGAAACTATTAGTATGAAAATTAAGGTATTCAAATTCCGAGTCTTAAAATGGAATATTTTTAGAACCTTTCTATTACTAAACAGACATTTTAATTAGCATAAACATGGAATGGAAGCATTAGCTTAATCTGCTGTTTGAATCTAAATAATCGTATATTAAATTATGCGCCGTTTCAGTTGAATGTTTATAGAACATCAGATATGCCAACAGTGCGGTAAACGAAAGCCGAATATAGTATAAGCTTTATAAATAAATTGATATTCACATTCTAAATGAAACACAAGTATTTACTAATGAAAAAGGAAGGTCAATAACCTAGGAATCGTATTACATAATAATTTGTGTGAAAGAAGAAATTTCAATGATCAAGCAACAGATAGGCATGCAGATGAAAGAATCATGTAACACCAGATGCATAGTTTTATTATAGATAAGCTACTTTTGCCAACGCAATGAGTATGGTGTCCCCATTGTTGGTTTCTACTTAAGCTTTCCATCAAGCTGAGCAGTTGCACATTGGCAAGTTTCCAAATAAAAACAAAAATAGTTGGCGCTCCTTGGGGGAGACCTTCATTCAGCAGTGGACAATGATTGGTTGATACAACGTATTTTAAGCAATCATTAAGTATACGGTATGAAACTTACATGCAGAAATACGGTGTTTCGAGATAAGAATGTTACACATACATAAAAAACAAATATATACAAGCAATAAAAATGCGGACAGGTCCAACAGATTATGAAAACAATTAACAAACGGGGCAGAACAAATGATCTCAATCCATACAATATTACATGAAAATTTAGAACAAGGTCAAGAATTGTCTCAGGGGACCAAATGGACAATGATCAACGCACACCCGACCGTGGGAGTGATCTTTGAGAACATTAGACCAAATTCTAACAATACAAATACTATGACATATCACACTCTAGCTACTAGTTAAGACACACAGCCAAGGTAATAAAGATCAAAATTCAGTAACAAGAAGTGTTGTTTATGGCAAATATAAAATTGTCGATGTAGAATTTAACGATGCTAAAATCGGTGTTCATGTTAATAAAGTTTAGCCGGAATAGGCGGGCGTGACAGAAACGATACCATTTACTCTTGCACGAACATTTTATGTATTACATTAATTACGGTAACTACGATGCGAAATGCTGTATTAAGACATTGCCTTTGAGACTTACATGGTTTCTAATGTTTTCGATTGAACATATTGCCATTTAAACACTAAATAGAAACAATTAAACATTTGTTAACATTCAGGTAGTAAGTAGAAACCAAAACATTTTGTCTTTAGTTTATAGCGACTGGTGTAGTACAAAAACAACTAATCTTACCACAGAAATGATTTAAAATTTTAGTCTCATCGTATTATTAAAAGCTATAAATCTCACACTACGAAACTGGACCACTTTTTTGATATCATATCAATTACACCTTGTCCATAGACAATTTATGTATAAAACCTACAATTACCGTCAAAGGCAATACGTTATCTGGTCTATTGAGAGGCAGTGATTGCCTGCAGCTGATCGTAGATGGCCAGTGTTGGGAACTATCTAAGAATAACTGTCTTTGCCTGCAAATCATTATAACTTTTCCTATCAACGTATAACGGTGATTCCAACACCGCGGTTACTGCAAACTTATCTACTGGTTCTACTGCTATCGAGACTTGATAATCTATTGCTTACAGTCTCACTATTACGAGTAGCCGATTACGTTTTTGTGATAGTTATAAATGAATAACGTAAAGGTCTATTAAAATGTCGTTTATCGTGTGAACTTTGTGACTATTATGAGGGAGGGTGAGAACGTTTTACGATCGCATGAAAGAGTTCAGATAAAAAAATTAACTTACATTTTCGAATAAGTTATAATAAAATGACATAACACAATTTTTTCATGTAATTCATCAGTCTGACGATTCCAAATTATCTATCAATATTTATTAACCAAAAATCACGATTTCACGCTAATTATAGAAATTTAAACTAACTTCACATATAGGTATGCAATATTTAGTCCTCTTTAACCACTTAGCGTGGTGTATGCATTTGCATATACACATACGACAAAACGTGCTCGTTAACTGCAGTCTTCCGGACTCTAAAGGATAATATCCACTGAACAGCTCGCACCGTATCGAATCGGACAACATCTGATCGAATACGACGATAGACGTACGCGTAAACAACCGGCCAACGGTGTGTATTCGGCGGCGCGCGGCTCCACATAATTATACACAGAACTGAAGTAAAAAGTAAATCTACATATTGAAAAGTACTCCCGAGCAACGCATAAACATAGGCACCGCGCATAAAAAAGAAAACCACGCAGCGAAAACGCAAGAAAAAAACATTAATTCTCAATACCTGTCTAGTTTTCTTTACAAAAAGTAATGATATCCCACCAAAAATATAAATGTAAAAAAGGAGAGCCAAGGTCAAATCTAACCTACTTTAAGATCTCACATTTTTAAATAACAACAATTGTTACAGGTATCCAATAAAGCAAAAAAATAGAGTTTAATACTTGTTCATAATATTACTTTGTTCCTATAAATACATATTTGGATAAATAAATAAATAAATAAATATTTCGGACATCTAAACACACAACGCCATCTAGTCCCAAGATAAGCAGAGCTTGTGTTATGGGGTACTAGACAACTGAAACAAATACATATATACTTTTTTTTTTGTAAATACATACATATTATAGATAGAACACACCCAAACTCCGAAACAAATATTTGTAGATCATACAAACATTTGGTCCGACCCGGGAATCGAACCCGAGACCTCATGATCAGCAGTCGCTAACGCCAACCGCGAGACCAACGAGGCAGTCAATAGGATGTTGCATAGAATTTGGCATTCAGTTAGATCTCCATTCTTTTTGCTGCTAAGCCCACAGGCAAGCATAATTTTTGTATTGAATTGGTTTTTTTCCTTTATTATGCTTTTGGTGCGATCGCATTCACAACATTATCCTGTAACGTTTAGATTTCATTGCTCTCCTCGAGCGAGTATATATCAATTTCTAAGAATATTTCCTTATAAATTAAATTAGAATGACAACGTTTTTGGCGCTTCGTGGCAAAACATGGGTACTAATCGTTTTTGTTTTTCATCATAATCTCAATTTATCTATTACGTTGCTACATAATCAGGTAGCGTTATAGATAAAATCATGACATTGTTTAGCTTATTTATGCCTGCTTTTTGAAGTTCTTAGTCACAATACAATTAGATAAACTAAGATTAACTGTCATAACGGATTACGCAACAATTCGCAACATACCGCAAGTTCTAACCACTGATGAATATTTGCATATATTTATGGATTTGTTAGTATATTATTATAACATGACAAAACCTGACAATACATATTGATCAGTTAAGGTAAGCTAAGCTAAGAGGTTCTTCTCTTAAAGTTATGTTTACCTTGCTATCGTTACGGTGTTTTGAACGCAATTAACAAGTTATCACGCTAATAAATCTGTCGAAAAGATAAAGTCCAGATAAAAATACCTCCGAAACCAGGCATCAGTCTATAATCTCCGAACAAATTATAATGGACATTTTATTGATTCTTTTATAATATTTAAATTTTCTCGTGGAAGCGTCATATGACGTGGTGGAGCTAAACCTCGTCACAAATAGGATGGCTCGTTCTAAGTTCTACCAGAACCGATAGCCGATGATAAGCAGTTTTTTGACTTCGAAAAATGGAGGAGGTTCTCATTTCGAATATTTAATTTCTTATGTGTTCGAGCGTAAATACGTCCTCTATATACGAATTTGAATTTTTATTTATTTTCGGAGGGGATTGATTCCGAAATGCTTCCATTTGAATGTCACATAGATCTAAAGATGAATCTGAAAATTTGTACCGTTTGCTTTTCGCAGAATGGCTGAAGTTACCAGAGCTCAAACCACTTCTCACTTTTCCCCCTCACCCCCGGAGTCAGTTCGTTCGTTTATTCATTTGACGGTTACTCTATAAATAAAATTGCAATATTTAATACAAAATATCCCAGTAATAAAACTTCATCGTTTAAAATGAACTACTGGAATTCCATTACAGATACGACAGGTGCCCTTACTATACTGCCTGGCGCCGGAGGCTCTACCTTTTACCGTGTCAGGTGGAAGCATCCCACTACTCCACGCCTCGAGGCAAAAAGTAATAAATTGCGAGTGATAGATCTCAGAAGTTGTAGTTTCAAGTTCAAAATTGCTCATTTTACTACGTTCATTGCAGCACTAAATTACCACTTTTTAAAAATGTCCTCACACATTAAACCGACTGCCTCGGTAGCATAGGTAGTGGTAGCAAAAGCGACTGCTGTGCTTGTGGTCTCGGGTTCGATTCCCCGGTATCCGACCCCCAATGTTTGTTTGAACTGCAAATATTTGTTTCAGAGTTTGCGTGTTTTCTATGTATAATATGTATGTATTTACAAAAAAAAGTGTGTATGTATTAATATTTGTTGTCTAGTACCCTTTGTAAATGCTCTGCTTAGTTTGGGACTAGATGGCGTTGTGTGTTAGACGTTCAAAAATATTTTGACTATTAAACTTGCTAAAGCGTTCCAAATATTAATATTTAGTTGTTTGTGTTAAACGTGTATTAGAAACCGTTGCACAAATCATGTAATGAATCTATTCAATAAATAAATAGAAATGAAAGAAATATTATTGGGCTTTAGGAATACACATAATCATCGTCTTCAGCCTATCGCAGTCCACTGCTGGACATGGGTCTCTCCAACTGCCTAATAAATCTAAATGACTAGACTTATTAAGTAATAAGAGATTCCTAATACATGTATTTAGACTCAGCTTTTTCTAAAAGAATAAAACAAAACGAGGGGTAGAATACATTTTATTCATAAAGTGACATGCAAAGTAATAAATACGATTCGCCCTAGAAACATAAAACGAGTAGTTCAACAGGTTTTGGTGAATGAATATTTATTATCATAACTGTCTGACAACTTTTTGAGTTTTAAGGTTCTTTATACTAAGTTTCGTCATATTGATGGTCTCTGGACAATCGATATTTTTCGATGCAGTTCGTTTAAAAAGACATAGCAGCTTATTTGCTTTTTTACGTTTTTACTGTTATCAGGATTGGTACTTATATACTTTGCTTTACAACTGGCATCCAACGAAAATAAATACAGTGTCATCGGGTAAAAACGTGAAGCAGGGCAACAGGGGTGCGTCTAAATGTAAATTTACATCTAAACCTTTATAGATCAATCTTGGTAAATGTATGTGAAAATGATAAAGATATGTTAAGAAAGGAAATGATTATTCAAATAGGCTCACCTCTTCCGGATATTACTATCCATACTATACATATACATACCTATAACCGCAAAATTCACTCTTCGATGAATATTAATTCATAAAATACCGTTTTAGCGAAGTAACACAACGAGAGCGACAGGATTTCATCAAAGTATATTAAAAAAAAACGATCGTGATTGATAAACCTTTATGAATTGTAGTAATTAATATTTTGATTATTAATGTGTACGATTTTGAAATTAATTGCTTCGATGTTTATTGGTGTGTGTCATTAGGAATTACTATAGGAATTACGGTACTGTTTCGAAGTGGCGCGTGGAATTGCACGAATGACCCTCGAGAGGAATCTCCAAATGGAAAAGCAGAAACACACATAATAATGGGTTCTTTTACAATAAAAATTAAAGGTATTGTAATGAATATAAAAGTCTTTAAAATATTTATTATCGACGAACGCTAGTTTGTTTCTTTTGTTCCATTTTTGAGCTATTTCAGATATTTCTTATTTTATTTGATCTTATTCTAATACTAGAAATGCTTAAATGAGTCTGTTTGTCCTTCTTTCTTCAACCATGATCGTTGGAAATGTATGAACCTGTCGAAAAAGAACACAGTCATTCAAGCATGTGTTTTGTAAAATGCATCGAGACATGTAAGTAAGATGGCGACATTATCTAAATAAAGGTGGTTCAATGACAAACAGGTGGAACACTGTCATCAAAGATGATTCACGCGGTAATATTTGTAAAACGTGATAGGTATTTGTTTAAAATCATTATCTAAATAAAAACATATCTAATTTTATAAATATTGGCTTTGCCCGGTGCTTCGCTCTTACAAGTGTAGATTTTGTAATAATTGTCATGTTATTAGGAGACAGAGGAGCAAACAGTTCACTTGAAGGCATGTTTCAGTTTAATTTCTCAATAGCTTTTGAACGCGGCTCCGCTCGCGTGTATGTCTGTAATCGCGGTAAAGAGTAGCCTATGTTCTTTACGTATGCCCCTGCCATAATGACTCTACTATGTCTGATGGAAAGCATAAGCAGAATCCAAGAGTGGTGGTCACTATACTCATTGCGAATGCAGAACAATGCAACAGGGTGCCCCATACTGTTGCGGGCTAGTGATGCTTCTGCATCATTGGACCTCCGGTCTCGCACTCACCAACGAAACACGACAGTACGCATATTGTGATTTTTCGTTTATCTTCTATGCGTGGGTAGTACCGTCCTAGTCGAGCCTGCCGTTAGAGCTGAAATCAGCGTGGCTCTATCTGTAGAATCAAGACTGTCTTTATCAAGAATCAAAATATCATTAAGCCATACTTCATGGAAATCGGTGCAGCGTCTAAACCGTGAAAGCGTTACAGGCAGAGTTGCTTCATGTAACTGTACATCAGTTTCAAGTTGCCCTACTCGTCTTCTTCAACTTTCCGGCTCTTCAAACTACTTCTAGGGTAACTAGGCAGGGTAACAAGGCAACTAGGGTATGCCTACTACACTACTCTGCTCAGGCGGTTCCGTTATAGGGTTTGTTTCAAGTTGCTCCTCTTACGACACATCATCATCCCGGGATGAACAAAGTGGCGCCACTCTTCATCCTCAATCTAAACCACACGGAATAATTACGGATGAAAGTAATAAAAAACGTTAAAACGATAATCCATTGCAGCGAGCATTGATATTTGATTTATCAATTTGACAGTATAACGGTTTAACTAAAGTGGTCGCTGTTAATGCCTGCTGGCTGACATACTTATTTGAACAGGCTTGTTACTAAGTACCTCGTAATATAGCATAATATGCTGTAGATTACTGAAATAAATAACACTATAAGTTTTCGTGTGGTCGTGGTTAAGAATAACGAGTGTCACCATCCTTGTTCATCACATGAGTGTCGTAAGGGGCTGTTAAGGAAGAAAATTATGCAAGGCAACATCACTGCAAATAGAAGGGAAACTTGGTGGAAAGTCTAAACCTATCCGCCTGGCCAGGGTGGTTTAGAAAGTCCTTTTTTATTACCAAATAAATAAAATTGGAGTGTCTGTTTGTAATATTAAAATAAGCGCTTTTTATTAAATGCATATGTATGTATACACACGGTACATACACCAAAAATGTATTTTAAATTTATTTTGTCTGTCTGTCTGTCTGTTTGTTTCGGGTAATCTCTGAACGAGATTTTCACTGGCAGGTAGCTGATGATCCAGGGAGTAATTTAGGCTACTTTTTTTAGACTAACTTTGTGCCGCGGCGTTACTCGCTGTACGACGATAACCGCAGTTAACACTACGAGGATCAGCTAGTGAAATATATAACCACTTTCTGCGTTTCTTTTCAAACATGCGCGGTACAGCTCGGCCAAATTCACATTTAAAAGAAAAACGTGTAAATCGGTTTAATAGTTCCAGAGTTTATTTTGAAAAAAACATTGACGATGACTTGAGATCAGCAGAATGAAAACTTAATGAGGAAATAATGTTCAAAGACGTTTATTTTTTTGCTATTTCGCTATAAATTTGGACTTCACGGTTATTATGAAGCTAAATAAGATGAATACATTTGATCATCTAATTCTACACAAAAAGTAGAGTAATGACTAGTTACAGTGCAAACAACTGCAATATTTTACTTGAAATGTAACAAAGAATACATCTCTATACTAATACTAGCTGTCCCGGCAAACGTCGTTTTGCCATAACTACTAATAAATTAAAAATTAATTAAAAAAACATTGTCCAGCGGACAAAATTGTGAATCTAAACGATTCCCAGATCCCCTTGAACATACACAAAAAATTTCATCAAAATCGGTCCAGTCGTTTGAGAGTAGTTCAGTGACATACACACTCACAGAAGAATTATATATATAAAGATTATAAAACAGAAGCGATTAATACGTATATGTTTGTTTGTTACGCGAACTACTAGTCCGTATCTTAAACTTCTTAGCGTTGGATAGCCCATCTAACAAGGAAAGCTTAAGATTATACCTACAACATCACGCTTCAACCACAAGAGTCAGATCAACGATAAATGTTGCAAAATGTTGTCTTTTATTCTGTAAAATGATTACAAGAACTTCTTTCACAGATGAAACTTTATAGAGCAGATGACTCTGATAAAATAAAAACTTGAGAGGTGTCAAGGGACACCCGGATGGAATGAAGTTATAGTTTGTACCTCAGTAGTCGATGCTTTAGTTGTTTTGCTATTAAAATAAAAAAAGCAAAAAAATTGTACATATATACACACACACACACACACACACACACACACACACACATATATATATATATAGCAAAAAGTGTCGTTACACTTTTTCCGTCTAGCGCCCTTTCGCAACGCGTCTTACGTATCCTTAAGGAACTTCGTTCCAATAATTATTTTTTACCGACTTCAAAAAAAGGAAGGACGGTTTCAATCTAATTGTTTTTTTTTTGGAAGACGCAGTCGATATTGTGCGGGTCAGTTAATATGTAAAGACACACGAAAAATACCATACACGTTGGAATGTTTCGAAAATGTAAACGCTATTGTTACGCCGGAAACATTGGCATCAGGAAGCGTAAATATGAGCGGAAACTCAACGATAATGTTAGCTCATCTGCTGTCCCATAATCGCCATGTTAAACAAAAAACAATAATATTACAACAACATGGACATAATTATACAACATTAATGTTATAATAATGATATATCTCTATAAAAGGAGAACCTATTTGATAATTTAGTTTTAGTTGTGACTATACAAAACACATATATGTATAGCTAAGACACTACGAAATCGAATGTCAATAATTTCACGAGTTTATAATTGAGATTGATCGTATTTATGCAGTTTTGTAATTAGTTGATGAGAATTGGATTAGAATGATTTCCGGAACACTAATTACAGAAAACCATCTTTACAAAATATTAACCAACCAACATTTTGCTTTGCTTAACTTATTTATAATACTTTGTCGCATTAAATGGTATCACTTTAAATCGATGTGGAAGTATGTATGTATTCCTATCATTGGGTCGTCACAGGCATATTACAAGTTGAGTCACAGTTTTTCGTCAAAGCTCAAATTTTCATAAGACCTGCAGCCTTACTCTTGATTTTGATTCCGATCGATCGGTATTGGAATTGTGACGTTTCGTACTCTTGAATTCGACACTACGTAACTATTTTCATCGTCATTTGAAAATTGAATTGGATTCGTATTAGCTTCAAATTGGGATTGAATTGAAGAGTAAGAGCCCCTGGTCCTTTATTGTAGTTTCTTAATAAAACACCAGAAACTCAAAGCATCTAATTACTTTAAGAACAGTTGACATGAATCAGCAAGAACATGATCTTTCTTTATGCCAATCGTTATCACGGCCTCATTACACTGACGGTAATTACAACTAACCAACGACACCATTAAGTAATTGATATCCTATTAGTTCCTGTAATACAATTTACAGGTTGTCAATTAACAGCAAGACGAGGTCTAGACTAGCTTGCGTACATCTATATAACATATATACATACATCTATATATTATGTGGTAACTCGTAACAGACAAGATATTTATTCAATTAATAAGGCTTCGGTTCTATCGCTAATGCGTAAACCAGTCGATGCTGTCAGCTGGTTTTACATTAATCTATGAAGTTAGTTATTCGCTGTGAATCCGATAATCTCGTCATTAAAGGTTCACTGATGAATTATAACGGTATATTGAATGCCTTTACACGCGTTCAAGGAACACTCGGTTTTAATATCATTTATGATATTTAATCTTGCGATTGGATCTTGTAATACTAATAAGATGTACTAACATTTATGAGGGTTTTCTTTAATTGTGGAAACACCCTGATGGGACGTCAATCTATCAACGATGAAGTAATGGGGTATTTTGGAATCGTATCGAATAATGGCAGACCTTGATAGATGACGGTTCGAGTTGGTTTCTACACGTAATAGTGTCGAATATTGAGTGCAACAAAAACTGCACGGTTGGTCCTCCGCGACACGGGATGTATTACTTAGGCTGGAGTTGTCTTTTAAAACGGTTTTATTTCTAAAAAAAGACAGCGTTGCATGCAGCACGCCTTTGTCCGAGATCTTCTGTCTCTTGACGAAAGTTAAGTGCGTAGGATTTCACTAAACACTTCAATAATTCCAGAGGAGCGCTGTCCCCATCCTCTAAGAGTTCAAGATGCAAATTTATGAGGAGAGCCACGCTTCGGCATGAATGGGTCGTTTCGACCGGAGTGATACCACGGCCTCACAGAAAACCGGTGTGAAATAGGGCTTGCGCTGTGTTTCACCGAGTGAGTGAGGATACCGGAGGCCCATACCTCAACCTAATACCCCTACCCTATCTCCCCCCCATCCTACCAAAGGTCGGCAACGCACTTGTGACTCTTCTGGTGTTGCAGGTGTCCATGGGCGGCGTTAATACAAATACAAATACAAATACTTTCATATAAGCTAATTATAATAATTATCAATCTGGTAGCAAACAGCTACCAGATTGATAATAATTATGTCATAAACATCCCCAGGAAGCACTTAATTAAAATCACACACATTTCAACTTTAATGGACATAAACCCATGATTTAATATAGCAACTGTAGAGACAGCCCATTTAATTAAATTTAATTAGCGGATATATAGAAAGCTTTATGAAAATGTCGCTTATTCCGTAAGCGTATTGTAAATTCACACTTTACCACCAACGGGTTTCGATATCAGTGCTCAAACTACTTAAGTTCCCTTTCCGCGGAAGTACATGTGAACTTCCACCATCTTGGATGGAAAAAAGTCATTGAAACTTGCTCATAGGAGCTTTAAGTCCAATTATCGTACTCTCATAAATTATGTTGATTGCTTTCTAACTTTATTGAATTTTCTATGTACAAAGAACACTTCCGCTCTGAATTGGCAGAGAAAAGCAAAAAAATGCGGTTTTGTTGGCGGGGACCAAGGCACATTTTAAGTCGCTGAACCTAATAAAGAACGCTCGCTAATATTATTGCCACTGAAAGGTAAAATGAATAGTTCAAAGGAACAAATCAATTACAATAATACTCTTATGCTATATAAAGAAAAAATAATCATCGATGGCAGACTTATATTTTATGTTATTTCTACTGAATAAAACATAGCATTCGATTCTGACGTTTCTGTGTCAGTAAGAACTATATTGCCTCTGTTCATATCTATCTAAAATATTTAAAGCCAAGACCAACATATTCATTGCAAACTACAACATATTTCTCTTCAATACTTTTCCCACAAGTGGTAGACAGCGAAAAATTGCGGCCATAAAGCCAAGATCGATATCGACAATCAGTTCACTTTCGCTTGTATCGATCCTTATCGCAAAAAGTGGTCGCTGCACTAGACGCTGTTCCTCTCTCAGGTTCCTTAATAACTCAACTGATTTGTGGTGTAACCACTTTTAAGGACAAATGTAAGATATGACTAGCTACCAGTTTTGGTCGGATTGCATTTCATTCACCGCGAGCGAAGTGATTGAACCCTGATCGCTAGTATCCTTGAGAACTGGTCGTGAAGCAGCGATTGAATAGTGTTATATAAAGCGTCATGAAATAGTTTGTTGTTTATTTCCTTTTGAGAAGCAACAAATGTATATTCGCACTACTTTGTCCAATTGAGATTGTCTATTGTAAGTACTTAATGACGTTCGCGTTTATGTTGTTACATTGTTATACAAATGCATTACAAATTATAACGTAATGTCAAATATTTAAGGTAAGTGCACTGCGTTTTTTATCATTATATGGAGTGCATACACCGTAATTTAGCGATTTCTACAACTAAGAAAAGAAATTAATACAGTTATTTTTAAATACGTTTTACCATAATGTAGTTGAAACTGACTGAAACAACAATGATTGTTTTTTAGAAAGGAGAAAAACTAAGACCTGGCGTTACGTTTATAAAATAACTTCAAATATGAATTTAAATGATTACTTAGAATAAGACACCAATTTAAGACGGGACCATTAACAACACCGAAATAATTTAGTTAGGTTGTAATCAAAATAAACAATAAACATCCTCGCTATAATGGGACTACTAATAAGTAACGCCTTAAGTAAAATTCAATTCATCCTTTCAACCTGGCTTACCGAACAAACAATTCATAAACCAAGTTCACGATCAGAGCTCTCAGCCTCGTTTTAGTTGCGTCTATCACACTGATTGATGCGGTCGCTAACAGATGGCACTAACTCACATCCGATACCGTTTCAACGTTCTACAACCCGTTAGTGATGTATGCTCCTTCAAACAGGTGCATGCATTTTAATTCTAAAGGTTGCAAAGCAAGCAGAGAGTATTACTAATGTGGGTTCTTAGCGGTGCCATTAATAACAAGCTCACAAGCACGTTATGTGCGATTTGCCTATTCTCTAGCCGTCATGGTAATTGACCGCCGTAAGGAATATCTGGAACTCAAGAGCTATAAATGACGTCCTATGAGCGTCCCCCCTTTTTCCCTTAGAAACGGAAAAGAGAGTCAAGTAATCTCACTCACACACACTGCAAAGCAAGAAAAGGCTTGCTTAGCAGTGGCTTTTTACAACGCCATGGTATGTCTCTGGTCGAACCAGAACTTAAAGGTAGCCCAAAGGTAAGATGATGGTATTATTCTAATACGTGAAGGTTCACACTGGCGATAGCGTAGGTGCAACTAATGCTAACGTAAAACCCGTATCATATTAATTCCAAGAAGCTGTAGTAACTAAATACTTTTGCGGCTTTGTCTCTGATATTAAATTAAATACACACAATAATAACACGACACAAATTTTAAATATACTTAATACCATTCTCGAATGTTCAACCATTATCTTTACCGTTGGGATTTCTATTGTTCAGTACAGCGAACGGAACCTAAGACATATTTCATAGATCTATAATACACCCTTAATTTCAATACAGTTAGTTTTACACTTGCTTTTTTGCAAGCAAACACTTAAAAAAACGCGTATTCATAATTATTCGGCACTGCAGTGTAATGTGTAAGTTTGCGTAACAGTCCGTTTGTATTACGATTTCATTCATTCGTTTCTGTTGCACAGTACAATTACGAGCATTATTATGTACGACACGCGTCCTTGAATAACGTTACAGTTGGGTGCAAAGATTATTTATATGGAAATATATTTTTGCATAGCATATTTTCGTCAGTGTTATTATTTTTGTAATACATCGCAGCCGTCATGTTTCAAACTATAATTTAAGAGATTCATGATCATGATATGAGTTATATATATATGCATCAGTAAATTTGTAAGGCAATAAGAAATAAAACGAAGTGAAAAATCTTTTGTAGTTAGATACTATAATTTATACAGGTAATTTCTATATGAAACATCACCTTAGACTTGAAATTATTAATCAGCTATTCATCTATTTCTACGATAAAAACTACTTATTGTGAAAATACAAATTCATAAACTCTGCCAAATATTTTATTCACAACGTAAATTGTTCCAACCAAACCCCGAACTTGCAATTAAAAAGCTACAGATCCCAGTTTTAGTATCTGCTCAAATACCAGTGTATGTGTACCTATTATATACGTCTAATATACAGACATAGCTTTGAAAGAATAAAACCAAAACTCGGTTCAGTTTTAAAAGTTAACAGAAGCATACATAAGGTGTAATAGCTATTGACTTTTTTTTTTATTTGATTTGATTGATTTGACTGCCTCGTTGGTCTCGCGGTTGGCGTGAGCGATTGCTGATCATGAGGTCTCGGGTTCGATTCCCGGGTCGGACCAAATGTTTGCATGATCTACAAATCTTTGTTTCGGAGTTTGGGTGTGTTCTATCTATAATATGTATGTATTTACAAAAAAAAAGTATATATGTATTTGTATCAGTTGTCTAGTACCCCATAACACAAGCTCTGCTTATCTTGGGACTAGATGGCGTTGTGTGTTTAGATGTCCGAAATATTTATTATTTATTATTATTGTAACTTGTAGTGTCTACGAGTTTTAACAGAAAACTACTGCAAAGTTTTAAGTCCCTCAGTGCCACCCGCTTTTATCGAAATGTCGAGACATGAAATAGGTTAATTGTGTGAATACGTAAAACAAGTTCTCCAATGAAAACTATATTTAGACTAGGAGCTGTCGGCAAACAATACTTTTCTCGACAATCTTCTCCTATTAGCTGGCTGGTTTGCCACGCATAACTGTTAGGATGCGTATGTGTAGTTTATCAGCAACTCACGCTACGGGTACAAATATAAAACGTTAGCGTGTACTGGCGCTGACTGTTACCTTACTTTGGCAGCGAAGTCATCCTAGGGGAATCCATCTATAATAAACATAACGTTAGGGTATATTTATGTCGGTTTATACTAATTTCGTATTCAAATAACCTCAAATGTGAAGAAAAACTTTCTCTGTACAGCGATTTAGCAGCAGCATCATCAATAGGCTTTAAAAATCCACTATTGGACATGGCTTGGTTTCCTTAATAAATGTGTTTTGAACTACTGTGTACAGTCATTTAGTAGGAGTCGAAATCTTTTACCACCACGTTAGTACTTATTTATAACATGTTCCATCGCTACAGTCGGGAAAATGTTAATTGTGTTAAGTTGTCCTGTGAAAATGCTGTACAGTGTACAGCTCCTGAGCTAAGTCTACAAAATCGAGCTTCGTGTGTGGTATATCTACGGCGGCGTCGTCTACCTGTGAGTATTGAGCACGAGTTAGAAAATCTATGCTAATAGTTCTAAGCTTGTTATTTTGATAAGTACGAGTAAATATAGATGTAATTCAAATTGACGACTACGCAATAAAAAATATAATCATCTCACTATACAAAAATGAATAATTCCTTAGTAGATGCTTTCAAAAAGCAAAGATAGTCCACAAGATATTGTTTTGTTATTGAAAATATTTGAACCATTCTATATTTAGAACAAAATACAAATATAATATTTAACCTTTATTATGACATCGTAATTCTAGAAAACTCTAAAATAGATGCATTCACGCACTGCACGATAAAAAGGGACAGTAGGTACTTTATATTCAATTAAAATAGTTAATTTATACAACGGCAGACATTATAATTTTAAAACACGAATCAATCCTAATAATTAACTTCCATAAAAAGAGTGTAATCAAGAGATAAGGCTAAAATTAGGTTACAGATTACAGCATTGACGTGAATTATTATCTAATCACACACACGCGATGCACACACTAAAATTTATTAGTGCAACATATCACTTTCTCATAGATCATAAATATAAATCATTTAATAAGGCTTTTGGGTTAAATGTATTATATCATTATTTCTATCGAAAGATGTCCATTTCAGGACATAGGCTTCACCTAAGGCTCCCCACAACAATCAGTCCTGTGCTGCCCGCATCCAATGGTTACCTTAACGAGGCTGTCGGACCACCTTGTAGGGTCTATCTACATATTAATACAGTCTAATTTCTACTAACATAATAACTTTTTTTTAGTTAAAACTTTGTCAACCAACGTTTGAAGAGGGCCATTAGCTGACCCATGCAACCTCGTCGGCGTCTCCGTAACGTAATGTCATAACAGCATGAATAATTTTGTTTACAATAAAGAAGTAAGACAACCTTAAAAACACGTTATCACGTATTTTTTTAGAACTTTTAAAGGGGAACAATTCCTTCATACATACGCAAATATATACACATATATGTATATATATACATATAGTTCAATGAAGCCACTTCAAAGAGGAAGTTCTCATACCTATCAGTATTTTGTTTTTATAGTGATATCGTCACTGAATAAAAACAAATTAATTTTTTGCTTATTAGATAGGCTATGGCCAAAGAATAAATTGTCTGAAATGAATATAAAAGAAAAGGGTGAAAAATTTTCTGTCAATATGAAAAGTTGAAGTGATACTAAACAGAAGCATTTTGTCTGTTGCGGTTATTTTAAAGGGTATTGTATTTATTCTTTGATTTGTTGGCTTCTATAGACATATCAAATTCAAAACAAATTTTCATTTACCTGTTGTTCTGATGTAACCTCTTCTCTGCTGCTGTCATCTGTAACAAAAACAAAACAAAACATTAAACAGTGTTCCAAATTCAAATATTCCTTGTTTCGTTTTGTTCACGCGATGAAGAAATAAGAACACTAGGGCTCAGTGTGCATTTCTCAGAGGACGCAATTTATTTTTTTAGATTTGAAGGAGGTGTTAGTGTATAGTTAAATTCAAGTTTGTGGTGTTGCATCCCTTGTCGCCCCGGCCGCCACCTAGGAAAAAGGGGTGCTAATAGTTTTTATGGTTTTTCTGCCAAACTATAGGTCTGAGAATTTTTTTTGTCAGACCTTTAGTTTGGCAACCCCACAAACTTGAATTTAACTTAACACTAACACTTCCTTCATATCTATATGTATATATAAAAAAAGAGGAAGATGACTGACTGACTGACATATCCAGAGATCAACGCACAGCCCAAAAGGCTGAACCTAGAATCCTGAAATTTTGCATGTAGGTTCTTTATTAAACGTAAGTGAGCACTAAGAAAGGAATTTTTGAAATTCCACCCCTAAGTGGGTAAATCAGAGGATGAAAGTCTGCGTGAGCGGAGCCGCGTTCAAAAGCTAGTCTATACAAATAAATAAAATTGAAGTGTCTGTTTGTAATATTTAAATAACCGCTTTTTACTAAATGCATATGTATGTATACACGGTACATATACCAAAAATGTAGTTAAAAAAAATTTTGTCTGTCTGTCTGTGTATCTGTCTGTTTGTTCCGGGTAATCTCTGGAACGGCTGGACGGATTTTGACGGGACTTTCACTGGCAGGTAGCTGATGATCCGGGGAGTAACTTAGGCTACTTTTTTTAGACTAACTTTGTCCCGCGGCGTTACTCGCGGTACAACACTAGCCGCGGGTAACACCGCGGGGTTCAGCTAGTCAAGAAATAAAATTGCGTCCTCTGAGAAATGCAGTCCCAAATGTAACTATTCAATGGACTACACATGTGTGTCCTCACATCTATTGATCCCATAAGAGACGACAAAGAAAAGGAAAACTTGACATAAATCTTATACCAACACATCTGGCAATGATTTTTTACCATGACTTTATCTAAAGATTTTTATATTTCTATCGAGGAAATCATCTTTTATATATAAACGTACATGAACTGCTCAACTTTCACTTAAAAATGACACGGCAGAATTACGAAGTTTTCTACAAGATAAGTGCGTTATGCCCTAAATAATAATAAGATATGTTTAGGCACACAGATAGGCGAACAGATCCACAGCATGACAGACTCGATACAGTCTATTAACTTAAACTCTGAGGGATAATGATGCTACAAGTACTGCCAACATCTTTAGGAGTCTAGTTCCTAGAAACAGTTTTGTGTTATTTTCAATTTAGAGAAAAACAAACTGTAATAAAAGTTTAAGAGTATTTTTTTATTTTATTACACAATTACGGCTTAGCCAAAGGAGGGTTATGATTTTGATAGGCTATGTATGTATGTGTGTGTATGTATGTTCATTTGTTCTCTCATAGCTCCTCAACTACTTATTAGAACTGGTCAAATGAGGTATCGTTAGAAGCATCTTGGTCGTCCGCTGGTTATAGGCTAAATGACGTGTCACGGAACCTAATGTAGCGACCTCTAGCAGTTATAAAGAACTAGATAAATATGCCGTGTTTGGTATCATCGGAAAGGGCGTTACTTGTACAAATTAAAAATATATTTATTATTAGCATTTGCTCGTGACTTCGTCCGTATTTATTTGATAATTGTGATATTTAAATTATAACGGCACCAAACAGGTTAAATAAAAAAAAAGCAATGACTAAAACCCAACTACGACAAAAACCGCTGAAAAAGTATGAAACAAGTTGGAAAAGCCGTAGTCACACGTTACATAGAAACGTACCATAACAATTACTGCGTGACTACGGCTTTTCCAACTTGTTTCATACTTTTTCAGCGTCGTTTTTTGTCGTAGTTAGGTATTATTATTACCATATTGTAAACTAGCTTTTGCACGCGGCTCCGATCACGCAGACTTTCATCCCCTGATTTACCCCTTTGGCAGGCCTACATCTAAAAAAAAAAACAAATCGGGCATTCGCTCGCAGGCCACATGCCCTACTATTCCAGTAAACAGTGGAATATCTGAATTCCTGTCAATTGATATAAATATTTTTACCTCATACACCTTTGAAAGTTGTAGTTAGCAGACAAAAATCCAGCTCTCCAGATTGCTATGCTATCATGTTCTAAAGCATTTCATCATCAGAACACCATTCGGTCATTCAACTCATGCGAGCTCGCGACAATTTCACGGTGCACACACAACAGTCACACACAGCATACAGCTGTACAGCCTCACGTTAACAAGTAATAATGTGTATTGTTTCGCAGAAATGGCAGACAAGCAGACACTTTTCAGTTGGTACCTGTAAGCTTTCAATGCCAACATAACCGTTACTACCGCTATCTTATTAATGCTCTGACAACTGGAGTCACACGGCTATTTAGTAATACATACACAATACACACAATTTTTATCATTTACTAGCTGTGCCCGCTACTTAATACACGTGACATTTGGATTTCCAAGTTATTTTAATATTTCACCGTTTAAACCTTCCCTGGACTACGACGAACTATTAAAAACCAAAATCAGCTAAATCGGTCCAGCCGTTCTCATCATTTTAAGAATTACCGCCTTTCTAAACTTAAGTATCTTTATTAATTTTGTACAGTTACTTTATCAAACAAGCGCGTCTTTAATTCGCCTAGATTTTAAGAGAACTGAGGTAATATTACTAAATATAACAATGTACCGTAGTTTTTCCACTCGATTTAGAAATCCATTATAACCTATAACGTTCGCATCACTACATTTGAAGAATTTAATGCTAGCAATACCTCTTAAATTCATTGAACATTGCGAACTACTTGGTTACTCGCACATAAAAAAGCCAGTGGTCGTTCTGCTACATTTAATAATGAGTATTAATCACTAATGTAGCTTCACACACCACTTAAATATGCCGAAGTGATTGTTATTGCCTATTTGAAAGTCTAATTTTCTTACGCAAAGGCCAGATTAAGAAGTGGGCAGTTTCTTAAGACACGTTTTCAGATTTGCTGGCACTACCTACTCTTATTACAATAAAAAGTATTTCAAGACGGGCCACTTTAGGAATTATTGCTAATTAGACCCACGGCTTGTTAACCTGTGTGCCTTCTGCGTTATTAATTTATTAAATACTTATAAAAGAATAAAAGGTTCATGTAATTTTCGCATATTTTAGAAATACAAATTACCATTTTCAATAGTTATTTCTAGAAGGTAATGGTTTGTTGACATTCGTCATAAGGTAATTACAAAACAATTTTCAACTGTTTCGATACCATATTGTGCAAATATAAAGCTTACAAACTCATGAATATTATTCAGAACTCAAATCATCTGAACCAATAATATGAGTGTGTATGCATTTTCAAGATTAGAAAATAAAACATAATATATAAGTATGAGGCGAATTGAAATTTGGAATGACTTTATTTACTTACTTACTTTTCTATTTATTTAATTAATGACAGAAATAATATAATCTTGGCTAACAGCTGACAAGTTTTAAGGGTGTTTAATATTTTGTCCACAAACATTCTCGGTTGCACGTTCGAATTTGGAAATTGTACCCAATACTATACTCCACCTGCACCCTCAAATCTGCTTGTTATTTATTTATTTAAATACATGCATATTAATTGTTATTCATTTACTTTTCACGTCATCTACGAATTTTTCGTTATAGCAATACCAATTTGACTGTTTCCTTTAGTAGTTGCTAATAAATGTGTTTTGAAGGGCTCATTATAATCTATATACTAATATATAAAGCTGAAGAGTTAGTTTGTTTATTTGTTTGTTTGAACGCGCTAATCTCAGGAACTGTTGGTCCGATTAGAAAATTCTTTCAATGTTAGATAGCCCATTTATCGAGGAAGGCTATAGGCTATATATCATCACGTTAAGACCTACAGGAGCGGAGCACCAATGAATAATGTTTTAAAAACGGTAGAAAATTATCACGCATAGGAGACGCAAACGAGGTTGCGTGGGTCAGCTAGTAATAAATAAGCAGAAACTTAGTTAACGTCTTTCCTTTTCAATCTCCAATCTTTTAATTATCTGGGTGTCAGCACCATAGATAATACACTACAGTAGACATAGATGCGCCACTAAGGATTTCAATTGATTTTAATGGGAGTACCCAAGCATAGAGATGGCGCTGCGTGTATCACATCTAGCCCGATAGATGGAGCTAATGAATTTTATACTTGTTTTTGGATTAAGAAGAAATTTATTAAATAAAACACAAGTTTAGATCTCTTAAGTTCGCCGTTTATTATGAGAATTATAATAATTTAACGCTTGTATTTTCGTAGCATTATTATTACACAAAGTTGTTTTGCCTTTGACATTTGTACACCAGCTGTTTAAAATAATATTTATTATGCTATCCATTACAAAATTTACTACTTCTGTTATGTGTTTTACACAAGAGAACTGCGAAAAATTACAAAAGATCACTTAAAAGCTGACTTTTTCGGCATTTTGAAAGTGTCGTCGAATCCAAATCGCAAAAGCAAGCAAGGTTCAGTATTCACAGCGTAGGGTCAATAGTTTACGTATCGTATCACAGAATCCAAGGAAAAAGCAGGGTCGAAGGTTAAAAGAGCACAAAATAGATACCAAATATATCACCAGAACACAACGAAACCAGAAACAGAAAAGTTTTGAAAGTTAACGTTTAACGTTTACGTTTCTGTCAGTACTAATTTACGTTTCGTTTCACCAAAATAACATTACCAAACTGAAAAATTGAAATAATAGTGTTTTGACAGAAAGAAATGCTTTAGTTATTAAATTAATTACTAAAACAATTAATTAAAAGTAAGTATATTTAAGTGGGTACTTAATTAATTTCAAGTTTTTATGTCAACTAGCTCCACCTATCGGTACGGATGTACATTATGGTCAAAGTTTGAGTACCTTTTTAGAGGGGTGACACCACCTTCTATGTAATTTTTTTGTAAAGACAGATATATGGAAGTTTCATAGCCCTGGTCAGCACTGTCAGCTGAGGCCAGAACAGATATATGTGCTTAGATGTCACTCGTTATTAAAAACAAACGTTAATTTATGGGAAAGCAGAGTTTTTTTCTTTTTTAAAATATACCCCAGACTTCGCTAATGATACTCTACTTTCATATACCATAGATTCATTGGATACACATTCTAAGCAATAAATAAATCATGTACGCATCTATTGTATTCCAATCAATAAGTTTCAAAACAACTCGTTATAGCTTATTGATGAGTATAAATTAAATAAATATTTAAGACATCTAACACACAACGCCATCTAGTCCCAAGCTAAGCAGAGCTTGTGTTATGGGTACTAGACAACTGATAAAAATACATATATACTTTTTTTTTGTAAATACCTACATATTACACATAGGAAACACCCAAACTCCGAAACAAATATTTGTAGATCATACAAACATTTGGTCCGAGCCGGGAATCGAACCCGAAACCTCATAATCGACTGTCGCACACGCCAACCGGGAGACCAACGAGGCATAACATATATAACAATGATCGAACGTACATCGACGTATTCTAAAGGCTTAAATAATTTTAAGATGTTCGTATAATATTTATTAGGGTCCACTAGTGTTCGTCCTGGAGCTTCTTTAAGTATATTTTAATAACTGGTTACCGTCACTTGGGTGTGCCGCTAACAAAATCATTACTATTCCAATAGAGAAAAACAATGATCTAACAATACGGTACAAAACAACAGGTACGCGAAAATAATGAAACGCACAAAGATTTATTTTAGCGGAACACATATTTGCGTACAGTGCATTGACCCTTCGCAGACTCGTGACAAACTTATACTGACATAACATTACTGCACATTATGTTACCTACAAAAAGTCATGTTTGCGGCTGCGCCTGCGCTTTGAAAGTTTAACTCTACTAGTACTACTACTAATAGTGATCAACACACAACCTCACATACAGTACACGATTACAGGATACTCAAAAGCTATGTGTGATTTTAAACTTTCATGGTCAGTTACCTTAAAATAGAAATCTGCGGGATTGCTACCATGTACCTTTTTGTTTGTTAGTATCCGATATTTTCGGCGCTGTTGCAAGCGCCATGACCACGGAGTAACTGATCCTCTATCCTCGATATATCGATCCTATTAACGGATACTCACAAACAAAATGTACATGGTAGCAATCCCGCAGATTTCTATCTTAATACGTGTGAGTACTGTCTAGTAATTATAACCTCTAGGATCGAAACAAGTGGCGCGCAGTTGGAGAGGCCTATGTCCAGCAGTGGACTGCGATAGGCTCATGATGATGATGATGATAAATTATAACCTCAAATATGAAAATGCAATACCAATTTCGGACGTCCGACATTCATTCTACGGAACTTAAAATTAATATTATGAAAGAGAAATCATCAGATGCAGCTAGATTTACAGTTATAGATTAATGAATAATACAGTGATGAAGATAACATAGTAATGGTTGCGGATTTTGTTTAACATTGAATATGCATGGAAGTACATTAAGCGTTCGGATAAGGCTGACTAGTTCAGCAGTATTTTTTTTGCTGAAGGGTGAAAATTTTTCGGATTTCCAGTCTTTGGGAACACAGGAGGCAGGAGTATATAATATTTCCACTAAAACCCATCCCGAAAGCCGCCAGCCTTAGACGTCTTCTAACGTTAGGGATCGGCCCTCTCCTCCTTTCAGCGGCTTTTGTCCAGAGCATTATAGGTTTACAGAAAGAGACCACTGCTCCCCGTATTAGCGGTAGCCTGGGTCTTTCCAAAAGCACCAAGGTGCATATAGCTTATTTTAAGATAAAAAATTTAATCTATACCTAGAAAAGTACAAAAACCTCGCTAGTACAGATCAGTATGTGCCGCTGTTGGGGTTAATGAAATGAGAATCGTTCCATACGAGTTCCTCGATAGCGCAAAAAAATATTCTCTATTATATTGCTGTTCAAGTGGTTTGTAGTTCAGTGGCTTATACAACTTGGTATATTCTGTAACAGACTACATATTTAAGTGGTGAATTACTGACATCGCCATGTAACACTAAATACATGCATCTATGCTAACATTTTTATGAAGACCATTCACTTTCTTATATTGCTATTTTTTGTAATCATATTTTTTAAATCTTGTTTAATAGAAAAACATTGTAACTAAATAACTTATTAAAGTATTCTGCACATGTAAATGGCTAACATAATTGGATAAATTGTTTTACATCCGAGAGGATTGGCGCTGATAGCCGAAATACAGGCAATGCCTAGTTCGGTTACAGATGTTAACTCCACTATTTTTGTTAAAAAAGAAATTGCTAGCCTACTTATAATTTGAAACTCTGTATATTTTTGTGAAATAAACTATTAAACTATTATTTTGAAGCTAAAGTATTTGCTTGTTTGTTCTGGTTGGACGCGCTAATCTCAGGAACTAAAGGTCCGATTTGAAAAAATATTTTAGTGTATCTAACCCATGTATCGAAAAATCTCGCTACGACCCAAACGAACGTTGCAAAAAACAAGGGAAAAACTATTATTTTTCAGAGCTTTAATTGCGTGTTAAAGTTACGCGAAAACATTGTATGAAAGAATTATTCCCAAAAAAGTCCACGACGGCAAATGTCTATCTTTTTTGTGGGAACCAAATTTGTTCACGCTGATTTAACATCACGTCAAAGGCAATAGGAGACACAGACGGGGTTGTGTGGGTCAGCTAGTACATAATATGTGTAAAATTAGAAACATATTCATTATCGCACATTAGTCAACCAAATCTAAATTATACATTGCTACATTAATTACTTTAATAAACATAAGGAAGTGTTTTTAGAAGCAAGCAAGCATATTATATCGAATCGTTATCTCATCTAATCAGCATATTACAGAAGTAAAGTAGCTAATCTTGAAAATATAAAAGTAAGTTACGATTCCACACCAAACGAACAAGTAGTTCTTCATTCTGTACAAAAATTGTTCTTGTTAACCAAGAAAGTCATTCAATTCAATTCAAGTCGAATTGAGAAACCTCCTCCTTTTTTTGAAGTCGGCTAAAAAGAAACCCCATAGGCAGTACAATTTATTTGTGAAACGCAAAAACTGAATTGTATCACGTAAAAAAGTGTAGGCAGCACGTACCCTCGTACGTAATGATGTATATAATCAATTTATACTAACGATCGTTGGGAATAACTGCGCGTGAGTCAGTAATGAGTTTGCGTACGTTTAACTTAGCTTTTTGTATTGAACAGATATTGAATCAGTTTCTTGTCCGGAAAATATACGTCAAGTTGATAGTTCGATCGTGGTCACTTTAGTTAGGTAGATCTGTTATGAAGCTGCGCATGATAATATTTTATGGATTACTTCGTACTTCAATTGGCAGAGAGCTAGCATCACCTACGTTTATATAACAAAATCTAAAAAAGGTTGTAAGTTTTTCGTTTGAAGTAAAGCACTAATAAATAAACATGTGTAGGCAAACACTGCCAAACACAAATTGCAAATTGACTTTACCTTCGATGGACTAAATCCTTGTCGGGAGATGCCCACGCATATTTGTGTAGATATAATATAAAGTCCTTTAGTCCTTTAGCCTATGTCCAGCAGTGGACTGCGATAGGCTGATGATGAATATAAAGTCCTTTACCAAAAGGACCAGGAAAACAAAGTAACTGATAGTGATTCATTTGTTTTATAATAATTCCGAAGGCCAGGAATGTTACAAATGAGAGCTAACAACGCAGGAGATATTTCTATTTTTTATTTACTGAGCTTAACCAGAATTATCAATGACTGTATATATTTATACTTTTATTTTAAATAAGTCTTAAATATTCAGCATACAATTCACAAAAATCATATCTGTCAAAGGACTGGCCAGGATGCTGTTACATCTTCCAACAACCATCAACCTATCACTAAGCAAGTGATCTCTTAGTTCTTAGTTTCGTGTACATTCCATCAAAGCAGGAGATAACATTAAAATGCCCAAGTGTGTGCGCGAACATAAGTGAACTTTCTGTTCCCTCACTCACGCAAAACCCTATAAGACAGTTATCCGTCACGACCGGGGAGAGATCAGGCGCAGGACTGATGGTTTTACGTACTCTCCAAAGCACGGGCTTCCAAACTCCGGGTTGTTATTTCTATAATCAGAAAAAGTGAATAACACTTCCCAAACGACTTTGTCCCGACCCGGGAATCAAACTCAAGATCTCTTGATCAGCAGTCGCAAACGCTAAACACCAGACTTACGAGGCAGGTATGTTACAAATAAAGAGTTAGGAATCACAAGACTTCTATATTTTTTGTTTGTTTGTTACCTCAGAACTTTCGACTGGGTGAACCGTTTTTGATGATTCTTTCTTTATTTGAAAGATTGTGCTTCCTGTGTGGTCCCATTTCAATTTGGTCCAGTTCATTTAGTCCGTTTTTTTGTTAAAATTTTGTATTATGGACTGGCAATAATCATAGAATTTTGTTACAATAATTTAACGGACTACGTGACGTGATTATAAGGCATTCAACTGCAAAGTCGAATGTGTTGATTTGATTCTGGTAGTTAGACATTAGAACAAGTCATAAGAACGATACTATCGCTAGTGGCTAGAAATTCGAAAGCTACATTTTAAATAAAACATTGTATCACTGATATGATTGGACTCATGAAAAAAACATAGGTACTATAAAACAACAAACAGCAACTAAACATTTGAGCAACAATCAAGAAAATTTGTTTACGACTGACCGTGATCTTTCCAACTTTAGTTCCAACTTGATAATGACATCATTTGCCTGTTTCGCACCGTCAATCGTGTCAAATATCAACGCAATTTTTATCAGGACCTCGACTATCGGTTCGGCGAATAACGTATTTGAACCCACGTATTTATAAACGTTTAGGTGTTGCTTTGGCTACTCTGTAAGTGTAGGCGTCTAAAAACATAATCAGAGTTTCATATTTCAAACACATTAAACAGTTATGACTAACTCTTCACTAAAATGAGGTAAAGATTATTATGTGTGTTTTTTAAACACGTTTCCTGATGTTCTATGACAATTTTTTGTTGTTTCATTACCAAGGTAACTGTCGTGTCAAATAGCATTGAATGACAAGAGACGTACTAAATAAACACTATAGTATCTTAAAACTGTAAGATGTTATTCAGTAGCATTAAAATAAATATGTAGGTATCAATCTAAAATATACCTTGAGTCAAATGGGTTTTAGTCCAGTTTAAACTGTTCTAAATCAATCTATTTTTACTGTTTTTTTTTATTGTAACCAATCAATATTTCAAGTGGTAACACATTCACATTCTTCTTATAAATATTGAGAGTAGTTTATAATATTCGAAATTCAAACATAGATTTTCTTTTTAAAAATGGTCTAGTCTATCTGAGTAGACTTTCTCCATCTTGTCTACACGCCACTTCGTTAAACATAGACTCCATGAATCTATAAAACTTTATTAACACCATTTCTGTGTCATTTCTAGCAAATGTGGTTTTATTGAGGACTGTAAACAATGATTTGGTGCCAGTGCGACATCTCAAACCGTGTTATTTGAGTGTGTAATCATTTTAGAGATATCATCTGTAATTTTTTGCATTTAAAACAAGATGGCGGCATATTTGAGTGCTTGCACCTTATCATATGTTGCCGCTGTAAGTCAAACAAATAATTGTCTATATATGTATGCATTGCATTTGTTTCTGAGATATCTTATCGTTTATCTTTCGTATTTGCATATTATTAGAGTTTTGCAATGTAATAATGTATACTACTGAGCCGGGACGAATACACTCTACGAGCAGACGTATCGCCTAATGGTAAGCGATTACCACCGCCCATGGACACCCGCAACACCAGAGGCGTCACAAGTGCTTTGCCGGCCTTTTAGGAAGGAGTAAGCTTTTTTCTTGTTTTTTTTATTTTTGGTCCTGCCAAAATGACTCTAGTGTGCCTGGAAAGCATAAGCAGAATCCAAAAGTGGTGGTCTCCATACTCATTGCGAATGCAGACAATGCAACAATGCAGCATGGTGACCCCCACCATGGCGGGATGCTTCTGCATCATTGGTCCTCCGGTCTCGCACTCACCAACGAAACACGACATGATCTCTGTCATTTTACGTTGATTTTCTGTGCGAGGGTAGTACCGCCCCGGTCGAGCCCTACCGTGCTGAAATCAGCGTGGCTCTACTACCTTGATTTAAAGGTTTGAAGGTCGAATACGCAGGCGACAGTTCAAGCTTTTTAATAATATCATCAAAAGAAATTATATATGGTATTTACATAAAAAGGCAAAAGGCAAAACTATTACACTAAGCATAAATTATTGTAAGAACTATTTTTAAGAATGAATAATTCTTAAGATTATTATTATATCTATCATTAAATATACAGCGCTTGTGAATAATTCATCAGTAACAAAGAAAACATTAACTGAATAAAATAACACAAAACTATATGTTGTCGTGATTTCTATTAGAAACTTCATGTTTTGATTAAATATCAAAGCTTTACAACAAGAAAGTTGCTTGAAGACTAAATACGGAAACCAATAAATATTATTTTTAAGGCAAAATATAGCTAAATTTACCTCCATTTTATTTCTTCTATAATTTTTTCACTCAGATGTTTCTGGAATGGCTTCCGCTAATCAATCACGGCTTCACAGCAATTTATTTCATATTATAAATATGGACCACACGTATTAAGATGTTATCAAGTTAATTATTTCCTACAAAATTACTAAAGGTATCTATTAAATAAATATTTCGGACATCTAACACACAACGCCATCTAGTCACAAACTAAGCAGACAACTGATATGATTACATTTATACTTTTTTTTGTAAAAATATTACACATAGAAAACACCTAAATTCCGAAACAAAAATTTGCAAATCATACTAACATTTGATCCGACTCGAGAATCGAACCCGAAACCTCAAGCACAGCAATCGCATACGCTAACACTGCGTTGCCAAGGCAGTCGTTACTCGTTTGTAAAGAAGTCTGGTGTTTTGGTAAATCATACGTCAGAAAATAATCTGTGAAGAGAAAGTAGTTGTTACACTGAGGTACGAATTTAACTAGACCTTATACAAGTTTATGTGGAGAAACACTACTTATGAAAATTTAAACGGGCACCAAGACAGTTATCATTATAAATGACAGTTACATTTTGCATTAGATAACGACGTATTCGTAAAACAATCTATATAAATTACTAGCTGTTGCCCGCGGCTTTGCCCGCGTGGAAGTTTGTTATATGTATTTAATTAAAACTGTGTAAAAGTATGTATTAGTAATTTATTCATGTTTTAAACCTATTTATTTATTTTTGATCAATAGCCCATTTAAAAGAACTTTCATACAAACATTTGACCCATATTTCATCCCCTTTAGGAACAGAATTTGCGTAAATGCTGATATAAGTATTCGTCTATTTGTAATCATCAGAAACATAAAGCCGAAAGTTTTCAGGCTGCTAAATTAAAAAATTATGGACTTCCAAACTAACTAATATATGAAATGCCAATGCCTATATATTTCTCCCCTTAGGGGTAGAATACCCAGAAACGTTTAAATATGTATCTACTCGTTTTTAATAAGTAACCCAAAGATAATATTTTATGTTTCTAACTCAACAAATGACAGACTTCCATGCAATCTTGCAACCCCTAATTCACCACCTTAGGGGTATAATATCCAGAAACGTTTAAATACATATCTACTCATTTTCAATCAGTAGCCCAAAAACAAAGTTTCATGTTTCGAACTTCACAAATGACGGATTTCCAGACTAACCATTTCACCCCTTAGGAGTAGAATATCCAGAAACGCTTTAACGGGTGTCAAGTCATTTTTAATCAGTAGCTCAAAAATATAGTTCAATGTTGCTAACCTTAAAAATGACGAACTTCCATGCAAACTTTCAACCCCTATTTCACATATTTAAAATATCTAGAAACGCTTAAGTACGTATCTACTCTTTTTTAATCAGTAGCACATGAATAAAATTTCAAGTTTCTAACTTAAAAAATGACGAACTTCCATACAAACTTTCAACCCCTATTTCAACTCTTAGGGGTAGAATATCCAGAAACGCTTATATACGTATCTACTCATTTTTAATCAGTAGCCCAAACACAAAGTTTCATTTGTCGAACTTCAAAAATGACAGACTTCCAGACTAACCTAAATGCGAAATGTCAACCCCTAATTCACCCCTTAGGGGTAGAATATTCAGAAACGCTTAAATACGTATCTACTCAATTTTAGTCAGTAGCCCAAAAACAAAGTTTCATGTTTCGAACTTAAAAACTGACGAACTTCATACAAACTTTCAACCCCTATTTCATCCCCTCACAGGTCGAAATTTCAAAAACGCTAGAACAAATGTTTTATTATTTTTTATCAAGTGCTTAAATATAAAGTTTCATGGTTTTATCTTTAAAAATTATGAAATCCCATACAACTTCCCCCCCCCCCCCCTTTTAACCCCTTACAACCCCTTTTTCGCGATAAAAAGTAGCCTATGTTTTATCTCGGGGTCTAGAATATCTGTATACCAAATTTCATTCAAATCCGTTCAGTAGTTTTGGCGTGAAAGAGTAGCAGACAGACAGACAGACAGACAGACAGACAGACAGAGTTACTTTCGCATTTATAATATTAGTTAGGATAAAATGAATTAACAAATGCATGTACGCACATAACTTCCGATCGTCTGCACTAAATTGGATATTTCTCTTTTAGGTGCTTGTTTTGTTATTGTCAGGACATGGTTTGTATAGAATAAAATTAAAATAAAACTGGTAGTGTTTTATTTCTTTAGTCTTCTCATTGTGTAACACTAAACACTTAAAAAATAATTTCGAAAATTTTGAAATATATTTCTAAATTTCCGAAAATCTTTTTTAGTGTTTAGTGTTACAAAATGATATAGGCCATATTTATTATTTTCAAAAAAAGAATGAATATGGCCGTTCGAAGTTACCGGGTCAGCTGAAGAGTAGAAAAAATAAATTTACAGACTATAGAGAAGCAGTACGTAATACAACATTGTCAAAATCAACATTATTTGGCCTATTTCAAACAAAGGCGGGTGTGAACGTTTACAAAAACATTCAAACGGCAAATTCAGTGCAAAACAAAGCATTGTATAATGCCAATATTATCGTCACGTGAAGCCGGCTTGTATCGCATGCACGCATGTTTGTACTGAGGTTATGTCATTTTACAAGAGCCGATAACGGTTTTTTTAGGCGCTTAACTGTCTGGAAACTTCTACGGTGCTTATAAATCGTTGTAATGTGTGTTTTTTACGTTTTCTTTGATCTTGAGTCAACAAAGTAAAGGAATGAACTGTGAAATATCATCAATATGCAAAATGATGTTATTATATTCAAACTTTACATGTGTTAGATGTAGTATTTTCATTAGTAGTATTATCCGTAAATAATTTCTTGAGAGACAAATGACAAGAATTGGTAACAAGATAGGTACTATAATGGTTGGGAAATGTACAAATAAGGAGATGAGAAGTTTATCAGGTACTAGTGAGTAAGTCGGTGCTGATAAACCCTGAAAGAAGTAAACCAGATCAGCAGTATACTGAGTAAGAGTTTCATATTAAAGGCAACACGGCGCTAACTAAAGATCAGATGTCAGCCTACCCCGGACAGCTATGAGACATAGTGTATTAGTGTGATTTTCCAAAAGCCTTAATCATACAACATGACCAGTCAAACAAAACCCAACAGTATCAACCACATACTGTTTGTCTAACATACACACGCTTAAACTGTGCCATTTCATCACTTGACCCAGATGCCACTGATGGCGATAAAGCTGATAAGATAGCATTATAGGGCGGATCAGTTTGTTTTGATACAGCATGTGTCTCAAGGTCGACAGGTGCGACCGTGGCTTAATGGGATTTATTGATTTTTTGCCACCATTTATAGCTGGCTCATTAGATACTCGTATCAACTGACATTTGCACGTAAGCGATTATTATTAGGCACAAGTTGTATAGGTCATTGGATGTTGGTTATCTTTCAATGAGACATTTATAAATAATGTAATCATAATACTATTTAACAATAACGTGAACTGAATAAGTAGCCTGAATAAATAGCCTGAATGAGTAGCCTGAGTAGGGATCATTATTTCTAATTTCTAATAATTTTTTTGAGACCAAGTCTTGGCTATCGATGATAGTAACATTCATCAAGGTTATACACAGATTTATTGGAATAAGACTCAGCGTTTTTGTTCTACTTATCTTTTATACGTTAAAACATAATCCACAGAAAGAAAATGACATACATTTTCGTATTAATTGTTTAACTACAGTGCCGTAGTCAGGTTGTACTATTTGCTTCTATTTTATTTGTAGTGGCAAAATTTTCAAAACCAAGAAAGTCCAAGTATTTTTCTGTAACGATAACATTTCTGTTAAGAGCAGTGGCGACTGAACCACGCTATACCTATCTATACGTATTGAGTTTCAAAAGGGTTGCCACAAGAAGTACAACATAACTTACATCTATTAGTTAGATCCTAAACATTTTATTTCGATTCAATTACTTAACATAAATATTACAGGTAATATTTATGATAAAAGCGATTTAAAAAGAAACTGAATTATGAGCATGACCAACAAAAAATAGTAAGAATTAAATGTGTACCATAATTCCCTTAATATCTTAAATTACAACATTTTGAGGAGAATTGTCCTTGTTAAGCTGACGAAAGCGGGCAACCCTAGATTATAAGTAACGCTTATACAGTTACGAATGTTACGACATTTTACTGGCCACGGATTATGGCACTCGTTTATTAGTGTTAACTGTGGCCTGCAATAATTGACCTTGAAAACTATTACGAAAGCTATGAAATGCTCCCCAAGCACGACAGCTGATCAATATCACATTTTATTTAAGCATAGTAGTTAGGAACGTGGGTCACGCACTATATGCTCCTATTCTAAAATATATTTCTAACTACTTAAAATTTACAAATCGGCGGTTTTAATGTCACTCAATTGCATCTCAGGCGACTACAACAGTGGGTGCCAAAGACATTTCACATATAAAGTCAGTTCTCTATTATTCAGTTGTCTATTAGTTCAGGACTGCACACAGATCATAGAAACAAGGATAGGATAGACACAATTTTTATGATCTGAGGGACTACATGACCTTGTATGTGACATTCGAAAATATTTACAGTTCAAAGTAAAAAAAAAACGACCTTTCAAAGTAAATAACTCTTAAGCCATATTATTAAATACCTGGGTGACCGAATTTTGTTCAGTATTTAATCGATTTATCGCCTCGAAACCCCTGCATACTAAATTTCATGAAAACCGTTGGAGTGCCTTCCAAGATTTATATTTTATAAACATATATATACAAGAATTACTCCTCTAAAGGCATTAGATATACAGATACATCTATATTATATAAAAATGAATCCCTATTTGCCTTGGTCACGACATCTCGCGTGAACGGCTGAACCGATTTTGCTAATTCTTTTTTTTTGTTGGATAGGCCCATTTAGCGAGGTAGGTTTAAGGCTATGTAACATCATTCCACGACCAATAGGAGCCGGGTATCGACCTAAAATGTTTGGAAAATGGGAAAAAAATATTTCTTATGGAGAGACGCAAACGAAGTTGAGCGGGTCAGCTATTGTAAAATAAAAACAACAATTAAAGTTCTAACAAGTGTATAGAGGTCGACAGATGCAGTTTATTATGGACATTTATACGGACTGATTACTATCTGATCTGTGTTATCTATCAATGTAGATAGATATTTACTACCAAGGCCACCTTCAGAGGTTTCGAGAAACTGATACTAATTGCTATGGTTAACTTAACCCTTTAATATCTTATTATAATTAACTTTGATATAATATTTTTATTGTACATCATTAAAACAAATATAGCATCCGTATGTTATGTGATATAACTTTAAACTCCCACGCAAATCTCTTCCAGACTACCTTTGTAGGAATAGGCGTTCTGACCCACTGACAATAAAGGGAGTTTTTGTTATTTTATACACATGTATAGGTGCCGGCATCTAACTTGGCCAAACTTCGGCGTAGTGGGGGTAATTTCTCACATAGTACACTAGTGCAACAAATCAAAACATACAAAATCGTATAGTCGACCTACGGGCGTCCACACAAAACTGCGAATTCACATCGCATCTGCGAGCTCGCACATTCGTGCGATATTAATAATGTACTGTTAAGTATTTCATGTTTCATTAGGCTTGCCTCGAACTGAAAAGAAAATTCCTCCCACGTGTTACATCCCTGCGCTGTAGATAGGTACCTACTTTTGATGCCTATCTATCTATATATAATAGCGTTAAATAATCTACTGCTGTGAATAGACCTCTCCTTAGAAAAGATTTTAGTTATATTAAAAAAAAAACACATATTTTAATCCCAGAATCACGAAACTGTTAGATAAATATTTATTAGTATTTTATCTAAATGAAGCAAAAAGAACAAGCCTTAGAAGTAGTACTAAGAAATGATGTGAGCGCCTGACATTTTACGCTCTGGGCAGTAGTAGCGCGTGCGCTCATTGGTCAAATAGCGTACACTTTCCATGCTTCCTGTAACACCTATCCATCCCATGTCCCGAAATCACATCAGTATTATTAAGAATAGCGAGAGGAAATGTGTTAGTCATCAAAGTTTATTGACTAAAAACTAGTAACTACAAATAGTCCAAACTCCAAACCGATGTGTTATCAGATAAAAACAATATTATTAAAACATAATCGATCGTAATGTTATGTCCATCATAACCTACACGGTTTGCCTCAAGATCATAAACCTAGTATCAAGATATTATTGATTCTTATCACTTGAATTAGCCACTTATACATACTGAAGGAGCTACAAGAATATCAACCATTGTTTTCAAGAATATAGTTTTAAACTATGTAAATAAATTATTTATTCTTTAATGAATGTCACTTTCAAAAAGATTTTGGAATAATATGTCTGTTTTGTTATATTATGTCAGTAGAACTAATTTACGACAATAGCGTGACAAAGTTATGTTCAGTAACAAAAATAATGTAGACCCACAATAAACTAGTAAAGATGCATGACTATTCATCGAATACGATTCTCAAAAGTAAGCTGAAATATAGAGAACTAGCTGTTGTATGTCGGTTATCGCTGCAAATAGTAGCCTATGTGTTATTCTGATGTATAAGCTATATTGTTGTAAAGTTTCATCCAAATCCGTTTAGTAGTTATTGCGTGAACATTTAAAAAACATCCATCCATCCATCCATACTTACAAACTTTCGTGTTTATAATATTAGTATAGAATATAGTTACAAGTGAGTGAATCTACTCACACTAAAGTGTTAAAGATTACTACAACAATTAAAATTTTACATACAGTTACAAAAATTGTTTTCGTATTTTATATAAGTATAGTACATAGTATAGTACATATAGAGTCTGAAATCTGGACATAAACAATGCACGAAAGTAAATGTATCTGTATTTTTACGTATATTAGTGTTAAACATAGAGGGTGTAATATTCTACTGTCTCTGCAGATAATACAAGCTGTTTATCGCCTTGGTGAGTTGCAATTTAAACAAGTGAGTGGCCGCTTATCTAAGATACATCCAGGGTATGCAAATATTTGAGAAAAACTAGTTCTTTACAATAATACCTAAAAATAGGCTCCTACTCTGTTTCAAAAGTGTCTGTTTCAAAACTTTTGAAAAACGATTAGTGACGTTAAGTCGCGTAAACCATGAAAAGGGGATTTATTGTTTTTCCTTAAAGGTGCAGATCTTCTGCAAATTGAATTAAATATTAATTGATGAAATTAGTTTAATAATTTCGAAAATATCGCGCTACGATTATATCCAGTCGAATTGAGGACGTTTTTCATTTCAAGTCGTTTATTTCTGCTAATTACATTAAAACCAAACAAATATTAGGTGTTTTTGTTAATTTTTTGATTCAATATTCAATATACAATTCAGGTGTAATCTATAGAACATCACAAAACCTTGACAGGTTTGTCTGGTTTGTTTGTTTGTCTTTTTACTTGAATTTAGATTGAAGTATTGGTGAAATTTACAAGATATTTTGGTTTCTTTGAATCGTTTTATATATAGCTGTCGATATACAATAATATAGTATTCTGTCATAATAGATAAGATAAACAAATAAGATAGAATGACAGATAACCAGACTTCCTACTCTTAGATACTGCATTCTCGTCCCTGGTAAAAGCTATTCTTTTCATACATTCCATTAAAGATTTATACATACACTTTTTAAATTTCACATTGGACTTCTGCCACGGACAAACTAATTTTTCTACGTTTCTTAGTGAAGTAAGTCATACAATAAGCGGTTATCAACGTCGGAGACTGATCACACGTCGCTGCAGAATCATTGAAAGTTAATTTGTAATGTGACAGATTGGCTGAATATAGGCTACCCGAGGCTAGAGCTTTCTCCAGATCTCTAAGAAAGCTAAGTGCTTAAAATGCTCGATGAAAATATCGATTTCCCCAACGCTAGCTCGCCGTTGAAAGAACAAAGTACGATTCCGTTTAAAAGAAAGTACTTTATTATGTTTTTAACTTCTTCGTAAATGAATGTCTCTTCCTGTACCGTCACCAGAACTGCAACTTTTTTACTGTGTCATTGATATAGTAGTTTAATTATTTTTATTTTTTAATTATTTTTAAGATAAGATCGTGTAAATTTAAGATAACACTTTCTAATTACGCATTTCCTTCTGCGAGGCGGATACTTGCCTCATGCTCATGAGTTATCGTGGGACCTCTATTACCTATCTCTACGGTTATCTTCTAAGTTTACGCACACATGAATCCGTATATTTAACATGACCTAACAGACATCAATTATAATTACAAATGACTTGACTTTGTACTTGCCGACCGTGTTGTTTTATATCCACTCTACAATGTGACAACGTTATAAAACCTACTATATTTTAAGTGTATTCCTTTTCGGTTAGTGACAAGCAAACTTCTGAACGGGTAATAAGATCAGACTACTTAAATGTGTATGTGGCGTGGAATCTAATCAATATATATAATAGAGATAGATGAATATAGAAACTAAAAAAAATATTCAACTTTAAGGATAAATTAAACTATCAATAGTAGTATTGATACGAATGAATACGTGACTTGTTTACTAGCCATGTTTCTATTCATCAACATTGTCTACTCAGCTACATAGCGCGTAGGAAAAGCTTTTCTTCCCATTAATTACATTATTAGATACATATTTGAAAACACAGTAGGTATCTTACGTGGGCATTTTCCTCTTGGAGTCGTATATTTAAAATTTGTATTCTCTGATATTAATGAAGTACGTGCTAGACTTACAGTAAAGTTATCCATATCACTACAATCGCTATCTAACTCTGCATTACATAAAATACCTATAAAGAAAGGAAAGCTCGTAATTTTCAAATCTTATAACTAGACTAGCTGACCCACGCAACCTCGTTTGCCTCCAATTCTCCATTGGTGCTCCGCTCCTATTGGTCTTAGCATGATGATATATAGCATATAGCCTTCCACGATAAATTTACTATCCAACACTGAAAGAATTTTTCATATTGGACCAGCGGTTGCTGTGATTAACGCGTTCAAACAAACAAACTCTTCAGCTTTATATATTAGTATAGATTACTATTTTGCAACATTAAAAGAGCTGATTAGAAAATTTCATCCGTAAAGGTTAAGCGGCAGTAACGTAATTGAATTTAGCTTAGCAATAAGATCTGCGCCCGCGCAAACATCACGCAAAACAAACGCCCAGGGTGATCGTGCGCCGTACAACCGATTCAACCAATTATATGTTCTTTTATATATAAATCTACTTTTAAATTAATTCTACGAGTATAAGAATTGGCCAGTGGTCGATCAAAAAAAAAGTTCTTAGTCGGAAGTCAACATGGTAGTCAAAAATACCTACATATGTCATGTATAAAATTATATTATCACCGAATTATCGTCAAGGTCAAGTTTGTCGTAAGATTCCTTATAATTTCAGTCAGATAATATTTATTATCTTTTGTGTTATAATATAACAGCATATGTTATATGCTGTCGTATATATTACGTTTTTGATGAGTTTTTATTGTTAATGGGAACCAAAAATCACCAAAGTGACTTATAAAAACATTAACCCTTGATCAACTTGTATCTTAACATTGAAAATATAGATAAGTTCGTGTATTTGAGCATAATATTGCGCTACTCTTTAGTTAAAAGCTATGAAACTAATCGACAAATCAATAAATAATTTAAGTCCAAAACAGGTTGATGCACAAGAAAGACTAGAGCGTTCCAGGATGCAAATCAACAAGCGAAAATCGCGTGTTAGACAACCTATCTTTAGTCTAAATACGTTATGATCTGAAGAGATCAACGAACCCACACAGATATATAGTTATTGCAGCTAGCACATAATCTATGGTCAAACGCCCCACGGCAACTAAACGAAATCGAAATTTTGAACAATATCCAACTAATAAGGACATGACGTGAAAGTGAGATTGAATGCGCAAAAACGCGATCATTCTCATCACGACAACACCGAGACAATGATCGTCTGCCTTTATATCATTATGTCCAGAACTGTGCTAAGTGACTCTTAATAATTGTTGGGAAAGTTGTAATTTTATTATTAATACCAATAACTTTCGGCGAGGTTAAAGTTCCACTATCGGCTGCTTCCGTGCTGGTTCACCATTAGTCGAAATACAAACTGTTTTGAACACGCAAAGCGACGCGAGAACGGTTAAATCGCATTTACTGTAAGCTAGATTAGATCCTAACATTCTCTACTTTATATTTAAACTACATGTTATGTAATATTAACAAATACAACCCTCACATAGTCCAACTAACAATCAACTTCGATCGATTCGGTCATTTAGACACCTGCAGGTAAAATGAAAGCAAAAACTTATCATAATTAATTTGGCCTGGTAATCGATGCTAATATTACAAATTCAAAAGTAACTCTGTCCGTCTAAATGAAGATACTTAGATTCTTATGGAAGGACATAGGCTACTTTTACCGCGATAATCGACATATATGTATGAGGGCCGAGCTGCAGGCAAAAGCTTATTATACGCCTGCAGAAAAAGGTAAATTACATAAAAAATACCTTTTCATTAGCAGGGAAAGTGAAAACAAACCATAAAATTTTATAAATCCGATTGTCATACTCTACGCTTTGCACGCAAAACTCGTAACAACAAAGAAAGTAACATAGTCAATCATACAAGACATACCATCTAAAAGTTTCACCTATTAAACTGGAACGTTGGTAGGAAGGTCATAATTTAAGTCGAGATGGATTCAAACAGTGTACTTACTAACAATGGGTAGTGAATGGTTAAAAATGAAGCGTAATTCACTAGTCGGATGATCCAAACCATTTGCAGTAAGCGGCGAGTCGGTAACATAAGTCGAACATTGCTTTCAATAAACTAAAATGACTGGTTATCGAAGCGAAATCAGGTGACGGAAATATATTGTAGACTAGATATGTCGCGGAGAATGTTATGAAACATAAAGATGTTGCTTTCTACCACAGTTGAAGATAAATCTAAACATAAAATTCATATGGACAGTTATAGTCTGGTCGAGATTTTACGCGATATATAGAATATAGCAAACTAAACATATCACGAAATTTCAGATCAAAAGAGACAATTTTACATATACGACACATACTATTACGATCTTTTTAGCGTTTTTAGCATCGTTTACAGATGATCAATCTTTTCTCTTTATGTAAAACATCGTGGATGAGTCGAGATTTCTCATGCACATGCGTAAAAATCATTAGCACTAAAACATCCCATAAAAGTTCAATAAAATGAATAAAATGAAGAGAACTCTATAAAGAGAGAAATTACATTAACACTGATGACACTGAAACTAAACCCTAAAGAAACGGGAATTGTAAAATCGCGTAGGTAGTTTTATTAACCTACATTATTACAATGAAAGTAGTCCTAAAACCTACTAGAATAAGTTAACATGTATGAGTATCAGAAAGTTTATTTTGCTTGACGGTAATTAACATAAAAATATGTAGGTAATGGTACTGTTTTACCATTACTTTGTTGGCTTCGTCTTTTTTCTATGCTTAGTGTTCATTCGTTGAGATTACTTTTCTTGAACAGTCGGTACAAAACCATAAATACCAACTCAATACTACATAGATTTTGATAGCATAACTTTAGAGCCATACTCTTTTACAAATTGACTTGACATCTGCCTAAAGTGATAAAGTAGATAAAACTTTCTTGCCACTAACGAATGTTATTCAAATGCAATTGCATCAAAATAAGAGATGTTCATCCATGAAAGATAAAGTATTTGTAATGTGTGCTATTTCTTCCAGTAATTTCATTGTTTAAACTGATTTTGTCCCGACACTTTACATTACCGTGGGAACCAACCTTTTTCCGAAACATTCCAAATATTCTTTATCTTTAGTAAGGATGAATGAATAAAACTTCTAAGTTTCCGTAGTATCTAAAATGTAATTTACAACATCATCTGACCGTAAACGGCGAACAATGATCCCATGAATAATTCAATAGAAGTTTATTACAATAGCACCTGCGTCCCATGGGAACATTCGCAAGACAGGGCGTCATGCACCACGGGACACGCAGTGGTGGTGCTACCATTAAACGAACACATTAAACTCACCGCGGTGTGAGTCGCTAAACAATCCAGAAACGGAAAACGAAACACAGTCATATCCTCGTTATCGAAAACAGAGATAGATACGAACAGAAATCCGTCCATCTCTTAGGAAAAATATTAATTATATAAAACACGCTACATAATCAGAAAAATCATTGAAAGTACTTCACTTTTGTTCATAAATTGGCAAATAAATGACACACACGATGAAATACATAGCTTTACTAATATTTTTTTATGAAGCAGTAAAAACTGTTTTAACATAATTGAAAAATACTTGAAATGAGTTTCAACACTGTATCACGCGACAATAATTGGCCCGTAGGAAAATTGGTAAGGTAAAAGCTTTTGTCATGAATTCAGCCGTAATTAGCGCCAAATTTTCTCATAACATTGTTATTTAGAACATCGCTGTTGACAAGATTGGAAGGTTTATCGGTCAACGCAAGAATTTATCATTATACTAAGGTTGACAAATTAAAAAAGGACACTAGTCTCAAAAGTATTAGTAATAGAGCATGAGGCTTTGATTTAGCAAATTAGAATGTTATCCAAAATAGTGTCAAGTGCGAATTCAACGATGAACGCGGACCCTGAGTGGCTCTAATTGGCGATATGACAACGCGTGGGCTTAAAAAATAAATATTCAATTAGAGTAGCAAAGTTTGAATTTCTGCAAATATTTACATATCGAGGTGATAAATAATGTAAAATGAACTATTCAATGAACCATATGAAAGTTGGATCACTGGGTGACAATTGCACCAAAATGGGTAACAATAGGTACAATAAAGAAATTAGTGAAAGTTGTTACGAAATTTATTAAATTTAGATACATAAGCATAAAAGCACTCGTGTGATTAACATAACATAGTGTCACTAATTCTATTCATCGCATTGGGTGGTAAGAGACGATTAAGGGAACAAGCTATCACCATACCAACCCGTCTGACTAAATAAATAATCAATAAATATTTCGGACATCTAAACACACAACGTCATCTAGTCCCAAGCAAGATAGTGTGATATAGTAAAAACCTCCTATCTAAAGAGATTCCTATGTCCAGCAATGAAAGGTTAGAGACTGGTAATGAAACACAAAACCAGTTTGATTGTTTTAAACTTATTTCGCCTACATGTAAGCTAATGAATCAAAGAGCCACCGAAACAAGAATGTCTCCGTCCGTGAGCGACCGTCACGAAGCGGTAAAACCAACCTGGACATTGACATTGAAAAACATCTGATATTATTCAGCAACGGGTGTTCGGTAATTACCACCTGTCATCAGATGAACTCAATTCACTGACAGCTTTATACAGACGAGATAAAAACCGTCATCCGATCGGAGTTTCGGTTAAAAGAATATACTTTTTTATCCGTGACAGAATATTTGCGTCAATTCTCCTATTAAAATGCATAATCAATTAAGTGTTAGAGAAAGAAATTTCGAAAGACAGAAAAAAAATAAGTAATTACATGTTTTTGTGCATACTTTTGTTTATGGTTTGTTAAACAAAATGCCTCATGTAAAAAATGAACTAAATCACCATCTCATCCAAAATACCGGTAATGTTTAAATAAAGAACGGCGAACGACGAATTAAAAACTCATTTAGGAGAATCAAACCGTTACAGATTGTTTAAAAGAGTGCCATTCGGATTCGGTACTCTCTTGAACGCAAGCACAAGTGAGTTATAAGGGCCCAGCCTCCATAGAATCACTTGAGACAAAGTCGAGAACACCGTTATTCGATGGAAAGTAACACAAGTGGAAACATAATTATTGCTGTTCTTAATAACATATGACTATTATTTACTTTAGTAAAGATTTACAAAAATAATGCATCGCGTACATAACGGTGAAACCTAGTGTTAAGATTTCAAACAATAAATATTACAACAGAAAAGAGTAATTAGCCGCTTTTTGAGCAGAAAAAGATTTGTATTCGGTCATTATCAAAAACGATTAATTTATTGGTCGGTATTTAAGATTTATTAATGTAATGCATCACATTTGCATAACTTAACTTGCAATAAATTTGTTTCTACATAAGTAGTTATTTCGTTCAGAAAGTGAGTAATTTTATAAATATTCTACACATAATAAAGTCGTTAATTTTAGGAATAGCCGTTTAAGACTTTTACAAATATATTGCCAAGTTCGCCTTCGTTTTGAAACCAATTAATAAATGTAATTTATAGTTATACAAAATCATTATTTATACTTCAGGTAGGCAGGAAAGGCTACAGGTAACGACCTTTGACCTTGCTCTCGCGTGACGAGTGATGACTCATGACTCAATGCAATGAGATTGCAGAGGGTTGATTTACTCGTAACGAATAAGTTGTCAACATACCTAGATACATTTTACTCTTTTAATAAGTTTACATTACCATTCTTTTCATAATTATAAACAACAATTATTATTTTACTAAGCGTTATTTCTAAAGTGAGATATACTACAGGTAGGTACGTCAGTCACTACAAACATAATCTCACACTATCTGAGCTATACACACCGATCAATGGGTTAAGTTTATCAACGGTTATTTTATAGCCTGTTCACCGTTTTACGACTTTTAAACCTGACACCATCAAATTTCACGATCGATTTGGGACAATCCAAAAAAAATCGATGATGGTAACCAATATCGAATCAACGCCACTAAGTCAAGATAAGATCGATAACAAAACATTGATTAACACTCTGACGACTTTTTTACGTCAAATTTAAATAGATAAATCAATAAATTTAAAGCTTGTTTTAGTACCGTAATGAACAAAATGATCGTTGATGAAGCTCGCTATAAATGATGAAGCGTATACTTTGAAAACTATCAGGTTTTACAAGTTTTAGTGAGCCTATTTTGAAGTCGCTCTGTAGGGGAGTAAAGTAAACGTTACGCAAGATGGAACAAGTCGGGCGGGCGACACGGGTGGCTGTCCAGCGGATTACCTTCGCGGCTTCAATGACGTAACGGTTGCCGAACGTCCATCGAAAAAAAAACCAACGACGCGACATTGATTTTGAACTTGGAATTTTACGGAAGAATAATCAGCTGTTTGTCGACGACTAACTCATTCGGCATGATGGAACTATCTAGAGTCTAGAGTGATTGATGCGACCTTCATGGAGAGAAACGATGGTTAGGAGTAGATTTACAGCGGGTGGGTGGTCACAGAGCCGTCAAGTCGGTTAACTGAACGATCGCAACAGAATTGGCAATTAAACATTTACTAAATCGAAATCACTTTAGTTCGTTAAGAGAAACCATAAAACGGACATCAGCCGTTGACAAAAAGTATATTAGTAAGCCTTCGATGAGGATGTGATAGGCTTTAATTGTCGTTATGACAGAAATAGCCATCGTAATCTTGATGCCAAACAGTATGACTAACACAAAGATGCATCATGCGCTGTGGAAACCGTGTAAGCAATTGATAAAGGAAAGACATACGATATACCTGGTGACATGGCTAGGGCGCCATGAACGCAAACAAACACGTTACTGTTAAATTTATAGGAAATATACTTGAGACACGAGCGGCCACTGACAACTGTAGTCTTTATTATTCACTGTTAAATAATAACTGACATTGAAGATCTACAGCTGAGACAACCCTCTGATTATCATTGAAAACATTAAACGGGTAACCTAGATTATCAGATGGATTCTTAGACCATTCCTGTCAGTAATTTAATTTTTAAAGTTATATTCAATTTAGGTCAGTATTAAATTCAATAAAGGTACTCACTTTAAAAGGATCAATATCTTTTCAAGATATATTATATAGGTACTAGCTGATCCACGCAACTTCGTTTACGTCTCCTATTGCCCGTAGCGTAATAATTTTCTGCCATTTTCGCAATATTCTTCATTGGTACTCCGCTCATATTGGTCTTAGCGTGATGATATATAGCCTATAGCCTTCCTCGATAAATAGGCTATCTAACAATGAAAATTTTTTTCAAAATGGACCAGTAGTTCTTGAGATTAGCGCGTTCAAACAAACAAACAAACTCTGTAGAACATATCTAACTCTTTAGGTATATACAAACATCACGATTACGTTTTATTTATTGAAAAGCGGAAATCGGAATCGCAATAATACCTATACACTACACATCTACTTCGAACGCATTATCTTAAAAGTAAACCTTTAAATGTATGCATATAGCCTCATTAATATTATCGAAATTTTGTAAAGATTTCAAAGCAATTTGTATTCTTGCATCGATAAAACTAGAATATTTTAGAGAGTAAATGGAATTTTAAATGTTAATGAAATGAAACCACCAGAAATAGAACAACATTTTAGCTTTTAACGTTAAGTAACAAAGGGCGGAGTTGATACCTTTCATTTGTTCGTGATCTCAGAGCGACTAAGCGCAAGTGTTGTTAAATAAGATGTTGGGAAGATCCATTGTCTAGCAGACGGATTAACTGTATTTCGCAGTTAAGTGGTAAATGCTGATTAATGAACCTGTGCTGGAGTGTTCATGACTGACGCAACGTGAGACCGTAACTGGACGAGTCAAGAATAAATCATGAATGTGTCTTAGTATATTGTTTGTGTTCTTTTTGTATAATCTATTTGATACAAAACTTAACAAACTGGTGTTGATAATATACAGAGCATAGCATACTAATATACGATTACGGTTACAATAACACTAGCCGACCCACGCAACCTCGTTTGCGTCTCCTATTACCTGTAGCGTGATAATTTTCTCCCATTTTTGTAACATTCTTCATTGTTGCTCCGGTCCTGTAGGCCTTAGCGTGATGATATATAGCCTATAGCCTTCCTCGATAAATGGGCTATCTAACACTGAAATATTTTTTCAAATCGGACCAGCGGTTCCTAAGATTAGCATGTTTAAACAAAGAAAGTCTTCAGCTTTATATATTAGTATAGATGATAGAGATAGAGATGCTCATTTTATCTCGTCCTTGCGGTCGCCAATATTGAATTACACAGATTGCTAACCCATCGACTGCGCGCAGTTGTGTGTGTGTGTGTGTGTGTGTGTTCTATCTATAATATGTATGTATTTACAAAAAAAAAAGTATATATGTATTTGTATCAGTTGTCTAGTACCCCATAACACAAGCTCTGCTTATCTTGGGACTAGATGGCGTTGTGTATTTAGATGTCCGAAATATTTATTTATTTATTTATATCATTGTGATAAGTTACAATCTAATCGAGTCGGAGAACTCATATTTATTTATGACGAGTTTTAGCCCGCGGCACTGCCCGTGGGTAATTCAGTTATCGCAATAAACAGTAGCCTATTTCCTTCCTCAAGAATCAAAGTATCACCCTGCTAATGTATGCAGAGGTTTAGCCGTGAAAGCGTAACAACACAAAATAATTTTCGAATTTAAAAGATTAGTACATATATACATATTTATTCTTTAAAACAAAATTGAATTGCTGCCAATTCAAGTTGTAAACCACGAAGAAATCTTTTAAAAAATGCTCCCTTTGTAAAATCAAATACTTTTAAATGTAATTATGATTACAAATGTTATTTACAAAGCTAATGCGACCAAACCTATCAAGTTATGACCAAAAAAAGAAGTAAATAAGTAATTTAATAATTAGACGCCTAAATTCGTGTCTTCATTATTGTTTGTGTATTATTTAGAAGTACGAGTCTTTGTTTATTTTTGCATCTTTAAACTGGTATCACAGTACAAAGAAACGTCCAATCCTTCCACTGTGCTATTATATCACATCATTACATTACATTTGTTTTAATTATTCATCTGCTACACACAGTTCTACATAACCTAAAAGTTAAATTCTTGCCTTCGTTTTTGATTATATGTATGGATGGATGTATGAGTCTGTATGTATATGTTTCTATTATATCACATCACACAGCTTCACATTACTTTTTTTAATTACACATCTGCTACACACAGTTCTACATGACCTAAAAGTTAAATTCTTGCCTTCGTTTTTGATTATATGTATGGATGGATGTATGAGTCTGTATGTATATGTTTCTATTATCTCACATCACACAACATCACATAACTTTTTTAATTATCTATCTGCTACACACAGTTCTACATAACCTAAAAGTCAAATTCTTGCCTTCGTTTTTGATTGTATGTATGGATGGATGTATGAGTCTGTATGTATATGTTTCTATTATATCACATCACACAGTTTCACATAACTTTTTTGAATTATACATCTGCTACACAGTTCTGTAACACCCAAAGGTTAACTGAAAAAAAAATACATATGTAGGTATGGAATACGCTTTATGCAATGTATTTTCAGGAATTATAAAATAAATATATTATACATGTTATTGTTTTTTTTTTGCAAGATTTTCGATGATGTCGTTGCGTCGGTCTTGTGGTCGCGGTGTCTTGTTACTTACTCGGCTAAGGAACGCGGCGGTTATACGGCTCGTTGTGTCCAGTTACCTTCGATTGCTAGACAGGCGCCGCCAGCGCATTTATCACGTACTAAAGTTATTGATCTTAGTAAACGTATACCAATGATATTTTAATATAATCTTTATATAATTTATATATATATATAATATTTATATTTATATATAATTTTATATATCATTGACGATGACCGTTTCTGAGTGTAAAATACTTAGTAAATAGAGAATACCTTTGGCATTATTTTGACGGCCTCTTTGGTATAGCGGTTGGCGTGTGCGACTGCTGATCATGTCGTCTCGGATTCGATTCACGGGTCGAACTAAATGTTTGTATGATCTCAAGCTCTGCTTACCTTGGGATTAGATGTAGTTGTGTGTTAGATGTCCGTATTTATTTATTAATTTTATTTATTACTAGCTGATTTTACCCGCGGTTATTGTTACAGACAAAAATTTGCACATATTTGCATTTATTAATAAGCGGTTATTTTGATATTACAAACAGACACTCCAATTTTATTTATTTGTATAGATGTATAGATAATAGTTTTTACCGGTAGATTCACTCTTAATAGAACCATTGCGTTAGGCGACACGAATTAAAGACTTTATTTAGAGTTAAATAGTGACATTTTTTTTTTTAAATAGAGGGAAGAGGAATAGGTTCCTGTAATATCACCTACTTAGTGAAAAATAACAAAATAATTCCACTGATGACTAATGCGGGAATGTAAATAAAATCAAAATATTTAATTAAGACGAGGTGAACAAACTCAAAACTGCAGAATGCATACAAATATTACTAGAATTATTATGTTAATTCAACTTCTCTTTCTCACAGAAGAAACGTTTTCCTTTAATTTACTGAAAAAAGTACAAATTGCCTCTGACGTCATTAGATTACAGTAACCAAAAAGCCAGCTAATATGACGCTCAATGAACCCATATACGACTTCAGCCGTCTTCATTGTTAAAGTAAATAAATTACATCTACTTAATAAGGCTTTAGCGATAAGTATCGATCATTCAAAGAAAAAAATATGTTCTATTAAAATCCGGTCAATTACCAGTGTAGGTGGTGATTCAACCCGGAAAACGCAGATAGCAGATCTAATGTGCCCCAAAGACAACACAATATGTTCGCGAGTGTGCAACACATCAAAATGTCAACCCGCTACCGCCCACCAGGTCTCCAAGGCCGTTGGTACACCTACGTTCTAGTTAGGAGAAAGGATCCATTGTGATGGTTTGAATCATGTGTCTGCGATTAGGGGGCTATTATTAGACACAATTTGCATTGTTAGAGTTATTGTCGTGATTAGGTATGTTGTTGAACTCGTAATATGGCTCGTTTGGTTGAGTAACATGTGACAGGACAAAAATATTGCGTGGAAGAGAGATTATTTGTCACGAACGTCAAGAATTTATTGTGAAATACCCTGGGTTTGTTACTTTTTAGGGTTCCGTGCCAAAGGCAAAAACGGAACCCTTATAGATTCGTCATGTCTGTCTGTCTGTCCGTCCGTATGTGACAGTCACTTTTTTCCGAAACTAAAAGAACTATCATTTTGAAACTTGGTAAGTAGATGTTTTCTGTGAACCGCATTAAGATTTACAAACAAAAATAAAAAAAAAAACAATAATTTTTGGGTGACCCCACACTTAAAACAGAAAATCAAAAAATTTTTTCATCAAACCCATACGTGGGGATATGGATAGGTCTTCAAAAATTATATTGAGGTTTCTAATATTTTTTTTAAAGCGGTAAAACGTGTGTTTTTTAATCTATATCTATACTAATATATAAAGCTGAAGAGTTTGTTTGTTTGAATGCCGTGGGTCAGCTGGTGCACATATAAAATTACTTTCCCTGATAGAATGATGCATTAATGCAGAGCATAAATCGCTAGGACTAAGGATTTTTTGAATATCTACCCTTAAGAAGGGGGGAAATATGGGGTAAACAGTTTTGTGCAATTAGTCATTTTCAATGTTAAAAACAGAATTTAAAAAATAATCTTGCGAATGGAGTAATGTAATAACTATATTTCATAACATTGGAACTGCACGGATAGTGCATCGATATAAATTATTGGCATTGCTTCGAGTTCCGTTAGCGCCGGTGAGATAATACTCCCAGGGGTTACCACATCACAAAAAAGTAATTGCCTTACTGGATGGACATGGTCATTACTAGTGGTTACGTCACATCTGCGGTCTCCAGTAGTGCTATGATGAAGGGTGACGATGGGAAAATTGGAAACGGTCCTTAGTGTTCAGATATTTAACATTAAACTCCAATATCTATTCATCTATACAAATAAATAAAATTGGAGTGTCTGTTTGTAATGTTAAAATAACCGCTTTTTATTAAATGCCCATGTAAATATACCAAAAATGTAGTTAAAAAAATTTTGTCTGTCTGTTTTGTTCCAGGTAATCTCTGGAATGGCTGGACCGATTTTGACGGGACTTTCACTGGCATGTAGCTGATGATCCAGGGAGTAACTTAGGGTATATTTTTTACTAACTTTGTCCCGCGGCGTTACTTGCGGTACAACAATAACCGCGGGTAACACCGCAGGGTTCAGCTAGTCTATCGTAATAATCTACTTGGTATTACACAAGTCATCGAACCCTCACACTTCACTGCCAAGCGAAACAATGCAGCACGAAGCTCGTAGGCTGCGCATGCGCCTGTCCTTGACATAAATACATACATCATAATTCAATGACGTTTGACAGCTTGCGGCCTTGAAACCCGCGAATGGGAATACGACAACGTTACGACACATCCAGTTCAAATATTTCTATTATTTTCGCATCTACTGCTTAGGATTGGGTGGCCAGTGGTATCATGCCAGTCCATTTTTCCATAAGTTTCAGATTTACCTTCCTGTAGAAAGCAAATATCGCATCGACGTTTGACGATACGAAATGATCTAAATGTTTCTTTATAAAGTACCTAACCTATTATATTTATTTTTTATTGAAATTAAATGAAGTATTATTTTAAGTTACTGATGTTAAGGTTCTATCCACAGGAAGGTAAGTCTCATCATCTATACAAATAAATAAAATTGGAGTGTCTGTTTGTAATATCAAAATAACTACTTTTTACTAAATGCATATGTATGTATACACGGTACATATACCAAAAATGTAGTTAAAAAAATTTTTGTCTGTCTGTCTGTCTGTTTGTTCCGGGTAATCTTTGGAACGGCTGGACGGATTTTGACGGGACTTTCACTGGCAGGTAGCTGATGGTCCAGGGAGTAACTTAGGCTACTTTTTTTTAGACTAACTTTGCCCCGCGGCGTTACTCGCGGTACAACAATAACCGCGGGTAACACCGCGGGGTTCAGCTAGTACCAAATGTAAAACATTATTTTAATTATTACTTGAAAAGACTGTCAGTCTGGAAGATTGGAATATATCTGAAAAGAATGACGTATACAGATAAGAATGAATGATCATCAATCATGATAAAATACCACAGTACATAAAACATTATTACAATTCCTTGCAAAATAAAGCGCCACAATTGTTTCTACGTCAAATGATCTGCCTTTTCCGTTATTAAAGTATCAGATTCTCAAATTTGTATTATAAATGAACAAACTTTTGAACGCGGCTTCGCTCACGCAGATTTCATCCCCTGATTTACCACTTAGGGGTGGAATTTCAAAAATTCTGTGGGCTGTGCGTTGATCTCTGCGTATGTTAGTCACCTTCCTCTTTTATATATATAGACACGGTGGAAGAGCCACGTTTCGGCATGAATGGGTCGGCTTGACCGGAGTGATCCCATGGCCTCACAGAAAACCGGTGTGAAATAGCGCTTGCGCTGTGTTCACCGAGTGAGTGAAAATACCTGGATGACCTATATTTGATATTTGATATTTTCTGGTAATTTTTGGAATGAAACCCCATGCATACCAAATTACATAAAAATTGTTGGAGCCCTTTACGAGATTCAGTTTATAAATATACATATAGATATATTATCTATACAAATAAATAAAACTGGAGTGTCTGTTTGTAATATTAAAATAACCGTTTTTTCCTAAATCTATATGTACACGTTATGTATTTATCAAAAATGTAGTTAAAAATATTTTGTCTTTCTGTCTCTCTGTTTGTTCCGGGTAATCTTTGGAACGGCTGGACCGATATTAACGGAACTTTCACTAACAGTAGCTGATCCAGGGAATAACTAAGGCTACTTTTTTTAGATTAACTTTATCCCGCGGCGTTACTCGCGGTACAACAATAACCGCGAGTATCACCGCGGGGCTCAGCTAGTATTCTACAAAACTTTAATAAAAAAAATCTCGTTTAAATGTATTAGATAACTAGCTAGATAATATTTTTAAATACTATATCAGAAATCGCAAAAAGATCAATAGTTCCGTCTAATTCTGGAGTTTAAATATACATGAATGGTTTAGTGATACTTTCAGACTAATCCAGCGAAGAAAATATTAAGTAAAATATAAGTCTTAATGTTTTTTTTTGTTGATGTCATAGAGAAACATTAATAAAACACTACGGTATGCACAGAAGAAAAGTCACACAATAACTTGTGAAAAAACATCATTTAAAATTTTAAGATTTAATTTTAGCAACTGCAACGAATTTTATAAGCAGATACAAATTACAAACTGTCGTTAAAAATTATTTTCATACAAAACTTATTTAATAACCATCATATAATTTTAACACGATTACAATCGAAACACTCCCATATTAATTTTAGTGACCGTTTAACGACCGACGCGAATTTGGTCAAATTAAAATCTTTGTCATAGAGATTTTTATCTATTTGTCTATGGCACAATAATAGAGCACGATAAAGGATGTAAAGCTATAAAACGGTCAAAAACCGACACCCACATCATTGTGCCATTTCAAATTTAGAATAATATGCGAAATTCTGACATCACACGTTTAGAATGACAGCTATTGTAACAATGGAATGTTTTGTGTTTTAAATATTTCACTTGAGGTGAACTAAACCGAAGTATTTTGATGTCTATTCACACGGAATACAAAGCTATTGTTTATTCTATGTTATTAAGTACAACATAACTTTCTATGAAAATATGAGATAATTATTATAGTTTATGCATTCCATTGGTAGTTAGAGCTACACTTAACCATTAATGTTGTTTCCTTTGCCGCACACAGATACAAAAGATTCTTACCAGCACTTTTCACAGATAAACAAAGATTAACCCAACCACAAAAATACTTTTCATCTCAATTCGATAACTGTGAATTTGCATGTATTATATTATACAAAAGAAGATAAATAAAAGATATTGCGTAAAAGGAAACGTAGTGTTATACGCTGATTTTGATCGGTTTGAAAAACAAAGAGCGAACTCCATTTAAGATGGTTAACCTGCACTTTTTTACTTATCTACGATCGGTAAGATTTGCGCTGGTAGAAATTTGCACCCATCATCATGTTTCCCACGATATTTACCCGTTACATCTATGATGCTAATGCTGGTTAAAAAACCATAGAGCGGGCGTTGCACGTGCTCAGCCCTACTATTACTAAAGATTAGTAAATCGACTATCCCGCTGTCTTACTGCCATCTAATATATTATCAACTAGCTGCTGCCCGCGGCTCCGCCCGCGTGTATGTCGATTATCGTGGCAAATAGTAGTCTATGTGTTATTCTGATGTATAAGCTATTTCACTGTAAAGTTTCATCCAAATCCGTTTAGTAGTTTTTGCGTGAAAGTGTAACTAACATACACACTTACAAACTTTCACCTTTATAATGTTCGTGTAATTGATGATAAAAACGGTTAAACAAACAAAAACATAATACCATGTATAATTTAACATATAATATATTTGGTGCTAGTCGCATTTGAAAAATATAACAGCCTGACACTGACAACTTACCTACCTACAACCTATGTAATGTAATTAAAATAAAAACGAAGTTTGTACGTGGAATTTTGCACGTGTAACTTCTAAAAAAAACTGTCAATACTTAACCTTAGTCCTATATTACTTTAAGTAAAATGCGTTTTTAGCTAATTGTAAATGCCTTGAAAATTCGCAAAACGGACACAACCAACATCGTCGTCTGCCCTCACGCGTCAACCTACCTACCCGCGTTCGGGTCGCGCACTCAGCGATGAGCAACCTATTCCCCGCGCCAACCGCCATGCGCCATCGTAATATCACGCAGTCGGTTTGTCATTATCGCAACTATTAATTTTAATATTTATTTATTTGTCTTTATTTGTATGTATTTATTTGTATAAATATTTATTTGTCCAAATGATGTAGCGCAAAAGATATATTTTATCTACTTTAAATACCAGAAGCGATAAATGTGTCCATTTTCATTTAGGAATCAACTTATTACTACCAGACCAAATGTGCATTTGAAATAAATCATTAATTTTTATTGTAGTTATGGTTCACTATGTTGGCTTTAATGGCTTACACATTTTAACTATAACGGCTTTTAAGATAAACATTTCCATCAAACATTACATATGTAAAACTTTAGCGATTTTGGCGGCGCACGCCAGTATAGCTCACAGATGGTAGATTTTTTCTACTACCTACTTGACACTTATCGTCATATTTTAGAGAATTCACACACTATCTTTATTATTTGTAGCCTATGTGCTATTCTGAAGTTTATGTTAAATTACTGTAGTGTAATTCAAATCCGTTCAGTAGTTTTTGCGTGAAAGAGTAACAAACATCCATCCATCTATCCAACCATACATCCTTACAAACTTTCACATTTATAATATTAGTAGGATTAAGCAACGCTATGATCCGTTGCACTTTGCAAGACTTTCTTTGTATTTCGCAGAAGACAGTAAATCAGGTATGTAGTTTCTTCATTGTGCGTATAAAATACTGAAACAAAGTGCTTCGTGCGAGTCTTTATTATTTCATGTGTTAAACGTTGTCTCTTTCCCGAGGCTCTCTCGTAATATACATATAAATATATAAATCAGATATCAGATAAATCTCAAAGTATTCCAATACTTTAACGTTTTTTCGTAGATGCCCATGAATAAAAACTATAATTAATACTGAGCAAGATTGCAACAAAATGTCAAAAAATGTATAAAAGGCAAGTTCATGCTAACCGAAATTGGGTTAAAAAATCATTTTTTTTATACTTACGCATCCCGTCAATAAACTCTTATTATGTAGTAGCGGTTTTTTTTTCTCCCGATTTCAGGGCTCGAACTCACGGTAATAGTTATGAGTATTTCTTTTTATATGTATGTATAAGCATGCTATTTCACTGATATGTCCACATATTGTGACAGTGTTACCTTTATTTAAAGAGCTTCACTGTATACTATGTTATGTGTAATTGCCATTGGAACAATATACGAACATATTATTAATAAACGAAAGATTCCTCTATTGAATATTGTTTGCGTTTTATGTTTTCGGAGTGGTAATAATCGATCTGTGAGCTAATTCTGCAGTACTTTTTTTTAATAAACTATTTAATAAGTGGTTCGAAAAAAAAGGAACCAAATTTTGTGCGTGCCGATAACAGCAACCTACATAAGATAGACGCTTTTATGTTTGCACTTTTCTATCTATACAAATAAATAAAATTGGAGTGTGTTTGCAATATTAAAATAACCGATTTTTACTATATGCCTATGTATATATATACACGGTACATATACCAAAAATGTAGTTAAAAATGTTTTGGTCTGTCTGTTTGTTTCTTCCGGGTAATCTCTGGAACGGCTGGACGGATTTTGACGGAACTTTCACTGGCAGGTAGCTGATGATCCAGGAAGTAACTTGGGCTACTTTTTTTTAGACTAACTTTGTCCCGCGGCGTTACCTGTGGTACAACAATAACTGCGGGTAACACCGCGGCGTTCCGCTAGTACATAATAATAACACTGATAACTATGCTGCAGAACTGAAAAATGTTAAAGCAGCTATGTTGCACTTGCATAAGTACAACATAAAATTGTTTCTGTAATAACCTCTGGAAAAATTCATTCATTATTTTTGTAAAATCTAATTTACTTTATGTAGGTAGATATATCTCAATGCTTTTAGGTTACATTTTGAAATAGTACAAAGCGTGGTATTTAAAGATGTTATCTGACCCGACGGACTTCGTACCACCATATTTTTCTTTCGTTACCAGCTACCCATGGGTAGGGTGTAGTCACGGACAAAAAAACTTTTTCCTTTATTTTATAATTTTTCTTGTACACAAACCTTGTCCTAAGAATAACTAACACATAAAACAAATATATAATTTTGTGTAGCCGATCGAAAGTTACGCGCATACATACATTTCGGCGTATCACCGCGATACAAAGTTAGTCTAAATAAAGTGGCCTAAGTTACTCCCTGGATCATTAGCTACCTGCCAGTGAAAGTCCCGTCAAAATCGGTCCAGCTGTTCCAGAGAATACCCGGAACAAACAGACAAACATACAGACAGACAGACAAAAAAATTTTTAACTACATTTTTGGTATATGTACCGTGTATACACACATATGCATTTAGTAAAAAGCGGTTATTTTGATATTACAAACAGACACTCCAATTTTATTTATTTGTATAGATGTATAGATTTGTTCACTGTGGCACTACACACCATTTATTCGACATTTTAATTAATAAAATTGGGGAAAACTGATAAAATTAACTTAAACTGCGCTGTTTTGTTTTGTTGTGGCTAGAGTGTGACGTCACGCGTCTCATGTGACCAGCGCCATTACAGAAATATCGTTTTTTGAAATGGTTGTCAAACTTGAACTTTATCTTAAATTTAAGTTCATTTTATCAGTTTCCCCCAATTTTATTAATATTATACTATTATAATAGTTCATAATACAGTAGAAATTCTGCAAAATATCGGAATGTGCTAATTATGTAAAAAAGAATAATTTAAAACGATTTCCAATAATTAGTCAAATAGCCTATTATTGGGTAAAAGTGGTAAGTAAAGTAACGAATTTAAAAATTTGATCCGGTAAAGTAGTCATTTCACCACCCGATGGATGAAGCAATATTCTGTACTTTGACCAGACATGCGACATAATATCTTATTGTTTAAAGCTGTGCCCGCGACTTCGTCCGCGTGGATCTCCTTTTACAATAATGTTTTTTTTGTAACTATAGACTATTAAACTACAATTTAATAGATAAATATGACGCTGCCTTTAAAATCTATTTAATTACATTTATTCAAAGTGGACGCTTCCGGTACGTATGCATAAAGATTTGTGGAACTACTGACCCAGGAAAAAGCGACGTACAACTGCCCATGTGAAAAACATCTGAGACTAAGATCTACTCCAGCAACGCGGAAAGTCTGATGATGCGATTTATTTATTGTCATTGCATAAATTTACTTATTTGAAATTATACTTATTAATTTTACAACTATAAATATAAAGAAAAGAAGGAGAAAAAAACACTAAACAAACTAATTATATTATTATCTAATACCTACTTTAAACTGATATCTAAAAACAACGTATCTATGTATTTTTTAAATCTAAAGCGCGTTTATTCCGAGAAGAGTCAATAAGAACCACGTTCGTTCGCATTAACAGTGACAATTCGAGTGGAGTCAGCGCGTGAGCGCTCCCGCCTTTTTCCCGCCGCTTCGCGTGTTAAACAAAAATCAACCGTAATGTCGTACTTATACTGGTGCGGCGAGATTTGGAAGTTTTATTTCATCTATATCTTGTGTGTTTATTAATTATAATTTTATAATTCTGTATTTTATTTTAAAAAGATATTAAAGTGTATAGTGATAAGGATATATCCATGTGAAATACAACATATTGAAGTATTTAATACACCTTGAAGAAATGCCTAACACTTAAACACGTTATTGTGGCTAATTTATAAAAGATAGAAATATACTATTTAGGACTTTTTTGTAGATCTTTTGAAGACCATCATTTTTGTAGTACATATTTTTGGTGTATGATCAACGTATGCGAGGATAAGAGCTCGAAAGCGAAAATTTACATCCGACTTGCTTCAAATTTATCGTCACTGCTCAGCTCCTATGCATCTTAGCGTTATGTTATATAGCCTATAACCTGCCCAAGAGTATGGACTACAATCGTACAAAGTTTGGTTAAAATCCCTTCAGTAGTTTTTGACCCATGCGTGCACATACAGACAGACAGACAGACAGACAGACAGACAGACAGACAGACAGACAGACAAAAAACTTACTGATTACATTTTTGGCATCAGTATCGATAACCATTCATCCCCCAATATTAATTTTTAATATATGTATATTCAATGTACAGAATTGACCTCTCTACAGTTTTATTATAAGTATAGAAGATTAGTAAAAGTGTAATTAAATATACGAAGTTAATGTCGGTATTTTTGAAGTACTAATTAAAATAAACATATTAATTAATATCAAAACATTTTAAATTATGTTGGATAAACAACATATGTAATATATGTAACCAGTTTTATTAAAATCTACGAATTTTATTATCATTACGTCAATAATTAAAGAAAGATAATTATAATTAAGATTCCATAATTAGCAGGTACACTTTAATGAGTATAAATTATGAAGAAAATGATTTGAGAAGATAATTTCAAGCCAGTATTTCAAAACAAACACTGATACCCAAGACGATACAAGTTTTCTTACTACCTACCTGGAGTTGTACAAGCATTGCTTAATCGTAAGCAGTTGTTTGTGCCAAAAAACACAATAGCAATGTCACAAGTAGGTTGTCAACCTGTTCTCATCTATGTATTAGAAAATTTAGCTACATTTCTTGAACAACACTGCGGAAGTAGCATTGTGCGACTGACATTCTCGTGTACTGTTCCCCACAGCACGACAGTTCGCGTCGAAGAATTCCACATTTAAAAATATGTATCATTATTATTTTTCGTTTTGTTGTGAATGTTGCCAGTGAAATGAAGTCAAAGTAGAAAAAATCCAAGACGTAGGTCGTAGTATTGTACAAAAATAAATGTTCTCATTAATTTAAATTACATGCAAACGTTTTGCAAATAATTATTATGTTTTGTTACAGATGTTTATGTCAATATCTTTACATTTAGACTTTTGTAAAACATAAAGACTACCTTGTTATATTGATTAATGTCTGGAAGCAATTAAATGTTACAATACCTGTATTTACGAGACGGAAATATTTTCAAGAACAATGGAGGCATGAATAAAGAGTTTCATTGTAATTCGGGTAGTGATTATTTGCAACACATAAAATAATCAATCCTGCTGAAATAAAGCAAGTGCAAATTCGAGGAATTGTTTTAAATATGTCATTAGTATTTTAGTGTAGGTACTCTTTTGACGAATAAAATATTAGGCAATAATTAGAAAATGTTGGCCGTTTCTTTTTTCAGATGTAATAAACCTTGTTGTTTAGGAGCATAAAGCTGGCCTATTGAGAACAACCTTTCACATAGTTTTATCTTCAAGAAACCTATATTACTTTGTAACATAAGAACCTTTAGAATCAAAACTACAGTTAGCTTCTTGCAACTGTTATTTTGATTCTAAGGTTTTCATTTTATTGCCTTTTGCCGCAAAACCTTAGAAAAGACCATTATTTGCGATTAATCTCTGAAAAATAATTACCTACATATTCATTAAGAAGTGAAAAGAATTCCCGTTTTTAATAAAATATTGCGAATGCATAGAACTGTGAAATTTGGAACACTTAAAAATTATGTATAGAAGTGCAGAAATTATTACGTGAAAACGGTAACTCAAAAGTACGAAGGCCCAGTGTATGTTGACCTGTGATAGTATGTAAGTATACACTAAAACTGCTCAAGTTAGAGTGGACACTGAAATAAACGGAAAAATAAATTAGGTATGGTCGAATTTCGAGTAGGTACATATAATTAGGATAAAAAAACAAAGAGCGGTTTTACTTAACGGAGTGATACATAAATTTAAAATTTAAATTCCAGTTAACCTTAATACTAGAATAGATGTAACAGAATTTCGAATTCAATTTTCGAATATCCAAAATGTTGACATTGAACAGATTTCAAAAAAAGAATAGATTATTCCATTTAACAGTAAAAAATGTATTGTACAAATTTAGAACAGGTTCCCTCCATTCGAGAAACAGCCGGAGGCTACAATGAAGTTCCAATCATTAATAATGTAAAAAAGTTAAACAAATACAAGCCCGTAAATTGAGGTACACAACAATTTATTGGAAGTAACGGCTTCGGTTCGGTTCGACCACCGGCCTTAATTCCGATATGGACCTTAATTTGGATCTTAAATTTTACGGAAGAACCGTGCGAACTTAGAATACCTTTAGTATTTACGGTGAGGGTTAAATATTTATCCGTCAAAAATGCATGCATTAGACTCACTTTTAGTATATCAAACCGAGTCACCAATTTATTTAGTAATTTTCTGTAAGACCAAACAATGATTATAGTATATAGTACGAAAATCTAAGAGAGACAGTGTTTGCTTTTTCTAGAAAAACTTCATTAATTCAAATAACATGTATTATAAAATATTTTTTTATCCGAAAGATTGTAATATTAAAAAATGTAATCGCTTCATAAACGAATGCGTTTCGACATAGTAAACTGAAAATGGATTGGCCGTAAAAAATACAATTTAAGGCTTCAAATATAATTTAATGGGACAACTTACTCGTTATCATTTTGAACATCACTCATTTTAATTCGAGTTCGTATCGAGAAAGTCGATTCATCAATTTATAAAATGCCTCATTACATTGAAAACACAGAGTTGCGTAAGATCCGGATCATCGGCTGCATTTCTAAATTCGATAGCATGTGAGTGCATCTTTGGATTACTTAATATATAGATGAGCATCGACTAAAAAATAATAGACGTTGCTTAAGACGATTAATGTTTGATACTTGCCACTTGTCATAGATTATTTGACAGAAGGCAGACACGAGAAGTGGTTGAAACACTCTTTACACAATTTACAACAGGTGACATGAAATTTTAATTATTAAAAAACCTTGAATGTTGTTCAATTATTACTTGTTTTAATCTATGGTATATTTATATTATTAATTTTAGAATTTGAATTAGCTACAATGTGTCTAATTCTCCGCATTTGTTCGTAACGCCGGTTTTCCCTAGAGTACGCCAAGAAAGGATTGGCTTGTTAAAATGTGAGAATCTATTGTTCATTCATAAAACTAGAATGTTATCTTATTATTATCAAAGAGGCCTGCTTTGTGGCGCACCGTGGAATCTCTAGGAGCTGGCTCTCATTAGAATATAAAGGCAATTAGTTTACTTAATTTATAGTCCTACTACTAACGTATTGACTACTAACAAGAACAGGGAATGATGAGATTTTTTTTGTTTCTCACGATAGTTACTGGAGAAATGGTGTTTTTAGCAAATCGTGAATCTAGGATCTACAAGGTTATTGTTTTGATTAATTGAGTTAACGAAGTTTATTTGTTACTAGCTGAACCCTGCAGTGTTACCCGCGGTTATTGTTGTACCGCGAGTGACGACGCGGGACAAAGTTAGTCTAAAAAAAAATAGCCTAAGTTACTTCCTGGATCACCAGCTACCTGCCAGTAAAAGTCCCGTTAAAATCCGTCCAGCCGTTCCAGAGATTACCCGGAACAAACAGACAGACAGACAAAAAATTTTTTAACTACGTTTTTGGTATATGTACCGTGTATACATACATATGCATTTAGTAAAAAGCGGTTATTTTAATATTACAAACAGACACTCCAATTTTATTTATTTGTATAGATACCTTCATGCCTTAACTACTCAACCGACTATCAAGAAACATTTACAAGTACACATCTGTCAAATTTCAACTGTTCATGATAGACTAGAAAATGTGAAGTTCTTTGATGCCTAAAATATTAAATAAATAACACTTATTTATTACTTAGTCTTTGGCATAACTGATGCACGTAGTTTATTAACTGTCAAAATGGAAACTAAAACAAACTCAGAAATTTGGATTGGTAGTCGATGTATCTAAACTAATATAATAAACGTGAAATTTTTGGATGGATGGATGGATGTTTGTTACTCTTTTACGCAAAAACTACTGAACGAATTTAAATGAAACTTTACAGTAGTATAGCTTATGCATCAGCTTGTTATAGCCAGTTATAGGCTACTATTTGCCGCGATAAACAACATACACGCGTGACGCGGGCAAACAACTAGTATAGATATAATTATATTAAATGATGATTATAATGACTGACTGATCTGTTGTTTTAGTGGTTAGCTCTTAGACTCTTAAGTGACTGCTTCGTTGGTCTCGCGGTTGGCGTGAGCGACTGCTGATCATGAGGTCTCGGGTTCGATTCCCGGATCGGACCAAATGTTTGTATGATCTACAAATATTTGTTTCGGAGCTTGGGTGTGTTATATCTATAATATGTATGTATTTACAAAAAAGAAAGTATATATGTATTTGTACCAGTTGTCTAGTACCCCATAACACAAGCTCTGCTTATCTTGGGACTAGATGGCGTTGTGTGTTTAGATATCCGAAATATTTATTATTATTAAGTCAGGGGTTGTGGGTTTATTCCCAGAACAAATAGTGTAATAGCCATAGTTACTGGTTATAATTTATCTATAACATGTACCCACGTATTTTCTTAGTAAGTGTTAAATATGTATATAATAAATAAAATACAATGCGAAAGGCTTCAAGCGAAATACAATCATCAGATTTCAGCACAAACGGGCCGGCACAACCAGGGCGGTACTAACCTCTCTCAGTTTCATCCAAATCCGTTCAGTAGCATGAAAGAGTAACAAACATCCATCCATACTTACAAACTTTTGCGTTTATAATATTAGTAGATATATATAGATAAAAAACCCGACTGCGTCAATATTTGTCATCTATATAAAATTCAGTATTTTTTAATAATACATATAAGTTTTATATATATTCGTTATCACAGTTAAAATTTATTAATTTGATACCACACTCGATGTATTTTGTAAACATTTTTTTGAGGTTACTTTTCTGCGCCAAAGTCCCTAATTTTAATTTTATTTTTATTTTGATGTACCCAGTGTCACTCTCACGACAAACACGAATCTATTGACACCGCTCACATAAAAATACGACAAGCCGTTTAGCCATATATACATACATACATACACTCGAAAAACATAACCTTCCTTCTTTCGCAGTCGGGTAAAAAGAAACGCAACAATACAATTATTGACTCAATCAAGTCCTAAAGCTAGCTGTTTTGTTAATTCCCAAAGTTTAGCGTGAAATGAGTTTTATAATTATAATTTACCTTTAAATTAACGTAACAAGTAGGTACTTAACAATTATAAAACAATAGGTGAATACATAAAATACTTAAAGCGCAGAGGCCTGAACGGAAACAACACGATAAAATACCTCACAATAGTTACGATCGTCAGTATTGCGAGCCTTGAACTTCGGTTACGTAACATAGTTTGATATTTGTTGTGGAACGCTAACCCTATGGCCACACTATTAACTCGACACCAAAATTAGGCAAATTAGTAAGTCTGTTACGGTTTCACAGTTAAAGCGCTGAACCGATTTGGATAAAATTTACAACGGAGATCTTTTGAGTCTACTATTTAACATGATTACCGACATGCACGCTGGCGAGGCTGTTTTGCACTATTTTATACTTATTTTCTTGTATAATGTGTTTGTTAAACATTGACAGTAAGCAATGTTCGTCCCTTATAATCGTTTCTATATTTATGAACGACTAGCTGAACCCCGCCGCGTTACCCGCGGTTATTGTCGTACCGCGAGTAACGCCGCGGGACAAAGTTAGTCTAAAAAAGTAGCCTAAGTTACTCCCTGGATCATCAGCTACCTGCCAGAGAAAGTCCCATCAATATCGCTCCAGCCGTTCCAGAGATTACTCGGAACAAACAGACAGAAAAGTTATTTTGATACATGTATCGTGTATACATACATATGTATTAATTTAAAAGCGGTTATTTTAATATTAAAAACAGACACTCCAATTTTATTCATTGGTATAGATGAATGGCTTTACTCAAGGCTTTACTTTACCTTGCTAGTGTTAGGCACCATACTTTTTGATACCAAGATAAAAGACCGTTTTACCCCTTTTGCCAAAAGCCCCTTCTTCGTTTACGAAACTATTAAATCTCTGAAAAATACAGCCGATTAAAACTACATACATATTTCATATCAGCCTAACAAAGTTCAATGTTGGTCGAAGGCCTCCCTAAGGGTCCCTTTTCTCAAGTCATCTGAGTTCATCGTGTCTCAGGGCACCCTACGCCCTATAATTCTTCTTAATAAGTATTAGAGAAATTGTATATCAAAGAAATGATTTACGTTATTTGTTAAAATGATTGCGCAATCGAATTTTTTTTCAAAGAGTGACGTTACCACCAATGAGGAACTTTACCGAATCTGTTTCAATATTTTTTAATGTCTAGATCGATACTAACATATGTTAGAATATATGTAAATTCATTACATTCGTAATCACTAATTATGCGTATCAAAGTGTAATATCTAAATAAATTGGCATATGCATTTATTGCACAATGATTACATATTTTTTTTAAGTACCACAGCGATAGCGAGTTCGACTTCATAGATAAACTCACATGGTTGGAAACTTTTTATTTTTAGTTGAAAAATGCTTTTACTTAATATCACACTAGAAGTACAAATGTTAGAGGGACATTGAAATATGTATCTACACCTACACTATCAGTGGTTCGACAATAAATTTGCGAGACTTTCAGTTTCTATGTAGTACAACAATACATACTTGCTCGACGTAAGTGTACGTGTGATTGTTTATTTTCTCGACAAAACCTTCACAATTTTCTTTTTTTTTTCATATTCGACAGGTCTTTTGTGCCTGTTCTCTAAATAAACGGACTACTTACCTATGAACCTCCTTTTAAGAAAGTCCCACACTATAATTTTAAACTTTTGAAAAAAGATCAATTTTCGGCATTCATTCGTCATTGTGGATTACATGAACGCTATGACGCATGATCTGTAGCGTTTATCTCAATCAAAGTCAAATCGTTACCGAGATAATAGCGTTTGTACAAATAGAATTATTACATAGAAAGTTGTTTAATCATTCACCTCAATTGATCATTTGAGACGCATGTTTAAAAATTTTGTTACATCTCTAATTGTTTGTATTGCGATAGATAAGTACATACTGCAATATGTTGATATGTAAATTCCAAAGAAAAACTGTTAGAATTTGTGTTTGACTACAAAAGAATACGATTAAACGAAACACAAGTGAATAAAAAATTATTAGAACTGGTTTCTACTCTGGACATACGATGAAAATGAAAATATGAAACAGAGTTTGAATAACCATTACGAAAGTAAACACGACATATATTTAAGAATTGATTCTCTGATTGCTGCCGGTAAACAGCGGAAAATGCGTCGTTAAAGAAAATGAAGATCTTTTGAACTATGCACAAAATGTACTATTTCGTATAAAGTGCGTACTTTGTAATTGGAAAAAGCCCATTTCAAATGTAAAACCAAACTAGCTTTTAAAGCATTTTATGGACGCCGACGCGTCGTAAGGACATGAGGCGGAAATAAGGAAAATTTCTGAATTGATGCAAGCGACACGGTGCGACGTGACTACGAGTCAGTCGCAGTACTTATGGTAGAAGATCCTATTTTAAGCAATGAACGTTATATTGTATATAAGCAATTTCATTCTTTCACATAATTAATTGTTACATCACACGCTTACTCTCAATAATAACCAAATTTTATTGGCTCATTTATTTTTATACCACAGCTTACCGAATCTAACATTTTTTTTTCTATCAATGATTTAATCTTTTGCGAAACGACGAATAAACGATATTCGAAAGTGCATATTATTATGATTTGTGAAACGTTAATTCATTTTCAGAAATTCTAGTAGTGTACGAACCCTGACAGTGTACGATCCAATTTGCGGCGGAAAACCCAAAGGTCACGGTGTTACAGGTGTTAAAGACTATTCTGTAAATACACACGATAAGTACGCAGAATATGTTATTAAATAATGTATTACATACCTACATACTTTTATAAGAGACAAAACAGCGTAGCGTAGGATATACAACGGAATTGGAAAACAAAAAAAAACCTACAAAAAGGCAGACTGCCATCTCAGCGTTACAAAACCGTTACATTAAAAAAAAAAACGAAAGGCGCGCGTCCCTGAACTACCTGCCAGTACTATCCTCTTAGAAAAAAATACAAACTTTTTGGTACAAAAACACAAAGTAGCCGCCAACAACAGGCAAGTGTCAATTTGTGGCGCTAGGTAAACAAAACGTATAGTCAAGTGCTACCTATATGATTAGTAAAACTTGACATATTAGCAATAACTGCCTCGGTGGCGCAGTGGTAGCGTACGCGACTGCTGTTCTTGAGGTCTCGGGTTCGATTCCCGGGTCGGAACAAATGTTTGTATGATCTGCAAATATTTGTTTCGGAGTTTGGGTGTTTTCTATGTATAATATGTATGTATTTACAAAAAAAAAAGTATATAAGTATTCATATCAGTTGTCTAGTACCCATAATACAAGCTCTGCTTAGTTTGGGACTAGATGGCGTTGTGTGTTAGATGTCCGAAATATTTATTTATTTATTTCTTTATTTATTGAAGTCCTGTATATTTTAGTGGCCGTTTCCCTTTTTTTACAATTAATTTCACATATTTTAATAAGAAATTATTGCTTCCTGCGACTCTTCTGTTTAAAATTTAAAGTATTACAAATATAAATTATTTCGTAACTATTTAAATTTTATTTGCTTATATGAATTTGTATCACTTTACTAAAATTAGGTAAAACTTCTGTAACTAACAATTAACTCGGTCTGAAGTAAATAATTAAAAAAAAAACTAACTGAACCTCTCAAATTCAAAGTAAAATGAAAGGAAAAACTAATCAACCGTACTAATTGTGTTTATGATGTGAAGCGACATTATTAGTGCCTATGAAGAAAGTAAGTACAGTGGTGGGCAAAAAGTGACGTCAATCCAGTATTGATCGACCTTCGCACTGCAAGGACATCAGCACCACCATCTTGGAAAGGTATTGTACGTACTATATGACGTGGATTCTTGATAATGGAATTTTACGTGGAGAATTCTAGAAATGAAATAATTGAAGTTCAGATGAATACCAACTATAGAGTAAAAATTTCGTGTGTAATCTATACTAATATTATAAACGCGAAAGTTTGTAAGTATATACGGATGGATGAACGGATGTTTGTTACTCTTTCACGCAAAAACTACTGAATGGATTTGGATGACACTTTACAGTAATATAGCTTACTAGCCGACCCACGCAACCTCGTTTGCGTTTCCTATTGCCCGTAGCGTGATAATTTTCCCCCGGTTTTGTAACATAATTAATTGTTGCTCCGCTCCTGTAGGTCTTAGCGTGATGATATATAGCCTATAGCCTTCCTCGATAAATGGGCTATCTAACACTGAAATATTTTTTAAAATCGGACCAGCGGTTCCTGAGATTAGCGTGTTCAAACAAACAAACAAACAAACTCTTCAGCTTTATATATTAGTATAGATATAGATACGTCAGAATAACACATAGGCTACTATTTGCCGCGATAACCGACATATACGCGGGTGGAGCCGCGGACAACAACTAGTATGTACATATTTGTAAAAGGCTAGTTTTTGCATGCGGTTTCATGCCATGGGCGAGAAGCTAATGTAAATTCCAGACTAAAATATATTTCTGTGCCAGAGATTTATCATAACCTCAAGTCAAGAGGTACTGAAAAACATAAAAGATGAGAATAATATAGGATACTAGCTGCCCCGGCAAACGTCGTTTTGCCATAATTTTTTTTAAGGATATTATTAAATAAATGTTTTAATTATTTACCACCAACAGTCGAAGGCATAGAAATCGAAATTGAAAACGGACTTAACTATTAAAACTAAAAATTACAGCGTAAACAATATTCTTTCGTCAAAGGAAATAACATTTTACAATAAAAAGTTAAAGAGCAAGGAATAATAAAATAACACTGCAATTGCCTGTGGTCTATTATTTGTGTTCAAACAAAAGGTTCGTACACAATCGAGCCTTAAGGCTTATTTGCTATTGATTTTTTAAACGCTTCAATTGTTTAAAACATCAATGTATTAAAATTTGCAAACTCTCATAAAAAGGGATACTTCAGTATTCCTTACTAATACACACGTATATTTACTGTACCTCAAAAGCCTTAAGGTCATTTGTATTCTACCCTAGGGATCAGATCAGGGGAAGAGGGTTTAAGGTTAAGATAACCTCACTCAATCAGTACTCAGTGAAAATCAACGAAATAATTGCTTAAAAAATCAAATTGACTTTAACAAGATTTTGACTTAGTCTTAAAATCGGTACTACCTTGTTTTAAAATCGCTAGTATTTAATTTGAACCTGATTTTAATATGAGTATTTTTTATAAATAGCTTATTTAACCGTTGACCTCAATCGCGATATTCTGTTTAATCTGTGCTATAAAAACTATCCCACTGCCAAATACAAGAAAACGTACATCTTCGCATAATAGATAGTATTGCGTTCGCCGTGGGTCGGGTCACGATATCGTGCGACCACGATTGTATTGTGGACACCAACAAACATGAACAATTTTATGACAATAGACTGTACGTGTACTTTCTAACTATAATTATTTAGTTTTATTAATAACTGACTACTCATTTCTGATACAAGATATCAAAATACCAAATTGGTCCGACTAATTATGGACCAATTCGGTTGAATTTTAAGCAAAACGATACGAGATAAAAAGCTATTAGGGTACAAGACTCTCGTTGGGGTACAAGGGATTTCTTGTCTAGGTTAAATATATACTTGGTTCCTCGTCTACTGGTAGACAGTAGACGGTAATCTGGGGGTTCATTTTTGCACCAACAATTTAAAATATAGTTTAGGTACCCTTTCTAACTCTAGTACGCATAAATTTCACCAATGAAAGTTAAAAACTAAAGTATTAGTAGGCATTTAAAAGAATTGATATATTTCTTTTACTATAAATATGAACGTAAATACACCAAAAATATTTAAGTTTCACTTAAAGTGTAAACCTAATTACTAATAGACCAACATTCATTAAGTAATTTAGATTAACATCTCTAAAAACGGATCAACTAGTAAAGAACTACAGAGCACAAATGCCCGAAGTTTGTTCACTTCTACAAAACGACATTACTCAGGCACCTGAGACTACTGAAAATTATTTATTACTAGCTGAACCTAATCTAAAAAAAGTAGCCTAAGTTACTCCCTATATCATTAGCGACCTATCAGTGAAAATCCCGTCAAACTCGGGCCAACTGTTCCAGAGATAGAAAAAACAGACAAACAGACAAAAATTTTTTAGAATACATTTTTGGTATATGTACCGTGTGCATATGCATTTAGTCAAAGTCGGTTATTTTAAAATTACAAACAGACACTCCAATTTAATTAATTTGTATAGATTTCAATAGGTTTACGTACAAAATTTATTTTAATATTATTATTAGATGTTCATTGTCGATATGCATAATTTGTCGTATGTAATATACACGCGTATGTGCACTGTCATGTATGTGCGAGCCGGTTCCTTTCGGTTTCAGTTCCTTTGTCATACTATATTTTATTACAAACAAACAAACAAGACAACAAGCGCCCCTCCCTTACAAAAATATTTAATAGTTATTTGAGAGAGTGCGAATGGAAGTGCGGGAGAAAGTTAACAAATGTTTTGTTAACGGGTTGACCCTTAAAAAAGGGTCCCATAAAATTATAAATTTAGTTTACACTAGTGAACCATATTTTTTAGTCACAATTTTATACCTTATACAGCTTGTTAAACCAGTTTTTATCTACAAAGTATAAAACATAATAAAATTGAAAAAACGTCTTCTAAAACCTTCAAAGAGCCATTGTGAAACAGGCACTTTTTTAAATAAACAATCAATTTATGTACATTATTTTAACGAGTAGGTATATTTATTGCATCTTCTTTTCGTTTCGTTTTGTTTTTAATTTTTTATTCTTTAACTTGCTGAACCCCGCGGTGTTACCCGCGGTTATTGTTGTACCGCGAGTAACGCCGCGGGACAAAGTTAGTCTTAAAAAAGTGGCCTAAGTTACTCCCTGGATCATCAGCTACCTGCCAGTCAAAGTCCCGTCCAAATCCGTCCAGCCGTTCCAGAACAAACAGACAGACAGACAGACAAAAATTTTTTTTAGCACATTTTTGGTATATGTATCGTTTATACATACATATGCAGCTGTTATCTTAATAATACAAACAGACCCTCCAATTTTATTTATTTGTATAGATTACTCGAGAACTTCGTCATTTAGGTACAGATTTGGAACCTCCTTTTAAATTTGGGTGGATATATTTTACACCATCATCAGCCTATTGTAGTCCACTGCTGGACATAGGTTTCTCCCATTGCTTGCTATTCTGATCGATTTTTGGATTTTCGCATCCAGCTCCTGCCAGCCATTTGCGCATGTCGTTACTCCACCTGGCTTGTGTGCTTCCGACACTACGTTTGCCGAGACGCGAACTCTACTCTGAAGCTCTTCTTTACCAATTTTTTATATTTATTTTTTATTTATATTTCGGACATCTAACACACAGCGCCATCTAGTCCCAAATTAAGCTGAGCTTGTGTTATGGGTACTAGACAACTGATGCAAATACATATATACTTTTTTTTTTGTAAAAACATACATATTATAAACATAGAAAACACCCAAACTCCGAAACAAATATTTGTAGATCATACAAACATTTGGTTCGACCCGGGAATCGAACCCGAGACCTCATGATCAGCAGACGCACACGCCAACTGCGAGACCAACGAGGCAGTCAGTCAGTCTGTTGGTTGTCGGTTCTGCGCCTTCAGCCACTGGCCCACTGCCACTTCAGCTTGCTAATCCGGTTATATTTTGAGTTTTTCCTCATTTAAATTCTATATTGAGTAACAAATCTGTTTCAAGCTTTGTTTGAAAATTTACCTGGCTACTTGTATTTTTAGGTAAAGTTCACAATTTGAAACGGCAGGTGTTTATTGCAGTTGGAAATCAGGTTAGAAGTGTTACATCAAATATTGAAGTTCTCTAAAACTACTTTACAGGCTAGCAATTAGACCTTGTCTCTTAATACCTGCTGGCTTACACTATTGGCTCCCTTTTCCACCTTATTCTTGGAAACTGTTCTAGTCACACGAGTAAATCCACATAAGAAAATAAACTTTATATTTAATGTGATAAGGTCTACATTCGTAAATTATAGAGTTCACTGTTATTGTCATAGTTTTTTTGTGATCAGAAGCCCTTTCTAGGAACTCTGTATTTATAGAAATCACAAAAAGGATTCCAATGTTGATCGATTTTAGCTCCCATTGGCAAAGAAACCGCCGGGTTTTTTGATAGCTCAGGTTATAATTTATTGATGATGAAAAAATTGTTTTGTGAATGGATTCTAATTTTAATAAAAGGATAAATAATGTATCATACAAAAAACCAGTTATGAAATCAATATTTTGGGTTCAATTAATCGTGGGCGTATATTATCGTGTACATACTAGAAACCCGTATGCGAGAAATTTTAAGTCTTTAGACTTAAAGTTTAAGCACTAACAGTTAAATTATAAAATATTTACATAGTTCTATTTTAATTGACGCTTGTAGCACAAACTTTTATTGCAGTCAATACCCACCACAAATTTAAAAATAAATTACTTATATCCATAAGCCTAGCCATTAAAAAAAAGTAAACAAGATGTTCATTCCGTTATAACTAGTATGCAAACAATAACGGTCACCATAAATGTCAAGTTGGAGCATTGTTTACCACCAGTTCTGAGGAATAATTTAATGCGAAACCTGAAGCGGCTTTTAGTCTCAAGCTTTTTATTAAAGAGAACGCCGACTGCCGTAACCTGTGTAGTCTAGATAAACATCAAGTACACCTATAACCTGCGGTAAAAGAAAAAACTAAGATTAAGAATGCAGTGTTATATTTATCCCTATTCATCGCGTGGATCTTATAAGAGCTGACTAAGGGAGCACACTACGGAGGACGGAGATCAGAAACAGCAAATAGATACTGTGCATGGTATGACAAAAAACTTCTTTCTAAGGAGAAGCAAATGTCTCGAAGTAGATTGTTAAGGGTTGTATATAGAAAGACGATAGACGATAAAAGAATGAATTAAATGAATTTTAAAGTATAGAAAGATAGGTCTACTGTAAAGTTGTAAACCAGGACGAGTTAGCCAATTTTAATGTGTATATATAACGGTCGCCATAGGAACCAACAATTAGTTGCAGCTTTATCACATTCCATCGACAAATTCGAGGCCAAATTATGACCGTCTGTGTTATATCTATAAATAACAAAAAAACTGGTTATAAGCAGAAAAATGTAGTCCACTGTACAAACTAAAGATAATAAAATAGAAAACGTTGCATTACAGTTATTCTATCGTAAAATACATTTTTTTTTTCTGGTATTACGGCAGTGTTCCGGCGTTCCGGTTCGTTATTGGTGTCATAAGCATCATCCGAAGGGACATAGTGACCTACAGTGGATTCGTTTTTGAACATTACAACCTATGAATCGGTATTTATTACATATTAAAGAAACTTATGTACATAACCATAATTGAAAAGAAACAATAATTAACAACGTTTACATACAAGCGTCAAATAACTCCACATCTTCACCTACCGGTAGCATTCCCAAAAGAATGGCAGCATTACCACGTTGAATGGCAATGCTGATTCTCTGTGATAGAAAAAGGCCGGCCTTCTGGTCGCGTGAAGCATCAATCAGTGCTTAGCTAGTTGTTTAAACATAGCGCGAGCACTCGGACCCCATGAACACGTCTCTACCCCAAAGGGTTCCAAAATATAATTACCTATAAAATTTTGGTACTTACGCTGTTTGGGCTTTCCGATGGAGCAGCAGTAGCACCGGCATAACCAGCTGTACTTGGAAGAAGAGATGTACGAGGGTGTCAACAACAAATAGACTACAACCTCAAAAGACTAAATACTATTTCTAATCTATACTGATATATAAAGATGAAGAGTTTGTTTGTTTGAACGCGCTAATCTCAGGAACTACTGGTCCGACTTGAAAAATTCTTTCAGTGTTAGATAGCCCATTTATCAAGGAAGGCTATATATCATCACGCTAAGACATACAGGAGCGGAGCACCAATGAAAAATGTTACAAAAACGGGGGAAATTATCACTTTACGGGCAATAGGAGACGCAAAGGTTGCGTGGGTCGACTAGTAACTCATAAAGTTCTTCGTATAAAAATTAAATAATTAATTATATCATTAACTTTTTCGTCATACGAAGACAACATATTGACCATTCGACAAGGCTTTTCCTTCTGATTAATTATCTGTATACCAATAAATTTTACATTTAGGTCAATTTCCCAAATAAAAAAAATCCGCTTTGCTGTCGTCGATACGTTAATACATGTTTAATCTGTTTTTTGCATTAAATAACCTTAATTGCAAAGAGAGCTATCCCTTTTATATATCAAACTTTACTAAACTGATAAAACGACCGTGGACGAGACGAGAACTAGTAAAACAATTACTCCGCACGAAAATTGAATAATCGATAGTGGCAAAAAAATATTGCAACAGTTCAATAAACCTAACAGAACAGTGATGCGATATCTTTGTAATTTCTGACACGCAATGCGAAAAAAAACTTCGAGTCTTCGATAGGCAGACCTTCCGGGACCAAGACCTGTTTCTCACGCGCTTGGGGTGAAACCACAGACAGAACAATACCACATGAATATCACTCGATGGAAAAATAACCATATATGCACAGCGGTTATTAACTGTTAATCAGCATCTCTGTTGAGAATGAGATAATCATAGACAATATGACTCCATTTATACTGTAGTGTTTTATTTTCTTAGCACGTCACGTCGTCTTCATAAATATTTGGTTCGTGTGGAAAACCAATTTGCTATACTCCGCGAGATTACAGCAAAATGCAATGGATTCCGTGAATTGAAACAGCGTTTTATTAACTTGCAGAAACCTTTTAGATGGATTATCATTATCATTTAAAATTCATGACATAAAACAAAATACATAATTTGTAAAAAAAAGTAGAATTTAAAACGGAACTTTACATTTAATAGTTGCATCAAGTAGACTGAAATTATTTAACTCTTACACACTAAAATACTTTAACAGTTATTGTTTCAGCTAGAATAATTCATTTTTTCATATAATTACGATCATATAATACAAATATTAACCTCATTTCCTTGCATCAAAACATTTAAACGGTATCATTAGCATAATAACTTTGACCTGATTCGCAAAACTTTGCGGCAATAAACACGAATAACCAAGACATTTAGTAAAAAAGTTTCGCTTATAAGATTATAGGAAGTTTATGACCCCAACGCGACACTGCATTACGTGCGCGTGACGCATTGCGACTTCACTGATCAATCCTTGACATAACTTTGAGCACCGCTTGCTCCTTACACTGTGTTAATATAGTAACTAAGTTAATAAAGTAGCCCAAGTTACTCCCTGGATCATCCTGTCAGTGAAAGTCCCGTCGAAATCGGTCCAGCCGTTCCAAAGATTACCCGATTAACAAACGGACAGACACAGGCAAAAAAAATTTTAAGTACATTTTTGATATATGTACCGTGTATACATACATATGCATTGAGTATAAAGCGGCTATTTTAATATTACAAACAGACACTCGAATTTTATTTATTTGTATAGATGACATCATCATTCATCAGTGAACAGTAATTGGCTGAATCTATATCAAAATGCTTCTAAAAAATCTCAATGAACTTCAATATAAGATAAATAAATAAAAAAATATTTTGGACAACTAAGCACACAACGCCATCTAGTCCCAAGATAAGCAGAGCTTGTGTTATGGGGTACTAGACAGCTGATACAAATACATATATACTTTTTTTTTGTTTTTGTAAATACATACATATTATAGATAGAACACACCCAAACTCCGAAACAAATATTTGTAGATCATACAAACATTTGGTCCGACCCGGGAATCGAACCGCTCACGCCAACAGCTAGACCAACGAGGCAGTCTATCAATGTGATCAAACTATTAATGTGATTGTCTAAATCCAAAAATGAAAAATTGTTTGTTTATAGCTTTAAGTTTTCACTTTGTTCAGTACTGTTCATGACTGCTTTGAATTTTAAAGTACTTAACTGTCAATCAGTTTGATGAGTTAACTTTACTTGAAAATTAAGATATGATTAAAAAACCTTCATAGCACCATTTAGTAACGACAAAGCAGTATGTTTTTATCAGCATTACACGCTTTAATCGAATTAGTGATTCAGATCGCTTTACACTCTGTCAGGAGTTTTTTTACAAAAACATTTTTTTGGTATACTCGACAGAAATTGACAGCCGTAGCGTATTTAATTGGAATTCTATTCTTGGAATATAGTAAAAGATGTAAAAAACACAGGCTAATAATAGTGTTTAAGTTACATTGCACAGTAAATATTTACTGAAATTAAAAAATATCACAGACCTATAATAATAACAGTTTAAAAAAAACATTAGGTACTTAATTTTGCATCACTGAGGGTGATATTTCTTCTTCAAATTGAAACGTAGTACCTACACTCCCACATTTCTATTTTTCTAAACAGTAATGTATAAATTCTGAAATAGCTAAAACAAAAAAAAAACGAAATGAAAATAGTCATTTTTCTTTGAAGTAGGATAAATCAGGATAATCTATACAAATAAATAAAATTTGAGTGTCTGTTTGTAATATTAAAATAACCGCTTTTTAAGAAATGCATATGTATGTATACAAGGTACATAGGCCAAAAAGGTATTTAAAAAAAATTGTTGTCTGTCTGTCTGACGGATTTTGACGGGACTTTCACTGGCAGGTAGCTGATGATTCAGGGAGTAACTAAGGCTACTTTTTTTAGACTAACTTTGTCCCGCGGCGTTACTCGCGGTACAACAATAACCGCGGGGTTCAGCTAGTACTAATTAATAATAGTAATTTATAGTTATCGCAATGACACAGAAAATGTCACGTTACAAGTTATTACCAACCTTGTATCACAAGAAAAATGGCGGTTAAATGATCAGACCTGGTTGTTTGCCTTAAGGAGCAGTAGGGTCCAAATCTTCACCTAATCTATACTAATATACAAAACTGAAGACTTTGTTTGTTTGTTTGAACGCGCTAATCTCAGGAACTACTGGTCCGATTTAAAAAGTACTTTCAGTGTTAGATAGCCCAGTTTTCGAGGAAGGTTATAAGCTATATATCATCACGCTAAGAGCTACACCAATGAAGAATGTTACCAATATGGGGGAAAATTATCACGCTACGGGCAATAGGAGACGCAAACGAGGTTGCGTGGGTCGGCTAGTTTATTATAATCAAGAACGCTAACCTTATGGATACCATTGCAAAAATAGATTAACATTAATTAGTACCTATTTATTATATGGTTATACTGGAAGGCAATGGATGTAGGAACTCTGACGGCGAAAATATCAATGTCGGGTGCCTGAGTGGTAGATAGATACATAGAAAATAACACATGACACCTAGTAATTAGTGAAAGTAGCTATTTGTGTTAACGTATACTGAAATAGTAGCTGATAGACAACAAAGCTTAGTAGGTTTGTAATGTGATAGGTGTATCGTTGTTATGAGAATAACAGGAGATAATGTTGATGCATTGTAACAGGCATGGCCTTATAACTATTGAATTAAATTATAGACGTTTTCAGTAAATGTCACGCTTCACTAAATATCGGACCGCTAAGACATATTTTGTGCAAACTCGCAGGTATCTACGAATATCCTTATGAAAGCATCAGGATTTTCCATTTGCAAGATTTAATGGCAAATCAACTTAATATAACTCCAGACTTTGGACAGATAGTTTTAAGTACAAAATTTTAACAAAAATAAAACCGACTTCAATCGTCAGATCTAAGTGTCCTTATCATGGTACCACAGTTGGGATATCTCCTTTCCATTAAAAAAAGGATCATCAAAATCGGTTCATAAACGACGAAGTTATCCGCGAACAAATCTATACTAATATATAAAACTGAAGAGTTTGTTTGTTTGTTTGAACACGCTAATCTCAGGAACCGCTGGTCCGATTTGAAAAATTCTTTCGGTGTTGGATAGTCCATTTATCGAGGAAGGCTATAGGGTATATATCATCACGCTACTACTAATAGGAGCGGAGCAACAATGAAGAATGTTTCAAAAACGGGGGAAATTTTCACGTTACGGGCAATAGGATACGCAAACGAGGTTGCGTGGGTCGGCTAGTATAAATATATAGATATATATATACAGGGACTGTCCAGATCACGATGACTCTTGTCCATTTAGTTTGTATTCATGTGATATTGTTTGTAAGCAAAAATAATTGTAATTATTCCTCGAAGGAATACAGGAACAGGAACAGGAATACACCGAGGCAGTCAATATAGACTATATTGACTGCCTCGGTGGCGCAGTGGTAGGGTATGCGACTGCTATGCTTGAGGTTTCGGGTCCGATTCCCGGGTCGGATCAAATGTTTGCAAGATCTGCTAATATTTGTTTCGGAGTTTGAGTATTTTCTATGTATAATATTATGTACTAGTTGTTGCCCGCGGCTCCGCCCGCGTATATGTTGGTCATCGCGGCAAATTGTAGCCTATGTGTTATTCTGATGTATAAGCTATATTACTGTAAAGTTTCATCCAAATCCGTTCAGTACTTTTTGCGTGAAAGAGTAACAAACATCCATCCATCCCTACAAACTTTAGCATTTATAATATTAGTAGGATGTATTTACAAAAAATAAAGTATTTATATCAGTTGTCTAGTACCCATAACACAAGCTTTGCTTAGCTAGGGACTGGACGGCGTTGTGTGTTAGATATCCGAAATGTTTATTTATTTATTTATTATTCAGCGATATCAATAACATTGGTTTCGTATATAACATGGTTATCCAGCTATTTATGCAGTTTTATTTGAATTTTTCACCATTTATAAAAGCACGTTTATTTGAAAAAATAAAATAAACTACTGTGTGCAGATTCAACCCAAATTTGTCATTTAAAAAATATCAAGAACGAGATAGTAGTTGATCCGGTAGCTTCCGGTCCGACTACATTTTTTTTTCTGTGATCATTGTCGTGAGCGGAATTCATTTTTGTTTGCCATCTATGTTCGAGTTACAGTTATTATATGTTACGACTGGTTACATTGCTCCCACGCTGTTGTCAGTCGGCAAAACAAAGACACAATGATTGTATCATCTTCAGGTAGTTGTAAAAGTTTAATGGAATGATACTTAGAGTAAGGCCATGTTCAGATGTCGAGCGCTCAACGCGCGTTAACAACTATACGCAAAAACGCGCGTTAGCAAAACGCGCGTTAAGCGCTCGTCATCTGAACATGGGCTAAAATCACTTTATTCAACTCATACGTATAATTCCTCAATGTATTTCTATGGGAAGTGTCGTATCTGGTAATCATATTGTCGTATCTATTTTAAATTAGCTGAACCCCGCGGTGTTACCCGCGGTTATTGTTGTACCGCGAGTAACGCCGCGGGACAAAGTTAGTCTAAAAAAGTAGCCTAAGTTACGCCCTGGATCATCAGCTACCTATCAGTGAAAGTCTCGTTAAAATCGGTCCAGCCGTTCCAGAGATTACCCGGAACAAACAGACAGACAGACAGACCGACACACAGACAGACAAAAAATTTTTAAAATACATTTTTGGTATATGTGCCGTGTATACATACATAGTAATATGCATTTAGTAAAAAGCGGTTATTTTAATATTACAAACAGACACTCCAATTTTATTTATTTGTATAGATGTATAGATGACTGCTCGACTGATGCAAACTTCTGGTAGTCTACTTCAAACCCAAAAATAGTACCTAAGGTGTATCTTCATCCACACTACGCTGTTTGGGGTAAACTGTACTTAGGCATCGTTTGTACCAGTTGCACCCCACTAGTAACGACTCTACCTATGGGCTACATAACGGGTAACATTCCGTAATCTATACAAATAAATCAAATTGGAGTGTCTGTTTGTAATATTAAAATAACCGCTTTTTAATAAATGCATATGTATTATGTGTACACGGTACATATACCAAAAACGTATTTAAATATTTTTTTGTCTGTTTGTTCCGGGTAATCTCTGAAAGGGCTGAACCGATTTCGACGGGACTTTCACTGATAGGTAGCTGATGATATAGGGAGTAATTTAGGCTACTTTTTTTAGACTAGCTTCGCCTCGCGGCTTCACCCGCGGTACGACAATAAGCGCGGGTAACACCGCGGGGTTTAGCTACTCCTCAATAAACAAACTGTCTAAAACTAAAATAAATTTCAAATTTTAGTTGTCTCTACTAGGTAAGCTACTTAATCAAAAACTTGATATTATATTATTAGCTTTTGCATGCAGCTTTTCAAGCGGTAATGTCGATAAATACAATAATTTTTTCCGACATCAATAGTAGCCTAAGTCCTAAACAAAACTTGTGCAAAACTTTATGCTATATTTAGCCGTTTTGACATGAGTGAGTTGCAAACATCAATCTATTTAAACTTTGACATTCATATATATAGAAAAGTTATAGTTAAAGAAACTCTTGTAGAAATAAATAGCGCATGCGTGAACCTACTTACGAAAAGCAGTCACTCATCCGAGACAATATAAACATCAAAGGAATCCTGAATATTCGGTTGTAACTTTGTTAAACGAGGAACGTTGTCATATTAGGACTATAGAATACTAAATGTCAAGGGATGAATGAATATTTGCTTATTAATTATAGGTACATTAGACTAGTGAAAATTTTGAGTCATATATGTATTTTGAGGATAGGAAAGTACGCAAGTATTAAATCCTTAATGAATGTGTCGGTTGACGGTCTCAAGACGTTGTTTTGAAAATTACAGTCTTTACTTTAAACCAGGTTCATTAAAAGAGTTTTAGACATTGCACGGTGGTTCATCTTCAAATAAATTGAGTCATTCATTATTTTTAAATGCTTTGTTTATCCAATGTAGTTTGGACTATTGTTTATTTGTACAATGTACGCAGACATCTTTCCATACTATGGCAGGTCAAAATAGGACTTATTAGACCCATAGCTCAATGTAAAAGTTTCCATATAATTTAAACCACTGTTTCTTGAAAAATTCATACAAAATATTTGTATTACGCGAAATAATTGAAATATTTTAGGTACACTTTGAAAAATATCAGTTCGAGAAGGTATTGGAATAAAATAGAGGGGTGGCAAAAGACGCGTAAAAATATGACATACCAGCTTTGATCGCCAAGTGACATATCGGTTATAACCAAAGGGTACACCCATTTGGGAAATTCCTATGACTTTCATTATGCAGAATATTTTTTTATTTACAGCATTGTAACTGCATTTCGTACATGTAACCTGATTTCGATGGTTGTAAATTTGCATACAGTAAACATACTTAAGACACACACATTTAGATTATTCTAAAATCGAACTTAAAACTATCAAAATCTCAGTGTTTTGTCATGAAAGTATTCTATAACACGTGTTATCACGTTTTCACATATAAGCTACTTATCTTAAGAACAATCTGTGCATATATTGCGACATTGATTGCTCTTTCGAAATGCACTCCTAAGGAATACCTATATTTACAAGACAGAATACATATTATATTTTCTATCCATTCACAAACAGATAATACAAACATTGGTGATACTCAACGCAGCGTCTCGGAAAATGAATGAAATCACTTCACTAAAGTACCTATCCACTTTACAGGAATTCCTGTCGAATAGGCACGGCCTACACATTACGATCATGCACATAATATATTTAAGTACATACATATACATATTAATTTTTAAAAAATATACAAAAATATGTTTTTTTAACAAGACTGACGAGTGTATAACACACTTGAATACATGAAAGTGAAAAAAATTTTTAAATAGTTATAAAATTAATTGCCTGCGATGAATACAGAAGAAACCACTATAAGGAAACTTCTGCGACGAAATCCTCAGATCCTACTAATCCTACTAATATTATAAATGCGAAAGTTTGTAAGGATGGATGGATGTTTGGATGTTTGTTACTCTTTCACGCAAAAACTACTGAACGGATTTGGATGAAACTTCACAGTAATATAGCTTATACATCAGAATAACACATAGGCTACTATTTGCCGCGATAGCCGACATATACGCGGGCGGAGCCGCGGGCAACAACTAGTATTCCATAAATATGTAATCAATTTTTATTTGTAATCAATTTTGTTACCCCGCTTCGCACGGGTGGATTTCAAATGCACCCACCGATGACACGATTCGTGCATTTTAAATCTGTAATATCTTTAAATACATTCATTTAAATTACATACTATTAATAAATATCCAGGGGCGGCGGTAATCGCTTACCATCAGTTGATACGTCTGCTCGTTTGCCTCCAATACAATAAAAAAAAACTGACCATATTGATCTATGTTAAATGCACAATGTATTTAAGGTATTTTATTAAAAAAGGATTAATGCTGTATCGCTTAAAATCGCTTCGTAAATTAGTTATTATTTCTCGTATAAAGAAAGGAATTGAAATAGTTATGGTGGGTTATACATACAAGGAGATAGACATATACTCGTATAATATTCCTTCGCGGATTATTTTGCAGACCTTTTTTAAGATGTACAATACTGTAGTACATTATTTTGATCTGTTTCAGCCAGCGCAGCGTTTGCAATGTAAGCGCAAAAAATTAGTTTATTTACGACATCACATTAGAAACCTCTAAAATTATCAGTATTACTATACTATATTATACATTTGCACCTTCCTGTTTAGTTACTTTACATATTAAAGAAAACTGCATCAAAATCCGTTGCGTATTTTTAAGGATCTAAGCATTTATAGGGACGGACGGACGGACAGACAGACAGACAGACAGACAGACAGACAGACAGCGTTTTATACATGTAGTGACTAGCTACGAACGACGTACAGGTATTGTTGTACCTTTACATCAACAACTGCGAGAAACACCGCGAGGAGCAGCTAGTCTAAAATGAAACTAGCCTAAAGTTACTATGCCAGTTTAAGTCCCGTCTAAATCAGTCCAGCCATTCCAGAGATTAGCCGGAAGCCGGAACCAACAGAGAAACACACAAAAAAACACCTTTTGTTGATGTAAGTACATTACATACTTTCATATGCATTTATGTAGTGAAAAACTATTAATTATAAATTACAAACGAACACTTCGATTCTATTTTTTTGTATAGATTAAATAGCGTAAGAAATATTTTTGGTAACAATGGTAACATTGAAACCAATTATTTTATTAAAACTATTGATACGACGCGCAATATATACAAGTTTATCAGTAAATATTGTGTTAGTGAACTTGATAAATAATAAGCAATCATAATGAGGTTCAGATTTGTATCAGCTGTAGCTAATTAATCAATTTTAGTCACATAGAAACCTGGTGCAAAGCCACTGCTGATAACACAAGGTCGTGACAATGTCCAAACTCTTCTATGATATACCTACCATATTCTAAACGGTTTCGAAAACGTGATCAATGCCAACGGAGGCTATGTACCAGCGACCAGGTCAATTTAACATTAGGAATACCTACTGAATAATGTTATCGCAGCGTCTATTTTATTTCATTGATAAAGTTTATCATTCTACTGATAAACTAAGTTTTGGTTTTTTATAATACCTATTGGATTTATAACTGATGAACTTAAAGTAAGGTCTTGTGCGTCAGTATTTATTTCGATAACTTACCTCCTGGATGCAACAGCGTGCGAGGGTGTACGCTACCATCTCTGTGCAGTAGCACATGGCGTGGCTCTGTCACCAAGTAACAGGTGGAGCCATCGGTCAAGCATCTTTGATAGCAACGTGCGGCTTGGTAGAAGAGCGCCCACGCGTGCTCCTCGCTGATGGTGGAGTTAAACGCTTTCAGGATCTGCTGCAGCGATATGCATTCGGCGGCGTCCAGCGAGAAGTCCGCCCCGCCGCCACATACGCCCTGCTTGCGCATCATCGCGCCTAGCCCGGGCACCCACCATCCATCCTCAGAACCAGTTCACAACACTTCCACTGCGACACCGATCGATCGCACACAATTCACTACTTGTATAAATACTTCAATTAGAATCGTATCACTGAAATTTTCACAAACACGTTGTAAATAATATTTTTACTACATAATACGAATGAGTGTTATTGTCACCATGTTCCCCCCCGAAACGTCACTGTCACTTTTGTTGGCAAGTGGGTGGCTGAATTTTTTCGTAATGTTTTGGTGCGGTAGCGATCGCGATCGCGCGTGCGCGCTGTTGCTCCGGCGACACGTGACACGTACGTAAACGTCGACGGTTCGGCGCGAACTGTCGGCGCCGCAGCTCGCAGCCTCCGCGATAAGATGCGCCCTACCCCGGATCCACTTCCTAGTTCCGTCGAGTTTTTATTTCCTGTCACCTAAGTAGCCCTTTGGACTTACTCCTTGTAGATTTGTACATTTGTTGTAATAATTATCCTCATTCGCCATAATAGTGTATTTTTAGATAAGATAGGAGGCGTAACTAGTATTTAATCTAATATGATTAATAAGTAACATGGGTGGTTAGCAATAAAACAACATTATCTCAGTCCAATTTATTTTATTTGTACTTAGTACTAAATAAATATCAATACTATGCTATCGAATTACTTCATATTGATCATGGGTAGGGTACGTTCTTAATTAATTATCACTTTTAGATACATGTAAGACTATAAATTATAATTATGTAAAGTAAAAGTACAAAGATAAAAGTGAATATGTGTAGCTGAATTTATTTTCCTTTTTAAATATTGACGTAAGTATAAAGCGTCGCATTGGCTTGACTTGAGATCATTATTATAGTCATTACTCAGACAATCCTAAAACACGATATCTTCGCTAAAGTGGTCAGATTCCTCAATGCTGTTTATTTATTTTACTATAGATATAAAGGCATACGCAGACGTGGGCAGTCCCTGGCATTCGTTTCTGCCATATAATTGTAGGTACTAGCTGACTCACGCAACCTCGTTTGCGTCTTCCATTGCCCGTAGCGTGAAAATTTCCCCCGTTTTCGAAACATTTTTCATTGGTGCTCCGCTCCTATTAGTCCTAGCGTTATGATATATAGCCTATAGCCTTCCTCGATAAATGGGCTATCTAACACTGAAAGAATTTTTCAAATCGGACCAGCGGTTCCTGAGATTAGCGTGTTCAAACAAACAAACAAACTCTTCAGCTTTATATATTAGTATAGATGTAGAGAATTTGTCGTCTCGGGACGAAATTCCCATATCTGAAAGGGCCTTGAGATGTAGCAAACCTAGAGTTTTGTTAACTTAAGTTTATTTTAAATATTTTTTATATTACTATACATAATTTTAATAATTAAAATGTTGTGAATGAAAGCGCATTTTTCATTACTATTCACCTCAAGTACCTACCTGCTAAATTATTACTTGTAGCTCATTAACCCCTGGACTGGTCTCAAAAGGAGTATAAGTTACTAGCCGACCCACGCAACCTCGTTTGCGCCTTATATTGCCCGTAGCGTGAAAATTTCCCCCGTTTTTGAAACATTCTTCATTGTTGCTCCGGTCCTATTAGTAGTAGCGTGATGGTATATATCCTATAGCCTTCCCCGATAAATGGACTATCTAACACCGAAAGAATTTTTCAAATCGGACCAGCGGTTCCTGAGATTAGCGTGTTCAAACAAACAAACAAACAAACTCTTCAGCTTTATATATTAGTATAGATGACGCTTTCTTATTATTTACTTGCTGAACCCCGCGGTGTTACCCGCGGTTATTGTTGTCCCTCGAGTAACGCCGCGGGAAAAAGTTAGTCTAAAAAAAGTAGCCTTAGTTACTCCCTGGATCATCACTCCAATTCATTTATTTGTATAGATGTGTAGATATGTAGCATGTATACATACATATGCATTAAGTAAATTTTATTTTAATATTACCAACAGACACTCCAATTTTATTTATTTGTATAGATATATTGTATTGCGTTATTAGCGGTGCGGTCCGTGCGATAGATGTCAATACATCCTTAATATTATAAACTAGCCGACCCACGCAACCTCGTTTGCGTCTTCTATTGCCCGTAGCGTGATAATTTTCCCCCGTTTTCGAAACATTTTTCATTGATGCTCCGCTCCTATTGGTCCTAAGGTAATGATATATAGCCTATAGCCTTCCTCGATAAATGGACTATCTAACACCAAAAGCCATAATTCAGGCAATTTTACGTTTTCTGCTAGAAAAAAAATAACATGAGATCTGCCAAGATCCCCCTAAGTGATATTTGGAAAGATTTAACTCGATCCCCTCCCCCCTAGAACACCTTACGTAATTAATGGTTGCCCTTACTTATTTTATGTGAAGCACCAAATCTATTTTAAGTCTGTCTTTACTGTACCTAGACACAATAATGACACCTACAGTTACATAAATAATACTTATATTAATATCATCAACAACCCATAATATCCCAATGCTGTGCTCGAATCTCCTATCAGGAGAGGGTGGCTTAAGGCCATACGTCCCCACACTGGCCGAGTGCGGGTTGATGTTTTTGAGCCTCCCAAAGGCCTCCAACTAAGCTTCACGACTGTTATCATATGATAACAACCAGGACCGACTGCTTAACGTGACCTCCGACTCACCGAGACGCTCATGGTAACATGCCACTAGCATCCATCCAGGTACTGACCGCGCCGTCGTTGCTTACCCTCGGTGATTGTTTCTAATTACCGAGTGCAAATGATAAATTTTTAGTTATTTTTTGTATTTTTATTACTACAGCTGTTACAATACATACCGAATGAGTTGGTGTTCGGATTAAGTGTTTAAATGTTTGTTTTTTTTTCATGTCTTACGTCTCATGTTTTTCCAAGTCAATAGGATTAAGTTATAGCAGAAAACAGCCGTGTTGCTTAGTTGTTGGTTCTGTATTACTCGATTCATTATAAATCTATAATTATATTTGGTCTTCTCCTGTTTTTTAGCCACCTCGTGCTCGTACCAACAGTAACGTATCGGCATATTGAACTAATCTATCCCCTCTTATAAAATGCTTCAATGCGTTCTGCTAGCACATCCTTCGTAACGTAGTTTTAGCTAACAGAAGGCCAATTCTCGTAAAAAGTTCGGTCAAAATTGAGTTCCAAATTAAAAATCTATACGACTATAAATATATATATATACTAGCTGCACCGGCAAACGTCGTTTTGCCATAAAAAAAATTAAGGATGGGTGACCCTTACCATTTAGGGCGATGAAAAATAGATGTTGTTCGATTCTCAGACCTACTCAATATGCTCACAAAGTTTCATGAGAATCGGTCAAGCCGTTTCGGAGGAGTTTGGCAACTAAAACTGTGACACGAGAATTTTATATATTAGATATATATAATAATAAATGCAAATATATGTAGATCTTAGTGAATTAAAAATGCTTACTAAAATAATGTTTACACTAATTTCGTTGTTTTTCATTAAACTGGTCACAAATGCCAGCATTTTACAAAGTGAGAGCTGTTACCTGAGGGTATACAAGCGTATATTAATACCTAAACATAGTTGGCCATTCACTACAATAAACTTGCTCTAGTCGGCAAAGCGTATGCTTTAGTGTTGCCACTTACACACTATATTTGTTTTATTAGAAGAAATAGAGTATATCGGATTTCAAAATAGGTAAATTAAGAGTACGGACTTAAAAAGAGTAACATTTATTTTTAAAAATTCAAAACCTATTTTTTGGTGCTTTTTGCAGCAGATAACAATTTTCATAGACAAGTATACTCTATTTTAGAGTACGGGTGGCAACTCTACTCTGCTTATTCTGTAATATGTATGGCCTATGTATATAGGTCTTTATTTGCTTAGTAGGTGTGTAGCGTAGCCCTAGATGACATTAGTTATAACCACTTATCGCCGAATGTTGAATTATCTTGAAAAAGATAGGACTCAACTGCAAGTTTGTAGGTATGAGAATGATAACTTTCGTGTATATCATATCAATGCAGCAGGACGCTTTATGCGTTGATAAAGACCCCGCAACGTGCCTGAAAATATTCGGGGAAACCCCCGAAATACATTGATAAAGAGCCCCATAGTGCCCGAAAGTACTCGAGGAAACCCCCGAAATACATTGATAAAGACCCCCATCGTGCCCGAAAGTACTCGAAGAAACCCCCGAAATACATTGATAAAGACCCTATCGTGCCCGAAAGTACTCGAGGAAACCCCCGAAATACATTGATAAAGACCCCCATCGTGCCCGAAAGTACTTGGGGAAACCCCCGAAACACATTGATAAAGTTCGAAATGTGCTCGAAATTGATACGTTTGTTAATCATGTACCTTAAATCGACTGGCATTAATGATAATTTTGGGACGCTGAGTTTATTATTTTTTTTTATTTAATCCAATAGTAGCTGCTTTCTTCTTAATCGTTATAAAATACTTTAAAATTAAAATGCTTTGAAAATTGGAAATGTATCGAATTTATTAAAAAGTATAAATAAATTAAATTTAAGCTAAGGATACAATACGACACGTAGTTGATTAATGTAATTGAATATGGATTTTAAAATAAAACTAATAAGATATTTTTATATAATACTTTTTAAGCTATAATATGGCATATATTATATGCTTACTTCATAGGCTTATTGTATTTAACCTAGTTTGAACATTTAAATTTTTGAATGCTGAATTCTAATTCAAATAATCAATTTTTCTTTTTCATGCCCTTTTTTATTATATATATATATATATATATATATATATATTCATTAATCAGGATTATTATATATACATAACTAAATATTTAATTGTTGTGACAACCGATTGAGACAAATGCGTAAGGGTTCTAGTTTATCTAATTATAATAATATTTGAATTGAAAATATTGGTTCAAAGCTAAAGCAAACTAAATATTACAATGAAATGAAGAGTAAATAATACATTATAATGGTTTTAGATTATTCCTTGCATTCCTAGCTACACACCAGTGACTCTACTTCAAACTGCTACCTTGAAAAATACCAGCTTAGAACCTCAAAGCAAATCTGCCTAATTCATCTTCTTTAATCATTAGATATAAATGCTCAGGTAGAAAACAGGGGCTGGGCAAGCGGTTATCCCCACCCGGTGTTGCCATAGTAATGAGTCGTTTTCAAAATATGTGTACATTTACTACTAAATGTTTGTCCTCATAAAAAATCTTTAAAACAAAAATGGTTACGACTAAAATAAATCATTTTTTTTAATTTCACGGACTAATCTAAACACAGCTGCATATTATTATTGATAAAAAGCAATGAATTGCGATTCAAATCCTAGCTTAAATTGAATGTGAAAATAAAGTAACAAAAAAACTGCATACATTTTTTATTGTCCCCTATCTGGAGGACATCGGAAACATATTATGTAATCAGAATTTTTGCTCGAAACTTACTAGTTTTTTGTACCATAATTAAAAAGCAATGTTTAAGTGTTATGTTGGATTGATAAACTATTTAAATTTACGTTAAATAAACTAAGAATCAAAATTTAAAAAATGTCCCTGTCATTCGTAACAATTTCGTGACATTGATTTATTGACAAAAAAAAACAACTTTTTCTACTACGAAGAGTAGGAATGTAACTTTAATCACTAGCAACACTGGTCATGTCACGAAAAGTAACATCACAATGACGCGCCGCCATTTTTTTTGACGTCGAGACATGCAGAAGTTCTGTCGTTCAACTGTGAGAAAATTTAATAACCTTTTCCTGACGAGATCTTTTCAACAAAAGTAAGTATTTTTTTTAAGAATTCACCTACCGCAATTGTATTATACTTATATTATGACAAGAATAATAGATTACGCTTTCAATCTACTAGTAAATGTCATTACATTTTGTGTAAAAATATTTTTTAGGTTAATTTTTACATGTTTAGTGACGAACAATTTCCTGACATTTACTGACGTCAGTAAATTGTAGACGGTAAAGCTGTGTTCTTATGTGTAAAGTATGAAAATAAGGTATTAAAATAAGTGCTTTATGTAAAAACTATAACTTAAAAGAAATCTGAATGTCTTTTATAGGTTACCGCGCGCAAAATTTATTAAAAAATCTTTTTCATGACGTTAAAAAGTATTTATTAATTATTATTTGTTTTGGTTTTATTTTCCCTATTAGACTTTTCGTGTATCCAAATACACATACTAAATTTTGTTTGTATGAAAAAACTGACTTTTGTATAGAAAAAAATCACGTTTACTTTATTGCATTTAGTATTGATAGATTTCCCACCCACACTAGCGGTTCTTACTTTCGTTTTTAGTTTTAGTGTCATTGAAAAAATAGCTTTTCTTAGTTTCAGAATGCCGCTGACTGGTGCCGAACGGCAAAAAAAGTACATTGAAAAACTTAAAGAGCAAAACCCGGCAAAATATGAAGAAAAAAGAAAAAAACACCTGGAGAAAGTGAAACAAAACCAAAGAAAAATATCAGATCTTGATGATAGTGAAAAAGAAGCTCGAAGACAGAAATGGAAAGAAGCTAATGACAGAAGAAAAGAAAAGAACAAGCAAGCAGAAAAGCTAAAAACGGACGAAGATATAAGGCGAATAAGAGCAATTTATGCAACTAAACGAGTATTATACCTGAAAGCAGAAAATACGAAACTTAAGAAGGAAAATAAAAATCTACATGAAAAGATGAGCAGGATGATGAAAAGAATGGCTGTAATGAAAAAACGCATTTATAGAAGCAAAATTTGTATTGAACATCTTAAAGTTAAAACCCGAAATCTAGTCACAGCCACAGATAACCAGCCTGTAGAAAGCAATTTTCCTGACGAAAAAGAAGTAGAAAACGCAAAAAGTCCAATGTCGAAAGCAAGCAGTTTTGTCGAAGAGATTGTTGTAAGAGAAGAAGATAAAGAAAAAGTTAAGCGAAAAGTTTTCGAATTAAATGTACTTTCAGAATCTTTAAAACTACAGTATACCAATGCAGACACAAACAATGAAAAAAGGGTACTCAAAAAGGTGGTTAATAACGATTTTGTAAAGAAACATAGTTTGACTACCAAATTAACAACAACTTTAGGATTAAAGGGACGAATTAGGAATGATGATACAGTAAAAGATGCCAAAGAAAAAGACAATATTAAAAAAATCAAGGAGTTCTTTTTACGCGACGACGTCAGCCGTGCTACTGCAGGCCGAAAAGAATGTAAAACGCTAAAGAAAGATAAACAGCAGAAACGTTTTCTTTTAGATTCCATGAAAAATTTGCACGACAAATATAAAAAGGAAGGTGGAAAAGATTCTTATACTACATTTACTCGATATAGACCATTTTACGTAGTAAATCCTACTCTCAACGATCGTGAAACTTGTGCTTGTGTTAAACACAGCAATTTGATATTGAAGGCCGAAAAGCTTAAAGCTTTAAAAATAATACCGAGTTGTAAAGTAACCGATTTAGTTACGGAAGTATCTTGCAACCCTGAATCTAAACAATGCATGTATAATACATGTCCATCTTGTATGTCAAAATCCATTCCAGTTTCTTTTGAAGAAAATACCAATAACATCAATGTCACTTGGCTTGAGTGGGGGTTAAAAAAGCACGAGTACATAAAGATTTTAAAAACTGGTGAAAGAAAATCCATGACTACCAAAAAAGTCGGAAAGGATATTAGAAGTGGTACCATTGGCGAGCTAATTAAAGAATTTAGCAACGAATTGAGTGTTTTCAAGAAACACTATTACAATATTGGTCATCAGCATAAGGCTCTACAAATCTGCATACGGAACCTATCTGAGGACGAAGTAGTCATAATTTGTGACTTTTCAGAAAATTATGCCTGTAAATTACATAAGGAAATACAATCCATTCATTTCGGTGGAAATAGAGAACATATTTCTCTCCATACGGGAGTAATTTATAGTAAGAACAACGATCCCACATCGTTTTGTTCTGTATCTCCATGTTGTGACCACGATCCTGGAGCGATTTGGGCTCACCTTACACCACTTTTAGAATATGTTAAACAAATTATTCCTTCTCTAAAAGATGTACATATGTATTCTGATGGCCCTGCCACACAATACAAACAGAAAAAGAACTTTATCTTTTTAGTAAATATTTTGGAGAAGGAACTTTGGATTATGCTTCCTGGTCCTTTTTTGAAGCATCCCATGGGAAAGGGGCGGCAGATGGGGTGGGTGGAGCAGTAAAAAGAACTTTGGATGATCTTGTATCTCGCGGAACAGACATTCCCAATGCTACCATTGCTTTTAAGATGTTGAAAGAAACAGAAAAGAAGGTAAAACATTTTTTTATAGCAGAGGAAGAAATAAGAGAAATGCAACAAAAAATTCCCGATGAGTTGATTGCGTTGCCAGGTACAATGCGAATTCACCAGATTATCACGACTGCAAAGCAAGGTTCTGTCCTATATCGTGACTTAAGTTGCTTTTGTGGCCCAAAAAAGGCTTGTTGTGCATGTTATGAACCAAAAACACATGACTTAATATCAACCCATAAATCAGGGAATGGCCAAAATAAAAGCGGAAAACCCAAAAAAACTTTTAATCGCTTATACATCAAAAAAAGTAGGTCAAACTCGTCTGACAGCGATGATTATGACAGTGACGACATTCCCTATGCAGATTCAGATGATGGTACATACTATGAAGAAGACGCTATGCTTGAAGAGAAACTCGATATAGAGGAATTTGAAGTAAATGCAGATAGTGGTGAGAACATTAAAGAAATGAAAGCTGAGCACGTTAAAGCTTTTAATATTGAAGAAAATGATTTGGCAATAGACACTATTGATCAATTCGATCAGATTTTAGAGAATGAACCTAAGAAAACAAGAAAAGAAGAGAAACAAAAATCAAATGAAGGGCAAATGTACCATACACAATTGATAAATAGTAATGCAAAAGGACTGAGAGTAAAACTAAAGGTGAAGTTAAGACGAATGTCGACGAAGAACCGGAAATGGCTGATGATGCTGGAAATGAAGAGGACTCACCTCTTTGTGCAAGCACTAGCATTAGTAAGTCATACCATGTAAATGAAACTCCGGTGAAAATATTGACTGAAGTAGCAGTAAAGATGATACTAAATGAAAAAACAGGTAATATGGAAATAATACTAATAAAAGAAGATAATGATCTGAAGAAAACAAGAAAAGACAAACAAAAAGCTAAAGAAGGGTAAATATGCGATACACAATTAGTGATAGACAGTCATGCAAAAGAGTTGAGAGTAGAAAAAAGTGATTCAAGAATTATGAAAAGAAAAATGGTAGTAGAGGAAATCCTACATACACAGATGATAGCGAGTGAAACAGTAAAATTAACAACAGAAACAGACATAGTGGAAACTAAAGGAGAAGTGTAGATGAATGTCGACGAAGAACCGGAAATGGCTGATGATGATAATATGATTATAAATGAAAAAGAGAACTCACCTCCTTATGCAAGCTCTAGTATTATTAACACAACATCGAAGAAAATATTGACTCAAGCCGCAGCAAAGATAATATTAAATGAAAACAGGCAATATACAAATAATACCCGTAAAAGAAATTGACCCTAATAGTCAATGTAGCATTTTGTTAATAAATAAATTCATGATTCATTTTCAATTGTTCTTATTGCTAAACCATTGTACCTAAGTGCTGAAGTTAATAAAGATATTCTTGACAAATTATAGTCGGAAAATAAAATTACACCATAACTATTAGAATATTACATAATTCTGAATACAGCCTTACTTTTACAATTTCCTGACATTTCCTAACGAAACAATTTACTGACAATTTCGTGACGTACACATATTTTGAAAATGACTCTAATACATTTTCCCTTAAACTCCAGTCTTTACCATACCTTAGATGCCAGTCATTATGTGTGATGATCGTCATTAAATCTACATGCAAGCATACTAATAATATAACTATTTATTTACATGCATATTACAATGATTACAGTAAAATCTATATACCACGCCTTGTTTTTTCGTTTAACGTGGCAATAAAATATAAGTTTAACAGTTTAACAAGCTATCCTAATATCATATTTGTAACATTAACGCCCTGTTTCATCGTTTACAGGTAAGTTTCGGATAGCTTATCTGACAGATGATAAGACACAATTTTGTTTTTTTTTTTATTTTATCTGTGCCAAAATGACTCTGCTCTGCCTGATGGAAAGCATGAGCAGATTCCAAGAGTGGTGGTCACCATCCTCAATGCGAATAAGAACATTGCAGCATTGCAGTGACCCACACTATGGCCGCCTAGTGAGATACTTTTTACGCCCCGGTTAAAGGATCCGGGATCATAGTGGGAGGGAAACACGTGCGCTGGAAGTGAGTTCCAGGTTTTGACCACTCGGCACAGGAAGGAGGAACCGAAGCGATGAGTACGAGATCGAATGGTTACCACTCTGAAGCGGTGACTTCCAAGGCCGGCACGTGTTGTTCTGTAGAGGAAGAGGAAGGGGGGGACCAGTTTGAAGAGCTCTTCAGAACTTTTTAAAGAAAGAAAAGTTAAATTATCTGTCAGATAAGCTATCCGAAAATTATCTGTTATCGGTGAAACAGGACATAAGTCTCGGTCCATTACATATTTAAATAATTCAGTTCTACACGTCACAGCATGACGTCACATTATATTGAAGCTTTTGAAGTCCTAACTCTCACTTTTTCTTCAAACTCCACAGTGGGTCTAAGAAGTTCAGAGGGTCCTTCATATCCCCACTCTTCAGGCCTGGTAATTGCTTCATCTCTTCGAAAGACTCTCGGGAGAACTTGTTCAGTTTTGGTTGAGCGGTAGATGGCGCTGGGGTGGCGGTTGGAGTCACTGGAGGCAGGACTGACGCGCCTGAAGGTACAGAAACCGCTTCTCCGTTGAACATTGTTGTTCCTATACAAATGTATGTTTAATGTAAAATATGTTTAAGCAGAAATAAGTGTTTAGGACAATTCTATTTTAATCTGACTTCATCAAAAAAATATTTATTCGAAATTCGTTTGTACTTTTTATTTGTTTTCTTAGAACTCAAGACATTTATTAGCCGATTTGTAATTTTTTTTTCTTGTTTGGATGTATGTTTTATGGAAGGGTCTCTTCGAACCCATTCAATTTCAATATGTTACACCCAAAGGTAAGTAGGTTATTTTTTATACTTAAGACATCAGACACACAACGCTGTCTAGCTTCAGACTATAGACAGATAAACCGACTGATAGAACACTCATATTGTTTTTTTTTGTGTAAACACATTATGCATGGCAGAATTAAAACTTCGAAACAAATATTTGCAGATCAAACAAACATTTGGTCAGACCCGGGAATAGAACCCGTGTTTGTCAGTTTGTTACGATTCATCATGATATTGGTGGCATTAAAAACTTCTTAAAGTATTTATTTATATTTTTACTTTTTATTATTATATTTACTCACCGGAACAAAGAACTCCTTGTACATAGAAGAGGGTAGTTCTATAAGTGTCGGCTAAATATTTTGTGTCCTCTAGCACATTGCTTCTGTGTTTGTACAAGTTAATACAAGCCGCGTCCAACATATCTATAAAAATATACATCCATATATAACAATTAATCGACGAAATCCATGTACGGCGCATAACTTGCGATCGGTTGTACCAAATTAAATATTTCTTCTTTTTATGTGTTCGTTATTGTTAGGACAAGGTTTGTGTACAAGAAAAACTAAAAGATAACGGGCAGTTTTTTTTTCATGCGCGATTGTACACTGCCTGTGGGAAGATGAGACAGATGTATAAATATGGCGGTTCCAAATTCGCCGGATCAGCTAGTTTTATATAAGAAGTGTATTGATAAGAATATATAATTGGGTAATGACCTTTGTGCAAACTTTCTTGTTATGGCAACTTTACTGAAATGTCATTTATTTCTTTAGTTTCTAGAGCAAGTAGCGATCTCTGAAGTATAATCGAGGTTACTTACCACATAACTCTATCTGTCCCGCTCGCACTTGACATATAAGCATGGTGAGTAAAGCCAGCACGGTGCTGCGACCTCCTCCGACGCTGCAATGGATCCAGGCGCCGCTCAGCTGGTTGCTTAATTTGTTGTCATATGTTTGGCTCAGAATCTTGTCGGCTAACAATACTAATGGTGAACACACAATCCTATTGAAAAAAAGGGGCATGTAAGACAACTTATTATTAAACACTCAGTTTCAAAAATATATAAAGTGAAAATGAATAAACATAAATTACTCTACCTAAAAATAAATAATTGATATTTCTGTAACTTAACGTAACACAAGGTTAACAGCGTCGTGAATTCCACAAAATAATTTGACACATTAACCCCACGTTGTAATAATATTTAAAGTAGTGAGTGGCGAAATTAATTTCATTGGAAAAGTGGAAGATGGAATTGGAATTTGTGGAATTAAAAAAAATACTTTCTCATATGAAAGAAAAATTCAATGTACTAAAATCAGTCGAAATACTGACTTATTTAACTTATTCCAGAAGCAAAAATTCCTACCCAAATCAGCTGAGTGGTCTCCCTTAAAATAAAAAATTAACATTTTACAAATTTTTGAAGACTACTCAACTTCGTCCCAAAAAAAATTAATATGGCTTTTTCAATAACTTTTATTGTGATGATTTATACTGCATCAGGTCAGAATTTCGCAACCAAAATACATCTTAAAGCATTACTGTACCACAGTGCCATACCATCTATAAAGAAAACGAAGCCCTTAAAAACAATGTGCCATAAACAAACAATCTTTTACGGTTTACATAAAAACTACAATAAAACGAAATGATTACATCACATCAAAAGCTAAAATAATTTTATTGTTGCTATACAACCATAAAAAGCCACTGCCTAAGTAATTACAGCAGCGGCTAGTAAAAGCACCATTACTATTTAGAGTAAGGGCTTTAGAACACGCAATGCCTAATATCGATTCTATTTTCAGTAAGCAGTAAAGTCCAAATTCGAATGCAGCAGTTCATTTATTCATTGAAGATTGATAAATCAATAACGGATTAAAATTACAGAGCGTCCCTATTTATCTCACGAGTGTCGTAAAAGACGACTAAGGAATCAAGCTAGTAGAACAACAAGGTAGTAGAGCCATGCTGATTTCAGCACGAACGGGCCGGCTCGACCGGGGCGGTACTACCCGGAAATATAGATATATATTATATATATATATACATATAATATAGATATATAAAAGGAAATCAACGTAAAATGTCAGCGTTCGTGCTGTCGTGTTTCGTTGGTGAGAGCGAAACCGGAGGCCCAATGATGCAGAAGCATCACTAGCCCGCCATGGTGTGGGTCACCATGCTGCATTGTTGCATTGTCTGCATTCGCAGTATGGTGACCACCACTCTTGGATTCTGCTTATGCTTTCCATCAGGCAGAGTAGTCATTTAGGCAGGGACAAACATAAAAAAAAAAAACTACGCAGGACAACTTCACTAAGGAATACTTGAAATAAACCCTATACTTACCTGCGGCAGCTGGGTATAGATAGTAGGACAGACAAAGTTTCACTCCTATGGAGAGGCCTACGTCCAGCAAGAAATTTATAACAAATTTTGTAGTAGTATGTAACTTCGACATTTGTATTATGGGCGAGTCGTGTCAACGAAGGTTATCTTTTCGTTCAGTTAAATAAAGTCTAATTCAAGTAGCACTCCCATAACAACAAGCTGACACGTAATCCTTCCATCAACATTTGATTAATTAGTTAATTGAATTGTACATTTTTAGTTGTTCTTTGACCTTTTCACATCAATATTTTATAGATTACTAGTTGTTGCCCGCGGTTCCGCCCGCGTGTATGTCCGTTATCGCGGCAAATAGTAGTCATGTGTTATTCTGATGTATAGGCTATATTACTGTCAAGTTGCATCTAAATCCGTTCAGTGTTTTTGCGTGAAATAGTAACAAACATCCATCCATAGTTACAAACTTTCGCGTTTATAATAATAGTAGGATATACGAACAATATGTTTAACATACAAGAACATAATCGTGTACTAATTTGATTTTTTAACTGGCAAAAGACCACAACAGATCATAAACATAGCCGCCAGTGAACTACTAAAGGTTTCATTAAGAAGATAGCCAAAATGACAGTTTATCTTAATGTTCTGAAAAATTAGACACGAATTAACATTAGACACGAATTCATAGACACGAGTCATAGGCCCTTCATTAAAAAAAAGGTTTTGATATACTGTACCGTCGATTTTACGGTTTTTCATCTCTTTGCATTGCTGTTGTCTTAAACTAAGTTGATATACTCACTTGGCAGGAAATACGTTGATCTGATAATGCGTGACATTGACCACGGTCTTTCCCTGGGCTACGGTGAGTTGTCGCTCAGTCCAATGTACGGTGCAGTTCACCTCGTCCAGGAATACTTTGAGACTGTCGGCGAACTCCAAGGATGTGCCCTTCGCTGTCGGCCAGTACGTTTTACCTTGCATCTGTTATTACCAATAACCCAATAATAAAAAATTAGAACACCCCTGACTCCAGCATACACAAGGTTTGGGTACATAATCAGGTCAAAGTCATCATGGATATATCATTACAGTTAGTAAATAGTTAACCAAATTTCAAATCGATCGGAGTTATGTATAGAATTTAATGAGTTCCGTTTATCAAAGAAATAATTTTGAAAATTATATCTAATTACTATGTTATTCACGTCATCTTTCAACAAAGAAAACAGGATCATAATCGGTCCATATGTTTAGGAGGCACGATAACAGTTTGTATAAGGAGTTCAAAACAAATTCTCGAAATATTTGTATTGACTTCTATATTTTTTTAAACTAATCGAAGTTGTTATTAGTATTAATATTTTTTTCTTTCTCATATAAAAAAAGAAATGTTTTTGTTGATAAATGGATACCAGTAACTATTAAAATTTAGAATTGCGGTAAACCTTGCATATAGTCAACTTAAAAGCATAAGTTTGTGGAACTTATTCTCCAGTAGAAACTATGACAGTAACCGACATTTTATTTTTCTGTTAACTCACCTCTATTTCGCTTAAAAGACAAGCAATACAGCTAATTTTATTTTCTAATATTGCTTTCCAAAATACACTATATTCCTCTTCGCTAGGGTTCTTAGATATCACAAGTGGAATGCACCACGGTGCTAATTGCTGAAAAAAGAACATTTGATAAGTGTTTAAATCAAATTATTATTATTATTGTATTGTTTTTGGCGGGAGAAATAAACCACATTGCATGTCTAAATTAAATGCATGATATAGTCCATGAGTTATAAATTCTGGAAATAAATATATCAAAATAATATGTTTAGGTGTTTTTTAACGAAAGAACTGAGAATATTTGATGTCCAAAAATTTTTTTTTTAAGTTTAATTTTTTTTTTCACTTTTGTAACTGTTTTGAATGTTAAAACTACATTTACTTCAATTTAACTGATATAAAATATACATATACAGCGATCGACTGCTTGTATCAAACTATCTTGATTCAATTCGTATTTTTTTTTTATGTTTGGCCCAACCAAAATGTCGCTATTCTACCTGATGGATAGCATAAGCAGAATCCAAGAGTGGTGATCACCATACTGCGAATGCAGACAATGCAACAATGCAGCATAGTGACCCACACTATAGCGAACTTATTTTATAAGAATAATACCGGCGATGAATATTTGGAAGCAGTCTTTATTATGCAGGAGCTACGGCTCCATAATACTCTAATTGTTACATGGTGGCGTCTGTTTTCTTATTTACTTACAGTTCCTTATTTATACTAAAATCTATCGATACATTGCATTTAATCACGTCTTATTCGACGAGATAAGCCGTGTCTCCGTACTACGTGCTCGATAACACCTCCACTGTAATCCGCTGATCTAGCTGGTGGGTCTTATACATTCTATTGATTGAATAATATATGACGTAGGAATATACACCATGGCGGGCTAGTGATGCTTCTGCATCATTGGGCCTCCGGTCTCGCACTCACCAACGAAACACGACAGCATGATCGCTGTCATTTTACGTTGATCACCGCCCCGGTCGAGCCGGCCCAACCGTGCTGAAATCAGCGTGGCTCTACTACCTTGTTAATTACTTAATTAATTATAATACATCGACCGATTTCGATGAATTGTAACTAGCTACCTTAATCGCCCTCTAAGTAGATACTTTACATTTCTTGCAAGGATGAAATAGATCTAAGTCTTTAAACATTAAATACCTTATAAAAAGACGCATTTATATACGCATCAGGATCGGATTTGAGTCTCAGTCTCGAGTCGTCAAAAGGCACTATTTCACTCACTATATTGCCGCTAGAGTGTTGCATGGCTATGGTTTTTGATCGCGTCATATTCTCCTTAGCCTGCAAGAACAATGAAAATATGTCAGAAAATAACAGGTATACACATAGGTACACAATTCAGTAGCTATCTATGTTCAAAACCATATATTTCGCCAAGTTACACAACAAACAGCGTCAAAACAGCAAAGTGTGACGTCACTACTTAGTATTTCATAGAAAAATGTACAGTAGTTACTGTTTTGACAATTATGTGTACATACCTGCACATCTTGGAAAGTCTTCCATTTAGCATCTAATACAGTTAAACCACTCGACACTTTGTTAGTCAAAGAATCAGCGAGTTTTTGTAAATTTTTAACTTCCTGTGTAAACTTATTTAGCAATATGGGATCTGAAAACAAGTCCCGCTTTGCTGGCCTCTCGATTACCACCTCTTTCGGCTTTATCACAGGCTCCACTTTTGGCACAACTACAAGTTTCTTGATCGCACTTTCAGATACTTGCGGTACCTTAATCTGAGGCGTTAAAGGTGTCTGTTCTACTGAAAAGTCTATGTCGGATAGTAAGTCGAAAGCACTCAATTCTGTTTTAACCTCTGTAGCAGTTATCTCTACAGATTTGATATCAGGTTTAATTGGTTCAGCGTTGGGTGGAACTGTAACTGTTTTATCTGGTACACTAGGATTGTGTTCGAATGTCGGTTCTTTTACGTTCTCTGTTGGTGAAGACACTGAAATAAAAAGCCATTTTACTTTAAATTCGTTTATTATATAACATTTTACATTATATTTTTGGTACAAGCTATTTATGATTTCTTACCTTGTTTGTTAGTGTACGTAACGCTGGTGTCCTGGGCCTGACCCGAATGAATATAAGTCGATTGATTCATGTCAGTGCCGAAATTAGTTGAAACAGGCTGAGAGTTCGGGACCAACTCTTCAGTTTTCGCAGTCTGATACCCATACGGAGTAGTATAATACGTTTGGTTGGTACTCCCTTGTTGAGAAGGTACCTGACCAATCACTTGTGGATTCTCAGTTGGTGACTGAACGGTTTCGCAAGTCCCCATATTTCCTGCATTTGTATAAATTCCGTGCGGTTGCCAATTTGGATCTCTACCATCCTGTTGAGGGTTCATATTCGCTTGGGCTGTATTGTCATACCCAGAGTATGTATTCTGAGAACCGAAATTATATTCGTAATTGCCAGTAGCAGAATTGAAGTTATACCCCGGATGATTTTGGTATGACTGTGTGTAACTATTGTTTGTTTGGTCAGTATAACCATAGGCGTTGGTCGGGTTATAGGCTTCGGGTTGGTTGGAATATCCAGACCCGTCGGGAGCGCTGTAATTTTGAAACGTCGGTTGGAAGTTGACGTTGGTTAGTGCTTCCCCGGTTACATGTGACTTTATTGGTTTATCTAGGGCGTCTAACTGGGATAGAGCAGGGTTGTAATTTGAATCGACTTCTGAAGGATAGGAATAGGGTGTCGTAGTCGTATTGGCTACATTGGAGCTCGAGGTCGCGGCATGTGTATAGGTGTGTCCTTGAGATGTGGATGCGTAAGTTGCGTCGTAACTATAAGGCTGTTCACTTGTGTTATATGGTGTGTTAGGAGGCACGACAGTGGCGTACGGGTTTACCTCATTGTATGGGTAGTTTAAAGAGCTGTATTCCGAAGCAATTTGCGAAGGAGCTATGCTGGTATTAGAATTATGAACAGCACTGGTGTACGTATTAGGATTGGGTGTCGACACATGAGGATATTGCACGTTGTAATATGTTTGAGAATAGTCAGCAGAATATCCAGGATCTACTTTTGGCTCCGAAACGTGCATATTGGCAAAGTTTGTAGCTAAATCAGGCGTGTTGACAGTTTTGTACATAGACATATTTCCCATAGATGTCTCTGGTAATGCACTGGCTTGGTTCGCATACGGGTCGTAGTATTGGTTCGGAGGGTTCGTAGCAACGGGGTCAGCACCAACACTGAGGTTCTGCGAGTCTGTTACTATAGTGTTAGTATTGTTTGGTGTAGCAGAATAATACGGGTTTGCATATATTTGTTGATCAGCGGCATTCGATGTGTATTGTGATGGAGTGTACGTCGAATATCCATAGTTCATATCTTCGTGAGAAGGTTTCTCGTATGGTTTGCTGGTCGCTGGATAAGCGTAGTTAGATTGCATCGGCTGGATATTGTAACTGTCCTGGTCGGTTGGATATTGGTAGCGTTGGTATGGGTTAGGAACTCTTTGCAATGGTGGTGCCACTACCCCGTCTGGTAGCTGCATTTGGGTAACATCTGTCGCTGAAACGATTAAGATATGGATTGAGATATAAATATTTAACAACATTTAGATGTTTTTGAGGTTTTGTTCTTTGGTGGGATAAATTATTTATTATACATGCCTATGAGAAGAAATATTTAAAAAACCATAACCCAACTGCGTATTTTTGACGTGACAACGTCTAATAAATTGATGAACGACCAAGGATGACTTTTTGATCTGTTACGCTCATTGTCCCGTTATGAGAGATAGATGCGGCGCTTGCGCCGTCTCATCTCTATCTTTTAACAATTTATCAATGTTTTATTATGACGTTGTCATGTTAAATCATCGTCCGTAAACCGTCTTTACAGACAACCATTTTTTTTTATAAAATTTATAATACCTGTATCATCCAGGCCATTATTATGAACACATTGACAACTCATTCATTAAAACAGGTTCAGGTGCGTAGGGCTACCGTATAACATATAGATAAAAATACATAGACTGCCAAAACTATTATCCTTACTTTGACTTCACCGAAAAAAAAATATATTATTTTAACATATAAAACATAACAATTTACAACAACACCTACAGAGATTAAAATTATTGTTAAGTATTGCAATTTACATTTTTTTGTTAATTAAAAGAATCATGTCTTGCTATCTAATATGCCAAAATAACATACCTTCCGATCCAACAGGTGTGGGTCTGACTGAAGTGGGATATACAGGGTCTGGATAATAAGTGTCTTGGGGTAATGGGTCCACTTGAGCTGAAAACCGAATGCATTTAACATTAAATAACTGAATATGACTGTTGGTTTTTAGACGTAATTTTTTTGTCATATGCTTATTGGTTTTTGGTCTTTTAATAATAATAATAATATAATAATAAATTCTTTATTGTTTCAAAAATTTTTACAAGTACAAAGTTTGATCCCTGGATCCCACACTAGGATTCCCTGTGTCGTGGGATCCAGTCTCTATTCGCCCAGGTGTCTTATAAGACTTAATCAATTAAATTAATTTTAACAAAACAAACAAAATGTACACTGTAATTATGTAAACAAAAAATAACCAAAAAATAACAATTAATAAAGATTAGAAATCAGCAAAGTAATAAAAATAATAATAACAGTAAAACAAAAATAAGCAACTTAGGAAGTGCTGTAAATTCATCGACTGTTAGTGCTAAGGTTAGGCCCAGGTACAGTCGATTGTGCGAGTGTGCTTTGCTTATGTGTGTATGTGTGTTTACGAGTGTGTATGTGTGTTTACGAGTGTGTATGTGTGTTTACGAGTGTGTATGTGTGTGTAAGAATGGGTATGTGTGTGTGTGTGTGTGTGTGTGTGTGTGTATGTGTGTGAGTGTGAGTATGTATGTATGGGAGTGTGTGTATGCGTGTGTGGGCATCGGGGGGCAAGTATGTATGCGTGTGTGTGTGCTTCATGGTTTACTTGTGTGCATGTTATCGTATGATTTTTAATAGTTGTTCAGTGCTGTTATAGTCAAGCTCAGATTTAGATTAGGAAGTACCTAATGTGAAATATGCAAAGGTTCTAGTGTGAGTTTATGTAGACTGCACGGATGGCGTAGTGATTTGAAGGGTCACAGCGCCACCACAAGGGACGAAACTTGTGTAATCTATAAATTGTTGTTCGAGTCAGGGTATTCTTTGTGTGTATGTACATTTGTACCGACTTAGGAATATTCCTAGTGTGAGAAATGACTTTAAAAAATCACATGAACTCGCTCTTCGCGTTCGTAGTTGCGATTGATGAAAGGTTTAACGCGGTCGTAGCCTCAGCGTTACACAGCCTCACACTAGGTAGCCAGATTTCAGTAGGTTCTAAATACGTGTGGGTAGGTGTAAATGATGTAGGTAGCCTATACCTTGTGGAGTGACACTCCTGGAGTTCCTGTTCTTCATGTAAGGCAGGTAGTCCTTGAGCTTCCTGGCGCCGCCTGCAGGTGGCGGGGCTCCGCCCACAGAGGCGAGCTCAGGGGTCCGCGCCGGAGGAGGAGTCGCGGGCTGCGAGCGGACCGGAGTGGCTGCTGAAGTATCACACACATTCCGATTATTAATTAACTTAAAAAATTTGATCGACACAGGACCCATATATTTTTCTGAAGATATAAATAAGTTACATAATTACACTCATCGTATAATAATTTATCCTGAACTAGTAAGCGAACTCACGACCTCTAGTTTAGCAGTTAGAATCAAATCACTAACCACTACGCCAACAGACCAAAAAAAATTAATGACGAGAACAGTCGATAATTTCATTTTAAGTACATACTCACATAATACTCAATTATACGTGTCGTGAAGGAACGCAGGTCACCACGACATATTATCCAATACGGGCCAACGGTTGATATTGAGAAGTCGTACATACGCTAATTGACGTCTATATCGCGATAGATGATTAGTAATCAGTCTGTAGTTCAGTGTGTCTCCGATAGATAGCTCTGTAGTATGTTTTGTTGTCGTATGTGGAAGTGACCTCAGTGTAGTGAAGTTAGTGAAGTGACCCTTAGCGGCTAGTAGTAGTGTTGGTAGGCAGTGGGAGGTGGGAGGTGGGAGGTGGGAGCAGTACATACGCGAGGGGTTGCTGGCGAGGAGCTGGGCGCGCTCCTCGCGGAGCACCTGGCACGTGCTGCGCAGGCGCGCCAGCAGCGCCGCCACGTTGTGCGACAGCTTCTTGTAGAACTCCAGCCCCTTCTGCGACTTGCCCAGCAGCTCCGAGTACGTGTCGTACGACGTGATCAGCGCTGGAACACCACATTAGCGTCACAAACCACACAACGGACTACTTTTTATGTAGTAGTGTAAGTGAAAGGTAGTAGAGCCACGCTGATTTCAGCACGGCTCGACTCCACTCTTGGATTCTGCTTATGCTTTCCATGAGGCAAAGTAGAGTCATTTCGGCAGGGCCAAACATACACAAAAAAATATTAATAACTGTGCCCATGACTTCGTTCGCGTGGAAAAGTGACTTTAGATAGCATTTATACAACCTTTCACCCCACTCCTTGCAACCTTTTAGAAAAAACTAACCTATGTAATTTCCCTATGTTATAATAGTGTGTAAAGCCAAAAAAGACTACTTTTCAAGCAATTAAAAAACTGTATAATATTAGAATTATCTATGCTGAAGTCAATTGTACTTAATTATCATATAAAAAGCAAGCATAGGCTGTCCTTTACTTTAGTACAAGTTTTGTTCAGTTTCTTGAAAAATAGACATTTGTAACATATGCACTGTTGGAACTTCATGGACCAAATGTATAACATTCTGTTAACTTCGGTTTAGGTTCTGGTAACTTTACTTAATGAAGAGCATTTAAAGAATTGCTAATAGGATAAACATTACTCTTAAATAATTTATTTCCTATTGTCATTATAGGTAGCGGCACGTAACTCTAACGGTGACAGTTGTTGCGCAGAAGTCATGAAACAGGTATCTTGGGGGAGCAAGAGGGACGAGGGGCGGGCGTGCGTAGCACCGATTGGCTCTCCAGTCGCATTCCGTTCGCTGCACCAATACGACGCCCCGCGTGCTTCCAGTGTACAGTCGCGTTCTGAATTATATTGTTATCGCTGTTAATTTATTTTTTTGTTTTTTGTTAAGTTATTGCTTTCTTGATTCGGTAAAGGACCGGCGGTCTTTTTAGAGTATATTTTCTTAGAATAGTATAATCTATACATAAGAGGAGACACGAGTAGGCATTTTTACTTGCTTGAGTACCTAAATATGAGAACGTGATTCTTACAAGCGCAATATCTGGGAAATAGTGGGTCTTAGGGAAAATATCATAAAGACCACTTTTATAGAGAATTTTAAGATCTACAACTTTGCCTTGAGGTATTTTTTCGATAAAACTTACCGTTTTCGAGAAAAATCAAAAAACCTAAAATTTTGACCTTGGGTCACGAATAAGTCCCTTAGCGCACATGGGACTGATTGGGACTTTTGACACTTTATTCCTTGTGGTAAACCTAATAGACCAGGGTCGATAATTTTTAAAAACAAAAAAAATAATAGTAGAATGAAACCCATTAGAAAAGGAGGGGAATATTATAAAAATGAAAGGAAAAATAATTTACGGGCGATCTGAGGTCGGGAAGGGGATGGGGGTGAGGTTTTAAGGGTAAAAAACGTTTTTTCTCGATTTCCGGCAAATCTAAAAGTCCTATCGAAAAAAGTAAAATGGCAATGTTGTAGGTAATAAAAAGATCTAAAACTTTTGTATTCACACTTTTTTCACATTTTATCAAAACCTATGTGAAAAATTCAAAAAACCAAGTTTTTGGTTTTTTATTATTATATTCTACAAAATTTTTTTTTTTAGCGAGTGTTCTGTGAAAACTTACCTTCTTATGTCCCAAATACGCTGTAATTTATTTGATTAAAAATATTTATTTTTTTCATCTTATTTTGAATTAATATCGAAAATACACCATAATTTTCCTAGCCCCTTCCCCACTTCTCCATGAAATACCTTTTGATGGGCTACATTCAAGGTCACTCAGGTATATAATTTATCTTCAAATAGTTATAAATAGGCATCTACGCATATAATTTAAAGAAGATTCGACAACTTTCTCTAAATGTTGTAGATGTCTTATTAAATATTAATTTTATTAACTTATTTGTTTGTTGATTATAGTAGTATATTTTTATTTGCAACTTTTTTGTTATCAATTTAACATGTAATCTAACGTTTTTCGAGTAATTGAAGTGTAAATTTTAATAAAATAGCTCAAAATTATTTATAATAATTAAAAAAAATCTCGAATTCGATATTTTTTCGAATTTTTGCATTTTCTAAGAAGATTTACTATAGTAACATATATTTTTTTTTACCATCGGAAAGTAGAGATTTCAACGAACAGAAAACATACCAACTTTTTGAAAACAGCTGATATTTTGACGGGTGAATTTTCGATTGAAAATTAGGGTGTTTTTTCGATATTAATTCAAAATAAGGTGAAAAAATAAATAGTTTTAATCAAATAAATTACAGCGTATTTGGGACATAAAAATGTAAGTTTTCATGAAATTTTGTTAAAAAGAAATTGATAATTGTAAAAGATAAAAATAAAAAACCAAAAACTTGGTTTTTTGAATTTTTCCCATAAGTTTTGAGATTATGCGAAAAAAGTGTGAATACAAAAGTTTTAGATCTTTTTATTACCTTTATAACCTTGCCATTTGACTTTTTCGATAGGACTTTTGGTTTTGCCGGAAATCGAGAAAAACCGTTTTTTACCCTTAAAAACTCACCCCCATCCCGACCTTAGATCGCCCGTAAATTATTTTTCCCTTCATTTTTATAATATTCCCCTTCTTTTCTAATGGGTTTCATACTACTATTTTTTTTTTCACTTTTTACTATTTTTAAAGGCTTCTACCCTGGTATATAAGGTCTCTACGAAGATTTGGCTCTGTCGGAATTTTCTTTATTTCAATTGTCTAAATTGACCGGACTAATTTCGTGCGCGACAGTACCCATGCGCGGCTATCGCCTGAACGTTCCGCTCAGCGCTAGACTTACGTGCCGCTACCTATACTCAATATATGACTTTTATATGAGAAAACTCACCGTTAATCAATCCCTCTCGTTTTCGTAGCACGTCAGTCAACAGTCGTCGTGAGTCACCGTACGATGCATACACTGATGTCAGTTTATTGATTATATTTTCCTGCGCTGCTAGATTCTGTTCTATGATTTTCACCTGTAAAAATTACAAATTTAACATTTAACAAAATAATTAAGTTAGATGAATTCCAATTTGGTTTCGCAAAACTAAAACTAAAATATATAACCAAACACTGAATTCCCAGTAACATATCTGAAGAAGGTGGTATATTGTACAATCGAGTAGCTAGTGCGGCGAGAATAAATTAATTATTAGCCGTAGGTATTTTGCGGACTTGGAATAAAATAAATTATCGTCAAATTAAGTAACGTTACTGTAATAATGACTGTCGGCGCATGGCAACAGCCAGCCATTCACTGGAGGGAAGGCGTGAGGTGCGGGGAGCACGGCTCGCCCCTTCCTTCAACCACTCGGCCCTCGGACGCGCTACGCTACGGGCACTTCTTTATGTATTACATGTCGACAAATATATGTATATATATGTATATTTAAATACAGTCCATTCTCTCATTTATGCACCGTAAAAGGCCTATTCAATGACTTTACTGATAAGACATAATAATTCTCTAAAGAATCTCGTAGTTTTTTTTTTCTTTTTCGACTAATAGGCGAATGAGCGAACGAGGTGGTGACTTGGTGAAGGATTAAGAATACGAAGTGTCACAATCCCCATTCATCTGGTGTGTGTATTAACCATTGACTAAGCGAACAAACTATGCAAGATAACAACAACGAGAAGGAAAACTAAAAACATCCTATATCATCTCGCTTGCCCAGCGTGGTATAGTAGGCCTTCTTGCTCATGAGAGATTTACGTCACGGTCGGGACGGTCTGATGAGTGCCCCAGCCCGTGTCCGAAGCGTCTGTCGCTAGGAAATAGGTGGCAGGCTCCTCGTGAATCGGTACCCTGTGATGTGTAGCTCTGCGGCCACTACATCATCTCTTGGTATATCATACAACCTGGTGGACAGGAGATGACTGATTCGGTGGCGCAGTGGTAGCGTGGCGCGTAACTAATGTGCTTAAGATCTCGGGTTCGATTCCCGGGTCGGAACAAACGTTTGTTTCGGAGTTTGGATGTTTTCTATGTACAATATGTATGTATTTACAATAAAATTTATTTATATCAATCGTCTAGTACTCATAGCATAAGCTCTGCTTAGTTCGGGACTAGGTGGCGTTGTGTGATAAGATGTCCGAAATATTTATTTATTATGATGAGTGAGTGGCACGTGGAGCAATGGAGGTGGAGTTAGTACCCTGGGCGTGTGCTTCTCCAGCTCCTGCTTGAAGACGAGGTCGGTAGGGTCGGAGGAGCGCGCCAGCAGCTGCGCGGTGATGTCGTCCTGGCTGGCCGCGTCCCGCAGCGCCTGCACCAGCGCCTCGCGCTGCGCCTGCATCTCGCGCACCTTGCCCACCACGCGACGCATCTCCGACATCGTCTCCACGTCCAGACCCGCTGCGGGACAGATCACACATATCACCATCACCACTAACTCATTTGAAAAATCTAACGACTCGTTGCAATAAAGACCTCATTCGCTGTACCGACAGAAACTTACCGATATTGTCAATACTAGGTATTTTGCTCTCCAACACATCCAGTGGCTGCGCCAAGAGTCGCAAATTGGCAATGTGCAGTGTCATAGCCTTATGCAGCACCTGGTTGCTCTCATTGGTTCTGGAGTGGGCTTCTTGATACTTGTGGTATTCGCGAGACAGCTCGGTTTGAACGATCGATGGTGGACGGGGACCCATTACTTTCTGGTATTCTTTTTCTTTCAAAGTTTCTTCCTAGAAGTTGAGAATTAGATCATTTTTTACGACGAGTATTTTCGCGAATGCAATGGGTATCATAAGAGCCGACTGAAGGAGAAACAACGCAAGACAATAGCACAAGAAAGAGAAGAAAAAAAAATACAATCGAACTGAGAACCTCCTCCTTTTTTCAAGTCGGTTAAATTAAAAAATAAACCTTGTGTCAACCCATCAGGCCAGCAAGGTCAATTTTTTTTTTTTAGTTATAAGTTGACATGCTGGGGAATAGTATGCGGTATTAATGAGTGTAGGTATAAGCAAATGTAAATTTGTCAAGTTTATTTATTAGCCATTTAGGCTTTATATTGATTTCAAACTTTTACAATGACCAGTTCTCTAGGTTAAGTAGCTGATTACAAACCGTAACCGAAAGCTAACGTACCTGTATAAGACTTTTAATCTCAGCGAGGGAATGTTCTACATCACTGATGATTTCCGCCAGATTGTTCATTGAATCCACTAATGTTTGTATTATCTCAGTTTTGGCATTCATTGCTGCACATCTGTCAACTATCTCTTGCGGTACTCTGGAACGATAATTTAATAAGGACTATTAATACTCCAATAACATCCAACGAACGTACCATCTATCCAACTCATGTAAAACGGTCTAATCAAGAGGATAAGTGCTGAAATGACTCGGTAAAACAAACAATACTCCAACAACAGGAGTACAGGAAGCTGACGGCCAACTATCAAGATTGAAGAGTTAGTTAATACAAGACCCTAGCCTACTTCGCAAGGTGGGTACATGACAATACGGGCATTGGAAGTGAACATTTTAAAGTGGAAGACATGTTCCTGAAATTTATGCAGTATTTATTATACAAGAGCCACGGCTCCATAATACTCTAATGTTACATGTTAACGTCTGGCTTCTTATACCAATTTACAGCTGCATTATTTACACTATAATAATATCTATTTGCGAGTACCTGTAAATGGCTTTGTTGTTATATAACTACGTTTCTACCTTATAGTATTTATGCTGTTGGTATTCCGAACAAAATAAAATAAAATATAAATAATCTATCGGTACATTGCATATAATCACATCTCAACAAGATAAAGAATGTCTAAATACTACGTGATCGTAATAAACTCATATCTGAAATATACTGACATAGCTGGTCAAGCTTAGCTATGTATCAATTCTATTAATTTAACAATATATGACGTAGGAATACTTTTCCTTCCTTTGCCAATCAATTAAATCCTGGAATTTATTTCATTTAGGCAGCGTGTAATCATTTTAATCTTTATATATCTTTATATATATATAATTCTTCTGTGAGTGTGTATGTCACTGAACTACTCTCAAACGACTGGACCGATTTTGATGAAATTTTTTGTGTGTGTTCAAGGGGATCTGGGAATGGTTTAGATTCACAATTTTGTCCGCTGGACAATGTTTTTTTAATTAATTTTTAATTTATTAGTAGTTATGGCAAAACGACATTTGCCGGGACAGCTAGTATGTTTATAAAAAATGACTCACGCGATATAAAAAAAAAATATTTAGGTAAATGTATCTAGATTGATAGGTCGAATTGTCAACAAGTGGAGTGATCTAATACGTCTTCTACACACAAAAATAGTCTAGGAAAGTAACCAAATTCTCATAATACAAATATAAATCATAATACGATATTTATTAATAGTGGCAAAAACATAACTCAACTATAATTAAAAAACTCACTTCTGATCAGAATCCAGAACGTCCAACTGATCAAGTTGCAACGAAGACATAAATTCTGTCAGCTCAGTGTTTTTGGCCTCGACTTGACTCACGATTTGTCGTATCAACTTCGCCTTCTCCTCAGAGTACATCGAAGACGCTTCGTGAGCACCCATCGGTACTAGACGAGCGAATACGTCGGGTCCCGTTACCTATAACGATAAAACATGATATTTACGAAACAGGCACAAAGAACACCCAGCAAAACTATTTATGGACCACACAAAGTGTTATAACATACTAGAAAGCGGCGACGTTATCGCTTAAAACACTACGCAATTCGTGCAGTCAAATATTTGTCCCTATTAAGAATACGGAATGTCCACGCTTCGGCACGAATGGGCCGGCTCGACCGGAGTGATACCACGGCCTCATATACCCCAACCCCTCCCCACATCGCTTACACCATCCTCAAATGTCGGCAAGGCGTGTGACGCCTCTGGTGTTGCAGGTGTTCACGGGTGGCGGTAATCGCTTACCATCAGGTGATACATCTGCTCGTTTGCCACCTATACCATAAAAAAATGTCTCCATCCTTATTCATCCCATTGTGTCATAAAAGTCGACGTACGACTGTTTTAAATTAATTCCTAGTTAAAACTCGATATAGTCTATATTTATTTATTTTTCAAGTTTTAGTTGTCAATACAAAGATCGAATAACCTTTTTCAGATAAATTCAGACCATTTTCTTTTTGTTTTACGTGAGGTAACCCCCTCGGGCCGTCACCCCGCCGGGGTTTGCGGCGGGGCGGTGTGTCGGAATTGAACCGACTAAAACACAAGGTGTGTATTAAGCAGGGAACTGTTAATGAGAATGAGTAAACTTTCTTTTTACCTCTGGATCACTAAAGTTAATTGGCAGAGCTTTAACAAGGCACACAGGTTTCAAATCCATTAGCAAATCTTTCTCCGGCACTTCTTCGTGGTAAATGAACTCGTTTTCGTTCTTGGCCGCTTTCCTTTTCCCTTCTACAACATCATTGGTGAATGTAAGGGCTTCTTGAGTCACCTGGACAGGTTCTATATGTTTTGCTAGCTTTCTTGCCTCAGCAAGTTTCTCTACAGCGTTTTGGTAGAAGGCTACGCGTTCACCCATTTTTTGTTGCTCTTCAGCATTCATACCTTAAAAAGAAAATATTTTATATTTTATATACGTTTAACTGATAATAATATATACTGATAATAAAAATGAAATAGGTGGCCATTAGGTTGTTTCTAAAGTACCGACTTAAGTTATAGTTCAGTTGTGAAACATATTTATAGAATATGGATTCTTTAAGAATTCCACTTTCAATATAAAACAAAAAGGGCAAATCAAAACCCATGTATACATACTAAAGATCTAAGTAGCGCATCACTTGCACAGTCCATCAATGCAGACTTTTAAGAGCCATCGCCTAGATGTATAAAAAATCGTCATTGTACCGAGACTTGCCTTAATAGTATTCACTGTTTTACGAAGCGAACTAGATTGAGTCAATGAACCGTATCTATTTACATCAATAAAATACTTATGTCACTCGTTACAAGATGACTTTAATATACTATTTGGATAACTATATTAAAATACAGCATTAGATGAATTGAATTAAAAATATTGCTGTGAAATGTGTTTATCAGTAAAAATAAATCCCCATTGCTGATATTAAAAATACACTACTATTCTAATTACGCGCGTCACGAAAATCTGATTTTCATTCAAAGTTGGGCTGTAAAAGGTCCCAAACCGCAATTAAATAAATCCGCATGTCTGGATCTTCTTGATGATTCAAACTTCTTCTTTCTACTAAGAAAATAACTAAGTACTCCATTAGATTTAAAGAACAAATTATCATTAAACATACGTCTTTGTATTTTTGCTATGACTCATTAGTCTATCCTAAACAATATGCTTTTAAATCATCTTATATTTGTCTACTAGTTGTTGCCCGCGGCTCCGCCCGCGTATATGTCGGTTATCGCGACAAATAGTAGCCCATGTGTTATTCTGATGTATAAATAAGCTATATAACTGTAAAGTTTCATCCAAATCCGTTCAGTAGTTTTTGCGTGAAAGAGTAACAAACATCCATCCATCCATACTTACAAACTTTCGCGTTTATAAAATAAGTATAGATTACACTCGAAATTTTTACTCTATTTCTAGAATTCTCCATGTTAAATTCCATTATCAAGATTCCACATCATAATGTACGTATAATACCTTTCCAAAATGATGTAGTATAGATGTTACAGCAACGTTTGCAAGTACTCGATATCAGAGCCATAAATCTGTGCTCAAACAAGCATGGAAATATGGTATATGGTATGCTTAATACCAGCCTTTCCAGAGGCAGTTGTGTCATTCCCACATAAAAAAGTGCTCTTAAATGTACTCTTAAAAATTCTAGCATATGTACCTTGGTACAAATTGACAACACATCCAACATAAGAGTGTTTGAAGGACAGGTATTTGTGCCAGTAGTTGTATAGCTTGGTGCCGATGATCTCATGAACATTGTCAACACCAACAGAAGGGCCCAGGAGCGCCAAGGAGTTCTTGTAGAAGAACATCACTTGTGTTGCGACCGCACCTGATACAAACAAGTTAAGGTGATCACAATTGCAGTATTGAACGAACAATTATACTTTTTTAAGAATTAACACATTTCTTTCTTTTTATATTCCTCCTCCTCCTCTCGTCAATTATTATACACACACTCTTGTCAATTTTAATTAATAAAAACTGCATGTATGTCAGTTTTTATTAATAAAAAGTAGCCTGATAATGTAGCTTTTTATTGGTGGAAAACAGTAAAAACAAAACTTATTTATTATTTTATATTTACTAAAAGGAAAAAGGTTGAATTTACTTACCTACAACACTCGGTTTTCTGGTATCCTGTATACTCTTCTCAAGAATACACTCCTGAGCCTGAGCAAAACAAATCTCTTGCAATACCCTCACAATCTCCGAACACACATCCACTCCTGAGGGTTGTGGATATAATTCCCTCAAGTACATAAAAGCCCAAGCTGCTTGTTGGAAGTGTGTGCATGCAGCTTTGAGGCTGTCTGCTGTGTTCCGTGGTTCTGAGGCCCCAAGTTGAGAATGTAATGCTCCAATATTGTACAGGATAGATGCCATCTCAAACCGTAAGTCTGCCGATGAGCAGTTCATACTTGCATATATGTCTTTCCTGAAAAGGTTAACTGTTTTATTAAGGTACTATTTTACCACCTTAGTAAGTTTAAAGTAACAATAATCATAGGATAAAGAAAGATGTAATTTATTCTTCTTTTATTCATATAAAAGACAACTTCCATACTAGGAATAAATTATGTGACACACATATGAGATAACACTCAAACCCAAAAAAAACAATTTATAGATCACAAAAAGTGTTGTCCTCTGTGGGGATTGAACAATGAAGAAAGTATTGAGGTGACAAGTACCACCACCACCACTACCATCCATGCAGTTGTGACATACTTAACCAAACATTATCAAAATTAACAATGTAATTAATCTAATCTACAGTTTCAATTTCTTTTGTGATCATGTTTTAATAGGTATCAAAAATGATAAAACCCTTGTTTTTTTTATGGTATATGGGGCGAACGAGCAGACGTATCGCCTGATGGTAAGTGATTACTGCCGCCCATGGACACCCACAACACCAGAGTGATTAGTACAGAACTGATGTGGCTACCACCTTTTAGTGTAAATATAGATATTCTATTCTAAAGCAGAGTCATGCAACCATGCATATACAGAATTCATATTTAAAAATCTTGTCCTAGAAAACTATAGACAGTGAACAACATTCTATCTTTAAAATTTAAATACATCTGCCAGTCTGTGGATTAAAAACAACTATGCAATTAAATTTTTTTAAATCATAAAATGACAAATTAGACACAAAAAACATTAGACCAATCTAGGCTTTGTTGTCAAGAAAGTCTGAAAACAATAACATTTTTTGTCTAATCTTCTCATTATCAGTCAATGATCGTATCAACGTCATCTGTAAACAGGTCATCAAATAATAAAATGATTCATCCAAATTGAAAAACATAAACCTAACAAGACAGTTATAATCTAATTAAGTTTACCAGCAGAATGAGCACGCCGCAGGTTGACCTTTCGACATAGGGAATCGGCTTTGCATTGCCCGTAACTGGCAAAAATATCTGATTAAAGCGTTTAGTCCAGCGGTATCCATTGAAGGTCGCACCGCCGCTGACCGCAACCCTTCCAGCTGATGTATTTCATTGCTATAGCTCTCTGGATCCTCCCTGTATGCTTCCGCAATGTACTGAAGAAAAAATCCAATATATGTGACAAAAGAAAAGCGAAATACTGAAACTATCTTTATCAGGGATTATGAGACCTACTTACCTGTTTTAATTTTGGTCCAAAATGCGTATTTTCTGGACTCGTCTTTAACTCAAAACTTATTAGGGGTAATTTTGGAACCGCTTCCATGTTTCAAAAGCAGTCTTTACCTGTTTCAACTATTTTTCACACGATAAAACAATTTCATCACAAATTAGCTATTTGTTCCACATGTGTTCTGTGTTCCACTGACATTTTTTTGTGTTTAATTTAGAGTTGTCTAACAATTGTTTTGGTTAAAATATCGGTAATTTACGATTATTTTTCTTTCATTCTGCAAATTTTGAAGTAAAATTTTCGAACTAGTTTTCTTTTATACTTTGATTTGCTTTGGAACATAAAAGTTCTTTAAAATCAGTTTTTATAGTAGTTCTAAGAAACGTAAAGATAGAGAAAGAGGTTCAGCCTACACATCATGATGATCATGAAAATGTTATTTCATTTCATATGTGTTGAAAATAGTAATAGTAGGAACTCAATTTATTTTAATAACAGATTTTATAAAAAAAGTATTTCGTAGTTCGATGGCATCAGCACTAATTACATTGTAGCAAGGTGGCCGTTGGTCTCAGCCAAGGCCTTTGTGGTCTGTGGTCTTGGCCAAGAAACTCGCTTAACTCCTTAATTAGAGCCTCGCAAATTGCTAATTAGCTGGAACCTGGTCATACAGTTGACCATATTGCGTAATTTACGTTGCAAACTGATTGGATCAATTGGATCATGCAAACATCACTTAATCAGTTTGCATGACTGACTGATTATTTGGTGGGAATACACCAACCAATCAGAAACTATCGTGGGAGAGACAAACTCTAACTAAACTCAGTCTCTCTCTCTTCACAGCTTTCCGCTAGTTCAGTATCCCTTCCATAATTATTTGCTCTAAGATAAATAAGCATCAAATGTTTAGGCCTCCTAAAAACCGTTTTCAAAAACCGATCTTGTCAAAAAAAATCTTCGATTTCAACACTCTAGTGAACGACACTTTCCGTGTTGCTAGCACAAGAGATTTCCCTGAAAATATTGAAGAATAGAATTAACTTAAAGAGATAGATATTTCATTATATTTTTAATAAAGAATAGTATTCAATAGTAATAAAAAGTATAGAATTGATCAGTTCCTGATTTAGAATTATTTTTTGTATATTCGTAGTCTTTTCAGCTTTTTATGTGACAGATATTCAAATCATGTTCTACACTTGACTTAGATGAAAACTAAAAGAAGAACATTGTTTACTCTTACAATAATTTAATTGAATCAGTGTATCAAACTCTCTTCTTCTTCTTCCTAGCCTTCATTATTCCCAAGATTTGAGCTCTGCTTCTAGTTCAACCAGTTTTACCTAAATATCAGTTTTTACTCGGAGCGACTGGCATCGGACCTCCACAACCCTAAGGGTGAACTGAATTCAAATGTTGAACTAGTTGTCGGTATATTTGATGGCACTGACTTACCAATAACGATTGCATAGATGATAAAACATCGTTATCTTCCATACTCCGAGCTGCTACTAAGAATTTCTTTTAACAAAAACCCAACAGCAGTCCGACCCGGAATCCAACCCGAGACCTCTTGATCAGCAGTCGCTTACGCTAACCACTAGACCAACGAGGCAGTTTACAGCAAACTTTCTTGTTAGGGAAAAAATATATCAGACATGGCAACACTGCATGCTATATAGCTGTATCATGGCTGTATCTGTACTATATGTTCGTGAGGCGTAATTGTTAGCAATTTTCGTATTTAAAAAAATACGCAAAATATCTTGAAAAGTGTACATGTAACGTTATCAATATGAAGTTGAAAAAGCCTAAAACCGATGCTGAGGTAAGTAATCTTATAATTGTTATGTTTTACATTTGTATATGAAAGATATAATTTGTTGTCTGGGCTTGTAGTTCAATCAAAATAAATGCCGATGTCAATTGTTTACGCTTCTATACTAATAAACTTATTATTAAAGCCCAAGGCATTCTGTTATATACTTCAAGTTGCTAGAAAGTCCAAAATCAAAATATTTTTTAAGTTCTACTATAGGTAATTAACATAGTGTAGCTTAACATAACTTTTCACACATAAATGACACTAAGCTACGACTTTGCCTTATGATAATCATCAACAGTCCTTATTGGCCCACTGCTAATTAGAAAATTATATTCAAAATCTCTGCTCTGAAAAATGAAATTCTCAAGTAGACATCAATTTTGTGTTTTAGGAAGTAGTACCTCCTCAAGCAGAGATTATAGAAGCAGATCTATACAAGCGTTCATACTTTGGCCCTGATGTTCCCACATTGGAGTTGGAATGTTGGGAAGAGGAACTTTCTGAGGCTCAACTTCAGGCATACAAGAATGCGGATGATGAATATAATAGCATACAAAGTAAATTGGATGATATGGTGAAGGATACTGGTGGGCAAGTTGTATATAACGGTGACCAGTTTACTGCTTATCAGCTTCTTGGAAAGTAAGTGTTTACAATCTATATAAACAAGAAAAATTATGTTGTTTATTTGTAATTTTAAAATAACAGATGCATACCAAATATAAATCTATACTATTATTATAAAACTGTAGAGTTTGTTTGTTTGTTTGAAGCGCTAATCTCAGGAACTGCTGGTTCGATTTCAATAGGAGCCATATACCAATAGGAGCGGAGCACCAATGAAGAATATTACAAAAATGGGGAAAATAATCACACTATGGGCAATAGGAGAAGCAAATTAGGTAGAGTGGGTCAGTTAGTATTTAAATATAAAAGGATATCATTAACTAGCTGGCTGGTGCAACTATTTCCATGTTTCTCATAGTAATATTTTTTCTCTGTTTAACATTTTTCATTCATGCTTGACTCGTATTAGTCATAGCGATATGTTGTATAGCCTACTATAAGTCTTCATTGATGAAAAACCTATTTAACATTAACATATTATTTCCATGAATCTAAAATGAAGAGCTGATGGCAAAAATGTTGTGTATGTTCTACCTAAACTACTGAATCTTTTTAATGAATGAGGTGTCAATAGATTCGTAAGAATGGCCCAGGTGACAAGGGCTATATAAAAATTACTTGAAAAACTTGTTGTTCAACCGAACAAATAAACTCTTCGGCTCAATAATATAATCTAAATAAATAAAAATGAATCTCCAAAATCGGATGCACCAAATTGGATAATTATTTTTATTGTCTGTTGACTATTGTTAAGAGGTTTGTATTTATGAAAATTAAAAGAAAACGGGAAAAGTTTTTTTTTGTTTGCAACTGTACACTACCTGTGGGAAGCTGAATTGGGCATAATAAGGAAAACAAGTTCTTCAGATATTTAGTCTACATTTACTAAAGAAAATTTCGCTGGTTCTGCTAGAAGTATATATTATTGTTACAGTATTATCTAAATGACTTAGTTAATTTTTAAAGACATAAACAACTAATTAATAAAAGCACATACAAATACCATTCCAACTTTCAACAACAAATTTCTATTCTATGAATATAGTAGATTCACAGTAATCTTACTTTTTTACAGACAACCTGTGCTCAAAGATTTGGAGAGACAAAGTGCTGAGATCATAAGATCTAGATCTCGGTCCATGTCTATATCTAAGGAGAAAGAAAGACCCGCAAAAAGAGGTAATTATTATGAATTAATTCATTATGTAAAAATTTATTTTTATTATCTAGTGACCCGCCTACTTCTAGTACTTATCATTAATTTAAGACGAAAAGAAAAGACCTATGCATAGACGTAGATATTTTATAATGGAGCAATAATGAATTTTTACTGTAGATATTTTTTTGTTTTAATAACATTATCTGTATTTCTTGTAACATATTTGTAGTACAAACTTATTTATATTAAAGAATTGATTTGCAAAACTTTCATTATTTATGGTCTTCTATGTGTTAGAAGTAGTTATACTCGCAATATTACATAAATCATTCTCTAATGGACATAGCCAGGTTAAAGTTTCGTGGCGGGGTGGAGGGGGCGTTAAGATCATTAAATGTCCATGTCCCTAGTGACTGTAATCATATAAAGAGTGTAGGAAAATTTCGGGGGACAGGAGGGGGTTGAACCCTCAAACATCCCCTTTCAAACATTCAAATTATTTGTTATTTGGTTAACTAGGACAAATATTATACCCATTTGCACTTAAATACCTACATATTAGTGTTATATCACAGTTCCAAATCTTTTTACTTTAAAAGGCAATCTATTCCTAACAGGTCGCCCAAAAAAAGTAAATCGCGAAGAAGATCGTGACTATTCTCCATCTCCTGTAAGAGAAAAGTCACCAGAAGTCAAAAAGAAGAAGAAGAAAGACAAAGAAAAGTATAAGGAGAAAGAAAAAGATAAAGAAAAGGATAAGGAGAAAGAAAAGGATAAAGACACTAAAACTAAAGATAAAACTTTGGCACCCTCCAGTAAGTATTTTATTAATATTGAAATAATTTATCTATTCTCGTTTAATAATCAATTTTGTTCTAACTATCAAACTATTGCATTGGTATTTGTTTCTTACAAATTACACTGGCTGCTGAACACTCCAACCTCCCTTTATATTAATCAAGTAAACAAGTAAATCTGTAGAAATAAATAAAATTGAAGTGTTTCAAATTAACAGCTTTTACCTGCATAGGAAAGTATATTGTAGTACTTAAACCAAAAAATTTTTTTTTTCTATCTCTTTGTTTGGGCTTATCACTGGAACGGCCAAACTGATTTTGACGGGACTTTTACTGACAGATATAAAGAGTAAGCTAGGTTCCTTTTTTTGACTAGGGCTTAGCTAGTTGTTAATAACTCTCAATTTACTCAATTATATTTTAAACTAGCTGAACCTGTTACCCGCGGTTATTGTTGTACCGCGAGTAACGCCGCGGGACAAAGTTAGTCTAAAAGAAGTAGCCTAAGTTACTCCCCGGATCATCAGCTATCTGCCAGTGAAAGTCCCGTCAAAATCTGTCCAGCCGTTCCAGAGATTACCCGGAACAAACAGACAGACAGACAGACAAAAATTTTTTCAACTACACTTTCGGTATATGTACCGTGTATACATATATATGCATTTAGTAAAAAGCGGTTATTTTAATATTACAAACAGACTCCAATTTTATTTATTTGTATAGATAACGAATATATTTATTTCACAGACGTCCACAGTGTGGTCACTAACGTGCGGCCATCAGAAGCCACAGCTATTGGTGGCTTGCTCACTGGAAGTGCAACTAAAGCTACTGCTATTGTTGACTTGACTAAAGATGATAGCAATAAGAATATTGCTGATTCTAGAGAGGTTTCCTTTAATAAGTTGCAAGGTAAGTAAATTCAATTGTGTTAATAAAAACATGTTTGTTGGTAATTGGTCTGTCATGATTAAAAAATGAGTGCTATAAACCACATTACTAAACTAAAAATTTAAGGGGTACAAAGTATGCACTGTCTTAGATATACGAAACGTAACTTGCTATGAGAATAACATTTTTAACAAAAATAAAACCGACTTCAAGGTTCGACTCGATTTCTCTTAGATGCCATCATCAGATATTAATGTCCTTATCATGGTACCACCGTTGGAACATCTCCTTTCCATTAAAAAAAGAATCGTCAAAATCGGTTCATAAACGACGAAGTCACACATAAAAAATATAAATATACGGTCGAATTGAGAAACCTCCTCCTTTTTTTTTGAAGTTGATTAAAAAGGAAAAGATAATGTGTGCTCACACTTCTCTTTCTATCATCACTAATTTATATCTCACTCTCTGCTCCTCTACGCTCTCGTCACGCATTCACCAGCTTACTCCTCAAGTCAAGCTTGTGTAAAGAAATTTTACTTAATTTTTTTTTGTACAGGCAAAACGTTCCCTTCATTGGTGGTCGTCGCTCGTCCGTACCTCCGCGCAAAGGACCAAGCCCCGCCTTCAGACCGTTCAGCCTTGGACAGCAAGGTCAAGTCTGTTCTCATGCACACACCAATGAAGTTTACCGAATGGCTCATACAACAAGGACTGGTCAGATCTGAACAGTGGTGTGTCATACATCCTGGCAATAAGCTAAAACTCGGTATGTAAAACATTGATAGTTATTCGTACATGTTAGTTAGTGTGGCAGCGAAATCTTATCTATAATTTTTAGCAGTATAGTTTTGTTGTTTACACACATTAATCATTGTAAATATATTGTTTCGACTGTACGATTGGCCTAGTGCTTTAGGCGGACGTCACGCTGGGTTCGAATCCCACATGGAACAACACTGTGATCCACAAATCGTTGCTATGAGTCTGGTTTTTTTTGTGTCCGTTTCATGTATGTTTGTAAAGTCACCCATGACACAGGATGTATATTCCTAATGGGGGAGAGACCTATAATTTTTTTTTTTTTTTTTAATTATAAAATATAGAGAATTCATTCATTCAAAACAACGCTACTGTTTTAATTTATATTATATTCGATTATATAAACTTTAAATACATTTTCATAAACATATTATGTCTCTCAGTATTAAATTCATAGTGGAATCATTTATTCTGTGACATTTAAATAATAATTTTTTCACGAGTTTTTTGTCACCTTGTTAGTATTATTGTGTTTATTACAGGCATGTACTCTGACGTATCGAAATTTCCCTATTCCGGTGGCTACGTATGGATATCCGAATGTTGCCCTACAAGATTCGTCTCTGTCTACTCCAGCTCTATCTTTGAAGGGGCAACATTCCCTCCTAGCGTTCTACTAAAGCTTGTGTACCACTGGGCGTGTCAAACGAATGTTCAAAACGTAGTACAATGGGTGAAAGTGGACAATTTGTATGTGAAAGGGCTGTTTACATGGCTAAGGGCAGTGTGTACTTCGGCTATTCATCAACATATGGGGTTATTGGGTGGTGCTGGCAAGAAGGTAGAAGTTGGAGTCATATCACTGGGTACTACAAGCCATGATGGTACACAGAGACAAGTGAAGGTCGAAGTTTTGGGTGTCCTGGATCCTGCAGAGAAAATGGTAAATTAATTTAAATAATTTAATTTTAAAATAAAATATACGATAACCGACATATACGCGGGCGGAGCCCCGGGCAACAACTAGTCTATATATATAACATAACTTCCGATCGACTGCACCAAATTGGATAATTGATTTGTTTGATTGATTGATTTTTTGTATAAGTTCGTTATTGTTAGGACAAGGTTTATACAGAAGAAAATCAAAACTTAAAGATAATTATTTTTTGTCCACGACTGAAACGGGCATAACTATTGCTACTATAAAAAAACAAGTTTATCAGAAATTTAGAAAATATAAATATACGAAAGAAAAATATGGCACTACAAAGTTTGTAGGGTCAGCTAGTAATTATATGTTTTTCGTAAAATAATATAATTGAATATCTAAATACATTTAAAAGTATGTTTTGTAGTGTAATTATGGTTATGATTTATATATATTTGAACAAATTCTTGTTACTTTTAGATTCGTCTCCGCGCAGTTGAACCATTGGCAGAACATGAAAAGAACTACAAGAAACGCTTCCAGAAGATTCTGGAACCGTTGACTAATTGGGTGCACCAATCTTCCATTATTTTAACTGACTTGACTGTAGACAAAGGCACCCTTATCTCAATGGGATTCAAAAACGTGCACCAATCGTCTTCGCATTCTGATCAGTCTGGCAGAAATACTAACGCAAATATTATGGAATATTTGCGTAGAATTGTGCCAAGAATGTTCCAGAATACGCTATCATTGTTGTCGAGACAGATCATACAACAGTTCTTGGATGAACTGGTTTGGAGAGAAATGTAAGTTCAATATTTTACCGTTTATTTATTTATTTATACAGATCTCCAACAAAGGCTATACACAACTATAACTTAAGATAAAAATTCACATTAATCTCTCGGTGTACACCCTCAATTATAGGAGACCACAGCATGCAAACATTAGTAACAAGTTAAATTAAATAATGAAAAAAAAAATATATATATAATAACCGATAACCTATAAGTTAACAAATAAACAACATTATCAAGACATAAGCAAAATACTTTTTAAAGAATACTTATATTTTAAAAGTGAAGCACTAAGGTCTAAGTTTTTAGTTCTAGACAACATATTGTATTGCCTGCAGAGCCTAGGCACAGCGGCGTAATGACCTAGGTTTGATTTTGCTGAACGAACATGATTATAGATTGTAGGCTCCTATCCTGGGTAGGCGTGATGGTATATTTATAGATAGGCTACTTATTAGTATTATTATTATTATTATTTGGTATGACACACTAGCAGCTAGAAAGCTGATGCGTGTGTTTGAAATAGCTTGGAGATATCGAGTTTGTCAAGTCTGTTCTTGAAGCAGTTCAGTGAGGGAGCCATAACCACGTCCTCTGGGAGTCTGTTCCAGGCTGTCACAACTCGGTTAGGCAGAAAATGCGTCTTAGGGTTTTTCTTAGAAGAATTTCGCCATAGTCTCAGGGGATGCCCTCGCAAGTGCATGTTATCGTCCAAGATGTAGATTTCCAGTAAGCTGGGTACGTCATAGTGCTCTTTGAGTATTTTATAAGTTTCAATGAGACTGCCTCTCTGTCGGCGTTCTTCCAGTGTGGTTAACCCTAGATATTTTAGCCGTTGCTCGTAGGTGCTATTACGAATCGTGTGAACCATCTTAGTTGCCCTTCTCTGCACTGCCTCCAGCAACAAAATGTCTTTTTTGAGATATGGGTCCCAGATGACATACGCATATTCAAGCAGCGGTCTAACATAGGTCTTGTACAGTTTCAAGAAAGTCTTAGCCGTAAGGCATTTAAAGGCCTTGCGTATGATGTACAGCATCGAATTTGTTTTCTTGACTAAGCCAGATATATGAGCTTCCCACTTGAGATCGTTTGATATAATGACGCCTAGATCTTTCTGAGACTCAACGGGAATCAATTGTTGGTGTCCAAGGTAATACATTTTATGAGGATTGTTGTTTCCAATGTGTAATACTGTGCACTTGTTAGCGTTTAATGTCAGCAACCATTCTTGGGTCCAGTTGTAAATGGTGTCCAAATCTTTTTGTATATCCTGTGACTGGCTACAGGGGTTTCCAAAGAATTTTGTGTCATCAGCAAATAAGGAAAAAGGCAGTTTGAGGACACTTTTAAGATCTGTCAGGTAAAGGATAAAGAGTAGTGGTCCCAGGACCGATCCTTGTGGGACACCGCTGAGTACATTTCGAGGTTCAGATAAGGCTTCACCGATACGCACACGGAAAGTTCTGTTTGAGAGAAAGTCTCTAATCCAGGCTAGCAGATTACCGCGGATACCTAGGTGTTCTATTTTATAGATTAAACGTTGTGTAGGCACGCGGTCAAACGCCTTCTCATAGTCCAAGTAAATAACATCTGTAGGGTTTCTTTCATCATGACTTTTAGTCCATTCATGCAAACATTTAAGTAGGTTGGTAGTTACTGATCGTTTGGGTACAAGTGTAGTAGTATGTTGCAGTCTGTGTAACCATTGTTCAGCTTATGCAGAAAAATAGCATCAAGGTACTGCCGTTTTTTGTATCCCTACTTCTATACTAATATTATAAATTCTCTACTCTGTCTATTTGCCTGTTATGCTTTCACGTCTGAACCATTGTACCAATTTCAATAAAATTTAGCATGGAGATACTTTGATATTTGAGAAAGGGCTTATGCTACTTTTTATCGCTAGGTATAACAAAAATACACGCGTTGGGGAGCTGCGGAAAAAGCTAGTTTTTTTAATAAAATGATAAATGATAAATCTCAACAACTTCATCATCATCATCATCAGCCTATCGCAGTCCACTGCTGGACATAGGCTTCAACAACTTAATTATGAATTATATTATTTTTGTTTTTACAAAAAAATCACTGTTCAAATATTTCGCACTTGAACTTTATCATACATTTTATATAACCAATAGTGTCATTATTTACCCACTTGCCTCACACAACATATGAAAATAATAGGCATGTTGACAGTAACCAAGAACCAATAAAATAATGGAACCAATAAAATAATATTTATCTGATGAAACGGGGTTCATAGAGAATAAAATTCGTATTTATTGTCATATTTAGAGCGACATTAAATAACTAACAAAAATGAATCTACAAAATACAGCAATCCGCCATGTTAAGTTGAACACCAATCAGAGCGAGTTACGTCACTTATGTATAATTTGTTCGGATATAATCGACGATCACTTCACTGTCTATAAGAGTTATAATTGACAAATGGTGACGTCGCGTCTGACGAGCGTTTCGGCTTGAATTATAAACTTAAAATCGCATTTTTTTCCTACTAAAACTTTATTTTTTGTAGAAATATAACAGTTTTAAAAACATTGTCATCATGTCTGTTGTCAACACCCTGTTTCTCACATGTTAAAAAGAATATAAATTTCTTTCAGCTATGGCATATCACCGGGTCTAGCGTTTGACAACATAGTGACGCACATCGCACAACAAAGTAAAATAGAGTCCAAGGATCCCATTACAGTTCGTCTGAACAAAATTGCCGCGAATCCCTTCAAGAATTGGAAATACCCTACTGGCAAGGTATACTAATATTATAACAAAAATAGATTCCTTTGAATGGCGTATTGGTTTAAGCGGTCCCCACGCCGTTTTCTAGTGCGTTGAGTGCTGTGGGTTCAAACCTAACATGGTACAACACTTTGTTTGATCCACAAATTGCTGTTCCGCTACGCAGAATACATTCCTAAATCTGGCATACATAATTATATCGAGCCATTCACTGCACTATCTATACTAATATATAAAGCTGAAGAGTTTGTTTGTTTGAACACGCTAATCTCAGGAACCGCTGGTCCGATTTGAAAAAATCTTTCAGTGTTAGATTGACCATTTATCGAGGAAGGCTATAGGCTATATATCATCACGCTAAGACCTACAGGAGCGGAGCAAAAATGAAGAATGTTACAAAAACGGGGGAAAATTATCACGCTACGGGTAATAGGAGACGTAAACGGGTTTGCGTGGGTCGGCTAGTTCACTGCATAAAATTCTTACTAAGATAGTGATATTCTCATAAGTTCTACGAGCTTTCTCAGTGATTATCTTAAAGTTAATTAGTTACCTTCATTTTATAGTCCAGCAAAAAGGAGAAGGTGGAAGAGCCAGAGCCAGAAACAGGTCGTAGTAAACGCGGTCGCAAAAAGAAAGAACCATCTCCATCTCCACCGCCCAAGAAGAGAAAGAAGGAGAAAACTACTTATATTGAAGAAGATGATGAAGAGGTAAATAATAGTCACATTCCCATCTATACAGATAGATAGAATTCGAGTTTTTGTTGGTAAATTCAAGTTTTATAATATATTTCGTAGCAAGTTTGCATTTAATGTTTTTATTAATCCTTTCGTATAGATACCTCTAGCTCAAAGTCGAGCTAAAGCGACAAAGATAAAGGAAGAAAAAGACAAAACCAAAGAGAAGAAATCCGCAGCCTCAGACACTCCAGAAGTGACCGCGAGAGGTCGCAGAGGAAAGCCTGTCAGGTCCTATGTAGACGATGACTTAGATGACATTCCCTTGAAGAACATTAAAAAAGAGGTGGCCCCACAAGAGACCTTGTCTATGGAGAGGTACTATTTCGGTCAAATTGGCGGCCTTACTAATCCCGAAAAAATGGCTATAGCTGTTGAGGTGAGTTACATATTTAGTTATTCAGTTTTTAATATGTTTTTAGGTCTTTTCTTTTAATTCACTCGTCTCATTTTTCTGCACTGATCATTTGATTAATTACTGTATACTGTTCGAATGTATTCGAAGGGTTTAAATCAGCATCACTTAAAAGATAGATTCGAAAATATTCTGTAAAAACTGTCACTAATTCTTGCCATGTAGAAAACAAAAATCGCCCTATTTGATATTGTTATGCATATAATAGGGATAAATTTTCACTGTACACTGCAGCCAAAATATTTTTTTCTATAATTTAAAATCAACGACTTGCTATAACGAGTCTATTTAAATATTACGATTATACTAATGGTTGAAATTCGACCATAATTCATTTATGTTTTAGCTTTCTGCAGTCTTCCTTCATGTAAAATTTAGTTCTACAAAATTTGATACTCCTCGCATCATTTTAGTAAAATAGGTATACAGTTTTTACTTCATGCATTAATATATAAATCTACTTTTTTACAGTGTCCTGTGTGCCACATAGAATTTAACGACAACTACTTGCTGATGACGCATCTATACCAACATGCTATTCCATCTAAAGATGGTTCAGAAACTCCGCAGTGTCCCTACTGCCTTACACGGTTTCCGTCAGAAGATGAGCTAACTACACATCTTAAACACAATCACCCGGCTGATACTAAGTCACCTGACTTATTCACATATGCGTGTCTTATTTGTGAGGTGAGTTCAAAGTACGGAGAAACAGAAAAAACGATGTAGGTGCAAACGTAAAGATAATAACAATGTTGGTTTGTTGGTTTAGATTAGTCAGAATTTTAATTTTGTGCTTATGTTTAACTGTACTGGTTGCCTCTAATTATGTTTTTGTTTTTTTTTTTTATGGAATAGGCGGGCAAACGAGCAGACGTATCGCTTGATGGTAAGCGATTACCACCGCCCATGGACACCTGCTATACCAGAGGCGTCATAAGTGCGTTGCCGCAAATGGGTAGAGGCGATAAGGGGAGGGGGTTTGGGTTATGGGCCTCCGGTGTCTATTATTTCACAGTCACTATTTCACACCGGTTTTCTGTGTTGATCTTAATATGTATGTAATCCTAATATATAAAATTCTATGTGAACGGTGTTTGTTACCAAACTCTTTCGAAACGGCGTGACCTATTTTTATAAAATTTTATGTGCATATCGGGTAGGTCTGAGAATTGACCAACATCTATTTTTCATACCCCTAAATGATAAGGGTGACCCACCACAAATATTTTTACCAATCGAATGATTCCGACCTAAATCGAATTTGATGGTAATATAATCGATTGTTGTGTGTAGGTGAGGTTCGCGGCGGTGCTGACGCTGGCGTCGCACATGCAGAAGACGCACGCGCCGCTGGAGCTGCCGTACGCCTGCGACGCGTGCGACTTCCGCGTGTCCGCGCACCGCCAGGCCTGCGACCACTACCGCACCGCGCACGCCAGCTCCAACACCGTCTTCTGCCCCTACTGCCTCAAGGTCAGCGCGCGCACATACACACATACATATCTCAGTACCACAACTCTGTACCCAGACACACACATACATACCTCATTTCCTCAAGTCAGCCCCCAGACACTCACATTCATACCTCAGTACCACAAGTCAGCCCCCAGACACACACACACTTACCGCAGTACCACAAGCCCAGACACACATATACATACCTCAGTATCACAACTCTGCACCCACACACACACATACCGCAGTACCACAAGTCAGCCCGCAGACACACACATACATACCTCAGTACCACAAGTCAGCCCCCAGACACACACACACACACTTACCGCAGTACCACAAGCCCAGACACACATATACATACCTCAGTATCACAACTCTGCACCCACACACACACATACCGCAGTACCACAAGTCAGCCCGCAGACACACACATACATACCTCAGTACCACAAGTCAGCCCCCAGACACACACATAGCTCTCTTGTACACATTCTTAATTCTTACTTAGTACAAAGCCGAAACACCTGTTTATGTATGGGCCTGCCAAAGTGACTCTGCTCTGTCTGATGGAAAGCATGAACAGAATCCAAGAATGGTGTTCACCATATTCATTGCAAATGCAGACAATGCAACAATGCAGCATAGTGACCCACACTATGGCGCCCTAGTGATGCTTCGGCATCATTGGACCTCATTATTGTTTAACTTCCCAAAGTCTTTGAAATGCTCAGATTTTCTTTACTGTAATATACGTGTACTACACTTTCGGGACAGCCGCAGGACTTACTGACCCGTGGGGTTTGTGATGATAACCTATCCCTTCACTATGCCAGCTGGCTGATGTAGCCTTAATACTACCGATATGAAACCTAACATACGTTATAACCGGGAACGCCAGTTTTCCCTTCCGAAGGTCCTTAATGCGAAAAGTTGTCGACGATCTAAAATACGAGCGAATATTCTCAGACAGCAATTGGAGTGGCGAGCCAACATAGATTACGACTAAAGTTCTGATTATCTTAATATTTTATTTTTGGTTTAATATTGTAATAAATCACTACTTATTTTTAAATGTCTTTAAATACTTTACGTTAAATACTTAAAAAAGGGCATGAATTTATCGAAGACTAGCTGACCCGTGCCCACTTTTCTACAGGTTATCAAAGTATATGCCAACGGACATGAGCTAACTGCCAACGTAGTGCTGTACCTGGATCACTTGAAACAACATCAGGACAAAGAATTGGAAGTTCGGTGCAACAGATGTGTCCTCAAATTTGTACACCTTGGTAAGTCTATTAAACAGGTTTACTACTAAACAGTTATACCCGTCAAGGTAGCCATATAGGTTATATTATTATGTCAGATTTGCTTGAACAGTTAAAATTTTACTCGACTGTGCAGTAGGGTAGTTGACTGTATCGTAAATAAATACCGATATCTCCTTCATTAAAACAAATATTACAAAACGTCTCGAAAAATATATTTATTACAGCTTTTCATTTCTATTATAAATTTTAATCAAATAAACATTGTAATATTTTGCTCAATTAAGTAGTGTAACAGTGACGTCACAAGCCAGGTCTCAGTACATTTTTCATACAAAGTCATTGTTTTGACAGAATATAAAAAGTAACTGATTTGACTAAGGTGTCAACTACCCAATTGCGTCCTCTGTTCAGTTAAAGCTTCTACTTCAGTTGTATAAACATATACGCTCCGTTTTATATGTAACTAGCGACCCGAAATCTTTTAAATTCTCGGATTTCCTATACTATAATTTGCATTTATTACACATAAAAGTAAAAACATTCCTCTTGAATCGTCTATCTGTAGCTGAAAATTGCATTAAAATCCGTTAGTAGTTCAAAAAATCCAAGCGAACAGACAGTTTATGAGACTTTATTTTACACTAAGTAGATAAGTTTAACTACATAGGCAAACCTTTCTGGTATACCTTAACATGTAAGGATCCTTAGATGTAAGGTACCTTAGATCATGCAGTGTTTTCAAAGAGAAAAGGCATACCTGTTTCATATAAGTAGTAATAAACCTGATTAAATAATTTATTTCAGGTCAACTGAAAGAACATCAGGTCCGCGACCATATCACTGTGGAGGGTGCAACTCCACTCTGTTCTGAAGAGCATTTGATCACTAAACCTAGGGTAAGTTTATCTATACAAATAAATAAAATTGGAGTGTCTGTTTGTAATATTATAATAACCGCTTTTTACTAAATGCATATCTATTTATACACGGTACATATACCAATTTTTTTTTCTCAATTTTTGTCTCTCTGTCTGACGAGACTTTCACTGATAGGTAGCTGATGATATAAGAAGTAACTTAGACTAGCTTCGCCCCGCGGCGTTTTAGTATAATTTTGGTCATTATTAACCTCAGAACCGGCACCCGATGGGGTAAATGAGTTCTAGTGTGGAGACTGCGTCTCGCCAAACGTAGTGTAGGACGCCCTTAGGCTAGGTGGAGTGATGATTTGCGCAAGATGGCTGACAGGAACAGGGGGCGAGAAGCCCATAATCGATTAAGGCGGAAAGCCTGCCCTTAGGCTAGGTGTAATGATGATTTGCGCAAGATGGCTGACTGGAACTGGATGCGAGAAGCCCATAATTGATTAAGGCGGTAAGCCTGCCCTTAGGCTAGGTGTAATGATAATTTGCGCAAGATGACTGACAGGAACTGGATGCGAGAAGCCCATAATCGATCAAGGCAGAAAGCCTGCCCTTAGGCTAGGTGGAGTGATAATTTGCGCAAGATGACTGACAGGAACTGGATGCGAGAAGCCCATAATCGATCAAGGCGGAAAGCCTACCCTTAGGCGAGGTGGAGTGATGATTTGCGCAAGATGACTGACAGGAACTGGATGCGAGAAGCCCATAATCGATCAAGGCAGAAAGCCTGCCCTTAGGCTAGGTGGAGTGATAATTTGCGCAAGATGACTGACAGGAACTGGATGCGAGAAGCCCATAATCGATCAAGGCGGAAAGCCTACCCTTAGGCGAGGTGGAGTGATGATTTGCGCAAGATGACTGACAATAGGCATAGATTAAGGCGGAAAGTCCTCTGTCAGCAGTGTACTGCGTTAAGCTGATGGTAATAAGTCTTGGTTTAATTTTGTCTAAAGGCTTTAACCTGATACGTTTTCTAATCAGTATTTTCATGTTTTTCTTTCTGTAGAATAAAGCCCGACCGCCAGTGAAAGATTCTGCGTGTCATACCATAAGTGAAACTTTCGAAGGTATGACCTTGGTGTTGCCGGATGGTATGCTGTGCAGAGAGTGCGACACACCACTTGAAAGAGATAAACACTTTTTGTAAGTATTGTGTTGAATATTATAATATTATGTGTGAGTAAAATAGTTTAAAGTCATGTTTCAGTAATGTGAAAAAACTTATGAAAATAATGATAGAGATTTAAGTGGTGACCTCACTGTTTCTTAGCGTGGTGAGTTGTTGTTATGTAGCCTCGCGCTTACTACCCACATATTTTCTTAATGATATGTTGTGAACAAAATACTAACAAATACAGTCCTGGGTTCGAACCCCACACGAACCACTTTATGTGATTCATAAATTATTTTCATTCTGGGAGTTATTTGTGTCCGTTTCATGTTTGTTAGTTCCTCGTGACACTAATATCATTGAAAAAGAAAATGATGTGGAAGAATCTTTTTATGAGCTTAAATTCAAAAGACACGGTAGAATTAGCATTATAAATAAACAATTAACATTAAATTTGAACTCTGTGTCCCTTAGGAATAGAATGAACAGCAGCCTCAATAGTCTAAAATATACTTATTATGTTCATGTAGTAACTTTTGCAACTGTCTAACCAGTTTTGGATTGACATTAAAGAGATCGGAATTGGGTGTGTCAAAATACCTAAAGTTTGCAGCGGCACATAATATGGAGCTGTTACAACCAAAAAAAATAAAAAAGAATAAACTAAACCGGTAAAATCCAAAACCGGTTTAACTTAAGGAAGTTAAACCGGTTTTGGATTTTACCGGTTTAGTTTCGTTTTTATTTTACATGTTCCTTACCTTTGAAATACCTTACTATAAACATTTACAAACTGCTAATACAGTTCTAAATTAATTTTTGTTTTGTACTTTTCCGGTTAAAGTATTATATTTGTAACAGTTTTATTTAGATTCGTTCATGTAAGAACAAAGAAGTGATTGAAATAAATATTTTCTAATAAAGTTTTTGCTTATATTTCATAGTAAAATAAGTATAGTAAATAGTAAAATAATACTGAATACAGATCTATGCACGAAGGACGAACACTGTCACAGAATACCTAATAGTAACAAGTCGGAATTAAACTCCGTTGAGGTCAAGTAAGCAGAACAAGTAAAAAACGGAGCGACCCCATTAAAATGAACGCCGCGCTTACATGAGCGAAAATGTTCGTTTTCCTTGCATCAACCTGTAGCAAAACTTTTTAAATTAAGATACAGATCAAAAAAAAAATTAAAACCGCATTAGCATTTTACAGATATATAAAATTCTGTGTTTGACCGACAAAGAACAATTGGGACTAAAATACCGAATTTTAACCGGAAAAGTACAAAACAAAAATTAATTTAGAACTGTATTAGTTTGTAAATGTTTATAGTTCGGTATTTCAAAGGTAAGGAACATGTAAAAAAAACCGAAACTAAACCGGTAAAATCCAAAACCAGTTTAACTTAAATGGTTGTAACAGCTCCATATTATGTCCCGCCTCAAACTTTAGGTATTTTCACACACTCAATTCCGATCTCTATACATTATACATGTACTGTTTTGTATTTCGTAATGAAAGTTGAAAATGAAAATGTGTTTGTATCCAGGGGTACGACCCGGTGCTCGAAGTGTTCGTACGTGAGCGCGTGCTACCGCGCCATGCTGCGCCACAGCGGCTACTGCGCCGGGCCGCACTCGCTCGAGGACGCGCCCCGCCCCGCGCCCTACCGCTCGCACTGCGTGTGCGGGTACAACACCGCCATCGGTGCGTACTTACTTACTTACTTACTGCTCTGCTCTACTCTATACTGCGCCACAGCGGCTACTGCGCCGGGCCGCACTCGCTCGAGGACGCGCCCCGCCCCGCGCCCTACCGCTCGCACTGCGTGTGCGGGTACAACACCGCCATCGGTGCGTACTTACTTACTGCTCTGCTCTACTCTATACTGCGCCACAGCGGCTACTGCGCCGGGCCGCACTCGCTCGAGGACGCGCCCCGCCCCGCGCCCTACCGCTCGCACTGCGTGTGCGGGTACAACACCGCCATCGGTGCGTACTTACTTACTTACTTACTGCTCTGCTCTACTCTATACTGCGCCACAGCGGCTACTGCGCCGGGCCGCACTCGCTCGAGGACGCGCCCCGCCCCGCGCCCTACCGCTCGCACTGCGTGTGCGGGTACAACACCGCCATCGGTGCGTACTTACTTACTGCTCTGCTCTACTCTATACTGCGCCACAGCGGCTACTGCGCCGGGCCGCACTCGCTCGAGGACGCGCCCCGCCCCGCGCCCTACCGCTCGCACTGCGTGTGCGGGTACAACACCGCCATCGGTGCGTACTTACTTACTGCTCTGCTCTACTCTATACTGCGCCACAGCGGCTACTGCGCCGGGCCGCACTCGCTCGAGGACGCGCCCCGCCCCGCGCCCTACCGCTCGCACTGCGTGTGCGGGTACAACACCGCCATCGGTGCGTACTTACTTACTGCTCTGCTCTACTCTATACTGCGCCACAGCGGCTACTGCGCCGGGCCGCACTCGCTCGAGGACGCGCCCCGCCCCGCGCCCTACCGCTCGCACTGCGTGTGCGGGTACAACACCGCCATCGGTGCGTACTTACTTACTGCTCTGCTCTACTCTATACTGCGCCACAGCGGCTACTGCGCCGGGCCGCACTCGCTCGAGGACGCGCCCCGCCCCGCGCCCTACCGCTCGCACTGCGTGTGCGGGTACAACACCGCCATCGGTGCGTACTTACTTACTGCTCTGCTCTACTCTATACTGCGCCACAGCGGCTACTGCGCCGGGCCGCACTCGCTCGAGGACGCGCCCCGCCCCGCGCCCTACCGCTCGCACTGCGTGTGCGGGTACAACACCGCCATCGGTGCGTACTTACTTACTTACTTACTTACTTACTGCTCTGCTCTATACTTTACACACACACACACACACACACACACACACACACACACACACACATACGTATCCTTACGAACAAACATATTCCAGAAAAAGACTCGACACGGCTACATCATGAAAGTTCTCGTTGGTTTCTTGCGGCAAAGAACAATGAACCTTACATCGAAACACATAGCGTCGAATATAGATTGGCGCGCGGTAGATTTGTTCGACGGTATGTTCTTGAAACCGGTTATTAATATTTCTCGAATGTACTAGTAATAACGGCATGCAATTTAGTTTAAGCTACAATGCGACAAATATGGAAATGATATCAGACAATATCAGTGATTAACCTAACGAACTCGGCGACAATTAAAGCTATTATACTGAGTTATACTGTTCATTTTCAGGCTATTTTTAATAAAGTCTTTTTTACTCGTTAGAAAGTTAATTTCTTAAATTCAACGAAACCTAACACGTAACAGTATGTATTTAGCCACTACTTGCTGCCTTTAACTACATCTGCAAATAATCTTTTTAGTATTTGCACTTTGTTCCTACTCGGCTTCGCATAGAAGTCTTAAATATTCTCGGATTTCCTCTATTATATTATACATGTATTACATACATAAACCTGCCTCTTAAATCACTATATTAACTGCATTCATCATCAGCCTATCGCAGTCCACTGCTGGACATAGGCCTCTCCTCTCCTCTCTATTTAACTGCATTAAAATCCATAAAATATTTAAAATATCTAAGACAACAACAAAACGAAGAAGTGGTCTCCATTTCCAAAGTGTATCTTTAATTATTGCTTTTAGTAGCTTAAATGTGGAAACGGACAAACTGACTATAACATTTGTATATATTTTTTTCCTTCAGGTACTGACATGTTAACACATTTGTTAATGTGTGAGCACAAGAGTGCATATAGCTCCGAAGAGGAAGCCCGCGCCAATACAGTGCGGTCCGGCGAAGACCCTTCTACCAGCTTCCCCTCTAAACCTTTAGAAGAATCACCACCAGCTGTCGAACCGGTATGTTTATGTTGATTTAATATGATGCTACGTATTTTCTTTCTTAGATATGTTCTTTTTAACTACCGTAATATCCAAGAAAAAAGTTTATGAATATAATTTTAAGATAATAATGTTCAAAAATCGAAAAGTTAATTAATAATAATATGTAAATAAAAATAAAATAAAAAAGTATTTGATTATAGTGATGAACAATTTTATGTAATTTGTTAAACTTGTATAGAAAAATCAATAATTGTGTTTCCGACAGCCGGTGGAGAATGTGCCAGCGATATCAGACTACGCGCCTCCATCTGTACTGAACACGCAACTCTCCCTCGATGACCTGGGACCGCCCTCTGTATTACAGTCTGATCAGGTACACACATACTACTCAATAATTTATAAAATTTTACTTACTACGCCTTTGTCTTATTTACTAAAAAAAAACATTTAGACCTCATCATAGAATCTTCAGGTACCGCACCTTAAAATTCTCGGGTCTCCTTTTTTTAGTAAACTGGCACGCATTGTATCGCGTTTTTATAATGAAAAAAGCGTATTACAATTTATTCGGAAATTGAAAAAGTTACTACTTATTAGACAGAGTTTTCTTGATAGATGAGATATCTGAATATAAATAATTTGTTTTCTTAATTATAGTACATTATGTTACAAGTGTGCAATGTTGGTGATTAACGCTGAGGCGCCATTAAGACCCGAACCGTTACGTGAGGGTCTTGGGTTAGTGTAGTCGAGGACGGTAATCATTAATACAGACGTGTATCATTCGTCGTTTTTTAACAAACTTGTGAAGGAAATAATACTAAAACATAATAATATATTTGAGTGAGTTTTATTCATTAAACGCGTACAAGTTGAAATTGTCTATTTAAATATGAATTTGCATGAAATGATCAAGCAATAGGTGCATTAATTTATTTGTACTATTGTACACGATCTTTTTTATATAGAAACTTTTTTTAAAAAACAAAGCCAATAAAATAAAATATAAAAATCTATAACTCACTTGTGAATAATAGCAATGAAAAAGTCAGTTTGATGATAGGTGTCATTACTTGCTAATTGCGGTGAAATTAGAGCAACTTTATGAGCAAGTGTGTTGAAAATTATTTTAAAAATTATCATTAACAAGGTATGACTTAGCTTCAAAAAGTAGTACTAACATTATACTATTTCATCTAAAAGTTATTATTGTTTTGCCAGCATGATCAAGAGCTACTAAAAGATGCGTACGACCGTCCGTTAGCAACCCCTCGTCATGAAGAACCTCATTACAGTCTGGGTGACTTTGAACCTCTACCACAAGAACCACCGCCGCAGCCGGACTTCGAACAACTTTAGGAAACACAACAGATAAATTAACGATAAAACATAAAGCTTACAAATTAAGTCTTAACTATGTAAATTTTTAAATTCGATATTATTTCATGTTTAATCATGCGTGTCAAGTTCATGTTTGAGAGTTGATCTTTATTTCTATCTGCATAGAGTAGCAATTTGCAGTACAACATGGTTTTGGAATAATCGGAATTACACCAATATTTTTTGTTATGTGGGTATATTATTGATTTTTCTTATTACATGACTAATTATTATAGGTGTGATTATAGGTACTTGTTATAAGCAAGTGTCTGAAGAAAATAGATTCTAGTACGGAAAGGTAATAAATACTTTTTATAATGTTTCCATAAAAACTTTTATTATAGTCTTGGCCAAAAGTATTAGGCACCCTATAATTTATGGATTTTTTGTATGTTTAAAGCCAAAAATAAAACTAGTTTCGATTTCAACATTAGTATATTAACATTGTATAACTTAAAAAACTAATATTTAGTTTTACCATCCTTAACTTTGATCACAGCAAGCGATTCTTTGGAGTATGCTGCTTGGAAGCCTTGATTCATCGTTTCACACAAAATTTGACCAATCTTCCTCCGTGAAATGTAGGTGTCGTGACGTAGAGTACTTTTCAAACTGGGCGTTTAGTCTTTATTTTTGAGAGCTATATTTAACTACATTTTTATTCATTTATTATTAGACAACTAACTTTTTTTTGGCATTTTCTAAAAATTAGAAGGTGAATTTAATCACTCAACTACACACGGTAACTTCTTTACGCTGATAATAATAAATGAAGACTGACAATGTGTCTGGATATTTCTTTTTTTACTATCCATATTTTTTGTTTTGTTTACTAGATAATTTATAGCCCATAAAAATAGGCTATCTGTTGTTATAATTGTCGTTTAAGGACACTGGATAGACAATAAAAACGAATACAATTTTTTGCTATAATATATATAATACTTTCTGCATTATGTATGTTTTATAGGGGTGCCTAATACTTTTGGCCAAGACTGTATATATGTGGTATAAGTATGCCAGCATGGTATAGTATATGGTATAATACTATACCATGCTGGTATGGTATAATGCTGTACAGTCTTTTGGCATACACTAAAACTCCTTTCTAAGGTGAGGCTTACATCCAGCAGTGGAGTGTTAAAGGGCTATCGGTGATAAAGTATAATCAAAACAGAGCTATTAGGATAGCAGTATAAAGAGGTGAGACAAGGTTATGCAATATTTACTATCATTATTTAAACTACAAGTTTTTATTATTGACATTTCAATAAATACAAAATTTATATAAATTTTACATATAATATAAATAGGTTAAAATTATAAGTTAGAATTATGTAAAGATGATAATAAAAACTTCAACAGTACATGGCAAATACGTTAATTATAAGTAGAGTAGTTTATTATACAAAATAAATAGATGCTTCGAATTTACTGTTTCACCTTGCCTTTCTTTCTCTTGAATGTAAGAGTGACCCTATTTGTTACCCCATAGTCCTGTATACAGGCATCAGTATCATCAAGTACAGTGCTGTCATAGTTAAGACTGTAAGTGGACCATATATATTTCCAAGATATTTTAACATTTATTCCTGCTCGCCTTTGATAGATCTCGAAATGTCTTTTGATTGCTTTCTTCAGTGTCCTTACTGTAGCATTTTGTGGAACCTGGTGAGAAATTCAAACTATTACTTCTCATTCTATAATTTACTTTTAAAGAGTGCTTCAAAGGAGGTTTACTGCGTTAAAAAGCTGTACTTCCATAAGGTCCGGTCCAATAATACTTGATGCTAATAATGATCCACAAGTACTAATATAAGGGTCAATTCTCCTAATAAAAAATAATTCAAAATTCTCTTCTGATCACAATTACAGTCAATATTGAATGTTTAATTCATGAAAACTAGTTTTCCCCCAATGGTCAAAATTCGACCGGAATTCACACACATACACTACATTGTTTTAAAAAAATTGTGAATAATTTTAAAGAAGTTCTAACCTAACTCTATGGCCATAGAACGGCATACTATAAGACCGATGAAAAATAGTATGTTAAATTGCAAGTATTTCACAATCTTTCGACATTTTATAATCTCACTAGGCAGATTATAATCTAACAGATTTTGCAATCTTATAGTGACATATATATGGATACCTTTTGTGATTTTTGGTAGATCGAGAGTAAATCCAAATGTTAATTATGAGCATTGACCCTCTGTTATCCAATGACATTTGTAGTCTAATATATATTTCGAAACAATAATATAACATAAAGCAATATAGAAAACCATTGTAATATTAAAAACACCACAAGTACTTACAATGACTGTCATTGGAACACTATTTTCTCTATGTACAAAAATTGTAATTGACTGCCCATGCTCCACCGCAATCTGAAACAAAAAAGCACTTATTATGTAGTTAAAATTTTCCAAGATTTCATACCAATATTATAAATTCGAAAGTAAATCTGTCGGCTCTGTCTGCTGAACCGATTTAAATGAGATCATCCATATAAAGATGAATTTGATGGGAGAGAAGGACGTAGGCTACTTTTAGTCGCGAAAACCGACATACACACGGAAGGATCCGCGGGCAAAAGCTAGTTACACATTATAATTATATTACTTGAGATTCTATTTCTTCAACAATGATGTCCTCAGGTAGATCTCGTAGCAGTGAATCGTTTCTTAAAAGTGCGCTCAGGGACGATTGTGTGACTTCCAGCAACTCATCATGAGATATATCAAGTGTTATATTGTCTGTTTCATTCATGATTATTTTTATATAAACTTCTTTTATCAATATTAAATAACAGAAGCTTTCTTTTGCAGTATATGAGCATTTTCAAAAAAAAGTGTACCCCGAGTTTTTAGGCTGTCCCACATATTCAAAATTGTATAGCGACATAAATTATGAACGTGTTGTTAAAAATCTTAAACAAAAAGATAGAAATATGTTTTAAATCTTTGAATTCATCAGTACATGCTGTTTAAATACGTTTAATTCATAAAAATAAATATTTTTAACACTGAGATGACTCGTTTTGGTCGTGTCCCAACCTGTTATGGTATGGAAAAACTAAATATTACTCGAATGTTGTCTATAAAACACATGGTATAATTTTTGTTTCATTTGTAGCGGCGTGCAATTCCGTCACATTTATTCAGTTTTTAAATTTATACTCTATTATTTTAAGCATAAAATCGACTTTATAAAAAATAGTTAAAATTTGAACCCGCCGGATATGTCGTTTTGATGACGGTCATAACTACGTTATATTTCTACCAAACCACTTTTATTTCTTACAACTAGCAACCCATATCGAAGAGTTTACGACCGACGCTAGAATGTAGCCAGTTCTGTTAAAGTTTTGTCAGAGAAAGGCGTTTCTTGGTGTCGTCTGCTGCGTCCACTTTTATGGTCAGGTAAATGACGTTATTTTCTTTTAATTTTAATAATGTTTTAAGCTTTATAACTGATAAGACAAATCAAATGTTATTTTAAAATATTAGTACACGTTGTAATCTTTAAAAGTATTATAAATATAACCAGGAAACTTTATTATTTCCTTCCAACCCGAAAAGGTGACGTCAGTTTGATGATGTCACATATAAGGCTGACTACAAAATATCACCAAACTGACACATAAAGCTGGTATTACACGATGCATATTCATAGTGCTTTTAAATAATAGGGGTTTTAAATAGTATGAAATTGCAGTTTTTTTTCTACCTAATCATATGTCTTTAAATTAAGTTAAATGAATACCTACCTAAACTCATCCTTTATACCTAATCTAATCTAAGCAAGATGTAAAATGTCTTAAATTAATCACAAAATTTAAAAAAATCAATCAAGGCAATTTGAAATTAAATACAAAAAACTTACTATGGAAATTCCAGTTTGCACAAAATTCTTCATAAAAACGGCAATTTTATACCTTAACCCCTAATATTTAGTTTTAATGTGTTTTTAACAGGCATCATCATGCCTCTATCTGGGGCAGAGCGACAAAGAAGATACAAAGCAAAGTTAAAATTAGAACGACCCCAGGAATACGAAAACCAAAGAATAAGAAATTTAAAAAAGGTTACATCAAAAAAGAAAAAAAATTCTGAACTGTCACCAGAAGAAGCGAAGTTAAGAAGAGAAAAGTGGAGGAATGAGAAAAGGGTTAGCAGGCAGAAACAAAAAAGAAACAAGGAACTGACTACATCAAGCGATGAAAATGCTACACCTGAAAGTGTTACATCCAGCACACAAGAAAAGGACGTAAAAAAATTACGTAATAAAGTAAAAGTTCTTGCAAATAAATGTAAACGGCATGTAAAAAACAATGAAATTGTCAAAAAAAAATTAGAAACGTATCGGAAGCGGTACTTAAGATTAAAACAAAAAAAAGATAAAGAAATTGAAGATCTGAAATTACAATTAAACAAAATAAAAGCAAGAGATGAAATATTAGAAAGTACGCTTAAAACAACGTATAAAAAAAGTTGTATGAAAGAAAAAAAGGTTTTAAAAAAATTGGTATCCAACTCCGGAAACAAGATAGCTGTCTCTAAAATGCTAGGACTAAAAGGAAAAGTCAGAGAAAAGAAGAAAAAAATAAGACGCTGTGACATTCCAAAAATAACGGCTTTTTATCTAAGAGATTGCATCAGCCGTAATACTGCCGGGAAAAGGGAAGTTCGAACAAAAAACAAAGAAAAAGTTCAAATCCGATATTTAATAGATACACTCCGGAATACATACAAAATGTACAAAGCTGAAGGTGGCCATTATGGGTTTACTACGTTTTACTTACACAAACCTTTCTACGTTTTGTCACCTCGCATGTCTTCAAGATCTAGATGTTTGTGCGTGAAGCATAGCAACTTTGCCTTTCTTCATAGCGCAATGGTAAAAAATGATTTGATCAAAGGAAGTGAACGAGACACTTTAAGTCAAGTACCATGTGACATAAATAGCTATGATTGCATGTGGAATAAGTGTCTGAAATGTAAAGATAAGAAAGTGCAATATCAAGCATTAAGCAACGAAAAATTAGAGCAGCAAGTAGAATGATCATTTTGGGGTAGACAAGATCATACGTACCAGAAAAAAGAGGGTAATGAGATGAAAGAAATTACTACAAAGAAAACAGCAATTATTACTAAGAAAGGAACTCGAAATGATTTAAAAATTAATTATGAAAACTACACGGTATTGTTTAAAAAGCATTATTTTAATATGAAACATCAACAAAAGCAATATGAAAAGGCGGTGAAAGAACTAAAGGAGAACGAGGCCTTAATCGTGTGCGACTTTTCTGAAAACTACCAAGCCAAGCTAGCTCAGGAGATTCAAGCTATGCATTATGGAGCATCCAATCTTCAAATATGTCTGCAAACCGGCATGGTATTTTGGAAAGACCGTTCCCAATCATTCTGTACATTAAGAGATAATACAAGTCATCGACCGGCTGCGATTTGGGCACACCTGACTCCCGTTATTGATATGATTAAGGAAGTCACCCCAGAAACTACTATAGTACACTTTTATTCAGATGGGCCTTCGTCGCAATATAGACAGAAACACAATTTTTATTTGCTGCATTATTATACGAAAAAGTATCTGTTGCAATATACCACGTGGTCATTTTTTGAAGCCGGCCACGGCAAAAACGTTGCTGATGGGATAGGAGGTAGTATCAAACGTGTTCTTGACAGAAAAGTTTGCATGGGCAACGATATTACTGACGCAAAAGATGCTTTTGAAATATTGAAGAAATGCTGTAAAGCAACTAAAGTCTTTTTGATAGATAGTTCTACAATTGAAGATGTGTCGAAGATTTTGCCAGCTAAAATATTACCACTAAAAGGAACAATGCAGTTACATCAAATTATAGCAAATTGTGAATCATTCATTATAAAATATAGAGATATTGGTTGCTTTTGTGGCGAACTAAGAGGTCAATGTCTATGTTTTTCTCCAAAATCACATGTTTTAATCAACACTCAGTCATCCGAAATTTGATTTTCTACTTCAGAAAAATCAACAGCAACTCCTTGTGTGGAAGAAGTCCCTCTGAATATTGAGAACAAAAATGAAGAGACTAATCAGGACAACGAAGAACAGATAAATTTGTGTTCTGAAACTACGACGCAAATAAAACATTTTGCTTTATCTGACATTGAATTGAGTTTGGAAAATGAAATCGAACAAGTTATTAAAGACCAAAACGTAGAAGACATCCATGAATGTTCTATGTCACTAGATTTAGCACCGGATTTATTTGATGGACTTTGTAATGTTGATGTCGAAGAATGTCTTGATCTAAATACTACTGATATTAATAATTTAAGCCTCACCTTCGGAGAAAAAGATGACCAACTTCATATTAGTAAACAAGACAAAGACTTATGGGACTCGTTGCATCTTATTACCGATGCAGATGGGAAGGCAAATAATATAAAATCTAATGAAAAAAGTGTTAGTTCACCAATTAGCAAACAACCAGTTATAGAAAATAGCAGCTTTGTAGTAGACCCCAAAATGATAATTATTATACCGAAGAGACGACCACTAAAACAATTAACAGGTTCTTTTAGTGGTAAAAGAAAAGATGCTGCATTGGTATTTAATAGCCCGTTCTCTGAGAAACGTACTATTGTCAAAGAGGAAGACAGAGCAATGCCTAAAAAACCCAAAATTACATCAAGCATTAGTTTTCAGCCATGTCACATATGCTTTTCTCCTCTTCTTAAACGAAAAGGAAAATGCATTTATTGCAAAAAGTGGTTTTGCTCTGAGTGCATGCAAGGATTTGAGAACTCTGATTATATTTGCGAATCGTGTTTAGCATTGTAAGGTAGAGTATTATTTTATTATAAACTCAGGCAAAATTCATTGAATCAACGTTTTTGCTTATATTTTTATTTTTGTTTCAGATCATCAACACACGATAAGATATAGCTAAGTAATATGATATGGTGATCTTTCACGACGTGGATAAAATATTTACCATGTATGATTTGGAGCAATTTTATATTGACGACGCCAACTGGCCTTGGCCGATGACACATTTTATTTTAAATGAAAAATGTTATGGATGTAAACAAGTAATTCGCCTAGACCTCAACATTTCACTTTGCTTATGAATAAAAACGATATTTGGAATTTATTGCAGTGCTCATACTTCTGGTGTTCATTTTGCACTTTTTCTGTCTACGATCACTTTACTCCAGATGAGTGTCATGTATGTTATAATGGATAATTTTTGTTCTATTAATAGATAGTAACTACAATGTGATTCTTTTAAGGCTGATTATTTCTTAAAAAACTACCTTTGAAAATGTTACAAATTTAAATACATGTGCAATTAAACGATGTAAACCCTTTAAACGCACTGGAAGAGATATAACTTTTCTTGTTTTCATAGTTTCTAAGTATTCTTAAACTTAAATATGTTATTTCTTGATATAAAGTATTATACAGCGATGGTTGTGAAATTTTTAAGCATTGATTTTTTGTTTCTTTTATTTCGTAGTACAAGAGATAATAATGTATTAAGCGTTGAGTTTTTTTTCTTTTGTTAATTTCACAGTACAAGGAGTAATAATTTGTAAGAATAAACATTAATTTTAAAAAATTGTGTTAAATTTCTGTGCCTAAAATAAATTAAAAATTATAAATAAATAAATAATGTGATTTTCGCAATTATTGACCTCCATCTTTTATTCTGTACACCATGTAACCTGGGCTTTATGTTTTTCGATGTGTCTATTTGGTGACTGTCCCAATTTGCATGTCAACGAAATTGTTCGTATTAAAAATTTATTTTGGTATTAGACTTCAAAAATGTTTCAAAATGGTTTTATTAAGCTATGAAAATGATATTCCTAACATCGCTTTTAATTAAAAACCTGTATTTTGCTTCTAACAACAATAAAAAATATCTTGATAGCATCACTTGTCACCAAACCGATGTAGAAGCTTCATTTAAGAATAAAATATGTAAGCATCATGATTATCAACTGTATTTTATAAAAGCTTGTGTTAGTTAGTAGCATTTAAAGAACAAAAATAACTTTATTACACGAAAACATTTCAAGCAAACTTAACTTAAAGTTGTCATCAAACCGACCACTAATTTAATACAAAGTCCACTTATTTTACACTTTTATTATAAAAAACAAACTATTTATTTGATATCAATTACTTTTTTTTGTTCTTTAAGCTATGTAGTATAGTTTAAAACCACTAAATACATACAAAACACAACTTTAGAAAATTAACTCAAATATTTTGAGGGTACACTTTTTAATGAAAATGCCCATATATAAATTTGTAGGGCTGATGTAATATTACAGATCCAATTAATAAAAAATATCCTTGTTTATTAATATCACTAACCAATAATAACACGTTAATCACACTTTTATAAGCATAAATTTAATTCTTTTAAAAAAATATAACACTGTTTGTTTACAATTTACAACTTGATATGACGAATGACAAACAAATGACAATAAAGAAAATAGCCATAGAGGTAGGAATAATACAGTGTTGCCAGCCGGGTCATGTCAGAAGTCACCTGAATTATTAAAAAAAGTAACCTTTTTGTTTATAAGTAACCTTCCATATTTTATCTACTGAAAAACCGAATTTTGATGTTCTAGCGTGAAATATGGATTGAACTGGAACGCGTGAACTGTCTGAAATGTCGATTATCTGATTAAGTCCTATTAAGTCCTACATTTTGATTCAGAACTAAAAAATGTTGTCCTAAAATTTTTTTTAAGAAACTTCACCGATTTCAAGAACTGGAAGTAATTCAAATGAGAACACACGGGAAGCACCAGCTTTCAAATGAAACATAATAATCCAAATCGGTTCACCCAGTAGAAAGTTCTGAGGTAGCAAACATAAAATACAAAACAGTCAAAATGAGAACCTCCACCTTTTTTTAAGACGGTTAAAAAATTGATTCTTCGATAAATCGATTTTAGATTGCCATCCTTGCTGATTTGGCTAAAAACCCCTAAAATATGTACCTAGCCAAACCAGATTAGCGCTATTAATGACACTAGATAATAATAATCCTCAATATAAAGTGCCAGACCAGAACCTTCCTCAGACCAGAACCTTGAGGAAGGTTCTGGTCCACGTCGTTAATTTTGGTATATTTATTCACATAAATGTAAGAAATTGAGTTAATTCTACAAATTGTCGAAAAGTCACATAAAAGTTACCATTTCTAATGTAAAGGCTACTTTTAGGTGACTTTAAAGGTAACCAACAGAGTTGAAAAATTACCTAAAAGGTCACAAAAGTGACCTTCCGGCAACACTGGAATAGTTTTTAGAAGTTTTCATTCACTCACATCAAAAATGAAGACTTGGCTTAAAGGTCTTGTTACCAGGCCATAAAATTCCAAAAAAAAATAAAAAAAATTGAAGTTTTCATACGGTTCATGGAAACTTTTTAAAATGTCCTCTATAATGCAAAAAGAGGTCAGTGCTATTTGACCACAAAAAATATATCAATAACAAAAATAGCTTTGTAATATCCCAAGCAAGTCAAGTTTCAATTTGTCCTATCTCATTATTATCATTTCTGTGAAACCTTCTATAGGACAACAAACAAAAATTTGGTAAAGGTACGACGAAATGATTCCAACAGATGAAATTATTATTTTAAGGGAAAGGTATCCTTGGGGATCAATTTTCAATCTTGATTTTAACAACATAAATATACGATACTGTCAATTGACAATTATTATAATGGCAATAAAGAACTCAATTTCCTTACTGTCAGACTCAGGTACAGTCTCAGTCCACCGAAAAATAACCTGTCATTTTAAAATTTGAGGTTATACTGTCATTATATTTTCCTCAGTATTACTACAAATTCCTCCGGATTGGATCATCTCATAAAAATCTAAAAAAACAGCATACAGCAATGGACAGCCTATCTACGGGTTCGCTCACTGGAGCACAGAAAGAAGAACTAATGGATCAGGTGAAACAGCAGATAGCCATTGCAAACGCGCAGGAACTGCTAACGAAGATGTCTGAGAAATGTTTCAAAAAGTGTATTAACAAACCTGGCACAGCACTTGATAATTCTGAACAGAAGTGCATAGCGATGTGTATGGACCGGTACATGGACGCGTGGAACTTGGTGTCGCGAACATACAGCAGTCGCATTCAGCGAGAAAGAAATAATATGTGAAAGCGATGATCTAAGGCCATCAAGGCATCGCAACACTGTAAATATAGGTGATTTAGTTGTTACAAGCATTTAAAATTGTGAGTTGCGGCTGCTGGTTATGTTGATGTGTTCAATAAAATATTTTAGGTTGTAGCTATTTGTTTTCATTAAGTGCATGGCCTAAAAATAATGATGCTGATAAGAAAGAACTCTGTTTTAGATATGCAAACTTTATTAAAGGACCTCTAAGCTAACAATATCCTAGGTCAATTTTGATGTAAATGGTTACTGAATGTGTACTTAATGTATTACAAAATCAATAAACACTAAAGAAAATGGTGTTGTTTAGTCAATACAAACACAATTATAAATGTTATATTTGTATTAAAGTATAGTTACAATAAATATTTGAATGGTTCAATTTATAAGGTTTTTGTCTTCAGAAGTTCTAAGTTTCACCTTGAACCATTTTCTTTCTGTAGTGGTATAGTTTTTGTATCCACATCTCCTTTAGTTCTTCTTCACTCGGTATTTCCTGAAATGTGAAAAATGATAAAGTAAACTAATTGATGACTTAATTCAAAGTACATTAGTTTTCCCATTAGATCCTGTGTTGGAGGTTTTGATAACTATCTTGGATTGATATCTAATAAAATTTCTTATAATAATTTTTCAGAAAACTGTCAAAATGTAACAAACAACAAAGGAAGAATGTAGATATTGTTGTAAAAACATTAGGTTTACTTTCCTAGTCTTATGAGGTTTTCACAACAAGAATACTTTAGTACTTTTTTATGTTACATTTTTCAGTTTACTGTCTATTGATTAGTGGGATTTTATATACGTTACGTGTTATTGATTTACTAAAACAAGTTGGTAAAAGAAAGAATTCATAAAATAGGAACAATTTGTTTGAGCTTTTACACTGGTAGTACTATCACTGGACAGTTAGTAAATATTAATTTTGAGAATAAAAATTCAAACTCATTTAATCCAAATTATTTGACATTAACAGATGAGATCTGTTCTGTTAATTGTTCTACCTTAACCATGATCAAATTTGAAGAAAGATCAATCAGTAAAAGATATGGTATCTTGAGGCCTATACGGAAATCCTGCAAGTGAATAGTGATAAAAGTTTAAAATAAATGATCATATAATAGTTTGGATTTTGATCATTAAGAGTTGGTAATGGTAAATCTTAGATTATACCATAGTTCCAGCGTTAACAGTAACTACACCTGAACTGCTAAAATTGCAAAATTAAAATTTTGAAAAAGTTGTGAGACCTTGAGTTTTTTTTTAATATGTTTAAGCCTGCCAAAATTACTCTACTCTGCCTGACGGAATGCAAAAGCAGAATCCAAAAGTGGTGGTCACCATACTCATTGCGAATGCAGACAATACAGCATGGTGACCAGGCGGCCTTGTCATGCTTTTACATTGTTGGGCATCTGGTCTCGTACTCACCAACGAAAACACAACAGCACAAACACTCATTTTATGTTGATTTTCAGTGTGAGGGTAGTACCGTCCCAGTCAAACCGGCCCATTCGTGCTGAAATCAGCGTGACTCTACTACCTACATTCTTTTGTTATTCTTTGAATTAAAAATTATTATAGAAGTATGATATAACTACTCAAAGTATTTGTAGTAGTTAAATAATGAAAGACTACATATGTGTGTGTTACCCATGGTTGGTGTTGTAAGGGTACAGCAACAACCGCACTGTGGGTGCAGCTAAATATACATATAAACCCTTCTCTTGAACCACTCTACCAGATGTTGAAAACTCAAGTGACTTAATTTTATACTCTGTGGTCCAGTGTGAGAGTATCAGCTCTTTTTGAAATGTAATGCTTGATGTATGATTACTCAATTAAGTGCTTCAAAGGTCATACGGTAACTGTCATTTAACGATACTGGCAAGTATTGTTAAATGACAGTTACTTGATAACTTGGACCTGATGTAGGGGGCTTTTTAAATTTTTTATTTTAATGTTATATACTCTGTTGTGATAGTAAAACAAAATACTATTCCATGCTTTCTTAGAATGTCTGGTGACATTCAAAGAATAACAAAATAAGGTAACATTTTATACTACTTTAGAGATAATAGAACAGTTTTCTTTTGCAATCTATGAATAGAGATCACCATACTCATATGTGACCAGTGAACAATGCAGCATGGTCCAATAAAGTGGCCTAAAAAACTTACATCCACATTAATAATTGAGTCATCATTCTGGGCTTTTTTCTCAGCTTCTGGTACCGTAACAGTTTGAGAAGTTAAATCTATAACGATGTTCTGTGACTGTTGTTTCTTACTCCTTGACGAAGTAAATGATTTAGGAACAAAGGAGTCACTATTCAATTCGGCCAACAAATTTCTATCATGTATTGTAGGCATATCTTCTTTAATTTCAACCTCCTTGTATTCATATGTTGGTATTTTAGTCATTGTCAATCCTGCTGCTTCCGCAGCCTTTATTGCTTTTTCCACTTTAGTTTCTGTGTCATCAAGATTGATTCTCTTAGTATGAATTGTAACGTTTTGTTCTGAAAATAAATTATACTAATAAGATTTATATCATAGAGAAAATAAATACCAAGACCCAGTTATATAGACCAGATTGAGGACAATGTGGCTGTTGCAACACATTAGGAGGTCAAGAATGGCTCTTGTTGGGGAGAGCTGGATAAAGCTGCATCGCTAAGAGTTATGGTTTGTTAATTATGATGATATCATAAAAATAAGCTGTGAAAGCATAACAGACAGGCAGAGTGCATTTCAAATTTATGATATTAGTTTAGATATCTATGCATTTCAAAATACTGACTGCATAGTTAACCTAGTGGTTGAAGCATCACTACAAACTCCACATGGGACAACAATTTGCGTGATCCACTACTAGCTGTTCTATGTCTCTGTTTCTAGTTTGTTTGTAAAGACTCCCGTGACACAGTGTGTATATTCCTAATGCGGAAGTTGTCTTTATGGAATAAAAAAAGGACTGTATCCTGGTGATCACAGTACAAGCTCTGCCTACAATAGTTTGGGTTAAGACAGCCGTGTGTGAGATATGTGAAACTCACCAAGTTCAGATGAACAAGACCGACTGCTAGTAGAACGTGATTTCTTTGACTTCTTTTTACTATGTTTTGATTTACTTCTTGAGCTCGAGATGGAACGAGAGCGATCTCGTTTAGAACGCGATCGAGATGTAGAACGTCTTCTAGATTTAGCTTCGTATCTATTTCTGTCTCGAGATAAACTTCTAGAATAACTTCTTCTTCTATGTTTCGAACGAGAACCTCGAGAACTTGATCGTCTTCTGTGACTACTTATTTCGGATCGATCTCTGGACCTACTTCTGCGTTTGTGTTTGCTTTTTGATTTCTTTCGTTCATAAGAGGATTCGGAACTATACGAGGAGCTTCGTCGATCTCGATAACGACTTTTGTCTCGAGGCATTATAGAATCATGTCTATCACTATTTTAAACCAAATACACAACAATAACCACCTCTTCCCTCCATACACAGAACACTTAACATACTCAGAGATCAGATGACAAGTGACAAAACATTTCCCCCAATGACAAATGGATGACATTCAAATTCTCTGCAAAACGAAATGTAACACAAATAATACTGAAAAGAGTCTTTTTAGTATTGTTTGTCTTTAGAAAAGACAAAGAATCCTGTACGAGTTTGTTGCGATGTGATTAGAGCGTACATTAATTATGTACATGCAGGGGCAGCTGAACAGGTGGAAAGCGTGATTGGAGTAGAGAGAGAGAGACTGAGTTTGGTAAGAGTCTATCTCTCTCACGCAAGCTTGGTGATTGGTGGACGCACATGCCAATTTGCATGACTCATTTGGCGGGAAATACAAAAACCAATCAGAAACTTGCGTGAGAGAGACAGACTCTAACCAAACTTAGTCTCTCTCTACTCCGATCACGCTTTCCGCCCGTTCAGCCTCCCCTCCATGTATTTTTGCTCTAAGGTCATGTGCTATGTGAATGTAAACTTTGCAACAAATTTCAAATTTTCCAGATATTCAGAAAACTGCTGTTTTATAACTTTCAAAATAATAATACGTACCTATTGATAGCTTTAAGTTGTTGTGATTTTTGAATTACATAAAGAAATAAGTTTCGAATTATGTACCGGACCGGTATTTTCAAAAACAGATCACCATCCACTTCTCTTGTAGTACATACTAAATTCGCCAGGTGTCAGGACTATCTTTGCAAAATATGTTTTGTTTCACGTAATTTTTTTGAATTTATTTATCATTTTGTTGCATATTTAAGATTTTAATAATTACGGTGAAGAAAAAGGATGGATCTTAATCTTTAAAAAGTAGAAAAAAGTATGAATGGATAAAAGATAGGTGGTTTGTCGCCTTTTACCATTTAACTTTTAATATCAGTTGACGTTTATGTTTAATTTGCGTACAAAGGAAAGTTGTAGGGCAGCGACCGTCAGTCGGCCTCGATGACGGAATGTGTGAAAATTTTAAGATGGTGATCAACTGTATTTTTCGTATATTAGTATAAAAAAATCTGGTTTGAAGCTTTGTTATTGGATTTAAATAGTTAAAATGTGCCTAAATTAGTGGCAGCGATACATAAAATCTTTTTATATTGGCACAAGAGACATAAAGTGTAGTACGTGTTAAGTGCAATCGCTGACATTGTTTCGTTAAAAATTGTTGAGCCCATCGCGATTGTTATGTTTAGTATTCTATTGTGTGCATTTATATCACCTTGTAAATGGTATAAGAGATTCTGATGTTTCCTAAGTCATGGAGCGGCAGGAGAGATCACATGCCAACATGGAGGCCAGTGACTGTGTGGACACAAAACAGGTGAGCCCTATACGGTTAATTGCCGGTTTTTAATAATTTTACCTTTGGCTAGCTCACATCGCCTTGGCGCTTGTGAAATTTGCATTGGAATGTGCCAACTGAGGGCAGACTATTATAAAACATGCTGTGTATCAGTACATGTTTTTATGTTGTTGTATTTTGTGTTCTATGAATACTAGTAGATTAATACTTTAAAAGTTTACGAAACTTATCTATATTTAAGACAGACAGTTATTAGTAGATGAGGATAGAGACACATAAAATAAAATGCCTAAAAGTGAATCAAGGTTTAAATGTGGGTGCTGAAACTATCTGCCCACACTACCTGAATAAATTATAGGTATTAGAACATTGTTATGAACCATATATGTCATATCATACTGTCTTTGTCTTACTTGTTTATGGTGTCATGTCTGAGGTAGTCTTGATTAATATTTTAATAACTTGGAAAGCAAATGTTGTCAAAGAGAACTAAATAAATTATACTTTATGTATTAAATGGTAAGACTATTAAACTGTCACATCAGTAATTTGTCAGAGTTTAATAAATAGCCGATAAGTGATGACCAAAATAAGAATTGAAGCTATTGAAAAGTTTATTTATAAGAAAGTATCAATGAATTATGAAAAGGTATAAAATTTATTTCAGCGTATAGTCTAAACATTTTTCTGTTATTTAGAAACTTGGAATTTTATATAAACTTTGTCTGTGTTTTTCAATTATGTTACCTGTCTATGCTCAACATAAAGTTTGTTATGTTGAGAATTAATTAACATCATCAACAGCCTTTAACGGTCCGCTGCTAAACATTGTATTTCCTTAGAAAGGAGGTTTTGGCCTACTGTTACACATACAGGCCTTAACCCTCTCTGAGAGGAGACCCGAGACCAGCAGTGGGACCTTATGGGTTGTTGATGATGATGATGATGATGATGACGATGATGATGATACCATGCTGGATAGACAAGTTGGTATAGGGTTTGTTTCAAATTTTCTTTTTCTTAGCAGTGATATTATCCTGCATAGCTTGTACAACAAGAGCTGAATAAGGAATTCAGCTCTTGTCACACCCACAAATTCGATGAACAAATTTCAAATAATTAAGTTTAATTCTAGGTTTAAAGTATTTCTGTATTGTGTGTGTTCCATGAAATGCAACCACATTATTTAGAATATTTAAATTACACTTTCACATCTTTGTAAAAAATACTCTTTCGTTTATTTCATTCCTTTCTTCATAAGCTTTCTTTTACAGTATATTTTATCCTGTAAAACTGCTAAACAGGTTTTTTTTATTTGAACAGTTCTGTAGCTCATAAATCAGAATAATATGTAGAGTACTTTCTGCCCCAATGATAGACAGATAGTCTTTAATAACACCCCTTGTCATCATCACATGAGTAGAACCTAATTTGACAAAATATCTATTTCCTAAGTGTCTCTGTCCACTACTTTAGGGATAAAGGTGTTTTATTGCTATATATAATATAAGTACTATTTTAATATCATCTCAAAGAAAAGAAAATATCCTGGGTGTTATAAATATTGTATTATTATATTGAATTATAGTATAAGTGGAATTTCCAGCATTGTCACTTAAAATGAAAAAGATTTTAGTGAAATTTGGCATGTAGCTACTTTGATTCTTGAGGATGGACATAGCTTAATTTTACTGCAATCACTAACTTATTTATAGGTGGAGCACAATTAAAAACAGTTAGTAAATAAACAGTATCCAGCAGGGGGATCTGCTTATTTACATTTTCCATGTATGTCTGGAAAAAATGTATGCTCATTTTACACTATACAATAAAAACAGTGTGCTTTTCTAAAAACTTTTTGCCTTGCACAATAAAACTGTGGAATGAACTGCCGCCTGCGGTATTCCTGGTCCAATACAACCTTCAAGAAAAGAGCATATTCCTTCTTAAAAGGCCGGCAACACACTTGTGACGCCTCTGGTGTTGCGGGTGTCATAAATCATATCTTATGTTTATCTCTCTTATATTTTATCTCATGACTTCATCTAGTTTTAATACCTAACATAGGTTTTGTGTGAAATATAAGAGAGGTTTTAAATTTCGTTTGAAGTATTAGCCAAATATTATTCATATACAAACACCTATAAATGTTTACTGGTTGTGTGTTTTCTATAAATACGGCATATACTTAAAGATATGAACTCTTTCTGTCTTTATTATTCTTACATATGTTACATTTAGTAAAAAGCGGTTATTTTAATATTACAAATGGAAACTCCCAATTTTATTTATTTGTATAGATAGATAGAATAAAAAACACCCAAACTTCGAAACAAATATTTGTATATCGTACAGACACTTCATTCAACCCGGGAATGGGATGCTACTACTGCGCCATGTATAAAACACTAGCTGACCCACGCAACTTCGTTTACGTCTCTTATTGCCCGTAGCGTGATAATTTTCGCCCGTTTTTGAAACATTTTTCATTGGTGCTCCGCTCCTATTGGTCTTAGCGTGATGATATATAGCCTATAGCCTTCCTCGATAAATGGGCTATCTAACAGTGAAAGAATTTTTCAAATCGGACCAGCGGTTCCTGAGATTAGCGTGTTCAAACAAACAAACAAACTCTTCAGCTTTATATATTAGTATAGATTAAAACCAGCTGACACGAACTAAGTTCCGCCATATTTACATGTATCTGTCTCAGCTTCCCAAACGCAGAGTACAGTCGCGGACAAAAAAAAAAACTTTTCCGTTATCTTTTATTTCTTCTTGTACACAAACCTTGTCCTAAGAATAACGAACACATAAAAAAAAGAATTATTGAATTTGGTGCAGCCGATCGAAAGTTTTGCGCGTACATACATTTCGGCGGTTCATCTATACTAATATATAAAGCTGAAGAGTTTGTTTGTTTGTTTGTTTGAACACGCTAATCTCAGGAACCGCCGTTTTTGAAACATTCTTCATTGTTGCTCCGCTCCTATTAGTAGTAGCGTGATGATATATACCCTATAGCCTTCCTCGATAAATGGACTATCCAACACCGAAAGAATTTTTCAAATCGGACCAGCGGTTCCTGAGATCAGCGTGTTCAAACAAACAAACAAACAAACTCTTCAGCTTTATATATTAGTATAGATATACAAAAAAATATTACAATCCGTTTTCGGGTAGTCCTGTAAAAGTTACGAAACTTATAATCCAAACATGCCAAAATTGCACAGTTAAAATGCACATGCAAAAAATGATAAATTATTGATCAAACGAGTCAACTAACTGTGTCGGAACTGTACTTACAATTGATAAAATTAGATTTTAATTTTTACTAGATACTAGATTTTTGTTGTATCTTTACAACAATTATCGTTGGTAACGCCGCTGGGCGAAGCTAGTCGTAAAATAAAAGTAAGCTAAATTTACTCTTTCTATCACCAACTACGTATTTGCCAGTGAAAAATTTAAAGTCCCGTCAAAATCGCTCAGCTGTTCAAGACATTCGGGCCGTTCCGGAACAAACAGAAAAAAATAAAAATATAAATTTTATAGGTGGATATAGGTATAGGTATCGCATTTATTTTCATAGGCATTCAGTGAAAAGCTGTTAATTTGAAATTACAAACAGGCACTTAAATTTTATTTACTTATTTGTATAGATCATTATTATTATTTTTATTTTATTAATTTCACATAATTATGCACAATGTTACAATTACGGTCGAAATAGTTTCAAAGTTGTTGAATTTTTATGACATTGAATATTATTGTTAAATTACGAGTACAAATTGACCGGTTCATCGCTAAAATTAATTTGTAATCTCAGAAAATCAATTAATCTGAAATCAGTTACATAGATGGCTTATCTATACATCTATATACTCTATATACTAATATATAAAGCTGAAGAGTTTGTTTGTTTGAACGCGCTAATCCGAAACGCTGGTCCGATTTGAAAAAAAAAAATTCAGTGTTGGATAGTACTTCGAAGAGTCGTAATCGAGGAAGGATATATCATCACGCTAAGACCAGATCCATGCCAAACTTTCACTGATAGGTAACTGACGATATAAGGAGTAACTATCCAATGATGCAGAAGCATCACTAGCCCGCCATGGTGTGGGTCACCATGCTGCATTGTTGCATTGTCTGCATTCGCAGTATGGTGACCACCATTCTTGGATTCTACTCATGCTTTCCATCAGGCAGAGTAGAGTCATTTTGGCAGGGTCAAATATAAAAAAAAAAAAAAACTTAGCTGGATCCCGGGGCGTTACCCGCGTTACGACCATAATCGCGGGTAACACTAAATAAAATTGGAGTGTCTGTTTGTAATATTACAATAACCGCTTTTTACTAGATGCATATTACATACATATGCATTTAGTAAAAAGCGGTTATTTTAATATATACTTTACAGAGTGTATATACCAAAAATGTAGTTAAAAAAATGTTGTCTGTCGGTCTGTCTGTTTGTTCCGGGTAATCTCTGGAACGGCTGGACGGATTTTGACGGGACTTTCACTGGCAGGTAGCTGATGATCCGGGGAGTAACTTAGGCTACTTTTTTTAGACTTACTTTGTCCCGCGACTTTACTGGCGGTACAACAATAGCCGCGGGTAATACCGCGGGGTTCAGCTAGTTAACAATAAGAAAGACAATACTTATTCAAAAGATTTATTATATTAGCTCTTAAAGATCTGTCAAGTAGTGACTGGAGTTTCTGGTCTGGTGGTCTGGTCATGTAATCACACAAATATATAAAGGCGAAAGTTTGTGAGTGTGTATGTTTGTTACTTCGTAACGCGCAAACGGCTGGACCAATTTGGGTATATTTTGGTATGCAGGAAACTGACAACCTGGATTAACAAAGAGGTTACTTTAAAAAAAAATTGGAGCGAAAACCGATAAACACGCGGGCGGAGCCGCGGGCAACAGCTAGTCATGTATATAATTGTCACTACTGCTGTTACTGATGGAAATAATATTCTGAGCTCTACATGCTCATTGGGCTGGAGAAAAACTGGATTGAATCTTTTAGTTTTATGACTAAAACTAAATTCCATTTACTAATGAAATTCTCTGAACGTTATATACCTTGTCCTGCATAATTTTTACCAAGCTATCAGATATCTAATCTGGCTTAACAAGTAGAAAAAACATTGGTTTGTCTGTTCAAAAGAAACTCTTTCATAAAACGTAAAGCTGCGACGGAAGTGCACACAAACCTACCTCGCTTATCTAAGTTTAACGACGATATATCGTTATCGTGGTAGGGGGCTAGTACTGGCGCTGGCGGTTCGTTGGAGGTGGCGCGCGCGCAGTTGAAACGCGACGGGCGCGCAGCACGCCGTGCGCGCGAACCGCGAACATTTACCGAACACGCCCGCGCGAGTGATGTCATCAGGAGAACCAGTGGTTACTGTGTTGTGAATGTGCATTAACTATAATGGTAGCTATGGTAGCATCAGCGTCTGGATACGGCACCTTACGCCGCTTTCTTAGCGTGCCTGAGGGACAGCATAATGTGCCTGAGGCCGGGGTCGGTCCCAGTACCTCGGTAGCCGTCTCGGTAAGATATTACTCGCCTGTTGTTAGGAACAGTTAAGCGTGACGATGAATGATAACGTTATGCGTTTGGAATGTCGATAATGACTCTGATGATATGGATAAAATTGTTAGGTGTGACAGTTATAATATTATGTACCACAACTCGAGAAATGAATCGATTTAATTGATAAGGTTGCTCAAAGGCTACTACGATGTTACCTACAAATATATATTTATACTATATATTTGTGTTGGTTTTACACACTTCCAATATGTATATCCTCTGTAATTAATTATAGGGAAAAGTTATGTCAAAACTCGTTGAAATTTAACATGGTAATTATGATGCACGTTGTAGCAATGCGGAGAATATTATGTTAAGTAGACGGCTTATAAACAAAAAAACGATTCTGTAGAAAGTTGTACACGGCCACTTCCATTAGAATGTAAATGTGCGTATTTAAATTTGCGAGTGCCGCAAAAAGTGTCTAGTCTCGTGCTAGTGAGTAGATAATAAAATAATATTATTTTTATTAAATAGATATTTTATTTCTTGTGCGACCACCATTGGAGTTTGAAGGCGAAGGTATTATTTTCGAAATGTTTCTAGTTCGGCTCAGCATTATGGACATCTAAAAAAAGATTCCGGACAAATCCATCAGTCTGCTGACTGTAACCGTCCACGGTGAGGTCATCAACCTTACTTTCCTTTTTATTATTGCGCTGTAATATGAACATCGATCGAAATGCCGGCCTTGGCCTCTCATGAACTATTAGAATAATTCTTTTCGTTGATGATGTCACCTTAATCTGTCAGGGAATATACGGGATGGATTCGACCAAGGTTATGCCAACAGACCGTGGCTGTATCTCCTACCGATCACGGCTCGTTGGCCACCATCCGCGAAAGGAGCGCATCACTGTGTGGTTACCGACCCAGATCAGCGCTTAATGCTTACTCGCTTTTTTACCTTATCCAAATTAAACTGAGTCGTGGACGTGGACTCCCTTGTACCCAATTGAAACTAGTGCTCTAGTTACTTAACTATTCGACAATTTACCACATCGTCACATGCGTGTCGTGAGACAAGTAAGCAGTTGTTAGCACATTTTAGCCATAACCAATTTTCCAATGATTAGTTTTTATTAATGACAAGGCCAGTTTCTTTCCGTTACTTGTATTTACCAAGTTTGAAAGGTGATATTATGGGCTATAAATTTTATTATTCAGCCTAGTGCGTAATGATTGCCGCGGATCCAATACGATCAGCGCGATAATAATACGGTGCAAATGTAAAACAAAGAGAAGTAATTCCATGCAATTGTTTCTCAGGTTTCCGTTCCCAGTGGTTATATTAAATTTCGATAGAACAAAATTTTGAATAAACTATTGATACAATTGTAAACTTTCGCCTTACACTTAAGAGAATCGTGACGTAAAATTGTATGAAACAGATTAGATTTCAACAACCGATTCACGAAGATATTTTATTCATAAATATTATTTCACGCCTAAATAACAAATCTAAGACCGTATATAAAACTTGTCAAACCAGATCATGAACGTAGCTCTTGAAATATTCATTTGTACACAAACAGACCGACAGGTTTGTCTTCGGAATATAATTAAAATATCGACGAAATGTGTGTTGGAGCATACCAATTCTTGGGCAAAGAAAAATTTGCATAAAAATGTTATACGAAGTTGTTCTGGCCAACGTTTTGTAATGTAATTATCACAAAATACTGCAAGCAAGGTGTGGTGTGATTGACTAAGTGTGTTCAAGCTGCGGTAGTCAAACAAATTGCGACACGATACTGTACCGTGGTTCCACCTCTGGTGCATGCTTCCGCCCACGACAGTCGTATATGGCAAGGACCTTGTTACGATTGCCATACGTAGGCACATCCACAGAACTAGATTTTGCAATCTTATCGTTTATGTCGCCTTGTGGCAAGGTTACGAACTGTGAAAATTTTACCATTAAATCCTTATTTCATCATATTCGACTGATTATCAATTCCCAGCTCCTTGCCTCTGTTTTAAATATATATATTTTCATAAGACGTCGTTGTTAATGAGGACGTCCAATTATTATCCAATGCTAATACATCAACTGGTCTTCATAACTGGGTTTCCGATTAAAGTAGGCTGCGGGGCCGAGTGAGGTAACTCTATGGCAAATATATAAGTATTACGTAACATAAAATCTACAAATAAAATAGGTATATTGCTAATAGTTTTAATGAAACTACGAGTAAGACTTTCAGCTTGATCAAAGTGAAATGAATGGACGAAATAAATTATAATAAGCATTCACAATCGACGGCGGTCGATCAAAGATTAGAAACGGTCTGAGAGCAAGTGCACGGTATCTGTGAAGATTCGTTCCCAGATTAGTATACTGAGGAATTTCTTCGTAATTATAGCACGTGTGCAACGTCTCACAATCGCAGTGTCAAAGAAAATATTAATTAATCTCGTCACACTCGCTACTTAAGTGTTATATCTGAGGGGAAACTTTAATTTAGCAGAGAAATCTCTTTATTTCTTTGCTAAAATATGCTTAGTGAGTTTTACTTTTGTTGTGTGTTTAGTACTTTCGCTCAAAGAGTCTGTTAATAGAAAATGATTTTATACTAATATAAAACTGTGTTTAAAAAAAGCCGTGTCCTGTACGTTACCTTTTAAAAACTAACTAAACCAATGAAAATATGTATTTTTTTATTCATGTATGTTTGTTTATTGGTTTGTTTGTATATTTGTGTGTTTCTTCAAGCTTCACGCAGAGATCAGTAAGTAAATTTGATTATATTATTGCAGTGTTAAAAATATATTTAAAATTAAATACTGTTACTAGTGCCACTTGTTGATATCCATTTTAGAATGTTCTGTCTGTCGCTTACCTAGCTTCGTCGTACATTTGAGACTTAAAGCAAAATGTTCTAGATGTACGACATTGTTCGGTCGGCCTCTGACTGCGTTTACTCGTTTTTTTCTCTCGCTCCCTTCCTTTCAACCGTAGATTGTAGTGCGTCTACAAATGAATATAGGCCATGTGTAGTTGAAGACGTCTTAACGATTTTCATTATGGACTGTGAATGTTCAACATAATTTTAACCAAAGATATGAAATAATACCCTTATTTTTTATAAATTTGATTATCTGGCTTTAATATAGATGTCATTATATGCCATCACTCACAAGAGACTAGCTATTCTCGCAGTGTTTTTTTGGATAACGGAAGTGTCATTGCCTTTTTCCATTTGCTTTAGGGCAAGCGATACTATTCCATACTATTTTTGACTTTGTAATCTTCATCTGGTTTTCTTTAATGTGGTTCCTAGGCCTTTGTGTCTAAGTAGCTTGAGATAATTAAGTTAGTTTAGTTAATAAATAAGTGCTATACATGTTACCTTATAAGACAATAAAATAACTTTGAAAAACTATCACTATTTTGAATGCAACTACTTACATCATGGAATCAAAAGCGTGTTTTTTATCTTAAAATAAAATTGTGACCAAATTTGAAGTAAAACCCCACAAATTGAAAAACAATTTTCCAAATGGATTAATCAATGACGGAGTTCAGGGATAACAAACAAAAATAATTTTGAAAAGAAGAAAAATGCACTAACAACAATAACAAGTTGGCTGAACAAAATCATTGTTTATGGACAGTTTTATGTGCAACAATCATTTAGTCTGTGTTTATAGCATTGTAATGTCAAATAGCAAGTTTTTGTAATCTCTGTAATAGTGACCAACAGTTTTAACTAAACAGTTGAAATGTTATGTGACGAAACGATATTTGTGACTTGCGCCATCTGGTGCGTGGTTTTCGTCCGTAATGTAATATTTATTGAATATTCTGTATTTAATTACAAAATAACCTCAATATGTATGAAAAGTCAATATAATGATTAGTAGTTTTGATGGTATTCAAAGGGTGAAACTTGAGTTCTGATAAATTGATTGAGGCTTATAACATGTCAGGATATTTATCTTCTTAATGCACGGATGGCACTGAGTGATTAAGTACTGCGCTACCCACAGCACTCAACGAGGTGTCTACTTAATCTCCATCTTATGTTAGGATAAATTTTGATATCATTTGTAGATGTCTGGACACATTCTGTCTAAATCCGCTAAAGGAGACGGCAAATTACATTTTAGTTTTAACCCCTACAGATCTTTTTTTTTCTTTTTCTGTGTATGGTCCTGCCAAAATGACTACTCCGCCAGGTGGAAAGCAAAAGCAGGATCCAAGAGTGGTGGTAACCATACTAATTGCGAATGCAAACAATACAGCATGGTGACCCACACCATGGCGGCCTTCTGATGTTTTGGCATCGTTGGGCCTCCGGTCTCACGCTCACCAAGGCAACACGACAGCACGAACGCTGTCATTTTACGTTGATCTTCTGTGCCAGGGTAGTACCGCCCCGGTCGAGTCTGCCCGCTCGTGCTGTAATCAGCGTGGTTTTACTACCTTGCCGTGTTGCCGTATCAGTTCTTTTTTATGTGAGTCTGCCAAAGTGACTCTAATCTTCCTGATGGAAACATGAGCGGAATCCAAGAGAAGTGGTAACTATACTCCACATTATTGCGAATGGCAACAATGCAGCGTGGTAACCCATAATATAGCGGCTGCTTCTGCATCATCGGGTCCCCAGTCTCTCGCTCACCAAAGAAACATGACAGCACGAATGCTGTCATTTTTTATTGGTCTTCTGTAACAGAGAATGAAGAGAACGACCTGTGTCGGGCTGTAAAATAATTATAAAATGTTTTAACAACACCGTCATTACGTATTAAATGTTATTATATTATTTACTGTGGAATGCGGTTACGTGTACAATAATACAGGTATTGAACCGCAATACATTCGCTTTGATGAACTTAGTGAAAGCTATGAGCTTCGATACGCGGTCGCTTTCATGTGGTCGATTGCATCGAACTTTATATTACTTAGCTCTGAAATTGCTTATTAGACCCAGTGTCTGTCTATGAAACTTATATTAATTACATGAACTAGGTTGCCTCGCCGTTATTGCAATATTTTTTACGACTTGGCGAAAAGTGGACTCTAAAACGTAATTCGACGGTATTTTATATATGTTTTTTTCATGTGTGCTTACGGATAACTTCGTCGTTTGTAACCCGATTTTAATGATTCTTTTTTTATGTAAAGGAGCTATAACAACGGTGGTACCATGATACTAAGATCTGATGAAGGCATTCAAGAGAAATCGATCAATTTGGTCGTTCTTGAAGTCGGTTTTTTATTATGTTAAAATTTTACTTGTAGTGAGTTCTGTTCAATTTAGTTTTGTCTTTACTTGTTACCTTTAACAAAAAGAAAATGCTTTAAAAGGTACTAAAGATAAAGTTGTGTAATGTTAATGTCTAGTTATAACTAACTTTTAAACTTTCGCGTTCCATGATATATTACGGGAATTAACGCAATCACTTATTAGTTATAACGTCTACAGAAAACAAGTTAGTATAGATATAATTGAATACTTCAGTAATTTTTTATCATGATTTATTTTTCTATAATAAATCACTGGATAAATTCACTGCCATTGTTAATTGATTGTTAATTTCGCTTTTATAAAGTTTAATTTAAAAAGGTTAGAAATGAACAGTTCATTAGTGGTTACTTATCGATGAACAAAAGATACATAGCTGATTTATTTTAAACAATTCACTTCAAACCATTTTACAGTTTCGTTTTACGGCCGGTCTGAAAAACTAGACAGTGCTGTCATTTCCTTTAAACACAAACAAAAAACTAACATCCGCATTATATATCATTTTATATAATTTACAGTTTTTTATAACTTTATTTATTTAAAAGAGTTTTCTTTTAAATAAATAAAGTTATAAAAAACTGTAAATTATAAAGTTATACACTCAGACACTTGTGGAGGGAATCATGATTAAAATGACATCAAAAATACTTCGGAAAAAATAAGTTTTTCAGTTAGCATAGTCAGAACACTTTACCATTTAGTTTAATTATTTTAATATTTCCTGAGTACATATACTGAGATACACATAAGTGAACTGTCATAGCATAAGTTACAGAAAAAACGAAAATTGTGAAATTGCCGTAACACTCGAAAAATATTTTTGCTTAAAGTTCCTTACATATAAAACTCACTGAGAAGTACTTCCCTGAAAGCTAACTTTGCGGTTCAACAAAATACTTCTTCTGTTTTTAAAAAATCGTAAAGCTTATTATTTACGATACAGGAAGATCGATTTCTGAGATTGACGAACACTGTCTTGTTTTGATTTAATGTTTTTTTATCAAGTTATTTTAACACTTTCTTGTAAAGTTTAGTGGTTTGGAAGTACAAATTCATTTAAATAGCGTTGCAAATCATAATAATAGATATATAGCACTGGACATTTCGGAGGGAATTACATACAATACACAACATACTTTATAGTTATTTTAACATGGCAATCATTTCCACATTTGTCCTGCGTGTACAATAACAACACTTAACAGATTTTATAATGTCTGTTCAATATTTGTTTAGTCGTGTGGACATAAATCAACGACATTGCTTACACAAATATATTACCTATGTTATTGCGAAAAGTGAAATTGACTACCCAAAGCCAAGAGAGTGTTTGTACTTTGTTTGTAATATCACATGCGAACAATCAGTCGTTTGAGACAACGTAGACGCTGAATGGACGAGGCGATTGAAGAACAACGATATCTAATACTCAATTTCTTACACATATACAAAACATAGAAACAAATAGTTATGATTACACAGAGTGGTCTGTTGACAAAGAAATATTATTCTGAGCTTTGTTAGGAATGTAGAATGAGAGAAACAAGGAAATGCATCTATAGAACGTTTATACTCTGTCAGTAGCTGCGGTAATGGTTCGATGATTTATCTATTATTTTATAGTACGATTCGAACTGTCTCGGCAATTTCCGTCCTATTTGGATGTAATTGTTTTTTCTTCACTTGTAAACGGTAGCTTCGTTTTCCTCAAACACTTGTATTTCATCGGCTGACAAGTTTTGATTTTGAGATTTGTCTATAAATAAAAACAAGAAAGAACATTCTCTAAGTTTTATTACGATATCAAAACGGTGAATCTATTGCTGTAACTAATTTCAAACATTTCAGTCTTTTTTTTACAGAATTATACGATCATCACTTTCTCCCGGATCACGTAGATCTCATGTCGAGATAAGTTATGTTATACTGTCTCTTTTTATTTTATTATACGAGTAGTAAGTAAACTCAACATATATTATACATGTATATGTATACGGTTTTCTTCTTGGTTGGAGATTTAAGAAAGGTATAAATATTAACTAGTTATTATTTCTTTCACTATTATGGTTGCTTTCTGTGTTCGTAGACGCATTAATTGTTACCTTATTAAAAAAAACACAGGTTAATTAAAATCTGTAACAATTAACTTCATGGCCTATATCGTGATGAATTGTAATAAACTGCAGTTCCCTGATAGTCACACTAAAGGGTTTGTTAAATTTTCTTTATATTTAGATGCTAGCCGACCCACGCAACCTCGTTTGCGCCTCCTATTGCCCGTAGCGTGATAATTCTCCCCCGTTTTCCAAACGTTTTTCATTGGTGCTCCGCTCCTATTGGTCTTAGCGTGATGATATATAGCCTATAGCCTTTCTCGATAAATATACTATCCAACACTGAAATAATTTTTCAAATCGGACCAGTGGTTCCTAAGATTAACGCGTTCAAACAAACAAACTCTTCAGCTTTATCTATACATCTATACAAATAAATAAAATTGGAGTGTCTGTTTGTAATATTAAAATAACCGCTTTTTACTAAATGCATTTCGCATTGAATTTCGCGTTTATTATATTAGAAAGATTAAAAATATTATATATGTATGTATACACGGTACATATGACAAAAATGTAGTTAAAAATTTTTTTGTCTGTCTGTCTGTCGGTCTGTCTGTCTGTCTGTCTGTCTGTCTGTTTGTTCCGGGTAATCTCTGGAACGGCTGGACGGATTTTGACGGGACTTTCACTGGCAGGTAGCTGATGATTCGGGGAGTAACTTAGGCTACTTTTTTAAGACTAACTTTGTCCCGCGGCGTTACTCGCGGTACAACTATAGCCGCGGGTAACACCGCGGGGTTCAGCTAGTTTATTAGTATAGATTTAGATATAAGCTAACGAGAAACGCCTCACAAATAACGGAGTCCTGAGATAAGAAACAGCCTTATTATTAAATTTAATTAAATATACTAATTTTTAACAAAAAGCAGTGTACAATACAACCCAAATTAATTGCATGTTTTGAACGTGGACATATCCCTCGCCCATCGCACGCTCAAATGGATTTTGGACTTTTCGCATCCTTTTCCTACTAACCATCTTGCGCAAGTCTTTACTTAACCTGGCTTGTGGAGAGACCTATGCTCAGCAGTGGATTTCAATAGGCTGATGATGATGGCGATTGAAACTAATTTATACTGTACCATTAGCCATATTATAATGCGTTTCAAATAAGAATAGGATTTTAAATCCGCCATCTTGCCCTGCATTTGTCAACAACTTCAGATATTTTTGTATGGAGTGCAAAAACAATATTAACAATTTTTTTTTTTAATATTCCATTTCCAGTGAAGTTAGTCACAAATCCAGACCCATTCTTATTTGAAACGCGTTGTAATTCTACATCTCAACGAGGGTCAACGTAACACTATGTACCGTTACATGTTTTATGTGTGATGTACAAATGGAGGGGCGTAATTCATTATTTACACCCATGTACTGAAATAAAACCAAACAGATTTATGACTTACTAGTTGTTGCCCGCGGCTCCGCCCGCGTATATGTCGGTTATCGCGGCAAATTGTAGCCTATGTGCTATTCTGATGTATAAGCTATATTACTGTAAAGTTTCATCCAAATCCGTTCAGTAGTTTTTGCGTGAAAGAGTAATAAATATCCATACTTACAAACTTTCGCGTTTATTATATTAGAAAGATTAAAAATATTATCTATTTAAAAAATATACTTGATGCTCTTATTTTCGTTTGATTACTTTTTAGGTTTAATGTAGGCTGTCATTTTAAGCACAAATATAACATCATGTCTAAATAATTTCAGAACTCAGTAAGAGCCATTAGGTTTTATTGCTATGTTTTTTAATTCCAAAGGTTACCAAAGCAAAATACAAAACCAGCTTAAGCCCTAACTAGTATTTGATATAGCTGATTAAAAATATTTATAGAATTACATAATTTTAAAAGCCTTTAATTACACCTAAGACTAAAGTGTGATGAGAACTTGTATTTCTCGTCTCCCAGTCACAGTTTTTAGTGATTCTTGTGCAATTCCCTTACTGGCCGGATTCTCATTCCATGGCGAGTGGCAGCATCGTGCAAACAGCCGGTATTGTACGCCGCAACATCCGTGGGAAATCTCGAAAACGAGCCGTGCATGCATAAGTAACTGGTTCCTTATATCACCACGAGTAATTATTCGATTATGAAAGTTATGTATAAGATAATAAGATTGTTTAATGAAATGTACTTATAGGTGCTAAGATCAGAACTGTTGTAAGATCCGGTGTAAAGTGTAGACTTAAGTAAGATATCTTTGGTGAATTGTTATATCTAATTGCTGCTTCATCACCACCAACGGCCTTTAATAGTCCACGGCTGGACTTAGAACCATTAATTACATCACTATTGAAGTATTTGAGGACTAGGCTCACAAAATTAACGTTTTCATTCATGTGTCTTGAAAATCTCCATTGAACTACTCTAATATGCGTCAAATAATAACTATTTATGAAAACATTTTCAACTACATAACTATAGCACATACACGAGTATATTTTTTCCTAGCAACAATATCACTTTCAGATTTTTATAGTTAAAGTAGAAGTAATTGACTTGACTTGACTGCCTCGTTGGTCTAGCGGTTGGCGTGTGCGACTGCTGATCATGAGGTCTCGGGTTCGATTCCCGGGTCGAACCTAATGTTTGTATGATCTACAAATATTAGTTTCGGAGTTTGGGTGTTTTCTATGTATAATATGTATTTATTTACAAAAAAAAAGTATATATGTATTTATATCAGTTGTGTACTAGCCCATAACACAAGCTCTGCTTAGCTTGGGGCTAGATGGCGTTGTGTGTTAGATGTCCGAAGTATTTATTTAAAAAAAAAAATAGATATATGTATATTGTACATGTAAATAGGTCATTAATCTAATGAATACCCGCACCTTATTGTAGTATGAGCACCGTCACGAAATGGTTGCTTATTATAACCTTTGATATTTAATAATATGACTTTGTTAAAATATCTAGAGGTAATGTAAATGAATATTTACATACATAATAAGTTAAGGGACGGTAATCTTCGGATATATAGCCGCTGTAAAAAATGATTAGACGAATTTTCTAGAAGGCGGAGCTGCACACTTTCATCTTGAAATGTAACTTATGTTTTTGTATAAGAAAATATATCTTTTCTGTCTTCAAGCCTATATTTTTCTATTATAACTCCATTTTTAAATTTGAAAGCATTTTCTCCCCGTATGAACTCATGAATTTATGATAAGATTTTCCGCTCGAGGATCGTGTTCACGTCGTTTGCGGTGAAAATGGGTTCGTTCACTGAATATCACAATTTGAATACTATATATTTAATCGATATCTTTATCCTTCAACGCTCAGTATTGAGAGAAGGAAGAATCATAATTACAGAATGTAGCTACGAATCCTTAATCTAATAATGTTTGTGTGACACGTTGGATTAGCTATTTTATTATGCCTACATTTTATGTGTAAAACATATATTATGATTAAATTACATGTCTAAACTCACGCCTATATCCCCGAAGGGTCTAATCGAGGCGTACTAAATGTTCACATTTCGCCAATAATAAATTTAGTCCCAGTGAATCTATTGCCGCCAATAGGATACTGAGAATTAGATTGAAAATTTGGAAGTAAATTGAGAGGAAAGATACATAAAAAGGGAATATCCACCTTCTAAACATTAGGTATTTTAGAATGTAACCTTTTGCTCGAACATGTCAGAATCGCATACTTCTCATTCGATTTGGTTATCGCCGGAAAATTTACCGATAAACATACATCGTGTTTACTCCTAATCACTTTCGATTTATTAGCTTATGCAGACATTACGCACTTCAATATTTATGAGGAATCAATGAATTGGAATCTCTTCACGTAGGTCGTGTTGTTTCTTTGTGAAGGCTTTACTATAGCTATGATAGTACGCAATAAAGAGGAACCAGTATCTTACTGCTTACATTGACACGACACGTGTGTTTTATTGGTTCTAATCTTACTTCATTACGTGTCCGTAGTACTAAGTAAAACCTTGATCGTTGGACTCTAATGAGAGGTTGCAGATGAATAATAAATTAAATCCAACGAATGTTTATTTAGTAATACATTTAACGTAATAAAATGTATTCATAACAGCATAACACACCCTAAAGTTGCATGTAATTCAATTTTAGGGCACACGTTTTTCGTCGCGTGTGGTATACAGTAATGCGGTAAAAAGCTCTTCAAGCCAGATGTCGTATAAAGCTACTACGCCCACTATTAAACACATTTTTATGTTTAATATTCGTTTACTCTGCCTACAAAGTGATCAAAGACCCTGAGCAGAATATCTTACCACCTACGAAGTTGTTTATCTTTGATGTTGGTCCTATTTCAACGCGAAGCCTATTGGTATATAGTTGGTCTGAGTCACATATCATAGATTCGATTACCACTGCGAACAAACTAGTTTGTTCATTAATAATTTGTAATGAACACGATCCCTTGATCAATTTCTGTGTGTAGTTATTTGAAAATTATTTACATCCTATGTTACTTTTGACAATGCTATTGAGCGAAAGTCAATTAAAACAGTTGTATAAGTGAGTTTAATTCTAGAATGTGATCGATGTAATTCAAGTTATTTTTATTATAATTTTTAATATTTTATTACGTAAGTTACTGTAAACACGATCAAAGGCTCGGAACTTGATTGATTCTACTGTAAGGGTATGAAAACCTAACTTTGAAATTACCTTCGGTTTAAATATGTTTTATAAGTTTATTGACGTAGAACGGCTTATGTGAAGTGTAAAGTACTATCGTTAAACTTGCTTTTGTTTTTCTTCTTTTGTCTTTGACCTCATTTTTACATTATACAAAACACACATTGCTAGTACAGGTACTTAGATTGGTTTCTCTATCGCTAATAATACGAAATAAGACAAGTAATCGGAAACTCTAACGCTTTTTGAACACGTTTCCTGTAGTTGAACAACTCCATTTTATCAATATTTTGATCGAGGTTTGACGTAATGGTGTTTATAATGTCAAATAGTGTAATAAAAGTCGTGTTAAAAGCCGCGCCTATCGATCGTCCGCAGTTTTGCACTTACGATGGTTACGAAATGTTTATATTGGCCGTCTCGTCGTTCCCCAAGTCCGCAGGCGCCATATGTCCGACTTTCACCAAGATATTACAGCAGTAGTTGGCACCTTCAAACTAAATCGCGCAATCGAGGATTATCTATATAAATATATATATATAAATGTATAATAATGTAAATATATATAAATATAAATGAATCTCAAAGCTTGAGAACCGCTTGACCAATTCGGTAATTTTTGTTTAATATTCAAGGGACAGGGAAGGTCCCTATGGAGAGAAAAACCGTAAAATTGCGAGAAAAATAGTAAAAACAAAACTTATTTACTTTTTCTATTGGACTGCGACAGGCCAATAACTGTGGACAGAACGAAGTCTGTCGGGGCAGCTAGCTCATAACATATATTATCTAATATTAAATAAATTATGGCAAATGTCTTTAGGAGAAAGAGCATCTGTTAGAATGTACTAGATATCACTGATATCTTATCGGACAAGACGATTTAGAATAAAACAAAACTTTTATCGGCGCAAATATTTTTACTCGCGATAACACATTGTCATTTGTATATCACTTTTTATTATGATTGTTCTGTTCTATATCATTACGTACGGTAATTTCTGCCCACATGGTATATAGTTGTAACGAGCGAACCTTGACAATGCTGCGGTTATATGAGGCACTGAGGTCACTATAAGTTACGTTATCAAACATTCGTGTGCGGTCTCCCTAATCTTGATCCCACCACAGACAGTTTATTCTTACGATAATTGTATAACTGTTGAAAATATAATACGACTTATCAGTCTCCAAATGATAGATTACGGAATTCAATTCATTATTGTTTAATGTCGTAGGTTTGTTATTAGTTAAAAGGTATTTTTAAATACTCTAAGCATAGATTTAACTAAGAACTAAGCTTTGGGATTTTATTAATCTGTAAAATATTACTGAGCCTATAAAGGTAATCTCGAACAGAGGTTGTGTGGGTGACTTATTTATAGTCCTTGCTAGTTATGACTTCATCGCATCAGCGCGATCCGTGGACATGTTTTCTGAGAGACATCACGGCAGTTGTCCTCGGTCACATTTTATGACTTAATAGTTACTAATATACAATAGGGATCTTGACTGCTGAGTCAAAGGCGATTAGCATGATCATTTGTTCTGTGTCTGGGTGTAATTCGTCTATATATATAAAAGGGGAAGATGACTGACTGACTGACTAACATATCCAGAGCAACGCACAGCCCAAACCGCTGAACCTAGAATCCTGAAATTTTGCATGTAGTTTCTTTATATAACGTAAGTGAGCATTAAATAAGAATTTTTGAAATTCCACCCTAAATCAGGGAATGAAAGTCTGCATGAGCGAAGCCGCGCGCAAAAGCTAGTCTAATATGTATTTGGCTATACCATATTTCTTTTATTTTCATTGGTAATATAAATATGCTGTCTAGTCTCTATGCTTAGATCTTTAAAATTACTTAACGGATTTTAATGCAGTTTGCAGCAATAGATAGAGTGACTCAAGGGGAAGGTTTATATGTGTAAAACATGCACATTATAATGGAGGAAGACTGAGCATTTCAAAGACTTCCGTGCGAAGCCGGGCCGGGTGCAAAGTCTGATTGCCGTCTTGTAGTTCTCAACTTCAAGAACTATAATTGTATCAAGGCCTTTATTATCTTAGCGGCAGTATTTTTTCTACAACCAGCTTTTTACGCAGAAATAGTCTGAGTAACCAGCGGTCAGGTGGCTCGGAGTGACTCAACGGGCCAAATCATGTCTTATTTCCTGCACTGCAAAGCTAATTGTGGGATCCATTAGTTCCGCTAGAAACTAAAATCAACTAAACCTCTATTATTTGAGTACTGTTTAACATGGCAACGTATCCCGTATCTCCATCGTAGAAAGAACGCATACGAATCGAAATAATTATACACAAATTCTCGAAGCTTCCTGCTTCCTGTCGCTTGAGAGCTTCATGAATTTAAAAAGCGTTGGCTTATTTATATCTGAACATAAATGCAGGTCACGTTTCTATTGCCTTATTGTATTCGTTAATGTTAAGGTAATTTTTTATTGAGTTCATCCTATACAGAGGCTTCGTGATCCAAGGTATTTGTTTCCTACTTGCCAATTATAGACATATGTTTGAAACCTTGCAGGATTCCAGCTAATCATGGTTATATTAAACACGAGCGTTTGACCATGTTAAGACTTACGAATGAATTATACATTGATGTATTAAGTGGTGAGGGCCAAGAAATCTTTTTTCTCTACCGTCTGCTCGACTTGCTTTCCATATTTGGTCACAATGAGTCACATTTTGTCGAACTTGTTCAGTATTCGTAAAGTCAACACGTATTATTTGTTTGTAATCATGATCTCCTTTTTTTCGGTCGTCATTTGGTTTGCCATGAGATTATACCTTGGTTTCCGGTCCTTATTCAATTTGTTACTTGTATGTGATACATCTGTACTACAAAATGGTCGTTAATAGGCGAATATTTTTGTTTAATGTAAAAAGATGCCAGTGTTCATAACACAAAGCAACTAGATAGTTACCGGCCGGTGCCAGCAGATGTAAAGACAACCCACGCATTGCTGTCTAGAGACAGTCTGACCTATTAAAATACCAAAACACGTGCATTAAGGAATGCGATGTTTTGTTATAATGTTGATGTAAACAACCATTTATTTGGACTATTACATCTTGCCCTATTTTGTAATATTAATAAACGTATTTCTTTTCCGTTATACTTTTACTGAAGTTAGCAGTGAAGGACAACCTTAGTATGCACGTTCTTCATACATATATTTGATTAAATATTTGAAAAATTTTGTAAACAGTAAAGACAAACAATCTTAATAATTTTGTTAGCTGTTCGATCTGTCACGTATGTGTCAAATTTTAAAAAGCTGCTCTTTTGGCCACAGTTACAGCTTAGAGGTTTTAACTTGTGAGTTAAGCTATAAGTTAATGTATCAGCGAATTTGTGGAGGCGAACCAGCGTGGGCGCTCGACCTCAGGCTTTTGCGTGGGAGGCAGGTGCCAACGCACCTTTCTAGTTTCTACGGATCAACCAGTCTGAGTCTTCGATCTGAATCCACTTTAATCGCTTCGGTTAACTGTTACAATTGCGTTGCAACACACGAACCTTCAACCCATTTAGTAAATTGTATCTTTTTATCTGACCGCTTTGATATCATCTTCGGTAACATTACACACACATCACTAGTGTTTTCGCTAATAATTGCAGCTCTTTTAGTAGGGTATTTATGTCTTGATCGTAAATTTGAAGCATTGGTAATTTAACTACAACCACTTTTATTCAATTAGGCTTGATTGCGTAACTTTCTCAAATCTCTGTTTGGTTCCTTCCCATTCGTTATATAAGTGGTATGTTATAAAGATGGTTAAGTATTACGAATAAGTACATTGCCCTTTGTTCTTAAGGTCAGATGAGTGCATCGTAACTGTAGTTCAATTAGAAACGCGTCATAAATAAACAAATGAACAGGTTTGCTTTGAAAGTACTAAATCAGCTGTCGAAGTGTTATAATTACGTAATTTTGGGGATTACCAATTGCTTGTAATGATGTGTGATTACTGAATGGTACAGAGGTAACTCGTCTCTCTGTTACTTAAACTAAACTGTGTTAATGTAGAATTTTATTTGTCGGTAGATGATTCCGACAAGTTCGTTATTCGAGCGCCGCGGTGACGTTACTGAACCTTTATCACCTTTTTCACTCGCTATCACATGAGAGAGTGAAATGCGAGTTCGCTAATTGCCCCCCCAATTAACTAATACGAATTCCGTCTAGAGAGTGGCCTGCCCGCTCCACTTGCTATATGTTATAGCGTGGTGTATGAAAGTACTTAATCGTCAGTCTTTATAAACGTTCTACGTTTGAAAAATTAAATGTGTTCAAATTGTTAGCAGTATTCTTTTATCCATTGAACTCGTTAAAGAGCCTTTTTTCTCCCTTTTTCTCTTTTCCTGAGTATGTTCTCTTCAACAACCTTTTAAGTATTACTGTCATTCGAAGCATAGAAAACTCATTTTGTATTCTAGACTAGCCGACCTACGCAACCTCGTTTGCGCCTTATATTGCCCGTAGCATGAAAATTTCCCCGTTTTTATAACATTCTTCGTTGGTGCTCCGCTCCTATAGGTCTTAGCGTGATGATATATAGTCTATAGTCTTCCTCGATAAATGGACTATCTAACACTGAAAGAATTTTTGAAATCGGACCAGCGGTTCCCGAGATTAGCGTGTTCAAACAAACAAACTCTTCAGCTTTATATATTAGTACTAGCTGTTGCCCGCGGCTTTGCTCGCGTGGAAGTTGATTTTATGTATTTAATTAAAACTGTATAAAAGTATGTATCAGTAATTTATTCATATTTCTGAACGTATTTATTTATTTTTGATCAATAGCCCATTTAAAAGAACTATCATACAAACATTCGACCCATATTTCATCCCTTTTAGGAACAGAATTCGCATTAATGCTGATAATGCATAAAGTTACATGGTACTAATTTAAAAAATAACGGACTTCCATACAAACTTTCAACCCCTATTTCACCCCTTTAGGGGTAAAATATCCAGAACCGCTTAAATAAGTCTTTACATTTTTTTAATCAGTAGTACATGAATAAAGTTTAATGGTTCTAACTTAAAAAATGACAAACTTCCATACAAACTTTCAACCCCTATTTCACCCCTTAGGGGTAGAATATCCAGAAACGCTTTAATACTTATTTACTCACTTTTAATCAGTAGCCCAAAAATAAAGTTTCATGTTTGCTACTTCAAAAATAACGAACTGCCATACAAACTTCCAACCCCTATTTCACCCTCTTAGGGGTAGAATACCAAGTAACGCTTAAATACATATCTACTCTTTTTTAATCATTAGCACATGAATAAAATTACATGTTTCTAACTTAAAAAATGACGAATTCCATACAAACTTTCAACCCCTATTTCACCCCTTAGGGGTAGAATATCAAGAAACGCTTAAATACGTATTTACTCACTTTTAATCAGTAGCCCAAAAACAAAGTTTCATGTTTGTAACTTCAAAAAAGGCGGACTTCCAGACTAATCTATATGCGAAATGTCAACCCCTATTTCACCCCCTTAGGGGTAGAATATCCAGAAACGCTTTAATACGTATTTACTCTCTTTTTAAACATTAGCACATGAGTAAAGTTACATGTTACTAACTTAAAAAATAACGAACTTCCATACAAACTTTCAATCCCTATTTCACCCCTTAGGGGTAGAATATCAAGAAACGCTTAAATACGTATTTACTCACTTTTAATCAGTAGCCCAAAAACAAAGTTTCATGTTTGTAACTTCAAAAAAGGCGGACTTCCAGACTAATCTAAATGCGAAATGTCAACCCCTATTTCACCCCCTTAGGGGTAGAATATCCAGAAACGCTTTAATACGTATTTACTCTCTTTTTAAACATTAGCACATGAGTAAAGTTACATGTTACTAACTTAAAAAATAACGAACTTCCATACAAACTTTCAACCCCTATTTCACCCCTTAGGGGTAGAATATTCAGAAACGCTGAAATACGTATTTACTCATTTTTAATTAGTAGCCCAAAAACAAAGTTTCATGTTTGTAACTTCAAAAATGGCGGACTTCCAGACTAATCTATATGCGAAATGTCAACCCCTATTTCATCCCCTTAGGGGTAGAATATCCAGAAACGCTTTAATACGTATTTACTCTCTTTTTAAACATTAGCACATGAGTAAAGTTACATGTTACTAACTTAAAAAATAACGAACTTCCATACAAACTTTCAACCCCTATTTCACCCCTTAGGGGTAGAATATTCAGAAACGCTGAAATACGTATTTACTCATTTTTAATTAGTAGCCCAAAAACAAAGTTTCATGTTTGTAACTTCAAAAATGGCGGACTTCCAGACTAATCTATATGCGAAATGTCAACCCCTATTTCACCCCCTTAGGGGTGGAATATCCAGAAACGCTTTAATACGTATTTACTCTTTTTTAATCATAAGCACATGAGTAAAGTTACATGTTACTAACTTAAAAAATAACGAACTTCCATACAAACTTTCAACCCCTATTTCACCCCTTAGGGGTAGAATATTCAGAAACGCTGAAATACGTATTTACTCATTTTTAATTAGTAGCCCAAAAACAAAGTTTCATGTTTGCTACTTCAAACATAACGAACTTGCATTCAAACTTTCAACCCCTATTTCATCCCCTTAGGGGTAGAATATCAAGAAACGCTTAAATACGTATTAACTCTATTTTAGTCAGTATCCCAAAAACAAAGTTTCATGTTTGTAACTTCAAAAATGGCGGACTTCCAGACTAATCTATATGTGAAATGTCAACCCCTATTTCACCCCCTTAGGGGTAGAATATCCAGAAACGCTTTAATACGTATTTACTCACTTTTAATCATTAGCACATGAGTAAAGTTACATGTTTCTAACTTAAAAAATGGCGAACTTCCATAAAAACTTTCAACCCCTATTTCACCCCTTAGGGGTAGAATATCAATAAACGCTTAAATACGTCTCTACTCTTTTTAAATCAGTAACACATAAATAAAGTTTCATGTTTCAGACTTTAAAAATGACGGACTTCCAGACTAACCTATGTACGAAATGTCAACCCCTATTTCACCCCTTAAGGGTTGAATATTCAAAAACGCTGAAATACGTGTTTACTCATTTTTAATCAGCAGCCCAAAAGTAAAGTTTCAGGTTTCTAACTTAAAAAATGACGGACTTCCATACAAACTTTCAACCCCTATTTCACCCCCTTAGGGGTATAAATTCCAAAATTCCTTTCTTAGTGCGTGTTTACTCAATAAAAGGATCCTACTCACCAAATTTCATAGCCCTAACTATCATAGTTTACGCCCGGCGATGATGAATCAGTCAGTCAGTCAGTCAGTCAGGACTTACTATTTTATAAGTATAGATAGATTATCACCACTAGCAGCCAAGACTTATGTTACAAGGGTCCTAAACATTCTCCTTACGCTTTTACCATTAAGACTGCTCATTGTACATATCTCAGTAATATCTATACAAATAAATAAAATTGGAGTGTCTGTTTATTCATTATTCATGGCAAAACCGACTCGCACTTAGCCGCTTTTTTCTTTATAAACTGTTAAGTTACATGGATTATGTAGAATTTGTTTTATATAACTACTTTACTTTTCCTATGGTTGTGGTGGTGCTTTCTTCGTCATCAACAGATTTTAATAAACCATTGCTGGGACATAAGTTTCTTCGAAAGCACGTTTTGTGGCCTACTATAACATGCTGATCAGTTGAGTTGATATAGAGTTTGTTCCAAGTTTTCCTGATCTTTGCAGTGATAGTTCCTGCGTTATTTATTCACCTTAGTCACCTCTGACGACATTCAAGGGATGATCTGTATTCTTGAACCGTCGCCACACGAACGTATCATAGTACCTAGTGGGATCTATTGTGTTTTAGATTGCTTGTATTACTATAGAAAAGACTGGGTGTGAAAGCTCTTTTAAGGGTTACGTTTCACAATATTCACGTAAAGAAGGCTCTAAAGGTGTCAGGCGTACAGTTCTAATGGCATGCATATAATGTTGCAGTCGTTTTCAGTTTAATTTATTATTTTTAAACAAAACCTTGTAACAGTTGTAACGAATTCTCATGTATTCATTGTGACATTTGGTAGAATTTATTATGCAAATATAAGAAAATATAGTTATACTATTAAACAAATGATTTTTTAGTTTGCTTTATTGTTACTAAAATTCGATTACAGTTTTAATAGCTAAGATAAATGATGAATGAACTGTGTTGGCGTTTACAGTTTACTTTTAAATTGTAAATTGTCTGTCATTTATCTTAGCCAAAATGTATTATTAATGATACTATAATCTAAAGTAATTAGACTCTAAACTTGATTATTTAATTAGTTTCTAAATGGTTTGCAAAATATTGAAACGCAGAAAACAACCGACTCGACTGGCGATAATTGCTTACCATCAAGCGATACGTCTGTTCGTTTCCCCCCATTTAATAAAACATCATTTTTCTCGAAATGTTTACCTACGAGTAGTGATAATCCTAAGAGTAATTAACTCAATGTTAATACATTTTAATCAAATATCATCCGATTTCTTCCATTCCAAAAATATTTTTTTGTTGATATTCCACGCTAGGCCATCTATACTGGGCCTTATATAACTTATTATATAAGCCCATACTTATATAGGCTTTGGGACTCGCCTAAATAAATTTAATTTTCAAAACTGACACCTTTGTCATTTATTAGTGTGCTGCCTAAAACTTATATTACAAAATCTACTCCTAAGCTACGCTCGGAATTATATTTTATATGTTATATTTATTAATAAATAAATAGATTTCTCTCCATTGATTGTAATTTATCAATCTTACCCGTCACGTCAGATCACGATTCATATTTGTAAATAAGATATCGTTTACACACCCACACTTGTCACTCAAATTGAATGATTGGCTTTACGACAATAAGCATCAATATTAGACTTATGCTACAATGGCGAACAAGGAAGTTTATTCATCAGAATGTGTGATCTACCTAACGAACTGATTACATGAACATTATCTAGAAGCTATTTTTATCAAAAAGCAAATGTGTTGTGATCTAAAACTAATAGTTTCAACTTAAAACACGAGTTCGGTCATCAGGACATTAGTACATATATCTTAGAAAGAAAATCTCTGTAAACTCCGGCTGACATTGCTGCCTGTTAGAAATATGACCTCACTGTCATGTACGGGAAGTCCCTGACGCTCCAATGCAGAGAGGTGCTGGGGTGAATAACGCACGGACCATCTAGCGAAAGGTTTCTCGCAACTAAAACAAAAATGAACTTGTTAACCCAACTAACACTAATTCAATTGTTTAATTTCACAACATCGTACAAACGAATAATTAAATTATTACGTTAAATGAAATAATGACAAAGGAATGCGTAGCGGTGGCGACACGACCCTTCCCTCTGACGAAACGTTATTAATCGACTCAAAATTATTTCGATAATGACAATTAATGTAAGAATTAAATTGGAGAAACATGTTTATTTCTTAATATTAATTTTGGCTTTTTAGTCACTTGGTTCTTGCCATAATAAAACACTTAATTAATAATTACTTATTTAACTTTTCAAAATGCATCCGGTTTTGTTTATTTTATTATATTGTGTTAGCTTAAATGTTACTTTCAAATCTAAAAGTTTTCATGAAATAAAGATACTTCCTTACCTATGGAAAGTGTCATTGGAACTACACATAATATGTGCCAAGTTTCTACAAGATTCATTTAAATATTTGTATTTGTGAATTTGAATTTGAAATTTAGTGGATGTGCAATCTATCGATCAAATATCGCATGTGTTATTTCGTTCTAATAACACTAATCTAAAAAAAACATAAGTGTAATAATATGATAATACGATGTTTATTTCATTAATTATAATACGACATTCAAAGTCTTATAAATTTAGTAACCTTTTCTTGAAATATCTCTCATAATGTGATCTCAATATTACTGTCTATCTTACTGCCGACTATTTGAGCAAAGGACGTTTATTATCTACTACTTGTTGCCCGCGGCTGCGCCCGCGTGTAAGTCGGTTATCGCGGCAAATAGTAGCCTATGTGTTATTCTTATGTATAAACTATATTACTGTAAAGTTTCATCCAAATCCGTTCTGTAGTTGTAGCGTGAAAGAGTAACAAACATCCGTCCATACTTACAAACTTTCGCGTTTATAATATTAGTGATGATCTATTCATCGGATGACTTTTTCGTTTTACCCAAAAATAGCACTAAACCGTAATCTGTTAACATCCGTTTCGTTGTTCATTAAGAACACAATTCTCCTGTTTATTACATATGTCTTACATTTTAATATGACAATAATTACTTCCTTTAATGATTCACTGCAAGTTAACTGCGATATTTTTGATCACGTTCGTCCAAAAAGCTTCCTATTTGGGAGTGTCACCGTTTGTATGTGCTATTTTTATCCGAAGCGGCATGCGCCGGCACGCGCTCCGACCTTTCAGCCTTATGATTTGTAGACGTTCTGATTCTGTTATTGATATCAGCTCATCTCATTTTGTTTATTTTTTCCTTCACTACTGATCTTATCCAATGTCGTTGATTTTGGAAATATTGGATCTCTAGTTCGTCTCATGTACGTATACTATCTTTAAGACACATTATTTATAATGTTTCCGCTTTAAACATGTTACGCTATTTTTGTTCGAAAGGGGTTAAATGTAACTCTTTGATATAAGTTGTATGTTGGCAGCTGTGAGTGTGTTATTATTGAAATATTTTGATATAATAAAACTTAATATTTTATTTATCTATGCTATGATATTATAAAGCTGAAGAGTTTGTTTGTTTGAAGCGCTAATCTCAGGAATCGCTGTTCCGATTTGTCAAAATCTCTAATTCCGGTATTTGTTTTGTACCCGTTATTAAAATTTTGCAGACACAATCGTTTCTTATTTCTCATCGTGATGCGTTAGCATGTTCAAATGTAAGTTTACAGCAAGTAATAATAGAGTATGATCGGTCGCGTGCTTGCTTTCACAATTGCATTTCTAGTGGGATGTTACCCTAACGAGTAATATATTTATCGCAAGGTGTCAAGAACAACTGATAAACTGAAATAGTCTCTTTCAAATATTATTAAGTTAACAATTATTTTTACGGGAATTAACGCGATCACTTATTAAAAGGTATTACATACTTCTGATTTGCCTGACGTTTCGACCAGGTTGCACTGGCCGTGGTCGCAGGCTGACTGTTATTAAGTAACAAAATTTCTGTACTAAATATTTTTTTGACTCCAAACGTACTTAAGTAATTGATATATTCTACAGGTAGCTTTTAAATTAATTTACCTCGCCTCCCCTCCCCCCGTCATGTGAGATATCATCGACATGGTTACTTGACATGTTAACGCTAATATCATTGACTGCGCGGTTGGTCTAATGGTTAAACTATTAGTGTTGTGTTGTGTGGGCTTAAATCCCATACGGGACAACACTTTGTGTGTTCCACAAATTGTTGTTCTGTGTCTTAGTGTTCTTTGTCTCCGTTTCATGTATGTTTGTAAAGTCCCTCATGGCACAGGGTCTATATTACTAATGCGGGAGTTATCCAACAATTTTAATGTATAAATTTTAACTTATAACCAAATAATTAATTTGAATACCTAAAAATAACAATTGTTTGTTTATAGTATTAAGTATTTAATTGTGGCAGTGCTCATGACTGCTTTTTTTAATGGAGGTCAATTCTATTAACAATAGAACATTTTTAGAGGTCAAGGCACCCACGCCGTTGCCGAATATGCAAAATTTTTAAATAGTAGATAGTGCGTTGGCGGACGACTGAACATCGTAAGTAATTGAAAAGAAAATATGTTAAGTAAGATTGATAGCAGAAGATATCAAGTTCGTATCTTTTAAGGTTATCGTTTCTGAACGAAACAAGCAGCTGCTACTGCTTACATTTTTATCGATAATAAAAAGACACGCAGGTAATAATTGGTAAGAGTCAAGTTAGATTCAGTAACAAAACAAATGGGACTTTTAATTTCTGAAAAAAAGTAATCGAGCTCAAAAGCTTTTTTATTATCTGTTAATGAAGTACTAACCTTATCTCATTTGAGCTGACAGCATAATCTAGTAAAGCGTTGACGCTATTGCAACATTGTTTAAAAACACAATAAGAATGCACTATTTCTTTATAACCACTAAATCTCAATTTCAAATATTTGAAAAGAAATTTTTGGTTTATGTTACCCCAATTGCTTGATTTGAGAGCTACCAAGCATCCTCTCAAAAGTACGCCACTGATCGAGCATGCGCGAGATTGCTGGAGTGAATGATATTTCAACAGCATTTTTTTTATGAAATAGGAAGCAAAAGAGCCGACGGCTCACGTGATGTTGAGCAATTACGTAGCTCGTACAGAATCACAAGGGCGTTGGCTGCCTTTGACCAGAGATCTTTTAAACCTATCAATCTTTCCTGTAACCTCACTTATCTAGTAAAAGGCAACGTAAGCATTTCTCAGCATCGGTATTCTGTGAGGTTGTGATATTACTCTTATTAAGTTGACAGTGCACTCACACTTGTTACTCAGTATTGTTCATACTCATAGACATTCATCTCGTACTTTGTGTGTTCGATACATGAAAAAAGATATTGGTAAATATTCAATGTTGAATTATAAATGATACATCATCATATCATATGTACTGGCGCATAACTCCCACATAAATAATGAAATAATGGTTATTTTTCATTGTTGAAGTTATTTAAAATGACAATAAAAAAAAGTAAAAACTAAAACCCAACTACGACAAAAAAACGACGCTTAAAAAGTATGAAACAAGTTTCAAAAGCCGTAGTCACGCGTTGCCAAAGTGTCATGAACTATGGTACATTACTAAGTTTCAAAAGCCGTAGTCCATGTAGTGTAATGTACCATTGTCCATAACTTTAACAACGCGTGACTACGGCTTTTGAAACTTGTTTCATACTTTTTAAGCGTCGTTTTTTTGTCGTAGTTGGGTTTTAGTTTTTACTTTTTTTTATTTAAAAATTTTTGCTGCCTCTATAATACTTATTGTTGTGCAAAGTTTATTTTAAATAGGTACCATAGAAATATCCTACTTATCGAATAAATACGGACAAAGTCACGAACAAATGCTAATAATATATATATTTTTGAAATGTACAAGTAACGCCCTTTCCAATGATACCAAACACGGCATATTTATCTCAAATTTAGTTTTTAATACAGTGCTTTATATCGGCTAGAGGGCGCCACATTCGATTAAGTGACACGTCATATAACCTCTAAGCAGCGGACAATCAAGACAATTCTAACGATATCTCATTTATTTTATTCTGACTATTTTAGAAAGAATGAGGGAACAAATAAGCATACCATAGAAATATCACACTTATCGAATAAATACGGACAAAGTCACGAACAAATGCTAATAATATATATATTTTTGAAATGTACAAATAACGCCCTTTCCAATGATACCAAACACGGCATATTTATCTCAAATTTAGTTTTTAATACAGTGCTTTATATCGGCTAGAGGGCGCCACATTCGATTAAGTGACACGTCATATAACCTCTAAGCAGCGGACAATCAAGACAATTCTAACGATATCTCATTAATTTTATTCTGACTATTTTAGAAAGAATGAGGGAACAAATAAGCATACCATAGAAATATCACACTTATCGAATAAATACGGACAAAGTCACGAACAAATGCTAATAATATATATATTTTTGAAATGTACAAATAACGCCCTTTCCAATGATACCAAACTCGGCATATTTATCTCAAATTTATTTTTTTACACGGTACTTTATATCGGCTAGAGGGCGCCACATTAGATTCAGTGACACGTCATATAGTCTATAACCAGAAGACGACCATGACGCTTCTACAGACACCTCATTTGTCCAAATCTAATGAGTAGTTAAGGAGCTAGGAGGGAACAAATGAACATACATACATACATACATACATACATAGCCTGTCAAAATCATAACCCTCCTTTGGCTTTGCCGTAGTCGGGTAAAAATGATACTATTACACCAAATTAACAATTACAACTCCAACATTCTGACATTATCATTAAAAATTCATTTAGGTATGGATAATGTTCTTTATATTTCAATGTCACAATTTATGACATCATCTAGTGTAAGTTTTATGAGATATACGCAAATTATATTTTACGTCTTAACTAAAGTACTCACTGATGGATTACAGCTTAAACGTAGATACATAAAACATTTAATGGTTCTTTACCTCTCACTCCCGGTTGCTAAAAGGATCATTGGAACATTTAAATAAGTATGTGTCAAAACTTTTGTCAAATAGGTACGTACGAATAGTTGCTGCAAGCATGATTAGGCACTTAATTGATCGGATGTTTTTGTTAATTGCTATCCAGTGGATGTAGCTGTCAGATTCTGTCACAGTCATATGTCGAATGCCAGAGTTTCACCAATATCACAGGTCAGGAGTAATTTTACCCAGAAAGAAATCAATTTGTCTATTACATGCTTAATGAGAAACATTGAACTAGAATTATAGAAAAAAAATCTAAAAAATAAAAGTTAATTAATGATTTATCTATTGCCATAAGTGAAAAAAGAAAATAAACTAATCATCGTTGATTGATTTCCCGTATTTTGTTTTAGAATACGCAAAAGCACGGTTCGATGTTTTGTTTTGTAAATTAAATATTTGTACAGAACAACTCTGACAGCTTAACGCATTTGTCAGCATCACAGTAAGCGAGTTGATAGTAATTAGTTTATTTTCTTTAACGTTTGTAACTTCGCGGGGCTTTTTAGAAAAAAGCTAACATAGCATGATGTTAAATAGCTTACAGCCTTCCTCGAGACTTGGCTATCCAATTCTTCAACTTTATAACTGACAGTGGTCCAAATACGATAAGCGACGGCCAAAGGAATTATAAGTGTAGATATAGTATTATCTATGGTGCGAATGTATTTTTTATAAAAACTCAAATTGACACCTAATGTTAATTTACCTAACACTGTTAGTAGAACAACATTTTGATCAGCCTTACATAGATTTTATTTTGTTCAGTTTACACAAACGTATTATGGATAACCTAAAGGAAAATTACATAACAAGGTCAATTTTATTTAGCCGTAATGTCCATTAATAATTTTCCAGTACAGGATACTAAACTCCACGTATTATTTTGATATGGGCTTTACTATTTATTCACTGTTGTGTTGATTACCTCAAACAAGTCACGTCTGTTTTGCTACTCGTGAAACGTAAGAGAAATGTGACTTTATTAGTGGATTTTGAAGTAAAAACTTCTTTAGCGGCGTTGTTTCCTTTAGCAAAATTACTTTGGGATCCGTCAAATATGTTAAACTCGCGTCGGTTTGTGACGTCACCGTAAGACGTAAGACGCTCTGCAAATTATTCAAACACTTAAAATTATCAAAATATGTCAATTAATATATCAAATAATGTGAATACAAATCAATGTTTACATAAAACGCAAATAAAAAATAGATTTCATATGTACTATTTGAAAATTCTCAAAGAAAATTTCATTAAGTAGATTGAAATTGTACGGTAACATTATAGCAAATATTGTAACATCAAAAATGGTAGTCGATAAAAATGCATTAACAGAATAATAACATTTATCTACTAGGTATTGAAACTATTAATTTTTTAAAAATTTGCTAGGTACAGTATGTTATGTGAGTAGAAATCCTATCGTAGATTTTGAGGCCATAACGAACAGGCTTTTCTCAAAGAGGCTAGACCTGCACAGGTTATTATGTACAAATGAGTTCTATTACAGGATTTAAGCTCTAGTGTAGTGTTTAGGCTCGACTATCTGCACACTTGTAAAATTCGTGCATTTCAAATGTTTAAAATATGTAAATTGAACAAACTGCATCTATTAATGAAAATGTTACGACAAAATATCGAAAGAAAATGAGGTTCATTTTAGGTGAGCTTAAACAACAGTTTGTTTTTAGTTTTGAGTTTTCACTTCTGTCGGCAGTCCTCATGACTACTTTGGTTTTTTGATTAAAAGGTGGTTTTCAAAGATGTTTGGTGATGGTCGGGTGGATAAATTAAGGCGTTGCAAATCTGTGACGGTCCTTAAAATATTATGTAACGCATATATCATGTACGCAACTCTGTGGATGCCGTCATCATACAATTAATCACTTATTTACAATTCATCATCGAATGTAATAAAGGCATTGATTCAGACGACTAATACCAGCTTGTTCAGTCCATTATTGCTAATATGATGGCAATGTACGATAACTAACAGATAGTAGATAATCTCATCGATTTCTTCACCGATGATTTTAATTTTAACCTTTGTAAGTACATAATAAGTTTCTGTTCTGTTAATCTCATGGTAAGCAAATTACGCTGACATGTTTTCATGTTTATCATTATAGTATTTTAACTTGAACAATATTATCTAACGCGGCTGACATAATCTTCTTAAATATATAATATCGTCGTCTACCTTTTCAGACATACTTCTTTCTGTATAAAAGCCTTTCTAGACTTTCTGTCTGCGGCCTTGCTTATTCGTTCATGCCTAACTCTAAGATTCTCCATACCTCAAGTTTTATTAATGGCCAATACTCATCACTGTTAAATTCAATTCTAACATCTTACACGTCCAATAAAACTATCACAATCTCCATTGACAGATGATAGAGCACCATTCAAATTAGAACAAGGTCCCATTTTAGTTCCACTTATTGATCAGTGCGATGACAATAAGCGGACGTTGCCATAACTTGCCAGCGGTTCACTGTTGACAATAATTGTGACAATCGACAGCCAACAACTGGCTCAATGGACTCGCAGTGCTGTTCGCAATCATTACATCATTAACTCTGTTGACGACCTGTTGGCATGACCGTAATATATCAAACGTTCAATGCCGCTACGTGTTATTTCTTGTGTGGCACAATAATAAAAAACAGTTGTCTCTGTATGTTATTGTTACACTAGGTTTTCCAGTACTGCAAAATTTGACGTAAAAGTACTGGGTTACCAAGTCTACTCAAAAGACTATAGCCGTGACCTGAACTCATTATTCAGAGAATTGTATGTTTATATTTAAAATATTTTCAAACTGTTGGCATTGTTAGTCACAACAGCTAATAAGAAATGTTTGTATTGTTGCAGTCAAAACAACGAGCGTCAATTAAATGGCTGTTATCAAAGGCATTCAACAATAGGGTCCCTGATAACCTTCAGGAGCCTTTCTACAGGGACCATGAGGTAAGAACTTATTGAAATAACTTTCGAAGACGAACGTCTTTAGGCATCTTTGACTTACTCTATTTACTTTAACATGAATAGGTGAGGTTTCACGTTTAACCAATATGTCTTATTTGTCTATTTACTGACTCTACCATATTGAGTTGGACTATTGTCTTCAGTTGGTATTCAGTTGAACTATTGTAGCTATTTAATGTGTAAAAGATTATAGTTATTTTGACACGACGCAAATAATATTGTAATTTATACTCTCGATTGTCGTTACGAACTTGTTGCAATACATTCTAGAATCCAACTCATTTGTACTTATTCCAATATTTTAATTAAGTTTACTCCTGACCGGTTTCGCCTTATCGCATTCATCTATCAGATGTAAATATTTAAATAACCATTAACCTTTGATGATGCTATAAAGCGAAACTGGTCAGGTGTAAACTTAATTAAAATAGTGAAATTAGTACAAGTGAGTTTGATTCTACAATGTATTGCAAATAATATTGTTGAACAGACGGTGTCTGTTTGATATAAAATATGCAAGCTCTGTTAATCAGATTGACCAGATTAGATTGAACCTTAAAAATTTCTACAAAGTAGTCCAGGATATTCACTCTGACGAATTCCCACTTCCACTCTTCCCTTTGTAGTATTTAGAATTAAAGGATGTTTGTGTTGTGTCGATCTAATTAACATGTATAATCCTAATCCAAGGATTTTACATAAAAGCTATTAAATGACTATAAATTATCTCAGATAATATTTATTCTGCTTATACGTAACTTCTATGATAGATTCATGCAAATTTTATTCTGTCCTTGACAACATGCCGTCACTGTTATGGAATTCGATATAACAAGAGTTAGAATCTGTGATATTCCATGCACACGTGGTCCTACGAATTCCGTATAAAGTAAAAGTGCCAAAAAGGTTCATTCAAGAAATTAAGCTTATGTGTATAGTCCGTTCAAAATCAGAACAATATAACACAATACCATAGTCGAATCACAACTAGCTTTACTTACAAGATAGGATAAGAGAAAAACTGTATAATGGGTTTGAAGTCTGGGTAGTATTGTCCAAAACCAATTGTCTTCATACACAATTTTTATTGTCGTACAACACAGTAAGGCCAGTTCATGGAAATTTTAGATCCTAACAGAATCAATAGCTTCTTATATTCAACTAGTCTAGCTATATATTAATACGCGAAGCAAAATCTTTGGCACCTTTTCACGAAAATTATGCGAACTCTTTCGTATGAAATGTGACACAGTTATGTTGAGTGCAAAAAGCTTAAAAAATCAAAATAAATGAATTATGGTCGAATTACGACCACTGGGCGATACTAGTGGTATTCGGTGCCTGAATCAAACTTAAATTTTCCTGATCGATTGTTTATTATTTTAACTTTCTACTATCAAATTAACTTCGAATTTGTTGTAACTACTATATTAAAGTAGCTGACCCGGCGAACTTCGTATCGTATACTTTTTGTGAATAATTTCGAAATAACCTAAAAAAACGGCGCTGCGGTGTATAGAACTAAGCGGACAAAAAAAATGCAACACCTATTTTTTTTCTTCTATACAAACTTTGTCCTGAGAATACATAAAAAAGAATTAATCATTTCATCATCAGAATCAACATTTTTGTAATTCATTTTTATAATATAGATTGTAAAATAAAGATTTCCTGTTTCTGGAAGTAAAAAGAAAGATACATGCATGGGTAAATAAGTTATAAATGTTTGATCAGTGTATCTATCTATCTATCATCATAAATTATAACTTTTATGCCTTTACCCGCTTATAAAAACTATGCTAATATATATATGTATAGTCAGGTACACCCGGACGACATAAACATTGCACATTTTACGACCATTATATTTTAACCAACATAATATTTTATAAAAAGGAAATGTGAAATTCGTTTAACTCTTAGAAACCTCACAATACTCAATATCCACATGAATTGGGTTAATACTTCCTATATCCTGACAGCAGTCGTTTCAGTCGTTTGATTGTAAAACGATCGACCAGATTTAAGGATTACATAAAATTTGAATTGGGAATTTAGGCTTTCTTAATCGTATCTATTACTCACTGCAGTAGTGTGTGTGTGGGTGCAGTGCGTGTGTGGTTTTGTATTCTCAAACATATTCTAGTTTTTTTTTTTAAATTCGCAGTTGCAATGAATAGTTGAGATTGGGCGTAATAGTTAATAGAATATCATCTAGTATATAATAAAGCGTAGTGTATATTAAATAAATAAAATAAGTCCTTAGACTAGACTACTACATTTATAGAAATATTAACTATATTGGTTTAACTTGGTTTCCCATGAGGCTTAATCTACTAGTAATCATTAGATACAGTAGAGTAAACTCTTGTACATCAATATAACTGCAACCAGTTATATGGATGTACATGAGTTGAGGTATTAAATAAAGCGAATATGCCTTGGACGCAAACTGTATTTGGAATAATTAAAGGTTATATGTAGAAGTGTAAAAAGTTCAAATTTGAAAGCAATGTGTGTAAAACAGGTTTGATAAACCTGGTCCAGTATATTGACCTATTTTAGTATAAAAGTATATAGAAAGAAGAACAATATATAGTAGTCAATAAAATAAACATTAAGTTCAAAACTATCCAAATTAGACTGCCAAGCCAATTGTAGTAAGATTAAATCAATAAAGACAGCAATACTAAAACGGAGGTGTGCTTTAAAAATCCGTTATTGAGATTAGTGCCGGATTTTATATTTGGCAACATTCTAAACGTAACTAAAGACCTATTTGCTATTTAACTGGTCTATTTTACTGAAATTCGAGATTATGTTATGGACTATTTATTGTGGCTCAATATCATTGATATTTCTAGTTGATACTAATGGTCACCACCATTTAAATTTTATAATATAAAGTTAAATTTTATAATATACTAGCTTTTTAGCTTAGGGGTTGAATTTCAAAAATTCCTTTCTTAGTGCTCACTTACGTTATATAAAGAACCTACAGACAAAATTTCAGGATTCTAGGTTTAGCGATTTCGGTTGGTCATTGATCTCTGGGTATGTCGGTCATCTTCCTCTTTTATATAAACTGCTAAACTGCCACGTTGGTCTAGCGGTTGGCGTGAGTGACTGCTGATCATGAGGTCTCGGGTTCGATTCCCGGGTCGGACCCAATGTTTGTATGATCTACAAATATTTGTTTCGGAGTTTGGGTGTGTTCTATCTATAATATGTATGTATTTACAAAAAAAAAAAAGTATATATGTATTTGTATCAGTTGTCTAGTACCCCATAACACAAGCTCTGCTTATCTTGGGCCTAGATGGCGTTGTGTGTTTAGATGTCCGAAATATTTATTTATATTTTTTATTTATATATATATATAGAAGACTAGCCACTCGCCCCGGCTTTGCGCGAATTCTTTACGTAAAATATAATATAGCCTATGTTATAGTAACAATTATTTTTACGGGAATTAACGCGATCACTTATTAAAAGGTATTACATACCTCTGATTTGCCTGACGTTTCCTAGTCTATGTTACCCCGAGAAGATGTGCGGCTTAATTGTTTCCGACAACTTGTACAAATATGTTGGTAAATTTTATGAAATATTCTCAATAATTTAACTGCCTCGTTGGTCTCGCGGTTGGCGTGAGCGACTGCTGATCATGAGGTCTCGGGTTCGATTCCCAGGTCGGACCAAATCTTTGTATGATCTACAAATATTTGTTTCGGAGTTTGGGTGTGTTCTATCTATAATATGTATGTATTTACAAAAAAAAAAGTATATATGTATTTCTATCAGTTGTCTAGTACCCCATAACACAAGCTCTGCTTATCTTGGGACTAGATGGCGTTGTGTGTTTAGATGTCCGAAAATATTTATTATTTATTTATTATTTAACAAATGATATACGAACACCTTCCTCAAGAACCACTCTAACTACTCTATATTGTTAAAAACCGCAATAAAATCCATGCTGTAGCTTTATCGTTTTATCGCGAACAGACAGACAGACGCGGCGGAGGTCTTTGTTTTATAATATGCAGTTATATTACAAGAAGTTTAAAGAATAACCCGACTACGTACTTAAATACTTTTGATAAAATGAATGTACCTTTATTCGTTAAAATTGGTTCAGTAGTTTAGAAACTACGGTGGAACATACAAACATACATAGACTGCCAAAAATATTACCCTCCTTTTATTTAAGTTTGCCTTCTTTGAAAATTATATAGGTATTGGTTTCTAACTATAGAACTTTGAGTCGCGAACCAAAATAGCAAATTTATAAAATTAATAAATAGAACATAACAATAAAATGTATACTGAGTACTGACAGGATATAAATTGGTCACCCTAATTAAACCACTGTCGATAATCCTATTAACATAGAATCCTTAAATGGAATTTACAAACAGTTACTTATTGGATGTATCAAAGTAATCAAAATAATGTTAAACTAGAAAATATATACATTGCTTCGTCCTAGAATGGAAGACTGTTGAGAAAGAAAAGTAAATATGTATTGTTTAGTAAACCATCTTAATACAAGTACAATTTTAACAAAAATAAAACCGACTTCAAGGTTCGACTCGATTACTCTTAGATGCCATCATCAGATTTTAGTGTCCTTGTCATGGTACCACCGTTGGGATATCTCCTTTCCATTAAAAAAGAATCATCAAAATCGGCTCATAAATGACAAAGTTATCCGCGAAAACACATTAAAAAAATATATATATATGTATACGGTCGAATTGAGAAACCTCCTCCTTTTTTTAAAGTCGGTTAAAAATAGTTCTTAACGTCTTTAACTTCACTATTTATCTATCAAGGAAATGGATTTTCGGACGTCAAAATAATCTGACATCAAACTCTGGAAGGTCAATCTTTATGAATTCCAGCCACGCATTTACCTGGTGCTTTATTGAGACCCCTCACTAAATATTCGGGACTACATTAATAGCTGGTAGTTATATTTTGAAAATAACTCCGATGACCTATTTATATTCCAACAGTTGTAGTAAGAGATAAAATAAAAAATTATATAAAATTTTCTCTACATATTGTAAAAGACCTTGGGCGCCTCTCATCCAAAAGTAATTGTAAATTGTATATAAAAAAATACATTTCCAAGAGCTAGTGGGCGATAAAATATACTTAAGTAAATTTTAAAGCTTAATACATCCAAACAGTGTTATCGTACAAAATTTATTTGCTGAAACCACAACAGAGATCTTTTAAAATTAAAGAATTAACACACACAAAGTTTCTAGGCGTAACCATAGACGCAAATTTAAACTGGAAAATGCAAGTGGAAAATCTATCAATTAAAATAAATAAATTTGTGTATGCTCTTAGACAGATAAAAAATATTACTAATATTAAAACTGCTGTAATTTCCTACTCTGCGTACGTTGAATCAGTGCTGCGTTATGGCTTAGTTATGTGGGGAAATAGTACTGAAGTGGATAGAGCTTTCGTATCACAAAAAAAGTGCATCAGAGCAATGTGCGGACTGCAGATGGATGAATCGTGTCAACCATACTTTAAAAACCTTGGCTTGTTACCGTTTCCGTCCTTATATATATACGAAACTTGCATGTTCGTTAGAAAGAACTTACATTTATTTACCACCGCAAATGACATAAATCCACGCAATAGAAGAGATCCACATAGATTAGTATTATATGACATTCCCCGATCTACTAAATACAACAAAAACTGCTTAGCTATGTGTGTTCGCATCTATAATAAGTTACCCAAACAAATAAAAACATTAAATTTAAGACTCTTTAAAGTTAAGTTACATGCATGGCTACTAGATAATAGTTTTTATAGTATTAAGACGTTTCTTCAATAGACTACGTTTTCGTAGTCTATTGAAGCTTTTGCATGCTAGTTTATATTAGCGAAACATGTATGTGCTCTAAAAATGATAAAATGTAAGATCTTTGTATACCATGTTTAAAGCAAATAAATATATTATTATTATTATTATTATTATTTCAATGCTGATAAAAGAACATTGACCCCAAACAGGGTCACTGTTGTTAATCTTTCTTTAGTTAATTCTTCACTGAGTCTGAAAGTTTACATTTCTCTTTTAATAGACGCTTCCTTCAATTGTAAACAGGATGATGTATATTCCTTAACTCGCTCAACGCTCATTAAAGATCATTAATGATAATAAACACGTCAAAGTTTGTGTATTTATACAATTTTATACTCATTACAATACTAATATACCTACATCTTTTGATGAACAATGCTGTCTAGAGTTCGAACTAATACAGATCAGATCATGGAGTCAATACGTTCATAAATTTGGCGTCGCAATCTTTCAAAATCTAGGAAGTTCTGGCCTTTTTTCTTTGATTGGGACTAATCCCACCCACACCCCCATCTCATTGTAACTCATGTACACCAAGATCAACAGCAGTGACCCCACGAACACACCGAGTTATGATACTCGGGAAGTCCCAGGAAAAAAATTAACTGTCTTGGATCCCGCAAAGAAATTAATCAGAAGAAAAAACAGGAGGAGTTGGAAATATGATAAGTCCTGGCCTATTGGTAAGTTCTGGCCTATTGCGCAATTTGCTCCCTTAGTCGTCTCTTACGACACCCACGGGGTGAATAGGGGTGGTGATACTCTGTATTCTTAATTCATCACCCACACGGACAGCAAAAAATTTCAAAAGAACAAAAAACATATTTTACGAAGAAGTAATAACAAAACTTTAATCCGGTGGATCGTATATCGGCCAATTTTTGTTTGGTTGAGTAAAATTAAAAACACTAGTTTTCGCGCTGCGCCTAATACAAAATATTTTAAGGAACGAACCGTATATCGTGACTGAAGCATTTTACAACAATTTACAGCCATCAACTTGTATAGTTCTAGATATGGTAATCGTGTATTCTTAAATTAGTTAATGCCAAAATGCCAATGACCTTTCCTCGGACCCACAAATAAGTACGACGCCTAGAACAGCTAGTATTTCCGACTAATTTCGCCATTATGAACGGAAATGTAACTACTTATATAAAAACACCAAAACTAAATAGACAATTATAAAAGCATCTATATTTATTGTGTGAGGAACAGTACTTAGAATTCACAAGTGCCTTCTCTTAAGATAAGACTGATGGAATGTCACGTTTAAGTCTTTTCGAAATCCAGCAACGTTTATCGTGTTTATTCTTTGATATCATTGGTTTTCAAATGTTTGGCCACAGCTGTACACTGAATTGCTTTTAATAAAAGTGAAACTTTTGTGCTATATAAAATGAAATGGTTACGTAAGGTGGATATATAGTTGCTTCTATTAAGACTGGCTGTCTAACACCACAAAAGAAATTGCCTACTGTAGAATATCCCGCGATCGCTTACAGATTAAAATTTAGTCTCGAGGTCTATACCTCTTTTGTTGTATTAAAAGCTTTTGTGCCGAACTTTTGCTCATACAACTTTTTATTTTTTATTGGTTTTGTAACCGGTTGTACTGGTTTAATTGATCGGCTCTTGGAAATTCAATTATCATAAGTTTGATTTCCTTTTATGGTTATACCAAATCAATATTTGGCAAACTTGAGGCCGGCTCGACCGGGGCGGTACTACCCTCGCACAGAAAATCAACGTAAAATGACAGCGATCATGCTGTCGTGTTTCGTTGGTGAGTGCAAGACCGGAGACCCAATGATGCGAAACCATTACTAGCCCGCCATGGTGTGGGTCACCATGCTGCATTGTTGCATTGTCTGCGTTCGCAGTATGGTGACCATCACTCTTGGATTCTGCTATTATCAGGCAGAGTAGAGTCATTATGGCAAGGCCAAACATAAAAAAAAAAAAAAAAATTACAAATTGTTTTGCCGTTCAGATCGAAATATGACTGGTAAGGTAATCGAAATTGTATCTAAAGTATTTTTTTTTTTGTTGTTATGGACAAAGTATTACAGTACATATTTTACATAGATCATAACCACTCGCTTAAACCGTGTAGGTTTTTATGCGAGAGGGGTTCGCTCACTTAACACGCTATTATTATTATTATCCCTACATTACAATCTATTCCAGGATGTGCTTGAAGTCTACCTGTGGCAAGAAATATTCTTTTATATTTTTCTTTAGGTGAGTTTGGCCTGCGATGCATGCACACACAATCTCATCCGGTAGCTCGTGTAAATGGATTTCTGAATCTGGAATAAAGTTAAGTTCCAACTACATACTTTCTTAACTATTTGTTATGAAATATTTGAAGGTTTCTGTTTTTAGGATTTCCTGCAGGTCAGTGTTTAGAAAATAGGCAATAAATATATCCTTGCTCAATTAAGAATTTATTCGTATTGGTATTGCATTGCATTGGGTTGCTCGAATATTGCGTGTGTCTCAGTCATATCTAAGACACTAACCAAAATAATATTTTTAGACCATCCTTGACTTGGTCTCCTTGACCTTCATTAACTTTTCTGAAAGCTGTCAAGCACTTGCCAATTTGAGTTGCATTTTACGGTAGGCTGCGATTTGATTTACGTTGGACATATTTGATCAGTTAGCCATGAGCAAATATCTCATCAGTTCCAAAGTATTGTTCTTCTTTTTGATAATGTGTCTTATTATTTATAAAAACTAGTAACATAAATATGGATCCAGGATACGGAAGCTAGCATAGCCAAGATCTGCATAACGTGGCCATGATTGGTTCTTCATAACCCAATCGTCGAACTGTCAGTATTTGGTTATAATAAAGCCGCCCTTGAAATAAAGGTTCAGCATGCTATAATATCGATCCTCACCATCCCGCCACAGTTACTTGCTGTTGGTTACTTTAGTGTCACGCGAGCTTTTGGTACAAGAATTGTGCTGAAAGTGTCCAGCATATAAATGTGTGTGACTCAATATGACCCAGTGATGTAATATTAGTGAATACAATGGCCGTGATGAGAAAACGACGGAAATATAAAAATGTAGGCTGTTTGTTTCGATGATTAAATGTGTGAAGATTACAAGTTCCAAATTCAAATACTGAAAGCATTGAATGTGTTGAAGCTGTTGGTGACGTGATAATATTTTTTATCACAGCCTTAAGAGCATTACGAAAAGCTCTAAAGTTCTTTAGTTATGTGTCGGTTGAGTGTGGGTATCGAAACTTGATAATGATTCAAGGAATAAATTAACCACACAGCCTAGAAACTGATTTCTGGTTGTGTTGTTTGGAACTATAACTTTAACCTAACCTCCTTACTTCAAATGATTAGTAGCAACTTTTCTGACCCCGATTGGTTGAGTTTTTGAGCTTTGGACTGGTGTAAACAGCGTCTTAATGTTCTTTTATCGCACTTTTAATATATTTTATTAGCTTCACTTGTTTGTTTGTTTATCTGTAACCGGCTTTTAGAAGCGCATGTTTTAGTTTTTTTTAACTAAATTTAATATGCAAGGCATTATTTTCCAGTAGAATGGTTCCCTAAGCACGTCATGGATGGTTGTTAAAGCGAGTAAAATGCTTAATAAAAATATCTTAGTCGTCTATTTAAGTTTCTTTACACTTTACTTTGAATATCTGTAATCATCCTCAGCCCGTTGCAATCCACTGCGGGACATAGGTCTCTCCCAAGGAACACCACATAGCCCATTTATATCTGTAATCTATACAAATAAATAAAATTGAAGTCTCTGTTTGTAATATTAAAATTACCGATTTTTAATAAATACATATGTATGTATACACGTTACATATATATACCAAAAATGTATTTTTTTAAATTCTTGTCTGTCTGTCTGTCTGTTTGTTCCGGGTAATTTTCGGAACAGCTGGACCGATTTTGACGGAACTTTCACTGGCAGGTAGCTGATGATTCAGGGAGTAACTTAGGTTACTTTTTTAGACTAACTTTGTCCCACGGCATTACTCGCGCTACGACGATAACCGCGGGTAACACTGCGAGGTTCAGCTAGTAAATCATAAAAATGACGATAAGAATTAAATCTAAATTCATTTAATTTCTTTTGAAACTGGTGACCTTACACCTTTTCGTATCCACGCATAACAGTTACGACATTCTCAATATCATGCTTGTTAAACAAAACAAATCGTTTAGTAACAAATAGCTACATTTATATATCTTTTAACGACATTTATCAACAAAATGAAAACAAGAAACCCAGTGAAACATTAAAAAACGTACACTTACAGACATCTAATAATACGGGGTTATGATTGTCTATTCGCTTTTTTCCCTAATTGTTTCAAAGAAGCTGTTCGTTTAATACTGATGGTTGTACCACAGTATACGAAAACATGCAGTAGTACGACATCTTTGATCTTGCAAGAAACACCGACAGCGTGTAGACACCGGCGAAACGATGTAAATTAGCTAGGGTTGTCCCAAGGAAACAATGTTTTCATTATAATATATTTACATTATTTTCTCAGTACTATTGTATAAAATATCAGTCACCACCCACTACACCAGCATAGACTTTTTGAATACGTTGATATAACTTTACATTTTTGAGAACTCTTATTTTAGGTGTAATTAATAACTGCCTCGGTGGCGCAGTTGTAGTGAATGCGACTGCCGTGCTTGAGGTCTCGGGTTAAAATCCTGAGTCGGATGAAATGTTTGTGTGATCTACAATATTTGTTTCGGAGTTTGGGTGTTCCTTGTTATATAATATATATTTACTTACAAAAAAATGTATTTATTGTTCTCTAGTACTCTTATCACAAGCTCTGCTTAGCTTGGGACTAGATGCCAAAACAAAAAATAGATTGAGAAGCAGTATTAATGTAGGCACGGCATTTTTCTTTATGTTAAGTTTCATTTAAACTATGTGATGTGAACATTACATACTATACGAACGTATTTTATAATGTATTTTACAAGTTTGTTTGTTTTGCATGTCTCTATCCAATATCTGCATCTGAAAATGACAGTGATAAATAATAATTGACAAGTAATAATTAAATGTACACGTATACTTTGATCAAGGCAACTGCACTTGTCCGAATATGAAGTTTACTATAAATACAATTGATTATATAAAGATACAAAACAAAATAATCTTGGTAACTATTAACTACCGTCAAAAAATTCATTGCTCTGTAATCTCTCTTTACGCAATATAATATCAATACCGAAAAAAAATGACAGTTAGGATATATCTGAAACATAATCCATCTACAATTATTATCAAATTCGAATAAAAGTACAGAAGAATCTATAAAACCTCAGATTACCATCTTGTCCTTTGAATGAGGTTTACGGTTCATTTGAGTAACGCGTAATGGCAATAATTTAATTCTATCATCTAAATTAACTATTGTTTTGTAATATCTATGTTAGATAACTGTTTATTGAATTGATTGATTGAATCGACCCGTTTCTAGTTTTAAAGTTCTCATAGAATGTTATTTGGCTTGGTGGAACTAAATTCATTGGTCTAAATGGACTCTAAACACATTGTTATAAGGTTTTACAACCATTCATAAAACAGCTTAAATGTAAATTGCTACCGACACACCTAACATTAGCTCTGGTTATTTCCTCCTCTAAGTGTGTACAATTAGAAAAGTAGTTTCCAATCGAATGTACAAAATATATTGTCCCTTTGAAAAGCTCAAATTACGCGGCATTCTGCTTCATCTAAATTGTTTCAAACCGATTTCCATGTCGAAAATATTCCTTAATGAGCACACATTCATTCAACTGACGTACTTTTTTCATTTTGCTTAATACATACTTATTAGAAAAGGAAAATAATCAGATTGTCAAGGACATAAGGTAGAAATTGGAATGTTATGTGCTTCCAAAAGAGAGCAAAATGTAAAATTGTCGTGTAGCTTTAAAAATAGTCATCGTCGTTTCCGCCTTTGGGAAACTAGTGATCTTTTGTTCTTTTCACCGGTGACTGGTGACTCAGCTGGTTTTATTATACATGGATGATGTTTTTCCGGACTTATTTTTATATTCGTTTCGTTTGGAATAGAACACAACATACCGGATAGCAATAGCGAAAGGACGGAAACTATATATTTTTTCTTAGCTTACAAGGCTTTCTACTAGTGTGATCTCTATTTTATTTATGTGAGAAAAACTTGCGTATTTGTGTGTCTTTAATATTAGGTTTTGTGTTTTGTAAACGATGGTCTGAATTCGATATAGGATTTTTGTCTGGCTTTGGCTTATCTATAATTTTAGAAAGAAAATGGCCTAGCCATTAAAAAATCATTAGTTCTGTTCTAACCGTTGAACGGTTTCAGCGGGGGATATTTTTAATTTTGACCTGTAAAGCGCATTTTGGTCATGCTATTTTACTACTTCTTGACGATAGTTAGAGTGAGTCGTGCACAAAATATTGTCTCTCTATCCTTTTTGTCTTTAAGTCAACGACTTTTTTCTACTCTGTATTTGTAAACTGCGGTTTCGGTTTACATGTCCATTAAGCTTGACCAAATTGTATCGATATGATAACCAAAAGAAGAACCTCTTATGTAGAATTTAATCAAGGATATACATCGATGTACCGTGACATAAATAGCAATACCAGACCATAACATGCTGACGTCATTTATATGGATTTGTATCTATATATAGTTATTTAACCTGTATGACGTAATTACAGACTGCTTGTTTTTAGGATAACGTAACGTAACGATGCGCCTGTTTGATGCCATCTTCCTCTGGAGATGCAAAAGGAATAGCTTTTATGTTTTAACGTTAAAACGTTTAAACTCGATGCGATGCGATGATAAAAAAAGCAAATATTATGTTTAGCTTAAATATATTTTAGCTTCGGAAATAAAACGGATTGAATTTTAGAGTATAGAACAAAAGTTGAAAGATTGACCACATTTAACTAGATTGAACAATGTATGATAAGTAATATATGTAGGTATATTTTACACAGGAAAATTCCTCGCTATCAGACATTACCGGCCAAAGTTACCTCTCATGATAGTGTAACAACTTTACTATGCCCGTTTCCCCATATTGTGCCAAAACATTTCAACTAGCTTTTATAATCAAAGCATGTAGAAGCATCAATAGGCCGCCATGGTGTGGATCCCCATGCTGCATTGTTGCATGGCGTTCGCAATGGGTATGGTGACCACCATTCTTGGATTCACTTATGCTTTCAATCATGGAAGAGTAGAGTTATTTTGGAAGGCCCATACATAAAAAAAAGAATCATCAGAATCGGTTTATAAACGACGAAGTTATGCGCGAACACACATAAAAAATAACATATACATATACGGTCGAATTGAGAACCTCCTCCTTTTTTTTGAAGTCGGTTAATAACAAATGGAACATCTGCGTCTGTGCATCCCGCACAAGATTCCTTTCGTATCAAATATTTTCTGAAAAACAATACGGTGTAATTGTTTTAAATAATGAATGAGCCAAACAGTACTACTGGATGTATAATATAAACATGTGTAATTGGTATTAAATATCGTAAAATGATTCACTCTCAGGTATAAAGTAAACATTTCATAGTTGTCATGTTTTCATAATTTTTTCATAACAAGTTTAATATCGATTTCGCATATTTATGTTCTCAGATTAAAAATGATTCATGCTTTTTCCTCTTCCAAACCACCAAAAAAAAGGAGCCGTTGAGTGGATATAAGGAAAGAGCACAGATTATATAAAAGTAAAAGTAATTTTAGGACTCTCTTTACACTGAAATTTGTCCAACGTATCATTTCGATGAACGTACATGTAGCCAGTGTATTCAGTATTTGTTATTTGTATTAAATACTGATAACTTTGAAAATTGATATTAAAACAAACACACCAAAATATAAATTTAATTATTTTTAATGACATCTGTGTTTACACCAGATACTTGTCTTGTGTCCTTCATTGCTTGACGTTTATAACTGCGTAAGCTTATTGCTTTACAAGCAGAATCCCGCGGTGTTACCCTTGGTTATCGTCGTACCGCGTCTAACGCCGCGGTACAAAATTATTCCAAAAAAAGTAGCCTAAGTTACTCCCTGGATCATCAGCTACCTGCTAGTGAAAGTCCCGTCAAAGTCGGTCTAGCCGTTCTAGAGATTACCCGGAACCGTGTATATATACATATGCATTTAGTAAAAAGCGGTTATTTTAATATTACAAACAGACACTCCAATTTTTTATTATTTGTATTGTATAGATTTATAACTCTTAAAGTTACAACACACTATAAGTAATTAGCTCTTTTGATGAGCTTGTCGAGAGATAGTTATTACAGATTAAATAAATAGTCTGATTTTGTCGCCTTCAGATGGCGCTTGTTTCCTTGACCTATGTGCGTGCGCTGCCAGACACAGTAGTGCGACCGGCGACTTGTCGGTGTCTAGGTTGTCTTTTTGTCGTGCCGTTTACCCTGCTTAATTATGGGCATGCCAAGTTAGAATGTTAAGAGCGGGTTAGCTAATTTATTGGCATTTAAATAAGGGTTTCTTCTTGTATTGTGATATGCATATGTTAATCAAATGCATAAGCATTCTTATGTAGTATAGAATATAGATTCTATTCTAACACCTGTTGCATTCGTATTCAGTTGGAATTCAGACAAAAACATCACGATTATATGCTCAGCTGATACAAGTTTCCTGTTTTATACACGACTGTGTATTATTGAATGTATAATGTTTTTTTTAGAAATAAGTATTACACGTTCATTGGATAGTTACTACCTAAAGATAGAATCTTTATATACTAACTATCCATTGAACTCTTTTGATTTTTCATCGTTTATTGGGGTCTTCTTTGTGCAAATCCATTTGCAAAACTTCAGTAGTTCGACTATAACTGTAGTGAAAAGAAATGTAAAATGACATTAGTGTTCAAGATCCGTGACAGCAGGTGTACGGTGTTTTCGACAAGACATTTTCTTGGTTCAATAACTAAATCGCTGAATCTTGAAACCAAGCGGCTCTGTAACTCGACTTACAATTGTGTGGCAAGATTCATGAGACAGGTCACCGAGGTCGATTTGAATCCACTATTCTGCTATCAGATCGTAGCATACATTTCCATAAACTGCTTCTATACCCGATTGTGGGCCTCGATATGGTCTCTGGAAAACATTTAGTGATAAATATTAGTTTACTTTCCTGTTAAAGAGATAGCAAAAAGTAATAAAACAATGAATGTCCTAGGTATATAATAGGTAGTAGAGCCACGCTGATTTCAGCACAAAAATCAACGTAAAATGACAGCGATCATGCTGTCATGTTTCGTTGGTGAGTGCGGGACCGGAGGTCCAATGATGCAGAAGCATCACTAGCCCGCCATGGTGTGGGTCACCATGCTGCATTGTTGCATTGTCTGCATTCGCAGTATGGTGACCACCACTCTTGGATTCTGCTTATACTTCCATCAGGCAGAGTAGAGCCATTTTGGCAGGGCCATACATAAAAAAAAACCTGCTTTCTAAGGTGAGGCATGTGCCGAGCAGTGGACTTTTCAAAACTGTTGATGGAAAGCAATGCATTAAGATTGTAAGACAGTAACTATCTAGACCATTTAAAGATCATAACTGTGGCTATTATAATAAGCTCTCGTCAGTTATACAAGATAGTTAAAAATTTAAGGCTATTCTCATAATATAAGTGTCAATGATTCAGTGCCCCTGTGTGTTTTGTGACAATACCTTGTGATGTAAGAAGTGAATGATGGGAATCAAGATGTAATTCGAAGCACAGTTCGCACGGCTACTGGTTCAGACGCTAAGTATATGAAACAGATTAGAGATAGCTTCTAAATTAAACATTGTATATAAATAATCTTTATTAACTAAAAAATTGGAAGTCGGTTCAGATTATGTTTAAACTGAATTTAACCGAGCTTAAAAAAGAAGAAGAAAGAAGTGTTAATGCTTATGATCTATTTAAATAAAAACTACAAATTTTCCCTATTGCAAAAGGGGTGTTAAAATTTTGACATAACTGTGTTTTTGTCTCATAAACGAATGGAACTCATTTGTTTAGATTATAATCAGCTCATTATTTTTATTATGAATTTACTTAACTCTGGTAGATTTGAGTTTGTGTATTGTAATTTTAGTGGTATTTCTATAAATGGTAAAGTTGACCTTAGGTTGTTGACCAGTTTAATCTTAGGTTGATGCTATTGATTGAGAGGGAGAGAGCTAAACTTATTACTCTATTGAGCTACATAAAAATTACCTATTTTTTATGTTGATACGTCAAACGCCACTTATTTAAATTAATCATTCAATCACACACATTTCTTCTTCTGTCTGTCTGATGGACAGCATAAGCAGAATATAAGAATGGTGATCACCATACTCATTGCGAATGCAGACAATGCAGCATGGTGGCCCACACCATGCCGGCTCAGTAATTCTTCTGCATCGTTAGGCCTCCGGCCTCGCACTCACCAACGAAACACGACAGCACGAACGCTGTCATTACTCATTTCATGTTGATTTTCTGTGTGAGGATAGTCGAGCCGGCCCCGTTCGTGTAGGAATCATCGTGGCTCTACTACCTTCAAAAACGGTCATAATTGTCTTAAGAGTATTTGTAGGTCAACGTCTATCTTCTTTTAAATAGCTGATAAAACATTAAATGAGTTTTAAATTGTAATATGAATTATTATTTTAAACCGTTTATTGAAATGGAATGAGCTTGAAATGAGGTTTGAGAACTGTTACTATGAACCGTTTATAAAAATTTAAAAGTTACGGCATATTATTTCTGGTCAGTTTACAATGCTGTTAGTTGTATGAAACTGATAAGTGCCCGTTATAAAGTTAGAGTATTTCGATTATTGGAATTCATTAACAACATAGTACGAATGCGTGTGAATCGATACGATATGAAAAGTGAGAGCTAACGAGGCCACCGCTGGTCGCTTACTAGTGGCCAAAGTCTAACGTCGACCGCTATGTTTCGTCGGTTTTTGTTTCAAATCACCACTTTCAATGTAAATCACTAGTTCCATGGTCAATGAGATGAGAATTTCGTTTCATAAGTTTTGTAACACTTCAATGTGGCAATAAAACCGGTTTGTGTGTATATTGACCAGGATCGTTGATCTCTCTTTTATTTGTTTTATAAAATAGTCGCTTTTGTGAATGGTAGCATAAAACCACACACTAATATTAAACTTAAACAGATTTGAGCATGTTACATACAAGAGTTTAAAGCTCTTGTATGTAACATGCTCAAATACTCTTAGCAAGCGGATAACGCTCTGAAAATCATTCACCGCAAAATACAAAAAGGTTAGAGGCTGTCTTATCTGCTATTCTCTAACTGGGATTCTTAAAAAGTTCTCGTTTTGTCTAGTAGTATCTAGACGTCATTTCTTTACTCGTTGGCATATTTAAGGACTATTAGCTTGAGTGTCGCCTCCACTGTCACTGGTCTAATATTCTGGGGTTGGGTTTTTTAACTGTATTTATTACATTGTTGCTCCTTTACCACTTATAACCCGCAATCAACTTAAAAACGTTGTAAAAACTTTCATTTCAAATATAGTCATCTAGTATACATGGTTAAGAGTCCAGCCGTCGTAAATTGAAAAACCCCGCCATTATAGTTCGTTATTTATAAAGATGGCATGACTGTCTCGTCCAGCCGCACCTGCCCAGCCAAGGCTAACGCGTTCACCCCATTCTGTGACGCAACCTGAACAGGGAGAGTTCAAATGCTCTTTACTTTTGATTATGTAGTTAAGTTTATAGAAGGTATATTGGTATTTATGACTATTACACCACCGATTTGTTAGGTTCCTTCGAATTATCTTATTTCAAGCTGTTTTTTTTTTGTGACATATAGTAAAATCTATTGTTAGTGCTTAATATATTTTTATAATTAAAGTTCCGTGAGATAAAAAGAGACTAGGTATAATAAATAATACGTATTCTAAAAACAATAATTATATTTCGTGTCCTATATATAGTTACCTAATATGAAAGAGATAGTATTACACGATTCCGATATCGTACTAGTGATGAGCTAACTACTTCTGTGACCATTACAAACAATGAACTCATGAATTCCATGTCTAGAGAGTGCTAATCCTAAAATGGTCAGAACTACTCAGAAGAAATAAAGCTTTCGCACGTGTTTATTACATGTTTGGCTGTCCGTGACGTCTGCTCTTAAGCTCTTTTGCACTTTATTTCTTAGTAACGAGAGTCATTTATCTCTTAACGCAGATTAAGAGTGCCACTAATTATAATATTTTCAGTAATAACTTCATGACACTGCTATTCATCAGAGTTCACGCCCACGTTATAATTACCTAGACTAGTTCTTGTGAGATTTGGCATTGAATTTTTTTAATATACAATAATTAAGTAGATTTATATGTTATTTACCTACGGTTAACTTGTTTATCCGTGCACTCTCATTGTTTGGCAATTTTTAGAATATTATACACATAAAAGTTTTAAAGACTAAATTATTGATAGAAACTTCCATCTTACAATAAGAAAAAGTTATTTAATCTTAAAGCTTTTATGTTCAAGACAATATGAGAGCTCTTTAGTAGCCGCTTCATTTTTAAATATTACTTGACCCAAATTTGATCTTGTTTTTGAGCGTATCGGAAAATGAAACATAGTAGTGTGTCAATAGTGCGATATTCACAACGTATTGACACCCGTGTCAATATTAGATCGATCAGTGTGGTGACGAATTGACGGTGTAAATAGATCCTCTATTTATAAAGCTACAACACTTCCAGCCATTGTTACAGATTACTGAAAAAGTACGTTGAATGGCTCACTTTTATCAGCTGGATTAATAAGTAAAATTACAATTACGACAATGTTAAATAAATCACTATTTATTTATTAGAAAAAATGAATCTGTGACGAATCACATTCTTCAAGAGGAACATATTTCAAGCTTCTATCTCGGTGTTATTAGGTAGCACGCAGAACTTAACATGGACAATGGACATGCTATGCTTTTTTATCATCATACCTAATAGAAACTGATAAGTTAGATTACTTGAAGAAGCAGACACAACACAAAAACAAGTCGCGTTTTGTCTTCTTCTCTAATTTATGCTATTATCCCTAAGTCAATTCTGGTAATCAACTAAACAGAATCGTAGAGTAGACGAACAAATAAGTAAACGAATAATCTCAATTGTAATGGCCTTTTAATAAACAAGAACCATATTATATTTCCCAGCTTAATTGTAGTTACGATAATGCGAGTAAACCTGTTAGTCATGACTAGTTTTAAATTTCGTCAGTTGCTAGAGAAACAAAGAAAACGTGTAAATTAGTTGTATATAGTCTTATGTGTAAAGTATTAACAATGAAAACAACATCACTGCCAAACGAAGTATGTTAAATTACTCCGAGAAACCTGTTTATGCTGTGATATTTCTTTTGTTTGACCAATTAAAAGTTCTTGATAAAAGTTCAAGTGAAGAATTTTGTTTCTGATATTTTATTTGTAAACATCACAATTTGAAAATTCTCTATAGGTATACTTGATTTGTAAGTAAAAACTAATTTTATTACTAAACGGAAGTAGAGCAGAAAAATCGAAATCCACTGCTGAAGCTTATTGAGAACCCTGTCAGAATAGGTAATATAAAAATTGTCCTCATACACATTCACATTATTAATAAAAAAAGTCATCCAAGTATTACTGTTCTCGAGTCCTAGTTTCAAAACAGATATTCAAGCAACTTCAGACAAATAGTTTAAATCACATATTGCGAAGTTCCCACGCAGTGAAACCTAGATTTGAGTCTGAAAAGATATTTCATTTTGTTGGACCGGTCGGAATGCTGTTGGGTTTTCTTACAAGAAATAATAGCAGCCCGGAGTATGGAAGATGGTGGTGTTTCTCGCCCGTGCCTCGGAGAGCACGTTAAGCCGTCAGTCCTGGTTGTCATGAATGTCTAAGGCAATCGTTATTGGGAAGTCAGTGCCTTCAAATATACTGACAACTAGTTCAAAAACAAAACTGATTCAGGTAAAACCGGTTGAACTAGTAGCCTACCCCAAATCATGGGTATAATAAAGGTTAAGAAGATGATGAGATGATGTTGGACCGGTTGGCGAATCTTCAACTAAGTTTCCATCTTTGGATTGTTACCTAAACGTTATGTTAGAAACGTTGAACATGTGAAAGTCTACATACGTTCCTTTAATGAAAAAAATGTTTAAAAAGCTTGTTAGATCATTCTGCTTTGGATATACATTCCTAATGACGATCCTTAATAATTGAAAGTTCAAAAGATGTTTCAAAACTCTAAGTCATAATAAATAATAAAAGGAACCAAAACACACGTCTTGGTTGATTTTTTCATTATAAGTTGTTACTTAAAATATAATGTGTATCTAGGTATCATTTTCAATTTGTACTAATCAAGTATTCGACATTGTATCTACGTATGTAAAAACCATAGGTGTCCCGTAATGTCCTTTGTAGCTTTAAAAATGTATATGCACTATAGAAATTCTCCTAAACAAGTAAAAACAAAAAGAAGAGAATAGGCCAATTCTTAAAAAACGTTTTACTTATTTTTCATTATTTTGCTTTCAGGATCAGGAACACCTTAAACCGCCTATAGTTGGAGGCCTTGCGAATGCTGAGCTGTACTGCTTGGCGCTCGCAAACATGTACTCAGACCCCAACTACCACAGCCTAAACCACTGGAATATTCTGCAGACGTTCGCCAGGAAGGGCGTGCACGTGCCCGACCCGCCTGACTGTGCGCTCACTGAAACGGTGCTCATACAAACTAATCCGCTCAAGATGGTAAGTTACCTAAACCTCATATGCATGTAGTTTTCTCCCTATCGTTTACTCAACTATTTTGCTTTTAAGTGTCGTAGAACGATGCTAAATAATAGGCTATAAAACCTCTTAGTGGACTTTGACATTGTGAAAACCTAAAAAAGTATAAACCTCATCAATCAAATAATCCACTTTGGTTTTATCCATTTTACTACCCTTTGGGGCGACGACCCCAAATAATCTTGGGAATAATAAGGGCTAGGAAGATGACCAACCTGTAAAATTAAAAGTTAAGGAGTCGACTCGCTAGGGCATTATATTGGATTCTTGATCGTTCGTATCTTCTATTTTTGAGGAAAATTATTTTCATTGTATAAAACATTAATGTAAAAGTACCTCGAGCTTTTAAAAGTACCCATTAAACTTCCTATCTTCTACACATTAGCAGAATTAAAAATTACAATGCGTGGAATTTTCCATTTTAATCTGTAAATGAAAGGAAAACTCATCCGATTGAAATTCTACGTGTGTATGTGTTCTAGTAAGTAACAAACAAGCAAGTATACATATATCTTGGCCCACTTGGTTGTTCGTAACGGAGTGGCATCTTGTCATTACTAATGCATCGTTGTGGTGTTTACATAGCACACTACACTAATACTACTCGTAGTAGGTACAAAAGATCTTCAATCTTGGCACGTAAGGTGGATCTGGAATGGAGAATTTTAAATAAATAAAATTCAATTGTTAAGGTGCTAAAATGAGTTCAAAAAAAAAAGTGATCTTTAGCCCAGGGCTTCATCTATGTCAATACGTGTTTATTCATTCTGAAAATCTGAACAATATTTATTTTTGTACTTAATTGAATTTAAATATAATTTTAAATGTGGAAGAAGTTGAATCTAGAACACAAGTAGATAATGTTACGTCTCTCTCTTTTTGGCTGTTGCACAATAAGGATATGTTAGATGACTAGCGCTCAACGCGCGTTAACAACTACGTGTAAAAACGCGCGTTAGCATGTGTACTCCTAGAAAGAAATTACATGTAGTTGTAAACGCGCGTTGAACGCTAGTCATCTGAACATGGGCTAAGGCTCTACTTTATCTTATCTATGCAAATATGTAACATCAAAATGCTAAAAGATAAGTAATAATATATTTTTAAACATGTTTTGACGAGATCTTTTAGTAGGTATTTTACAAGTTGAGCATGAGTTAAATACATAATTGCGCTATTGTTCTAGAACACATCAATTTATTGATACATATTAGTTTAGTATTAAATTCTTATCATCATCATCAGCCTACCGCAGTCCACTGCAGGACCTAGGTCTCTTCAATTGCAAGCGAATGGGTTTGATCCTCGGCCCTCATTTATCATAGCTTCGATGGACGATGAATTGATATTCGGTAGTGATACTCACAGGCGCTTATAAAATGGTTAGCAAAAAATGGTTGATCGGTCAAGAGTAGATGTGAATAAAATAGTTTCTTAGTAGTTATATCGGATAGAACTGGTGATTTTGTTTATTCTGTGGTCGAAAAAGTATTTTCCTTTAACGAAAACAATTCTTAAATAGGTACGAGTAAAGCAATGTATGTAAGAATATGGACTTTGTTCTTATTTATGTAGGAATGCCAGTTGAATATTTTATTGCTCGTATCGGTTCCTACGGTACTTATGTTTACCAGCCCCCCTAGCCAAGTCACAAGCTTTCGCTTTTCTGCAATCGTTAACGAATCGCGTTCTCGTGTGTCATTGGCTAATATTTTGTTTTGATCACGTGACTTGATTCCATTTATAAAGTCTTAGCCAAGTTGACGTTTGTTCGTAGTGATGGAATGGAAAGCGATCGTTTCTACAAATTCGATGCGAAACTCCATACAAAAGCTCTCAAAAGCTAGCCAAGTTACACTTTTGACAAACGCAAGCGAAACGATATCCATGCGTTTGAACGTTCATTAAGCGATCAAAAATATTTGGTGATATCGCTTTAGAAATGGCGTCGGTATGATAGATATATAGTCTAAAAGGACCACCAAGAACTATTTTATGTGCTTTACATAATTTTGGACATTTAAAATGCACACTATAAATATGTTGTGGTGCGCTCGTAATGAGGAAGTACGGCTTAGAGGTGGAAAAAGACATATTAATCGTCAGTGCAACGAGACAATCCGCGAAATGCCGGAAACTTTATTTGTGGAGCTATTTTGGCTAGACAAGTCGTCTTTCGAAGCCCTTTGTCAAGAAATCCAAAACAAGACATCGCTAAAGGGAACCAACGAGATTCCCTTAAAAGTTAAGGTAAGTTAATAATCTGTCTTTTTTGTACTATTGACTATTTTAACTTTTCCTTAATGTTTGTGTATTTATAGGTTTTGAGGCATGCTCTTGCTCTTTGATGCTCTTAGTTTCCTAGCCACAGGATCCTATCAGCGAATTGTTGGTGTCCTTCAGCATTGCCCAACGGACAGCTTGTTGGTGCATCAGACAAGTTGTTGATGCTTTGAGAAACCCTGCTGTCGTTGCAAAATGGCTTAGGTTTCCAATAACACAACAAGAAAAAACAGCTATAAAACAAGAGTGTATACCTACTTAACAAACAAACTTAACTATATTTAATTGAATATGTACCATGTGTTAAACATAATTTTATTTTACAAGGTTCCAAAGAAGATTTGGCTTTCCTTATGTAATTGGTTGCATAAATTGTACGCATGTAGCTTTGGTAAAGCCCATTACTGAAGAGCATGTATATTTCAATAGAAAAGGGTATCGTTCACTGAAAGTTCAAATGGTAGATTTATTCTTATTTTTATTTATAGAACAGCATGTATGAGACTATTATGTCACTTCTTAATGTTGATTTGGTTTTCAGATTTGTGATAGTAATATGCTGATTATAAATGTGAATCCAAAGTTCGGTGGAGCTACACATGATTCACATATATGGTCTTCTAGTAGAGCTGAATCATTTATGAGTGAACTTCATCAAAATAGTGAACAATTATGGCTGTTAGGTTGTTGTGTAACAATAAAAATATTTACTATTATTTTTATGTTTCAGCCTTATAAAGTGACTCTACTCAGCCTGATGGAAAGCATACACACAATCCTAGAGCAGTGGTCATTATACTCGTTGCAAATGCAGACAATGCAACAACTCAGCATGGCATCATTTTTGAACCGGCCCATTCATACTAAAATCAGCATGGCTCTATTACCTTAAAGTTCAGTAGTTTTCCTGTGGGTAACTAATTTTTAAACTATTTTTTTCAGGTGACTCTGGATATTCACAACATCCTTGGCTAATGACACCTATTCTCAATGTAGTTCAAGGTTCTAGGGAAGAACTTTATACTGTAAAGTATGTGTGAGCCCGTAACTGCATTGAGGGCTGTTTTGGTTTACTCAAAGCACAGTGGAGATGTTTTCTCAGAGACAGGTTTCTTCATCATCATGCCTATGTAGCTAGCAATATTATAGCTGCATGTTGTGTATTACACAATTTAGCGTTACAAGCTGGCATACCACTACCACAACCACTTTCTGCTACACATGACAATGAAGACAATATAAATTTGCAAGATCCCATACCTGCTATGAATATGCCTAATCAAAGTGAAGTCATTGAAGGAAGAGCCATGCCAAATTCTTTATTAAATAGATTAAAATAACGTTAATTGTTAATGGCTTCGTTATTAAACATTGTCTTTCCTATGTGGGTTATTTTCCCCCGTGATATAATTTTTTTTTTGTGTTGGATAGAAAGAAGAGACTATAAAGATTTTATTTGAATTTTTTTTTATTATAAATAATACTTTTTTTATTTTCTATAAATATATTTGATAATGTACTCAGATGTTAAAACAATCATTAAAAGGCTTTATTATTACAGTGTTTGTTTATTTACCTAGTAGAAACATTACAAAACAATGTATAAATTATGTCATTGACAAAAAATTTATATTACCACTATTTTTAATGTAGGTGAAAGAAAAGATTAGTAATCCGCAACTATCATTACATTAAACAGTTTATGATGATGATGATGATGGTCTCAACTGAGGTAAAATTTCTAAATTTTTTTCTGAAATATCATTGAAACAATTTATAATTATATTCTGTTTATTTAAAATTCTGTTATACAGTGCATTTCAAATTATAATAATTTGTAATGTATCTATCCTTCGCTTCAATTGTCTACTATGTTATTCGCCTCCTTTCCAGTTTCCTCACATCCAGGTTTTTTGCCAGTCTGCCTTTAGTTACAGCCGATGAGTTTCTATGGTCGTGAACTTGCTTGACGTCACTGGCGCTCCCCTTTGAAATGCGAGGGTTGTGCATAGAACTTCTCCAGAGGGAGTGGGGCTGATGTTGCTGAAAAAAACAATTATATTATAAGTAATTAAACTATAAGTTCCTCCCTGCTATTAAATTTTTTGTGATAATCGGTCCACTCATTCTGTAGATTAGTCACAACAAAGAGACTATAAGTAAACATAATCTGGGACAGAGAATGGACAGTGTGGTTGTACAGTCCTACTTCAACAGTCAAACCCGTTAAGGCCAACACCCTCTCTTCGAGAGCAGTAAGCATTTGCCTGCTGCTAGGACCATCACCAGTCCAGTCCTCACCGCTTATTGCTAGGGCTTTTTTTTGGTTTCAGACTTTTAGTTTGCCCACACATATTAGAACATATCTATCTATTAAGCATTCATTACTAGAATAATGTCTCCTTTCACAGGAGAGGCTTATGTCCAACAGTAGACTATTAAAAGCTGTCGAAGATGAGTCAATGAAAATATGTGACTCATTCTGTCAATTTTAAAATGAATTTTATCAACATTATATATTACTTAGGTAGGTATCATGTAATTAATTTATAGATAGTACACAGAAGTTATAGATGTTTGATAGATTAATTTTTATAGTGTGTGTCTATGAAGAAAGTTGTTGTATGTGCTTTGTCTTTTAGAAAACTAAATGTCATAATAGGAAACCATTACATTATATTTTTAATATTAAATAGGCAATAATTATTGCATGTTTGTCGCTTATCATGTCACTATTTGTTTCATACTTTCAAGAGATGAAGTGAGATACTTTTAAACAACAAAGAATAACTAATAATTTACATACCTTTCCATGAATTCCAATAAGACGAGGACTTGTTCTGTCTGGCTCTATCTATAAATTCATTATGTAAGAGGTATCACGTCATTTATTATAAGTTAATCCTTAAGCAGGATCTTCATGTTTCCAAGTCACAATAATGTTAAAACGACATTTCGCACTGTGATATTATAATAAACCATTTACAAATAGATTGTTCTTTATTTTATATACATTTTATCACTTTACAATTCAGCCAACTAAAATTGACAATAAAAATTGTTGATGAACAATGTCAACGTTACCATGACTACCTACTTTAACATTTCTTAGATGGATAGACCATAGACTATATTTTAGGTTTTTTCCACGTAAATTGTAGAACGAGCGATCGAACCATTTGTGTCAACTTGGCTACCAAGTTATCGTTTTCTAAAATTACTTGAGAAAGAGCGTTAACGATTGCAGAAAAACGAACGCTTGTAACTTGGCTAGGGGGGCTGGTATTTGCCATTGATAGCGCGGAATGCTAATCCCACAGATTGCACATCGCACAATTTATTTATGCCTAGAACTGAACGTATTACATTACAATGCATTTTTTTTAATAGATTGTAATGTAATACGTTTATTCAAAATTTTAAGATATATATATATATATAAACCCTATCTTGTGAATCCTCCATTAATGAATTTAACTTTAAAAAGCTTTACAAAATTAAATGTGTTTGTCAATATATTCTTCGAGATAATTGCCAGCAACTAATTTGGTCACTTCCCTTTCGACTTGACTAATACTTGGCGTTGAAATGCTCATTTACATCGAAGGGCTCTATTAAATATACTTGACGTTATTGTTCAGTACGACGATGTGTTTTGTTTCGGGCAGACAATTGAAATGTATGACCATGCATATATAAGAGCGGTCATTACTGTTACACATTCGGTGTCTGCATTGCATGTATCGTCAAAGTGATACACTCAGGAAGGCACAATAAGAGTGACCATTCCCTCGTGTGTTTAGAGTTGCATATATTAAATCCAAAGGGAGTCTAGTCGCTAGGTACCTACTTATTTATTTATTTCAAATTTCATGCCCTTTACACATCGGAGAACTTAACGCACAAGGCATTCTCCTCAAGTCAACCTTAGGATGGTGTAGAAAACTTTAAGGTACACAGAGGGTACATAATGAAAATATGTGTACAATACACACATCATAAATACACACATACGCACATATTTCCATTATATTCGTACACTATGACCATTGCTCATACACTTACCATCAAAAGGAAGAAAGACGCACTATTCGTATCATTTCCTAATATAAAATTCAAATAATTCCAGAGCGCCCATATGTCTGTGATAGAAGCACTAATGGTGCTATACGCGCGGGAAGTGGTAACGATGGACCGGGTGGCGGCAGCGGCCCAGCGATTCGGTGGTACGGCGCCACAAGTACAGCACCACGAGGACGGGATACTGGCTTGGATCAACTCCGCCTGCGCCGCGCTAAATAGGGCCGAGGTACGTTTTAAGTGTACATTTAACAAGAAGCCTCTTTGCCCTTATTATCGTGTATAGAAGATTATTTAAGTCTAGTTTTATTCTGTATGTAATATTTATCATGTGCTTTCATATACTTCGTTTTCGCAGTATGCCCAGTTTCTTTAAAAATATCAATATTTATATAATTTGTAACAGGACAGGACATTTAGCATCATTTTTTAACGAACGTTTATGACATTCTTTGGTAATTTCTTACTAGCTATTGTCAGGTTTTTACTTTCTGCACATAAAAATTTCATCACTGCATTCTTGGTACGGGAGCTAGCAACGTTTGAAAAGTAAGAATTTTAGGTCTGCTGATTTTGTGATATGTCGTCCTTCTTGCACTTTCGGTTAGAGTCTGGGCTATCTGGCTGGCGGCAGCGGTTGCGTTCATTAGTGCGCATCCTACCTGTCCAGGTAATAATCCTGGATTTTAAAAACATTTTAGTAGGCGTAATTTTGATTTTTTTGTTTTTAAATAAGTCTACCTGACATACTTTTTTTATTGCCAGACATTTTTGACACTGCTAACTATGTGCCATACGCGATTTTTTATTTTTTTTTTATAAAAATGTCAAAGTATTTTATAATGTCTGTAATTTTAATATGATGTTATTTAAAGATAATAAAAACTTAAAATAAATTTGCCAGACATTAATTCGATTGTTAAGTCTTGAATTAAAATTAAAAAGTCATGAAAAGTATTGCAGTATAATGCTAGTAGTCTGAGAGAGACAGTTGCAGAATAAGTCGAGAATGATACAGGGAACCATTACGAAAGTAAATTACTTTTCACTTTTTTTTTTTTGGCCAAGTCAAAATGACTCTACTCTGCCTGATGGAAAGCATAAGCAGAATCCAAGAGTGGTGGTCACCATACTGCGAATGCACACATGGGTGTGACCCACACCATGGCGGGCTAGTGATGCTTCTGCATCATTGGGCCTCCGGTCTCGCACTCACCAACGAAACACGACAGCATGATCGCTGTCATTTTACGTTGATTTTCTGTGCGAGGGTAGTACCGCCCCGGTCGAGCCGGCCCGTTCGTGCTGAAATCAGCGTGGCTCTACTACCTTGAAAACTGTGCACTGTGCATATAATAAAAAAAATATATAATAATAATAATAATATTCATTCTAGTCACAGAAAGTTTAAAAAAAAATTAAGCATAAAAAGGAATATAAAATTAGATTAAAATGAAAAAAAAAACACTTTTAATTTAAACTGTTCTGATAACTAAATGTAAATTACAAATAATTAATATAAAGTTTTTCAAGTTGTTTCAGCCTATAGTAACGTCACAAAAAAAGAGGCATCTTCATTCATCATCATCATCATCGTCGCTGTCTTTGTCAGTGTCATTCATATCATCTTCTTGAGAACTTTCGTTATCTTCTAAAACTCTATCATCTGTAACATAAAAAAAATAAACAGTGTAATTCTTCTTGTTTGTTATAAAACATTTTAGTTATTATTGATAAATATTCCATTTCACACTTACTTTGAACAATAATATCTGCAACTGGGGATGGTAATTGATCTCCCAAAAACCAGACAAAATCATGTTTGTCACCGTTAATGGTCTAACCGAAAGTCATTGGAGATAAAGATGTTAGATGTTTTGAGTGAGCATTTCTCTAAATTTTCGTCACGTAACGAACTCTCAATAAATGCTGTTGCAATCCCGCTTTACAGGGTGGCAAACTGGATGAGACAAAGTTTCGAAATTTTTTGTCGAAGTTCTCATCTGATTTTTAGACTTAAACGTACTTGAAAATAAATGAAATCGAACATCATTAACATTGGAACAATTTTTAACTCCGTACATTTGACAAATAAATTTCTCCAGCGTTACAAACGTAGTTTCAAGTACTTCTTCGTCATCCGTAATTATATTATCAAAAGTTAACTGGTATTCTTTAGAATTTTCTAATATTTTAAAAGGCTTAACTTTGCCTTTTCTAAAAAAAGCTGGCGTGTAATCACATCCGGTTATTGCGTAGAAGCATGGTAAAGCTTTGCATAAAGAGTAAATACAATAATATACTTATACAATACTTTTCATGACTTTTTAATTTTAATTCAAGACTTAACAATCGAATTAATGTCTGGCAAATTTATTTTAAGTTTTTATTATCTTTAAATAACATAATATTAAAGTTACAGACATTATAAAATACTTTGAATTTTTTATAAAAAGAAATTATAAAATCGCGTATGGCACACAGTTAGCATTGTCAAAAATGTCTGGCAATAAAAAAAGTATGTCAGGTAGACTTATTTAAAAACAAAAAATTAAAAATTACGCCTTCTAAAATGTTTTTAAAATCCAGGATTATTACCTGGACAGGTAGGATGCGCACTAATGAACGCAACCGCTACCGCCAGCCAGATAGCCCAGACTCTAACCGAAAGTGCAAGAAGGACGACATATCACAAAATCAGCTGACCTAAAATTCTTTCTCGAAAACGTTGCTAGCTCCTATACTATCTGCTCATCATTCCACGATAATCTTCTTCTACTCAATAATATATGAATACGAATCTTTGCCCATACTAGTCACACCACATCTTAAAATATTCATTTCAAACACTTTCAGATGTGTTTATATTCAGACTACAGGTCTAATGATACTTCTATAATTCCTATACCTAGCTGTTATTTCTGTATATTTAATTGCCAATTTTATCAGTGTGTCAATATTTTCTATGTAACATCAATATAATCAAATATTAGTCAGCCTTTACTGAGTACGCCAGATAAGTCTTATTACATATCAGTTTGGATAAACAATAACAAGTAGTTGTTGATTACAGGAGGACGCATCATCGCACGTTCCGATGCTGAAGAGCCTCCAAGAAGTTTGCGACGGCACCGCGCTGGCGGCGTTGATCTCGTTCTACTGCCCCGAAGCTTTACCTCGCACGGCCGTGCGCGTGGGCCGCATGGCCTCCATACAGGACTGTTTGCACAATCTCATGCTTGTTTACGACTTCTGTCGCACCGCACTACCGCACAATGTGTTTCATATGCTGCCCGAGGACGTCACATATATGCGAGGGTGTGTAATGTGTATACTTCAACTATAAATGTTAATAGCCGTGATAAACAAATATTCAATAACTGGTAGCTACTATTTACGATATGAGGATAAAATATCACTAAATGCTGATTATTGACGTTTAGCCGTAAGCGTTATCATTTATCAACCAATAATATTTTACCTACGGTCCAATGGACTGCAACTTGTGGACCACACGATAAATGATAATATCTAGCATATCTAGAATGTAAATAAAGATATTCACAGGTCTTTTTTTGCCGGTTTCAGGTCAATGCGACAAAACTTAGTAGCAATGCTCGCCGATCTCTTCAATATGCTAGAAGTTCATCCTGTCAAATCTGTCAAATATCCAGGAAGCGGTGAGTTCTCAACACCTAACGTTCATCCCGTCCATCCTAATGTTATCCCTCGTATTGCATGCTAAATAGTTATGGGAGTATGTGGTCATAATATCAAAAGATTCTTTGCCTAATAATAATAAATTTTAAAAGTAATCCGCCTCGGATACGATCGTATAACGCTTAATTTTATTTATCGGCAACACTGAAGTTCTAGACACATTATGGGGTTCACACGTTATCTCATCAACAGATACGTCGACACCTATGTATCCAAAACTTTATAATTATTATATTTACCATAACATACACTTTATTTATATAGTGAAATGTGTGCGAGGGAGGTAAGTTCGTACCGATTCAAATCAAACGAGCGCTTCGCCGAATGAAAAATCTGTTTCTAATCTTTGTCACCCTGTCTCGCTTTGCTCAGACTGGCATTGCATTATATGGGATGCGTTTCACGTGCACAAATCGATTATTGGTATATGTATGTGAGGTGTGGAGAGAGGTAAGGGCGGGGCGTGGGGGGGGGGAGGGTGAGGTGAGATAGGGTTGAGCTGAGCTGAGGTGGTGTCCGCAGAGGAGGTCGGGTGCAATGCGTTCGGCGTGCGGCACAAGCGCTGTCTGCCGCCGCCGCCGCCCGCCGCCATCCCCGAGCTTCGCGCCGAGCGGCCCGGCCTCGACGCGCACCTGCTGCCCTTCGCAGGTACAGCGCCTGCACCTGCACACCTGCACCTGGCCCGACCAGGCAACCTGTGCGCTGTTCACGGGGAAGGTTACGTTCGCACACCTCTCGCCCGCTAGATACCAAACGTATACGAGATATCAATTTAGATCTTATTCATTTGCAGGAATAAGTTTATGATTTAAAATTATCTGTTTGGGCTTAGACCTTGAAGTTGCTGTTTTAAACAAGTTGTTTCTTTAAAAAAATGCAACTAGAACTAATAATTTTTCTTAGAAAGTGATCAATATTTCCCTATATTCCTATTTAACTTATTTTACTTTAGTGCACAAAAACCTTTTTTTTTCAAGTTTCATAATTGAATTTTTTCTATTCAGTATCTAAGTTTTTCTTTCAGTATGTGAATAAAAATGAAAACTTTAATAAAATTATAATAAATGCCAGTTTTAATAGCTGAGCTGAGGGAGGGATATGAAAGTGACTAAAAAAATTACATCCAGCCTGCCTGAATGTACTTTTTTCTATTTAGAACAGTAATTTCATACTTTATCTTCTAATATTTCGAAGGTATCTTACGGGCGGGAACACAGAGTCACTAAAAAATATTATACCTCACACATCTGTATCAATGAAATGTGTCACACGTTATAAAGTTCTTTGAAATTGTTTAGTGTGCACCAGCCTTCCCCGACGAAAATTTTAGTGTTTTGTTTCGTTCTGTTCTGTTGTTTCTTTGTGTGTGTGTGTGTCTTGTGTCCGTATTTATTTGTAATACATGTATTTCAGTGGAATGTCTGTATGTGTTTTAGGGTACAACTCTAAATATAAATTTGTTTACATATTTATCTCATTCACATAATACGCTTTATATTAATATAGTTAAGGTTTACATTGGTCTGGTTTTTACACGCTTTCTTATGGCGCTTCGCATGGGGTTAAAAGCTTTATCGACACTTGATGCTTCTAAAGGCACCTGGAGTTGATGACATTATGTCCTCAGGCTCCCGGTTATGACGTCATATAAATAGCAACATATAGTACACAATTTGTCTTCATTACGCTATATATGTATGTGTTCAAGCGAACATTGATATTATTGCTTGCTCGGTAGCCTAGCTTCGCTTGTGTGCTTTTATGTTGGTATATTAGTACAAAGTCATTATTTCTTGTTCTTATAAACAGTTGTAGAGTTATGTAAGTTACTTTTTTATTCATTGATAGTATTTTTTAAAACAAATTTTATCTTCATTAAAATTTTCAATCTTCACGGGAACTTTTTTTAAATGTTTACGAACACTATGTAGTTTCTTCATAAGTTAAAGACAATATGTTAAGTTAATCTATAGCACCTTTTTCAAAACATGTAAAATTTCGTGACTGTAAATATCAATGTATAATTATATGTATCGTTTGGTCATGTTGATTAGAGATGAAGTGTAAGTGTAGTAGAAGGAAGGAGTAGCTAAAGTATCATGTGCACAGTTCCCCGCTCCCCGTCGGCGCTGAGCGCGCGCGGGCGCGGCACGGGCCGCTCCGCCAGCTCCACGCCCGAGCGCCGCAGCGCCAGCCCCGCCGGCCCCGCCAGCCCCGCCGGCCCCGCGCGGGACGAGTTCGTCGTGCATCGCCAGAAGCAGATCACCACCCTCGCCGCCATGGTCCGGAGGGACGACGATGGTGACTATGTTTCCCTGTTATCTCTAGTAATTATTTCATGAAAAGGGACGGAAATGTGTAACAGCTCTTTCGGCTTTACTCACCTTTATTGGTCAAGAAATTAAGGATGACATGATTGACGTGATGACGGTATTAGACCACCTCCCTCACATTAGGCATCCTCGTTTCTTAAGCGCATGAGCGACATAAAGTGTGTCAATGTAGGTTCAGTTTTAAATGTCAGATTCTATGAATTGTCATATGGAGAATATTTAATAATAAAAAATGAATGTAGTTTAGTACAAATATAACGAGTTCAGTGCTATGTTTGGTTTAATTTATATTACGTATATAGTCATGGGAAGCTGTTGAATATGGCCAGCACGGTACCTATTTTCGTGGCACTCTGGCGGAGAGTTGTATCCAGCATTGGACGTCTTTTCAGTCTAAAGACATGAATATAATTCCGTACAAACGGTTAATAATAAAAATAAGGAATATAAAAGTGACGCTAATTGTAAATTACAATTTTTTTTTGACCAGACCAGACCATGTAGTGTCCGGGTCATGCCGCGACCGGTGTCTTTTATTAATGAACGGGCTCAGGTAGAAAACGAATGATGCACAATAGAATACAAAGCGTATGTAAGTCCAGGCCAGCACAAGGCACGAGCCGGTGTATGCAATGTGAATGGTTGTGAACTGGTGTGGTGTGGCAGGTGCGGAGGGCCCGCTGACGGCGGCGGGTCGCCCGTCCAAGTGGGCGGACTCGCGCGACGCCACGTACGCGGGCCGGCGCTCGCGGCGCAGCTCCGTGTCGGACGACTCGCAGCTCACGGTGGAGAACTTCGGCGGCTCGCAGGACCGCCTGCACTTCGCCGGCCGCAACCCCGAGAAGGAGCTCGCCACGCTCGCCAACGTGCGCAAGATCTCCGCACCCTCCGGTCTGTACCGCGCCCGTACCCTGTACTACACACACAGTTTTATATTTGGGTATATTGGCTACAAATTATAGTCCTGGATCCCATATACCAATGTGTTGATCGGACTTGGACAGATATTAGGCGTCGAAGTCCGATCGACTCGTTGTGAACCCAGGATGTGAATAAATTTAGATCAGTTGGACTCCTTTAATGTACTTAAGAACTAGTATCAAACTTAAATTACTCATTTAAAAATTTGCCCGCAGGTCCACTCGACTATAACCCGCCTTTACGATCCTCGAGACAAGACATTCGTGGTTCAATACAATTTCTACACGGAGACTATCAAAATGGTGCTGAAAACGAGCGACAAAAGGTAGAAAGGCAGCATTCACAAACCGACAGCGAACCTTTCTATCCCATGAGACGACAATTGAGCAGCGACACCATCACTCTGAGCGAAAGGTCACAGAACTTCGGGTTCAGTGCGAAAGGCGGAGGGGACGGGTTCTACCTCAACGACAGAGATTCGACAGACGGTGACGCCATCAAAACTTCCTTCGCCGACCTTAACAAAATCAGGAGTAACGGTGACCAGACAGGTTTGTTTTTTGCTATGCGCTTTTTGGGAGAACAACTTGATTAATGTACTAAATACAAATTTATATAATTACACGTTAAATGACAGCCACACATTAAGGATCTCACCACTGACAATATTCAACTTCAATTTTCGAAAAATATGAATCAAAACGATCGTAATACATAAAAACGCGTGTCGTGGACTGACCTATTCAGATACAAGTTGTTACCTCATTTCTTAGCTTGTGATTAGCTTTTTTGTATTTGGCGGCACATCAAAATTTTGGCCTTTACGCTTTGAATGTTCGCATCTAGCTTTGATCTAACAGCACAATATAATTGGCGAAACATTTTTCTGGCTGATGATAAATGCATTTTCCAACACTAACTTTGTGTGCGTTTCGTCCATTATAGTCGTGTGTATATAGGACCACATATTCCCAAATTCCAAATTCTAAATTGTCTCGGTTCCTTGTAGCTGCGGTGTATATCGTCAGTGATGACGTCACGCTACATGTGTCTGCTTGGCTCGTAGGTATACAGTCGGCGCTGAGCCAGGACGAGCCGCTGGAGAGGCGGAAGAGCACAACGTTCGTGACGCCTCCACCCAACACCACCACGTGGCAGCAACAGTTTATGCAACAAGAAAATCATCCAAGTTTGTATAACTATTCACTTAGTTCAACTATGAGCTAAGAAGCCTAAGTTCCATAAACAAAATTCCTGACCTTTTTGAAATATTCATCGTTCTCTCGTATTCTTTTTTAAAAATACTACTCTAGTATAGGGGTTTGTTTTTCTCTATAATTTCATCAAAATCAAAAATAATAACTAGGTAGTATGGTGAGGGTTTGTCGCCGACGAGTAACTCCTGTTAATAAAGAAAAAAATTAATAATGGGTATCCATTATTTTCTCAATTATAATTTTATTATATCTAGAAGAAAACAGCTAAGGTTGCAAATATATTAGAATAAAATAAAAGTCAAAAAACTATAACATAAGTACGTAAATAATTTACATAAAGTTTTATATAGCCTTTATCATTCAGGCCATTACATACATTGACTGCCAAGAATATTACCTAAATGAGATTTAATAATATATGATATAATAATAATTTACTTGCATTGTTTCTTATAAACAGTCTCGCATGCTTCAGATGGTGAAGATCTAACAGACGAATCAACGACATCAGCGAGCGGAGGTCAAATGGCGGCTCAACTGAACAACATACGACTCAAGCTGGAAGAGAAGCGGCGACGCATCGAAAAGGAGAAGATACGAATGGAGATGGCGGTGAACAGGCAACGGCAACAGTTGGGCCAACAGGCCTTTCTACAGGCTGTTACGAGGGTGAGTTCTGTGTGTTCACAAACTATATATTTGGAGGGCTGATGAGGAATTCTCATTGATTTGGTAAAGGAAAATCGAACTGTTTTGTTGGTTTCAATTATAGAGGAACAAGTATCCTTCATTTGTTTATAATAAAAATAATTATGTACTATACAAAACAATTATATTACACTAGAAAATCTAAAGGGGATATATATATCTTGCATGTTTTTAGATTTTAACAAAAATAAACTTGTGTATGTTTCTGGGGGTGCAGTAAATGTTCCTACAATATTAACAAAAGATAGCTTCACTTCACAAAGTTTGTAATAAAGATGATGAGAATCCAAATTTCTTGGAATATGCCTGTGTATATTATTCTTGAGTTGAAAGGCATTTAACAGTAATACAAAGTAATATAAGGTTCAAAAGTTTATTTGGCTTAAACTTGTTTTATATGAATTAATTATCTGTGGTGTTACGAACACGTTACTACTGATCAATGTAAAAATTCATATCAATCCAAGAGAAAACTTGGTGTCATTTATGTTTGTGTTTGACAGTCTGCCTATTGCGATAGTAGTATTTAAGAGTGTGAGTGAATAGTTTGATCTAGATTGTTTTAGTTTGTGAGATGTTTGATAAGTATTCTAAATAGTGTTAAAATTAATAACTAGTAGTACTACGTAAATTTTAAACTATATCTAATAAATTAGTAGTGAAAAAACAAATATTAACAGTCTATCAGTATAACATAATTAAAGAAAATTAAATAAAATGTCTCTGATACTGAAGGGTCATAACAGTCTACTTACACTTACAGAACGTATTTTATACAGTTTTATGTAATAAAATGCGTCCTGATTCGCACAGAGTTACTAACATTATGTTCCTCTTTGTTTTCTAATATTACCGACAAATATAAAAATTTAATTTTTCTTTCCATTTCATTAGGATGCATATTTGCAATACCAGTTGGCCTCTTTGGTGAGTGCCGGTTTCGGAGAGCCCTATTCCGTTTAGTTTAGACTCTTTTGATAATTATTTTTTTCTATTACCATTTCGTTCTTTCGTTTTGTGACATTTTATTTACATATACACGCTTACACGGCTTATTCAATACATAACATTGAACCATAAATTTTTTAGTGTCTGAAAGTAACCTTAAATAAACATATTTTTTGTTATTTTTAAACATATGCATTATAAATTCTTAATTAAGATAATAATTGCTTAAAAATAAACGGTAGTTACGAGTTGCGCCTTCTCGACTTTCTAATAGATGCAGCTTTTTTTCTAAAGTCATTAATGTATCAAGTTCATGAATATTTTGCAATGCAATCATTTTTATTGAATATTTGGCGCTTAAATTTCTAATAAATTTAAAATGTATAAAATTATTTCATACCATAAGACGAGAACCCCGTCCATGTCACTATTGAGTCACGTTTGTTCTGAATAAGCACTTGTTTATTTTTAGGAACAAAAAGAATACATTAATTTACACTATCTGTTGGCATGTGTACCCGTTGGTTGGCGTATATTGCACCCCCTCGTCCTATTATTTCCTAAAACTCCTAATGACCTTCCGTATTGCGGATTTACTAATATTTTTTAACCATGAACACATATAGATAAATCACCTAAATAGTTTAATTTCGTTCTTTAGAACCAGAAATGATGTCAAATAAATTTCACAATATTATAAGATCCCCATACCATGGAATGTCTGTAAGAGATTGCCTTCGAGCGATAAGGCCCCCCCTTTTAACCTCCTAATTTTAAGATATCGTTGTAATTAAACTGGTGTACGATAACTGAAAGCGATATAACTTTATTATTAGGATAACATTATAGGACCCAATCAAAAGATAAAATGACTTTTTCTAGACAGAGTTTATTCGCCCCCGATTCAATTTTAAAGTGCGCTCATCTCTACTCCTTAAACTACGTCAAGATTCTTGCCTAGTTAGCTTCAGACGATGTCTTTTGAAAACACTACTTTATTGACACTTGGACTTACCACTCAAATCCGCTTTTTCAATAATTGATTACTCTCTCTCACACACACACACACTCACCGATAATCATCAGTTTTTAGAAACGAATGAGTAATCAATTCCTTTTTTTTCGTCTGTTATTAGTAATCATTTTCCTCAGTAGTAAACAGGTGTCACCAAATTACCATCACACAGTTTTTTTTCCTTGAAATATTTATTTGTCACAATATACACCAACCAACACGTAGCATGCACTAGCATGTTTCGCGTAACATGCGTTGCAACGTTTGTGTTACGGTGGAGGTTGCACGTGCGTGTTGCAGGGCAAGGGAGCGCGGACGCCGGCCGATGACGAACCGAAACAGGAGCCGACGCCGCAACAGGTAATGTATCATGAATGAAGTTACAGCAAGAATACATGGAGATCTGCAGTAACGATATTCGACGCCACTTGAAACTAGCTATTACTTACTGCTTCTTTCGCGTGATTATTTCTTGTTTCATTATTTTAACTTTCAAAATAACGAATCATTTATTAGTGGGAGCTTACAAGCTACAACATATCAATAGTAAAAATATCAGCAGCTAAAATTTCAAATTTGTAGCCCTAACAGTTTAAGCTCTGCCTTGATGTATCCAGTCAGTGAGGGCAAATAATTTGATATGCATAGATTACTTATACTGTAATAATGAATCGTGGGATATTTTTATTATATATTTACCACATATTTGGCTCGGTGATGGTGTAGAATAGATAGCTTTATGTCATATGAATTGTGTGTGTCTTGCTTCTTGTAATCATTTGTAAATCCCGATGTTCCATGTGAATAGAATAACTTTTGAGCGACATACACACATCTGATAATGATTTTCTTCTTTTCGTAGGACTCCATAGATTTTCCCATGGTATTGTTGCCATAATCTAATTCATAACGGTATTAACTTAAAACATAGGTTTAAATTAGACTTAATTTGGGTTGAGGAGTATTCAAAATTTAACTAACGAATGACGTTGTTAATTGGCATGAGTCTGATGTGATAATTTCTGCATGCAAAACCACTACGCAATGTTTTATCGAAGTATGGAGTCTATTTAGGCGAACTTTACAAATATTTCTTATGTTTTACTGTCAAATTGTGAGAGGTTTAAGGTTCTCAATTTGTACAGAGACTGTTACTGGAGCGGCTTCAGCGATAAGAATAATAATTAATTCGATTAATTATTTATTTTTAAACTAGAACAATGAATTGAATATAAAATATCATTTAATTATTTGAATATATTCTTTCTTGATAAAATGCTTAAAAACGTTTAATTTATTTTATACAAATGAAGACCAACACAAGTTAATTAGCATCTAAGCCCTAATTCTGTTTCTAATGTGTGACGCCTTTTCTAGGACATGGTGGTGGAAGCTCCAAGTCAGAGAGACGCGGTAGACAACGCTGTGTTAGAACAATATCAACAATCAATAGCCAAGTAAGACAATTTCCATTCCATCCATCAGTCTCTTTATTTATTTTCTTCTTAAGAGAAGAGATGCAAAAATAAGTTTTTGATGTTGTAACATTTTTATATACCAGTAAAATACAAATATACTCAATATAAATATGTTTTTGTAATTCATTTGATAGTTAGGGACTGTCACTCCTTCACACAGGTTATAATTTATAACGAAACCTAGATAGATCAGAACTCCACTCACAATAATTGTAGCATGTAAGTTATTTTATAATGAAGCAATTGTGTTACCCATATACTGTCAATATTTTTTTAAATATTATTACTATTCATATAAGTATAGATATCTCCTTTTTCCCCTTCGATATGAGATACTTCATAAAGTTGCTATCATTCTAATAATCTTATGAAAATTTCAAAAATATCTGCAACTAATTTTTTTGAAATAATAGAGACCCTAATTTTAATAAGTAAATAAATAATTATTATAAGTGGTCAATGACTATTATATTCAGTACTTTTTCTACTTTGAAAAATGATAATAGTAAAATTAATCATTTCACAAAAACATTTACAGAATGAACTCTAGTTTACAAGATATACAAAGTGATATAGCAAGACTAGCGAGCCAACAGACACAAATCCAACAACAACAGCAACAGCAACAACAACAACAGCAAGCTAAACAACTGTTCCAACAAGCAGCGCCTCTACAACAACCGCAACAGCAACCACCTCAACCGCCACAATCGCCCTATCAACAACAACAACAACACTATCAACCGAACATTCCACAATTGGTGAGTTATCAATTATTATATAATGGTTGATTCGCATTCACGCTTCTGAGTTCGATACCTGATAATATATCTTGTTATGAAAGTTGGGTCAAAATACAAAGCCTGTGCTGTTATAAAAACTGTTCTAAATATACACATATAAGGGGGCATTCATTAATTACGTGAGACGTTTTTTAGCTATTTGCGACCCTCTCCCCTCCTGGTGAGATGTCGTGAGATTTGGATCTACCCCCTCCTAATCTCATGTAATGTTTTTTAAAGATGTGTTTCTAGTGTATTTGCATTGGATTGATTCTAAAATTTTAAAGACTATCATTTAAGGTTGCTGAGAAATCATTCTGGAATTACAGTTAAAATGTTAAAAAGAATACTTTGTTTGTTGTGGAAAAATTAAGTGGTTTTTGCCGAGACCCTTCTTCTCCCAAAGTAAGATTAGATAAGATTTGGCTCGCCTACAAATAAACGCCATTCTGATTCTAAATTACCAGGTGTCGAACTTTATCACAAAACGTGATTGCTTGGTTTGTGTAGTCTAGATACTAATAATGACATCCAATAATTGTTTGAAGTGTGAACTCAATAATATCGTGTATAAATGCACACAACTAACAGTGTCTATCAAAATATATGTATGTTGTTGATTGTAATTAATAAAATAATGGCCCCAGCTTGAATTCACGATAAATCTTAATCATTCATTCATTTTCATGAATATCAATGAAAATATATGCGAACGTTTCACAATATTCATTTTTTGTAGTTGTCAGCGCCTCTGTTCACTCGTTGTTGTTCAACAATAGATATCTCGGCCTCGCTAATTCTTGTTTAAGTTAGACTGGTCAAGTCTACTGAGTCTGAACTACCTTCAGGTTGACTTAGTTCTTAGTCAGATCGGACCTTATCTGTCTCAAAATTTATATTAGGTTTTTCTTATCTGCCTAATGCTGTACGCCTTGCTTAAGAAAAAGGACCTAATTTTGAATGAATTAAAGAATAAAATATTTTTTTAAATATTATTTAAAAATAAAAAGCTATATATTGTAGTAGATTGACTTTAAATCCTCTATCTATAATCTCATAGATTTTTTAATTTCACGCAATTTACTCTGTGACACTTTTTACTCGTGTTTGGCGCCTATTGGTCTAAGCGTGATCTTTACTATCATATCTTAGGCACGCCAGCAAAACCGACATTTAGTAAAAAATATACAAATGTGTTAGATAGTTTTGTAGTTCAACGTCACGCGGCAGTTATGTATATTAGATAAATGAATAAATTAATTATTATTACAATTATGTATGTAATATGAATTGTGAACCGTTCGTATCACATCACACCGCTGACCCGCGCATAACATTACAGCACAGCCAATTCAGCTCCCAGCACAATGTGTCCCGGCCGGGGCTGACCAGCTTCGGTTCCACCCCGCACATACCGCAGCAACAGCAACCGTTTTACAACTACGAACAGCAACAGGCACCGTACCAACAGCAGCAGCAGCAGGCGCCGTACCAACCGGCGCAGTACCAGTATAGGGACATAGAGGAGTACGGGCGCGGGCAGTTCTACCTGCACGACGCCGCGCCGCCGCCCCGCCGCACCTGGGCCCAGCACGCGCAGCAGCAGCACGACCACGAGCTGCGGGGCTGGCAGGTCGGTGCTGCCACACCATTCTTTACCCATAAATGTCCCTGGTCCCATCTCTGCAAACTACATAATTAAATATCCCACCTTGATCTTCTTAATTATTTGTTTTAGTAGTGGATTCATTACTTCCCTGTCATTTATAATTATACTACAATTTATGAAGATCAAAAAAGCTTAAAGGTATCGGTGATCCCCAGGTGTGGGTAACACAATCTATGTACAAATTTATTTTCACTATCACTGCGATCGAGCTAATTTTATTTCACTGCGCTTTTTCAGTTGCACCAACAAAACCACCAACAGTACCAACCTACGCCAGAACCTCAGCCTCAACGAACGTGGAGATCACCCTCGCCCCAACCACCCCCCGAACGAAATTGGCAACCGCAAGGTTTCGTGCTCCACGATAGAAATACACCCAACCCGAATACGCAACCTTTCCAAATGCATTATAATAACGACCGGTACCAGAACGGTAACGAGATGCGAGATACGCAAAACCATTTAAGCTACACTGTGATAAACTCCAACCCATACGTTTCGGCCTCGCCGCCCTTAGCCGCCAGTCCGCAGAGGCGAGCGAACACTCCTCAAAGGCAAGGTTCCCTCCCCGAAGTTACCCGAAGGGCCGAGCCCGTTAGTTTGCAGCAGCTACACGCCCCCCAACACGTGCCTACACACACGCCCTCACACACACCCACACACGCACCTCCCCCGGATGATATGGAACCGCAAAACATTTCGTTCATCGGTAACGCCGAAGACGACGCTTTAAGACAAGGGATCAATAGACTGAACATTTCCTCTGGCACTAGAACTTATCGCATTCCCTCACCCACGAGACCGTCTTTGAGTAGAAACTCCTTCCAGCAATTGGAGCAAGAAGAAGCTAGTGAACCGAACGAGAAAGGTTTCTACATATCGTTCGATAACGACCAGCCTAAGCGACCGAAGCCTCCTCTGCGGGCCAAGAAGATGTCTCCAAGGAAGGAGCGGTCAGCGGAGTTCCAGAGTCCCGAGCGGAGTCCGGAGAATACTTGGAACGACAGATTGCCGCAACCCGCTGAAGAGGAGTTCGTGGTTCATAGGAACACGGGGCTAGAACAAACTATTAGATCTAATGACGTTTCTGAGCGCAGAGAAACGCCACCTAGAGAAAGGCCCCAACGTCTAACTAACGCCGAACCGAAGGCGTTAGTGATTGGCGAATTGAATCCTGACCCGGTGAGTTCAATACACTATAAGTACTCATTAATTTACTATTTATCACTCTAAATAATATTGTGCGCTGTGTGTGCACTATAAATACGATGCGATGCGACGCCACATTGTAGAAAGTTCATTGCCACGATTCGAATTCATGCGGCAAAGCGTTGGTTCGTGTAACCACACTTTCGACCACAAAGAGATATCCTAATGTGATTTTTGTATGAAATGGATGATCTAAAAAGAATAAAAAAAGAAAAAATAAAAATAATATAAATGATTTTTGGATACAAATAAATAAGAAAATAGTTTTGTAAATGTTTTTAAACAAAACAAAAATGTTTAACATTTTTTTTGTTTGTATTCCTCAGTATTTGAACCTAAATAAAATAACATCTCAGATCTTGCAAATTACGCATAGAGTACAAGTTACCTAGTTAGGTAACTTTACATAATGTATTAAATAAAAATACATATTTAGGACATCTAACATACAGCGCTATCTAGTAAAAATAAAGTAAAAAAAAAAGAAAGAAAGTCGGATAATGTTAGTTTTAATTCATAAAATAATAAAATATTTTTAAAATTTATTTCTAAGTTTTTAGTATTTTTAGCTGTTGTAACACCTTGCATTAAACCGCTGTGTAAACTAAAGTGTTAACTGTCAACTGATCAGCGTGTGCTTTATTTGTCAGCGCATTTGTTTTTGTTTACAAAGCGAACTGACGTCAATACCACAGAGCAATATGGTGTCCCCTGCGTCCAGTATTTTTGACAAATATAATTATTTTTTTCAGTGGTTTAATATACTACAGAATTTAATTAAGACACTTCATAATTGGACATCGGACACTACGCCAATTGCTAAGCGGTCATTATGACGATGGAGATGCTCCATTCTTTAAATATTAAATTACACTACAGTTTCAAAATATAAAAACACTTTTTCACATCGTCATCACATCAGCGGCCTTTAATCATATCGGACATAGCCTTTCGTAAGGAAGGTTTTGCGCTACCATACCATGTTAGCGCGTCGTTCAGACTGGTCACTTCTACATAGTTTCTTTGAAGTTTTTATTTTCTTTGCAGTGAAATTTTCCTGTGTAATTTGTTTATGTCCCTCAGTCGGTTTATTTCGTTGCATAGTAATTGTCGTGTGCGATGTTCCAGAACTCAGCGGAGGAGATGGAGCGCAAGAAGGAGCGCATAATGCTGCTGTCGCTGCAGCGGCGGCAGCGCGCGGACGAGGCGCGGGCGCGCGCGGACGCGGCGGCGGCGGCGCGGCGCCTGCGCGACGAGCGCGCCAACGAGCTCAAGCTGGCGCGCAAGGAGGAGCAGGCGCGCCGCCGGGAGCTCATCCTGCACCAGTACAAGCTCAAGAAGGCCATCGAGGAGGCCGAGCGGGAGGTACGCGCACCTACACGCACGCACACGCACTCACACGCGCTACGTGACTCGACCTCATTCCTCTTCGTTAACATCCTAACTTCATTTCTCAAACTGACATAGGTAGACTTTGAGTCTACTTATGTCAGTCTTAAAATATATGGTTCAACTCCATTTTTTTAGTCATCTTCAGACCTCTATAATCGCGGTATTCAAACGGTAGGAAGAAGGGACAGCGTATCGGGTTATCCGAATCTTAATGTATTAAAAATTGTCACCCGTTTATAGATCGACCCGGTTAAGACTTTTAAAGGTAATTTAGTTACTTTCACTCGACCTCATTATATAACAAAAGTCGTCGTTCCAAAGTTGAGATCTACAAAGTGTAAAAAGTTACTTTTTATATAAATCGAGAAAGTCTCTGACTTATCGACTGGGATGTTACTACGACTTCGGCTATAAAAAACACTAAATCAATAAAAAAATATTCGCTCTTATGTGTTAGTCAATGCAGACATTAGCTTGTCAAAATCCATTTCCAAATATTCGAAAATCCAATTATTCACATAAATGTCATAGAAGATTTTAAGTTAACAAGGACGATATAGTGTAGCCGTGGCGACGGTCGGTTACAGGGCAAAGTACTGGACAGGTCGGAGTTCCCGGACATCCTGCGCGGGGGCGGCTCGAGCACCCCGGCGCCGACGGGCGCGGGCGGTGCGGGGGGCGCGGGGGCGGCGCGCCTGCGCGGCAAGGCGGGCGGCGGCCGCGCGCGCCCCAAGACCATCCACGTGGACAGCTCCGCGCTGCACCAGGCCGAGGGCATGCTGGCCACCAAGCAGCCCTCCTCTACCAACCTCACAGGTGAACCACCGACCCCCAGCGACTTGCTTCTCCGACCTATACTGACTTACGTGCGAATTACGTACAAAAGTATCACTATAAACGGCCTATCGCAGTCCAATGCTGGACATGAGCATATCTTATTGCTCGCCTTTTGGATCTATCCTCTATTTCTCGCATTCAGAAAAGTATATTATGTTGTTTTGTCTTATTCGCGATGAGGATTATGACAACCGCACTTGAATTCTACTCATGCTTTCCGCCAGGTAGAGTAAGGTCACTTTGGCAGTCACATAAAAATAAATATTTGCCACACATTCAAGTTTTTATGTTACGGTTTATGAATGCGAACGGTTTTTATTTGTAAGACAAAAACTATGAGAGTGAATAGCCCAACCTCCGGCCTTGAAAAACTAAGTGTGAAAAGAAACTAGTTAGACATCAATAAATTCATTAAAAATATACCTAAAATGTTTAAATAAATTTGAAATTATTATGAATCCTTTTCTACGAAATATCACATGTAAGTCAAGGGTTTAGTGTTAGCACGCTGTTTTATAATAGTTCGCGCTGCATTGCAAAAATAACACACACAGGCAGTACGAACACTTCACTCGATTATTATTTTTACCGATTTATATTCGATTATCGATATTTTATTTGATCCAATTCCATATATACACCTTTAATTTAAAATACAATACCTAAGACCTAGTGTGGTTTGTCTGAATAACTGTTTTTTTTTAACTTTTTTTATAAATACACCAATTTAAAATCCTATTTTTCTATTTTGTAACCACAAACAATAAAATTCCAACACTTTTTTATTACAGTTTGTTTGCTAATTGCCCTTTAACTTTGTGAGACAGCACTTCGTGTCGCTTGTACCTGTTTAATAAGTTAATTTGCCGACTGGCATGCCGCCATTTTGTATACCTACACCAGATATGTTATACTGAAAAGACCATGTACGTTAAGTTAAAATAAATAAGCAATGTTGATTGATGTTTTATATGTCTGTTGGGGGTTGTCATTAATAGAAAACACTGCCAGTTAAAAGTTTTATATTTGTAGTTGGTTATTTGGTTATAAATTTGAAATCCATTATAAATTTAAAAGTAACCGATTTTAACTAATTTTGGCATGAACATAGGCTAACTCTTTACGGCAAGCAGCGGGAAAAAGCTAGCTGTAATAACAACGAATTCAAGTTTTTTGAAACGTACGTAAACGTAAACAAATTAAATAAATTTACCCGCTGTTGGAGGGGAAGGGATACCATTAATTCCTGAAATAAACATAGCTCTCAATTAAAAGAGTAATTTTTTTTATCTACTTTAAATACATCATGAAAAGGATGCTTAAGTTGTATGAAGCTAGTACATGGTGAAGCGTTCAGTATAACAGATCTGAGACGCTTGACGTTGTGTTGTGTGTAGCGGGCGGCACGATGCGGCGCGACTACTACCGCGGCTCGCAGGACAGCCTCGCCGAGCGGGCTGGCCTCTACAGGGGTACGTACACGCCACGTCCACGTACACGCACGTACACGCACGTGCACGTGCACGCTCTACGTGATGCAGCCTTTCTGTGTGCTTTACTTGACAAATATATATTTGAAACCTAGAATTAAAACTTAAATGTGAAAACTATCCTAATAGATTTATAGGATATAATTTGAAAGGTGTTTAATAATTGCACATATAAAGTCTGATCTCGTAGAACGTTTCAACTACTCTATGTTTGCACGTTATATTGTTGCGATTGAAACTGTGTTAATATAATTTTGGATTTTGTTAATCATTAGTAAATCTGTCGGCAATATTATTATTTTGGCGCTTAACGCTTCAAAAACTTTTTTTAAATGCATGATTATGAATTAAGTAGTGTTTTTCTGTCAATGAAATGTGAAGAAAATGTTTTAAAAATGATTTGATCTGATTCCAGAGTCTCCGGTAGAAGATCGCGGCGGGATGTCTCCGGGAAGCGCGTCGAGCGGGCCGCTCGGTCGACGTAGCTCCTGCAAAACGTCCAGAGGTATGTCCGTCTCGCTCGCACTCGCCGCGCTCGCACCTACCTACTGTTGCCTTCTCGCTCGACTACTAACAACCCGCCGTTCGCTTTGCATTCCAGCCAATGTTGTTTAGAAATAGCTCCACGAAACGCTCAACAACATTCATTAAAATTTATACTTTACGCTATTTTTGTAAACGACATTGCCAAAGTTTTTTGTGATTTATTTTTGATAGTGATCATTACTAGTTTAACAAATAAAAAGTAAAATAAATCACTAATGTTTTTCATGTGTCATTGTATCGAAGAAGTGAAAGAGTAAAAAAATGAATAATAGTAGTTTGAAAACCTTAGACTTGTAGTAGAATTCGGTAGAACAGTACTCGCTGCTGCTAAATAGTAAATAATTAATTAATCTTTAGTATTGTTGATATACTAACGCGATCTAGATTATCGTTTACATGTGCAATAATGAATGTATTCTGCGATAGTGGCAAAAATATTTTCATTTCCTCGATACAAAGCTGTTTGCAGTTATTACCTTAAGTTGTATCACAAACGGCAATCCTAATCGGAACATACAGACCAACAGACAACCATATCGAGTTACACGATTCGATATATTCCTTGTGTGGATGACGACGCTTTTTCCCATTTTGGTTTTAGTAGACGCTTCGATTTAAGTATTTATATTTAATATAATCATTTTATTTTATATGTGTATGATTTCAGCATCGCATAGATATAGTCCACTCCGATCTGCAAAATTTATGCTTGATACCTTATTTTGGCCAATATTTTATGTAGTTTGTATTTGAATTTGAGTGGTACAGTTTTTATAGTAGCTTATATTTTTTCCAAATTTCTCGATAAGCCCTAGACCTTCCGCGCATTTCATAAATTGGTTCCCGATTGTAAATAAATGATTGTAAAAAAAAACCATGTGGTACAGTGTTATTTGTCGCGGTATAGCGTTACTTTTGTTTGGCATGTAAAGTGTCGGGCGGCTCGCTTGCTCGCATGCCGCTTGCAGGTCGTGAGCGGCGGTGATCGCATGAGAGTGTGATGTGACCTGTATAGGAAACATTTCAGAGCGCGTGAATGAGGAACCTCAGTCGTCACGTGGAAGGTCTAAATATTCCACTTACGGGAGTAACTTTAAGGCGGGACGGAAGTCAAGCTCTCTTATGAATTTGTGCGGTAAGAGCAGTTTGATCAACACGAGATACGGCTTGACTCACGTTGTTGGTATACGGGCTACCGTCGCTTGGTGCGTTGGGTTCCTTTCTGTTGCTGCGGGCGGCGCCGACTCCACGCTCTGTCTCCTTCACCTCCCGCCACTACTCCACTCTACTACTGACGCCTTTCACACGTACCGAGGCCATATGTCACTATTGCAATGCACTTAACATTTTTGATGCTAAATTCTTCCAAGCAGATTTAAGATAAAAATTTTAATTTCCGCTAATAACTAGAATCAGACGTAAATATCGATTTGACACAAATGTCAATAATTAAAATGATTGCAGATATAAATTTTCATGGCATTTTATGAAAAAAATGAGCATAAAGATTTATATTTTAGTTGTGTTATATGCATCCAGCAAGAGACTGAAATATGAACATAATATCGGAATTACCGTATACATAGGCATTGCATTTACTTTGTTTTTTTATTTAATTGTCTCTTCGACGTTATCACCAACCAATTTTTAAAACTGATGTAATAAACGAGCGGACGTTAAAACAAATTGAAATTAAAATCCTATGATATGCTTACCCGAAGACAATAGCATTTTATTAATATCAACTTCAACTTTTGATTTAATGCCTCTATGGTAGATTGTGACCACAATTTTGCCAATGTCATGTTTTTGAAAGACAAACTTTCAAAGGATTTAATGTAGAACTGGAGTTCTACATGAAATACTGTAGTAGAGCCGGAAAAAAAATATATTTTCCATTGACAAATTGAAATGACACATGTATGTATTATACACAACACAATAAGACACAATATAACACAAAATGAGTACACGCGCACACAGTGGAGACAGAGACTACGTCACACGGAGTACCGCGTCGCCCGCCTTCTTTCGTCTTGTGCATTTTTATTTATTTGTTAGTGGGTCATCGGCGTATATAAGTACATGCATATTATATCTGGTTATGGTATCATTATATGTATCGGTAAGGGTATTACGAGCATGTTTATGTCGATATATTTTATATCTTGGTGTTGGTGTGACATCGCTGTTTTTTTGTTCTTTAAACACTTTACAACCCTTTTTTACTAAATTAAGTTAATAAATTATAATGTTCGGGATTAAATCTTTTCGGGTCCTCTTTTAATCTTTCTCATGTACGAGTATTCTGTTCCTATTTGTGATTAAAATTATTTTTTTACTTTAATTTTAATAACAGTAAATTGATAACAAACTAATCTTCAAATGGTTAATTAGTACTAATATATAGATAATAATAATAAAAAAACAAAGTCTTAAGTTTGAAGCGTTTTAATACGCGTTCGGGTATTTCACTTTAAAAAAAAAACACATGTTAGTTGGCTTATTGCCTGGTTCATATTGGTATGAGGCCACAACCTACATTTGCAAGCTGGTGTTGTCAAAGCTTACAAACAGCTTCAATTATATGATAAGAGGTTATTGTTAGTTAATAAATATTCCTTACTCACTATTTTCAACAGCAAGAATAGAGCTATATTTCTCTTGAAAAAAATTAAGAAAGAATAAAAAATAAATTGTTTTTAAGCAGTTTATAGCAATTATTAGAAAACTAACAAATGAATGGGATTGATGATGATGATCATCTCAGCGGTCATCGGTATGTCGCGTTGTCAGACCAATTATTAGCTAATACTACAAGAAAATAGACGTGTTAGCGATTGACGAAAGAGAATCGACGCAAAACTCTTATATCTTGGTTAAGGGCGCTGATTGGTCACTAAACGGGGATTGATCTATACGTCACTATTTTCTTAATGCGAATGGACTATAGTATAAAGACTTTATTACTGCTGTTGAGACTTTAAACTGTCAAATATTCGGTATACGCTAACAATAACCTTTTAAAATAAAGTTTCAGTATTTCAAATTTAAAACTTTACGTTTATTAGTTTTAAAGAAATAACACAAAGAATTATAAAAAAAAGTGTCGGTTGTAAAGGTGTTTCTTATATAAACCTAATTTAATAATTATATTTAGTTTTAGTTGGTTCTTACATATTTATAATATTTTTATGCGTAAAATACAAAATGTCGATGCTTATTTTTGTTCAGTTATGCCTTTTTAGTTTCGCTTAGGCCGTAGTTGACACCTATACGTATGTTATATATGTGTATATACATTTAGTATTTTACGCTTCATCTCTGTAAGAATTAGTTTCTTTATAATAGTCATTGAACAAATAATTTTCTATACTAATTTTAATCTATGCTAGTCAATAAAACAATAATTTAAAACGGTACTAACTAATGGAAGTTCTGGTAAAGATTTAATTTATACTGTTTCAATAATTGAAGTAGGTTTGTATTCGCTTTTTTTGATGACATTAATCTTATGAAAATGTGCTTATTTCTATTATTTTAACTGTTTGAAATATAATATTTATAGACATTTTCAAGGATCATTTAAAGATCTAGACTAGATACTCAGTAATCCATAATAAAAAATAGATGTCGTTGTATTTTTGGGGGGTCACAACTGTTATTAGTTAATTAGTGAATTGGGAAAAAAATGGTGACGTTGTACTTCGTGTAGCAGAGTTAACCAAATATAATAGAATAGTATAATATATTATTCAAAGCACCTTATTTAGTAATATCTCCCAGTTTAAAAAAATCGGCTGTGATTTTGAGAAAATGCAATGAAAAAATAATTGAAACTGTTTTATTTTTACTATTGATATCCGGTTCGTATAAAGATTACATGATTTCTTTATCTTTTTGATAACGTAATCCGGAAAGATTCGGTTAATTCTGTTACGTCGTGGTGCAACGAAAGCACCTTAAATGCCGCATACGCCCATCGCCTACCACCGTACTCGAGGCGACGGGACGGCCACTGCGAGTGGTGAGTGGGAGTGGCTCATGGCTCATGGCTCATGGTGTGTGGCGAGAGGCGGAGCGGTGCGGTACATTGTGCGTGCACGTGCACAGACTCGGGTCTGGGGCGCGCCACGCCGCCCCGGCGCGCGGCGTCGCCCGGCCTGCGCGCGCTGGGCTCGCCCGCCTCGCACTCCGCGCACTCCGGCTCCGGCTCCGGCTCCGGCCCGGGCTCGCTGCCCGGCGCCATCGGCAAGCGCCGCCACCACGCCAGCGACGACACCTCCGACGTCTCCTCCACGCACTCCTCCATCATGGACTACTCCGGTGAGTACCGCCCTGTACGGCTACTTCTCCCTACCCCTACCCCTACCCCTTCATAACGCACTACTCTTGTATTTTAAGTGCACCTGAATCTGATTGTGAAATGTATTTGTATTATTAAATGTTTAAAGAACGAGAGCGTCACGACCGACACGGTCGGACGAAATCGACGTTACCGTCCATGAACGTCGATAATAATATGTTAGATATTGTATACATATTTAATGTAAATTTATAAAATGTACAAATAGAATATTCGAACAGGGGAGCGTCCGTTGAGCACTAACTAACACTTATAAATAATCACGTTCTAAATTGAAACAAAACGTCCACCGACAGAAATGACTACAGTTTAAGCGCTGATTACTGAATTATTCGTTTGTCCGTGTAGGCAGCTCGGACAGAAGCCAACGTAATAAAGGTCCTAATACGTTTCCTAGGTAGCTAGTCCCCACCGTCACGTATATAGTTTGAGCGACACGTACTCACTATCGAGCCACAGTAACGAACCGATGTCATGCCAACAGTGAACCATTACATTTAAGGCATGGTGTTGACCAGCATTTTGATCTAACTACGCATTTGACGCTTAGACTACGCTTTCTCACAGAAATGACGATTAACACAATAATCACGCATCTATTGTGCATTCACTTGCATTATACATCGTTTTTACTAATTTAGTTGTAAATAAACATTTTAATATCTCAAATACACCATAAGATAAATATTTGAAAACAACATTCAGAGCCACACATGATAATCAAATTTTTACTTGAACAAAACACATTGCATATGCAATTTTTAATTATTTCCTATTTTTTTAATTCATATTCACTTAGATTAATTATAACGTAATATTGAAATAGATAAATATGAATTCCTGCAATGATCTTTAATTATATTTTGCTTACCGTCACGACATTTTTGTAAAAGTCACATTTAGTGGTGAGTGTGGTGGTATTATTGTTGTAAAACTAACATGAACGACCAACTGCAGGTCCAAGACTGTACAAGCAGCCGACGACGAAGTCCAATCGCGGGATAATGTTGAACGCTGTCGAATACTGCGTGTTCCCCGGGGCGGTGAACGCGGAAGCTAAACGACGGGTGCTGGAAGAGATCGCGCGCTCCGAGAGCAAACATTTCCTCGTGCTGTTCAGAGACGCGGGCTGTCAGTTCCGCGCTCTCTACTCGTACTGTCCGGACACAGAACAGGTCACCAAGCTCTACGGTACAGGGCCTAAAAATGTCAATGACAGGATGTTCGATAAGTTCTTTAAGTAAGTAACCATTTGTTTTATTTATTTTATATGTATACCCGTTAGGTGGTGCAGAGCTTCACAAATAAAAGTCCAGATCTTTTCTGCACCAATTTACTCTTTGTTGACAAACTACAAGATAACTTATCAGATTTAAAAATATCTAACAGTTACATCACATTTTCTAATTAGTTTCACGGAAACAAGCAAATATATGTCAAAGGAAAATAAAATTACTCGTACCTGTTTATTCTTCATCCATATTATTTTCTAAAAATAGTTCTATCTAACTAAATAGTTCAAGTCGCGGATTGAGTGTTACTAGCGGGCGTAGAATTATTAGAAGACCAAAAACGTGGTTTAACTCTTTTGAGATGCAATGCGCTAAATTTATGTTATCTAACCCATTCTATCAAAAGTAATAATAATAATCCTTCTATTCCAGATATAACTCGGGCAGTAAATGCTTCTCACAAGTGCACACGAAGCATTTAACAGTGACCATCGACGCTTTCACGATACACAACTCCCTGTGGCAGGGCAAGAAGGTCCAGCTCCCCAGCAAAAAGGACATGGCCCTCGTCATATAAAGCACTCAACTTTAAACAATCGTTATCTAGTCGCCGGCGGCACTCGAGTCAAGCCTTTTTAATGTTCAGTCTATGGTAGGGCGATAGTGCCAGTGTCCATTACATTGTATTTTAAAATGTCGGTTAGTGTGTTTCCACGGAAACTGTTTTATTGAGAATGAGAATTATGTTAATTTCGTGCTCGTGTAAGGTGTGTTCGACCGATGTGATGACCGCCCGCCGCGTACGCTGTAACCGACAGGTCCTAGGAAGCAATGGCCCGGGCTAGGCAGGTGTCGTAGGTTGTAGGTCGGAGGGCGGGCCAGCGGTGGCCGAGTCATGTGTACAGAGGAGCGAGTCGTGCGTGTCGCATCAGCTGTTTGTGTTGTAATTTATTTCTCGTGTCGAGCTTTTGCGGTCTCGTCGGGACCATCCGTGACGTCATCGGATCGCTTCGTGTAACGTATGTATGCGTTGATTAATGCTGCGTTAGTTCGAGATGTTTTTACTCAGTGTATAATCGCAATGTTTGCCATATGTATTAGTGAGATGGTCGATACGTTCCAAATTGATAAATTGTCTCAAAACGTTACAGCCAACAGTCGCATTACGGTCGACGCTTTAGGTACGTTAATTTTGTTTAGTAGAACTGTCTTCTCACATATAAGTAACAAGTTCACAAACTAATAATATCGCTTATTTGTTGTAATATTTAACTCGTTAGTGATTATGTTGTATTTGACTGGAGCTAAGAATTGTTTAATTGACCCATTCAACGTTATTTCAATTTCCATTTTTTTTTACTGCTTGTATAGCTAAAAGTAAGAGAAGGCACATTTTACGTGGTAATTGTACTGCCTTATCCTGTAAATAATTGTTTTTTTTTTTATATACAGCTATTTATTAAACGAATGTTAAAGGAGAATTGATGAATATCATTTTTCATTGTTTAATGATTGGTCATCAATACTATACTACCGATAGTATATGATATGCAAATATATTGTATTACTTAAAACCATAACGAAATAATATTGAATTTCATATTACGTTTTTGTTTTATTTCCTCCATATGACTGACTTTTGTTCGCAGTGGGCCCATGCCGATTGAAGACCACAAGATATATTTTTAATTATTCAAAAAAAAAATACTTTTTCTCAAACATCCATGGAAATATTGTCATTATTTTCGAAAAAAGAACACGCGAAGTATCTAATTTACGGACAGCGAAAAATAAATCCATTGCAGGAGCGTTTTTTGAATTTGGAACATTACAACGCTCCAGCAATGTTGTATGAAACGGCGTGCTGGGGTTTTTATATACTATGTGATTGGATCTGTTTTATCATATATTATTTATATAAATATTATATTTATATAAAATAGTAAGGAACCAGGTAGACTCCTCTTATCTTTTAAGCAATATAGGTGTCGTATGTCCTAGGATTAGTGCTCGTAAGAAACCGTTATTTTTCGTTCCATGTGTTAGAACTAATTATAGAAAGAGTTCGTTTATTTTGAGATCCTGCCATTCCTATAACATTGTCATTGATACTTGCGATTGTAATGGTTCGTTGGATATGTTTCACCTTTCTCTGGCAAAATTAAAAAAAATGCTTCACGATTGTCTGGCTCTGGCATAAATATAAATAATTTCATTTGTTTCTTGTTGTTTTTTAAATTTATCTATTTGCGAGATTTTATTTGAGAACAACATTTTAACTTGTTTAAATTTTCGTTAAATTTCTTTATTTTTATATGTCTTTTTGGTTTGGCGCAAAGTGTTTAATTAATTTGTGGAAACTGTTCTGGATTATGTGTAAATTACTTGTATATTATTGTTATTTATGTTGTATCTGTTTGTTTCCCTAATAAACTAAAAATAAAATAAAAATCATTCTTGGCATACCAAAATCTGTTTTACCAAAGACTTACCTCAGATTTGACAGAAGAACACCGTCATTTTGGTTGGTATAGTTAGATGCGTAAGATTTATAGACGGTGATTTCAGGTGCAATCGGAGACCCACTCAACCAGCACGCATTTAATATCAATATATCACACCGGAAACAAATTCGTTCCAGTAGTACCGTAAGAGCGTCAAGTTACGGGCCACACTACGAACGTTAGTGTGGAACACAGATAAAGCCCTCTGGGACAAATCAATGTGGCTTTCAATTTCTTCAGGGGGACATATTATAGACTCCGACATACGAGCTGAGTCAATATCGCTACATATGTCATCCAAAAAAATAATATAACAAAAGCTTAACAAGTTAGAGTACATGCAAAAAACAAAATATATTAACCATACAGCCCTTTGTAGTCTTAGCACCCTCTATCCCGCCGTTACCGTGGTCGTATCGATGCTGTGAGTAGGTATAGCTAAATATTTGTCGGATTCATTCAATAATTCAAATAATTTCAATAATTTTAGTGAAATAGGAAAAAATTGGTTAAATCCAACCAACTAAAATTGACTTGCAAGACAATTTTCATAAAATAATATTTTTCTGAATTAATCGTAAATATATATAATGCTATCAATTATTTTTGTGGATCATTTATTAGAACTCTAGTACGTAAAATATTGGTTAAACAAGTGGCTGTAGCTTTTTAGCACATAGCTTCGTTCTATTTTTTTTTAACAAAAGTTAACTTCTAGAAAACTTTATTGGCTGACTGACCGCCACTGACCGCACAAAATATATTTTTCCCATCTTTGCCGCCCTTCCTTTGATGGCGCCCGGGGTGGTCCGCCCCTCCGCCCCCCTCTCGCTACGCCTCTGCACACATGTTGTTGTTAACGCGCGTTGAGTGCTCATCTGAACTTAGGCTAAGTCTCTTAATTCTGGTAGTAAGATTGTCGAGATGCTTTTTTCATCGTAATCCAGCATCAATTTGTGCTTTGTATTATTTGTACTTTTACTAACGTCTTTATTATATCAGTTTGTTCCTGCTTCATTGGAAATGCTTATTAAGCTATTTTAGAATTTATCTGACTGGTAAAACACAAAATTAAATAAAAAAAATGTATAGTTCGACGTAGGTGGCAGGAGCACTGATCCACCCATAGATGATCCACCATACAGCTACTACTGTCAATTATTATTTAACCCGTCTAGTCTCTAGTCAACAATCTAGTGATGAGACATACTTGCAAAATTAAATACCAGGGCTTCTAAGTACAAGTACGGAAAAATACCAGGGTCAAAAAACAGGTTTTAAAAATATTTGAAAGTATTTGGTAGTATCAAAGATTTCAAAGTATCAGTATCAATTTAAATAAATATATAGGAATAACTAGTTGACTTAAAAACGAAACAACTTTTACTTTTTAGAATATAAACATAACTCTTACAATGAACAATTTTTAATTAAATATTCGCAATAATGTCTCTTTTGGCTATAAATATAAGGGTAACCGGCGCGTAATAGTCATCAGATATTTTATGAATGCATGTTTACGCAATTATGCTCCTAATTGTGTTTCACATAAGTTAGCCTATTTGATTGACAACTGCCCGACCCGTCAACGCGCCGAGCCCCGTACGTACTGCCCGAGACGCGACTCGAGAGACGCGTCCAGTCGCGGTGTACAAATAATACTATGAAAATACTTGCATAGGAATTTGACCTGTATTTCATGAGGTATAAGGAGCAAAATCGTATGAATAAAAAAATACTTTGTAGTTCAAAGTATTTTTTATTCACAGATGCGATTGTGCTCTTTATTCCTATCACGATATGAATCATTTTCCCTATACAGTATTTTCATGTGAGTGTTCAAGTTTTTGGAGCATCCGAGTTCAGTACAAATACTTTCATACTTGCAAATATTTTTTCACCGTACTGCGAAGTGAAAACCTGGTAGCGTAAATACGCCTCATCTTTACCCACACCCGTGTTGCAGCAGGTCTGAGGTAGTGATTAATCAGCAGCAGAGTCGCAAAAAAACTTCGAATTTACCAGTCGTAACATCATGTGTATATAGGAGTAGGAGTAATATAGGAGATTGCATTATATTAATATATCAATGTCATTAAAAAAATATCTTTATTGGTTATATGCCTATTTAACAATTATATTAATCAAATTCTAATACTGGCTAAAATTATTGGCCTTTGTGACTAATTATATTATTGTACTAGAGTTACATCGACGGTAATATTACTAACTAAAAATTGTAACATTTCAATAATTAAAATCACATTTAAATTAACATTTATATTAAGAGATCAATCAACATTGCGAGAAAACTTTAAATTATGAGGATTAAAATCAATTTTTTGAATCGATGCAGTTGAGACAAAGTTTGTTTTAAATACCTAGTCAGTTTTTATTTCGTATAAAAATATGATGCACGCACGTACGTAGCTATATCTTCTATAAATATATTATTACTACCTGTCCCTGTTATTCTCATAAGCATATTGTCATTCTATTAATATAAGCTTGCACTACTTCACTAGCCTTTAACCTGAATAATTTAATATTGTATACCGAGCGTTAAAATATGATTTAAAACGTAGAGTAAAGTTGTTCACATTGTATAACATTACAAATTGTATAACATTTGGAATTAATATGAAAAGCAGAGGTATGCATGGTATTTGAATATTTATAATTATTTATTCGTAATCGTTTATTAATCTTATTATTTATAATGAATAAACAATACAAACTTACAGTATATTACTAAAAATTGGTGAGTTCGAAATGGTTTTATTGTCGATATGCCGAATACTTAAGACTATCCTGACCGATTTAATATTGATAAATTTACAATGTATTAACTAATAAAATAATACATTTAATTACGTAAAAATAAATAAATAAAAATCTAAAGCAATGAGTAACAAAATACTATTTGACTGTACGACCACATCAGATCTTTAGGATAAATATTTCGGACATTTCGCTCACAACGTCATATAGCTTCAAATCAAGCAGAGGTGCAAATTATAAATTGAAAATATATACATAAAACACATATATATATGTTAAAATGTATAATTCGGTCACGCGTATCGCTATCATCTGTTTGTGAATCTAGACTGTATCTACATACTCTGTATTGTTATCGCAAAAGGAACATTTTGTACAATCCAGCATTATTAATTACAATATTACTACTGCATCGATTCACTGACCCGCATATGACACACAATTACGTTACAATCACTTGCTTACAATAAATCAAATATAACTTAAACAATAGTGAAATAAGTGACGGGAGCCGACACGTTGTTGTCCACGCTCTTCTGCAGATTCAACTGATGAACTATCGTGTCGGGGTTGTCCACTTCCTGGCAATTTAGAAAGCAAGATTTATGAAAATACTGCACACATAGGTTTGAGTAGATGATAAGAATCTGTTATATTTCGTGCAATTCTCTTCTCATTTAAATTAGTCGATTCACCATTGTGTCAATGCTCAACACCCGATACTAGCTGTGAACAATCGGCTCATCATGTTCTCTGGGAGTGTAGTCTTTGGTACAATGAACGTAACACAATGCTAAATAACTTACAAATGACATCTGGGGCGATATACTATGGGGATCTTGTGTCAACTGCGGTGAATTTCCGTGCGTTTAGGCGATTCTGCCATATATACTATAGTAATCAAAAATAGCTCACTTAGGACCCCTAATACTTTATCCGTGGTGCTTCCCGGTTTAAAAAAAGGTGTCTGCCTATTTTGACTTCATTTTGTCTCCCGCTTTGCTAAGGAGGGAAGTGGACTTATCATATTTCCAACTCCTCCTGTTTTTCTTCTGATTAATTTCGTTGCGGGTTCCAAGACAGTTAATATTTTTTCCTGGGACTTCCCGAGTGTCATAACTCGGTGTGTTCGTGGGTCACTGCTGTTGATCCTGGTGTACAGGAGTTACAGCGGTGGGCGTGTGGGTGGGATTAGTCCCATTTCGTGCAATTACACAAGGGTGGATTAATTAGTTTTTCTACCCTTCACTAGGACTATTATTTATCCATTTAGTTATTAGTACATGACACACTTTTTTTTATAGTTAAAACAACATTTGAAGTGCTCTACTGAAAAGTAGTCTTTTTGCAGATCCAACATTATTAATAGGGGCCTTACATACCTCTTCATCAGCATATCCATTAATTTCAACAGGAATCGTCTGGCCATCTTGTGTGATTACCTGAAATTGCAACAATTATGTATAACCCTCCAACATGAATGTTTATTCAAATATTAGCAAAATAACAAGCATCATATATACCTGTAAAGACTGCCCATCAACAGATGTGATAGCGAGTCTTGTGCCATCCTGCATTGTGAAATGGAGTGGATTTCCTTGTTCATCTGTCACCTGCATCATTAATTTATAATGTTTTAATAGATACATTGACTTGTAATTTTACCGTATAGTAAAATCCTCCAATTTCAAAGCAAAATATTAACATTTAAAACTTATTTGAACTTCCTTGAAAACCAGGATTTGCCCGAGAAAATATTAATAGATTGAGTTAAAAATCAAATAAAGATACACTTACAGGCATATGTTCATGTCCTTCTAACACAAGTTGTTCCTGCAGCTGCTCCAACTCTTCTTCTTCCAAAGGAGCAGGCTCCAGCTCCAATTGTTCCAGTTTTGGTTGTGGAACAAGCAGTGATGGGCCCGAATACAACTCACATGTTGTCATCACTTTACTTTCATCAAGATCAACAGCCTGCAACATAAAGGAGTAACAACTGAGCCTGATTCGAATTGACACTAGGAACTCAATACTCTTTAATTTTTAAAGCTTTTTAAAGTGATACATTCTAGAATAAAACTAAAATTATGACCCTCTCCTAAAAAGTTATGATTGAAGTCATAACTTTTTAGGAGAGGGTAATTCGCTTCGTTACGTAACGCATTACGAAGCCAGTCTGTGTGGCTTCCCTTTCTCTCACGCATACGGCAGCGGTAAGCAGACTCCTCCTCTCTCGCTCTAACCCACAGCGCTAGCCGTGTTTAGTATAGTTCAACTTAGTAGATTAGTTCACGTTATCACTTCTGTCGGCCGTCCCGAGACACACACGTTTGTTTAATTGTTATAGTATCATTTTGTTTAATAGTTTGTAAAAAGAAAATACTTGCCTATCGTAAAACAACATCGATAAATATAGCCGGACTTCTTTTTAACACCTGTACCTATTGCATTGCGAATTGGGCATTTTGCAATTTAGTAAATAAAATTGTAACTAGATAGATTTTTGACTATAATAATACTAATATATTTACACACTTTTGCTGATAAACATGCCTAATTTTTTAAAATAAATGTAATAGAAAAATTATACCCGGACACAGAATAAATGAACGTGTATATCGTGCAAGGGTTTGTTCTGGGTGGGAATCAAACCTTCTCGACCTCTAGCTTTGCAGTCAGGACCACCATACCAAAAGGTCCCTCGAAGTATCTTAATCATTAGAAGAAGGATATAGCATTAAAGAGTTTAATTTATTAAAGTTATCTAGAAGTAACTGACCTGTTCGGGTGAGAGTATATGGAATGCTGGGGAGTCAGCTTCGTCAACGTCATAAGTCACGTAAATGACTCTTTCTTCGAGGGAGTCTTCTTGGCTCTGGAATTTGACGTCAATGGGCGAACTGTTCGGGACAGATACTGTTTGTGGAGGCTGCTGGGTTTGAGGCTGTGGGTTGGCCAGTAAACTGATCTGCTTGTGGACTTGCTGTGGGGAAAACAATTTATTTAGATATTATGTAATTGCAATTTTTCTAATTTATTTTTGGACATGGTATTAAATTCAACAAGTTTTTGTATTCAGTGAGTTTTAGCAACATATAAGTTTATAGCGACTGTAGGTGGTAGGCATAATAAGTATGCGTATGACGTACGCGTGTGCCGAACGTCGCCTAAATTGAGAGTCAGCAACAGTAGAGTTACAGCAGACGGTGCGCTCTTCAGTGCGCTGGGAGGGGTTCCCGATCCCTCTCGTCTCAGGCGCAGGTGGCAACCCGAGGAGGTTTTCAGACTTAAAAAGGGCTTCGGTCAGCAGTGGATGGCGCTGAAGCGGTGGGAAGAGAGCAAATGGTTACGGAGGCAGTTCTCCAGGGCGGGTATTACCTTCTTGTGCTTGTTGAGGTTGGAGCAGTCGGCGAAGGCGCGCGGGCAGTGCGGGCAGCGGAAGGGGCGCTCGCCCGAGTGCGTGCGCGTGTGCTTCAGCAGCGCCCAGCGCTCCGCGAACGCGCGCCCGCACCACGAGCAGCGGTGCGCCCCGCCAGCCGCCCCGGCCGCCCCGCCAGCCGCCCCACCAGCCGCCCCGCCAGCCGCCCCGCCAGCCGCCTCGCGCCGCATGTGCGCCGCCCACGAGCCGCGCGACACGAACCTGACAACGGACATTCCTATTTAGACTTTATCAGAACATTGCGCAGTGTACTTACGAGTATAAGCAGTAAAACCAATAATACTTATAGTATTGTATTTGTTGTCAGGAACAGCTGCGCGAGCTATGAGAGATTATGGGTGAGAGGGTATTGCCTCATGATTTAGTGCCATCGGATCAACCTACCCCTAATATATGTTCGTTGTTGAAAAATAATTCGGGCACTCACGGTCTTGGCGTCTCGTGTTTATTTTAACCTTGGGCCGTTGCTAAAGTGGTATACAATTAGTAATGTTGTTCATGTCACCGTCTGTTTCGAGAAATCAGGGTCCTCGAAAATTATTCCAACTCAATCTATGTTTGAGTTTGTTTGTTTGTTTGAACACGCTAATCTCAGGAACCGCTGGTCTGATTTGAAAAATTATTTCGGTGTTGGATAGTCCATTTATCGAGGAAGGCTATAGGGTATATATCATCACGCTATTACTAATAGGAGCGGAGCAACAATGAAGAATGTTACAAAAGCGGGGAAATTTTTCACGCTACGGGCAATATAAGGCGCAAACGAGGTTGAGTGGGTCAGCTAGTTGTTGTATACTTTCATTTGAAAGTGTATGTATTTACATACACTCAAATAGCATTATAACTTTATGTGACTAAACAGAGCTTGGATTATGGGTACTAGACAACTGATATTAAATAATATCTATATACTTATCTGTAAATATATACACATAGAAAACACCCAAATTCCGAACCATAAAATACACGAAAATAGATTTTCGATGATCACTTCAAATAAAAAAAATTGGCAGTCAAAGAGTGCCGATAGAAGTGAAAACCTATAACTTAGAATGTTGCTCACTTCTAAAGTGTCATGTCATGCGATCTCATAAGAATTTCTTCTACCAAAAAGTGTTCAATGTGGCTAAAGAAGTTTTCACTTCAATCAATTTCTTGGAACTTTGTTTAAGCCTCGTCACTAGAGTTCGCTTTAGCGAATGATCGTCGCCGAGGTTGGAGGAGAGTGTTACCTCTTGGGGCAGTGCGTGCAGGCGTAGGGCCGGTCCATGGCGTGGCGCTTGGCGTGCAGGCGGTGCTGGCTGGACGTGGTGAAGCGGCGCGGGCACAGCGCGCACGCGAACGGCTTCTCGCCCGTGTGGATGCGCTCGTGCTCCGACAGGTTGCCCTTCTGGCTGAAGCTCTTGCCGCACGTCGCGCACCCGTACGGCTTCTGACCTGCAACACCGCGCACCGCACACCTCACGCCATAACAACATACTCTTCACACAATGTTAATACTACCTGAGTGTTCAGTTATGGTCTTAACCCTACCAGTTGCAACCGATTATACCAAGGGCGCTCGCCCTCGGCGACTTATATAAAAATGTGATCTCGAGTATGTTAACTACATTCAAATCGATTTTGTTATGTTTATGGGAAAATTGTTCAGTTAAATCGTGGTTTCCCTATTACAGAACCGTTGCAAGAACTTAAAAAAATAAAGATAGTATAAAATATGCAGATGTTTCTTTAGTGAGTGAGCCGGTCCTTTTTTTAGAGAATTTACCAATTCCCACACCAGGCAGAAGTAACCAAACTCACATAGATACAACCAAGTAAAAGCTTTGCATAAGTTCAAGCCTAAATTTCAATACCTTTGCTTTGTAAATCTTTCTGCGGTTAAATTAAAGGTAGAAATACTTGTGGGTCCTCAAATCAAAAGAATGTTGGACAATACAAAATTTGAGAGCCATATAACCGAGATAAAAAAGCATCCTGGAACTTTTTTCTAAAAGTGTTGTTAAAATTTTTTTAGGCAATAAAAAAAGTGATATTTACAAATTACAAAGAGATTGTTGAAAACCTAATGCAAAATTATGAGCGTTTGTGTGTAAATATGTCACTAAAAATTAATTTTTTGCATTCCAATTTAGATTTTTTCCAGAAAATCTTGGTAGTGTGAGTGATGAGCACAGTGCACGATTTCACCAAGATTTTAAATCAGTTGAGCAAATTTATCAAGGTTTTTGGGATCAAAATATGTTAAGTGACTATTGTCGGTCTCTTGTGAGAGGTACAGATGAAAATATTTTTAAATAGAGCAAAAATAACCCATTTTCTGCTTATGTAGATGTCGGATGTCGTAAGTACCCAAAGCATCATAACCATGTACATTTCATGTCTTGGACAAGTCATGTAAATTAGTGTTAACTTGGAAATGAAAGTTAGAAAAATAATAGGGAAAGTACAATCATTTTACACTACTAAACTACAAAAGTTTATAGATTTTATGCAATAGAGGTTAAATGCCCTGTTAAATATTTTTTAATCTTTGATTTGAATTTTGATTAACAAAATCACAAACAAAACTCACCAGTATGCCATCTCATGTGCAACGTGAGACTGGTCTTATGTGCAAACTTATGTTTACAGATCTCACAGGAGAACTTTTTGACGCCCGTGTGTAACAGCTGATGATTAAGTAGATTTCTCTTGGTTTTAAATGAAGCTTCACATGTCTGGAAAGAAAATATAAAAAAAAAAATTGTGCGAGTTGAAATAATTTAAAAGTTTATTGGCCCTAAATATTATTACGAGGAAAGATTCGCTAACACACACAGAAAGATCTCTGGAGGCACAGATTTTGGAAAAAATGGAGATATATCAGTAATTACCCTAGCGATAACTGAGGTTTATTACTCTAAGCGATATTGTAATTTGAGAGTGTTTTTGAATAAAGTCTCTTTAACACGTCAGAAGGTTTATTTCTCAAATATGTACATCAGACCCTAACACGTAACAACATCAAAGATATTGTATGCAAAGTCAGGGGTACAAAAAACGACCAAAGTAATATACTGTTGCATTAAAATGAGCATTAAATTCTTAGCAGGCAAAGAAAATTTTTGTTTGAGTTTGGATACAAGAACATTATTGTTTTTATAGATTGTGGAAACTTATTGCAGCAACCTGATGTAATGTGGCATAATAAAATAAGCATGTTATTAGTGAAGTAAATAAATACCTTGCAAGTGTAAGGTCTGGCTTGGGAGTGGACGAGTTGATGTCTTTGCAATAACTGTTTGTGTTTGAAGGATTTGCCGCATTTATTGCACACGTATCGTTGGCCTGCGTGCTCAGCTTCCTTGTGGTATACAACCGAGGACGGATGATTCAGAACCTGTAAAGGAGTAAAAAAAAAAAAGTGACGAATCTCAAAAAAATGTATTTTATGTGTATACAACATACATACACATGAAATAGTAATATTTTCTTTTATAAAATATTTAGCAAAGTTAAAGTAATAAAGAGAAATTGAAAGTTAAGTAAAACAAACTAGATGAAAATAAATGAGCTTCACATTACATTTTTTAGTTATTTATACTTTTGTTTCTTAATACTAAAATGGGGCTGGTTTAGGATGATGGTTGGTAGACAGTGAGTGGCTAGTCGATTTATAGTTAGTGGCTAATGGGTGGATAGTTGGCGGGTAGTGGTTATTTAATGAGTGGGTGGAAGGTGGGTGGCTAGTGTGAGGACGGTGAGTGGCTAGTGTGTGGACGGTGGGAGGCTAGTGGGTGGCTAGTGTGAAGTCGTTGGGTGGCTAGTGGGTGGACGGTGGATGGCTAGTATGAGGACGGTAGGTGGCTAGTGTGTGGACGGTGAGTGGCTAGTGTGTAGACGGTGGGTGGCTAGTGTGTAGACGGTGGGTGACTAGTGTGTAGACGGTGGGTGACTAGTGTGTAGACGGTGGGTGGCTAGTGTGTAGACGGTGGGTGGCTAGTGTGTAGACGGTGGGTGGCTAGTGTGTAGACGGTGGGTTTTAGTGTGGACGGTGGATGGCTAATGGGCGGACAGCGGTCGGTAAGTTAGTGGATGGACGGTGAGTGGATAGTGAGTGGTGCGTAGCTACTGTGTCCTTTACCTTGCCGCAGAGGTCGCAGGCGTACCCCCGGGCCCCGCGCGGTCGCTGCCGGCGGTGAGACACGGCGTGCAGCGCCAGCGAGCGCGGGTAGGCGAAGCGGGCACCGCACTCGCCGCACACGTACGGCCGCTCGCCCACGTGAGCCGCCTGCACAATAACCATATATATTGTTTATTTGAATGCTTAATCTCTTCTGGTTTGATTAGAAAAATGACATAGACCATTTACTGAACAAGTTACACACTATTTTATAGCACACCACCAACCATATGAGTCTAACCACAATAAATAAAATGTAAAAACATGGATTTACTCCTTTACAGAGACGCAGTCAAAGTTGAGCGAGTCAGCTTGTTCAACATAATAAACTATTATTTTAAAATCGAGTCAACATCTAAAGTTGTCGATTCGATTTCAAATGTTTATAATAACTTCAATAAAGAGATCATGCTGCTAGAACATATCTCAGTCACATTTTTAACATACTGATATTATACTGTCTGCTGAAGTGGTATGGATGAATTTCAGTATAAATAAATAAATATTATAGAAAATAGTATAGAAATAGAATGGACCTTGAAGAATGACATAGGCTACTTTTATCGAAATAAGTGATAACACCTGGACAAGAAGTAGTATGTTGTATAGTATATCTTTGAAACATTTCTAATATATAAAATTCTCGTGTCACAGTTTTCGTTGCCATACTCCTCCGAAACGGCTTGACCTTGTGAGCATATTGAGTAGGTCTGTGAATCGGCCAACATCTATTTTTCATCCCCCTAAATGGTAAGGGTCACCCATCCTTAAAAAAAAATTATGGCAAAACGACGTTTGCCGGGGCAGCTAGTCTTTATATAAATAAATCTTCTGTGCACATGTCACGTAACTCCTTATATATGGATAAACCAATCTTAATGATTTTTGTTTGTGACTATTCCTTAGGATTCGTGAATAGTTTAGATTCACAATTCAGTCCAATGGATAGTGATTATTTTAATTTTTTTTTAGGGGGAAATATGTGGCGACTAACACGAAACGTGCCTGCGCGGTACCTTCGCTGGACATTTTGACAAAGAGTCAACAAGGCTGTCACTTTTCATAAAAAATATATTTCAGCCATGGTTATTGTTGTAGCACGGGTAACACCGTTTATACAACCTGAACTACACAACAAAACAATTTTAATACTATTATTATAATAAAATATTGTTTGTCAGTCATCTTTTAGAATAAAAGCATATTAACAAATAAATAAATGATAGTAAAATTTACTTATAATATATTCTACAAATGTTTAAGTATGATAAAAAAAAAATATCTATGCAAAAATATCTATAGTCCTGTCTTCTCTATTTTTAAACCCAGTTATAGTCTATATCATAAGTGACATACCTTAATATGCAATGACTTGCTCTGCTTATTACTAAATGTTTTTTCACAGTGCGGGCACTTCAGTCTCACTTTCCCCGCAGGTACAGTCTCCACATGTACCACCTCATCAGACTTTTCAGTAACTTCTACTACGTCGGGGGATATATCTATAAAATGTATATATTCTTAAATTATAAGATGAATCAAACCTAACATTACGATTGGTAAACTGGCATATTAGTGAGAAAACTATAAGTTACAGCTATGATACACATTTAAAACGGTACATTTTTTGACAGAAGTCTCAGTAATTAACTCACAGTCCACATTAGCAGCCTGTAATAGTCCACAGCTGGACATTGGCCTCTCCTTAGAAAGGAGGTTTTGGCCTCAATACCAACACCTGATACAGCTTTAGGCCTTTAATCACACAACCAGATTATTTCACTGATTTTATTTTTATATTGTTTGATTTGTATTATGGTTGATTGTTGTTTAGTCTTGTTTTGTTTTTATTTTCTCTTTTATATTTATTTTGTATGAGTATAAACATCTTTCTTTCATGCTGCACAGGGGCCAGCTGCATTTTATATATTAAATCAGTTCACTAAAAAGATTAAGACATCACTTATCAAATATACACCAACCCATAATTTTAACAGCACCTTCGACACTTGGACTAGAAGTTATTTCAGTGGTGAGGTTGTCAGTGAGCATTTGTTCAGCCTCATTGTCGGGCTGTGTACCTAGGTCAGGTAGGGCTGTCATCACATTGTCCACTAGCATATTTACTGCCACATCAGGTGTCTCTGTTATGGCTTGAATGTTAGCTGCTTGTGTTTCCATATTAATCATTTCTGATATGTTCTGAAACACAAATGTGAAATACTATGTACTGTTGAAATATTTTGAGGCACAACTTTAAAAATATAAAAGTTATCATAATTTGTGACTTAACAAATCCTAAAATATTTTTTTAGTAAAATAAGGTACTTTACTCAGTTACGAGATTCTTTTCAATTAATGTTTATGATGTAAATTAATGTCTTGTAAACTTAACATGTCATCTCTAAATTCAGGAAGATCATAAATAAAGGTGGTTTAGAGCACAAATGACACACATCTTACACATACCTGTATGTTTTTAGCATTTTTCTTCCCAATTGGGATAACATTCTGTCCAACATGTTCCAGCTCTTTTTGATGGTTGGTGAAGTTAAGCCGAGTGTCAAAGGTCTCGTTACACTGGCCACATTGGTATATCACTGGTCCATGGTGTGCAACATGAGACATGTAACGTCCAGCACAGGAGAACTCCATACCACAGATTGCACATTCTTTGCGAGTTAACCGCATTGGACCTGAAATTATTTACAATGTTTTTTTTTTTCTACTAATTTGCACATTATAATCAATTGTTTTAACGGAAGATTTTTTTTTTGTTATTTAAACATTTCTTAAGAGGATGCGTTTTTCTTTATGTATGACCACATCAGAGGCATCTCTAGACAGTGTGCAATTCTGATTATTATTATTTTAAAGGAAAGGGTACTCCAAAGTTGGTTCCATAATACTTCAAAAAAAGAATCCAATCCAAAGGTAGGAAAACATGGGATGATTGATTTTCACTCACTGATGTAAGGTATTACCATGCATCACTTTTTACAGAGTAGTCAAATTTTGATATAACTTTCTTTGCTGGGTAAGGTATACTTCATAGTTGGTGCCATATAAATTCGAAAGAAAAACACCTATCCCAAGGGTGGGAAAATAGGGATGACATATTTATTTCCATATACATACCTTTTGGTCTACCTCTGCCCTTGCCTTTGACAAAGACCACCACTTCTCCAGAGTTCTCCATATGACCTATAATTTCTGGCTCTTTGGACACTGGAACCCTCACTTCAATGTCAAGACTGGGTTTCATCTCACGGTCACTCTCCTCCCCATCAGTCACTCCTTCTTCTTTAAATATTCTTTCAAGTTCTTTACCCTGGAACATGCAGAAAATAAGATATAACCTTTTGGCATACACAGATTTATAGCAAAAGGACAATTCTCGTAATAAAATTAGTTCAATATTCCATTTCAATGAAACTAACTCACAAATATTCTAAAAAGGTATTCTCAGAGTAAAAATTTACACAAGAGTGAGAATCACAATTTACCTGAAACCAAAAGGAAGGGTAATCATTTTGGCTGTCTATGTATATTTGTATGTTCAACATAGCACCTGAACCACTGAACAGATTTTAATTACTAATGTATCAATAGATTCACTATAAAGGCTTGGGTGACTTAGCTATATCAATTTTGTCTGTGCAATAAATAGCAATATAAATAAGTAATTATTAAATAAAATAACCAAGTTAGTATGTAATTAAGATTAAGTTTAATAAATGTAAAGGACTAAAGGTACCTGGACAGCTTCTCTAAATCTAGTTGGAGTTTTCCTTCTACGTTTTCCAGTAGGTTCCTCCTCCTTATCAGATACTCTTACAGAGGTTAACTGCTTCTCTATTGCGGCTGCTTCTTCAGCCAACTCTTCAGGAGTTTTAACCTTTTTAGGTGGCCTGCCACGCTTACGTTTTGGTTTGTCGAGACCAGCCACTTGTAGTGCAATAGGGTGTTCCACTTGGTATACCCCATTACTTGTGTTAACTGAAATTCAAAAAGTATAAATTTAATATTATAGAACCTGTTTAACATCTAAATTATACTATAATAGCTGAGGCTCCTGAAATTTACTCCTTATATCATCATATCATCATCAACCGTTCCAGATAATTTAACAAACTGATTTTTTAGGTAAGTTCTGAATATACTTTCATTATTCATTTGTATGTAACATAGCTGTATTGTGGTAGTGGGTCTGCTGATAAACATTAGTTATAATATTTAGTTATTGCTTGCTATAGAGGTTTAGATATTCTGAACTTAGTTAATTTATTGTGGTTGTGGCATTGGTTTAATGGACGACTTAAGAGTTGCAAACGCTACTTAACCTAATACATAGCAATAACCAGCAAGTAGTTAATATATTTGTATTGAGATATTTCTTAAAAAACTCACCTTCGTAAACAATTTTTTCTGTAATAACTTCTTGTTCAGGGGTAGGATTTAGGATGGTTTTTTTATATTCTCTCTCTCTCAAATGTAGCTCCCGTATGACTTTCTGGGAAATATTTATTTTAAACAAATTTAAAATGAAAGTAAGATTTAGGATAGGCATATAATATTTTACTAAAACGTACCTGTCCGTTGATAATTAGTGTTAAAAATTCTACGGTGGCTTCCAACTGAATAGCGCATCCAGGGCAGATTGTTCGAGGCAATTGTCCATCATCGAATACCTAAAACAATAATTTGCTAGACTGCAATGCAACACTTATTGCTATGACTAAACTTTTGCCTCTTATCAAATTGTGGCGCGATCTGAATTGATAGAAATTTTAGACAATTTTAGACTTCAAATGAATTAGAGAGTTCAAAATTTTAACTTCATGGGACTTATCACGAATATTAATAATTTAAATAAATATTATTTTCACTATTGAATGGTTAACAGAAATAAAAAGATTACGGAATAAGGTATGAAAATGATAATACGTTAAAAAATCAGCCATCTTATTTTCTTTAATTTTGAAGTCAATACAAATTACAATTAATAAAATGGGAATACCTTAATTGGCAAATATGTATTAATAACTTCACTTAAGTTTGGACGATTTTCTTCAGAAGAATACAATAATGTGCCATTATCATTTTCTTCCCCACATAATCTACAAACAGTAGAATTGTAAAGAAATACTTCCATCTTTGTAGATGCGCACAGCGCCATCTACTTCCTGAACTTTACTGTCAGATACAGATTCTTTCTTCATCCTACCTGGTTTTTTTTTCTATATTTTCATCTTGCAATACTTCTAATGTTTTTTTAATTATGGTCACAAATTTTCATTCGCAAATCAGTAATAAATTACTAATTCTTCTTCTTAGAGTTTCGACTAATTAAAAGACTAGAAGTAATTCTTAAAAAAATAATGAATTAGTATGGCACCTAAATTGAAAATAGAAACATTATTTGATGTGGCAATTTAGATGCCTTACATTGCTTCCTGACTGAGAATAAAATGGCAATACTGTGACGTTTTCTTCACTCTTGTTCAAGGTCCTTTCCCGTTTAGTTCTTGGGGCAAGAAGCCGTTGTTTCGGATTTTATTATTTTTAATCTCCTTTAATCCAACAAAATGAAGATCTATAAAGATATTATCACCGGTAATTGAGTTTATTGCAATAATCTAGTGTAATTGCTGCTTGTATTTCATTTAAAGATGGTTATTTTTCATAAAAGTTATTTTGACATTTTGTCGGGCGGTGATGTGATGATGACTAAATTTCAATCTGTGAAAGTTTTCTGCCACATCGACATTTTACAATAGTATCATCATTGATATTATAAACTTTTATCATGATGTTTTCATTTCAGGCGATGAGATGTTCTCCGATACCTACAGAATGAAGCTGGTCGATGAAGTAATTTACGAAGTGACAGGCAAGTTAATTACGAGAGGCCAAGGAGACCTTAAAATCGAAGGGTTCAACCCCTCAGCTGAAGAGGCTGATGAAGGCACCGATGATGCCGTCGAGAGCGGTGTTGACGTAGTCCTTAACCACAGGCTTGTGGAAACATATGCTTTCGGTGACAAAAAATCCTATACCCTATATTTGAAAGACTACATGAAAAAGTGAGTGTGAAACAGTGTTTTAGTTTTATTATTGTGATATGCTTGTGCTAACTTGGAATTTGCAGGACTTCTTTGCGTTTAAGGGAATACCGAAGGTAATTTAAGTGTTAAATTGTCCTTTGATTCCTAAAGGTAAGTAAATACATGAAGTCCATACTTTTCATTGTCTTCTAAAATCGTGTCAAGGGGTTCTCTATAAAAGAACATGAAAAATATCAGATTGCATATATCACAGAAGCATTTGTATGCTATTTTAAGGGTGATGACTCACTCATGCAGATTTGTGCATTACTTGTGGCATGTGTTACTTTAATGATCACTGCAGAGAGATCTTGCTTGAAATGAGTCGTGAAGATGGTGAAGTTTAGTAACGTTGATACTGCTAATACTGTTATCTCTTAAGGTTAAGTTCAACGGTGTTTACAAACTTAACCTTCACAAAACCCTCACCCCTGCCTTTGAATAAAATAGATTTAAAATGCACTAGTATTTGTATTCTAAACCAGTACATGCTGTATAAATGCAGTGTAGTCTACTGTAAAGTTTTATAAAATAATTAATTTTGCATAAGACCTGATATAAGTACTAGATGTGTATGCAAAGGTTCGTAGAATCTTTGCAAATTGTAATCACCATGCTATTTAGTTGGGTTACAAAAGTAATTTGGTAATTATTGATATGTAACTAAAGAGTACTGTGATTAGCCTTATCTATAAAATGTTAATGACAGTCATTAACATTAATTTCTTAATTGTATTTTAATACTTTACATTATTAATTAACAAATGACTTATGGTGTTAAATAAATGTTGATGTTTTGATATCAAGGAAAGTCACCACATGGTGAGACATGTGCCAATTTTGAAATTTAAAAATAAAACCACATGTTGACATTTCAAACTTTTCTTTTTTTACTGCTTTAGAATCAGGCTTCATATATTAGCTGATATTTGCTTGCTTACTGAAACTCTTTAATTTATTCTTATGAATGTGTTTATGTACTTGACTCTGTTGAAAAGTAATTTTTTCCATGTGCACGACAGCATAAGATAAACAAAGAAATGTTAAGAAGCTGTCCACCATATTTAAATATGGCTGTTCTATACCAACAGACAAGACTTGGAATAATAGACAGTTTACTATACTATGGGTCACATGAGTTCTGTTTAATTAACAATATTGAAAACATTATATGATAAAATGATAACTCATCATAAACTCTGTTGCAAGGCAGCATGAGGTGACAAAAAAAGTTCATGAAATGGTGTTCCATATTTTTAAAGATGGCCACTCCATATTAATAGACCACATGTTTGTAATAATTGTGATGTAGATGAGGGGTCAAATGAGTTATCTATGATTATTATTTTATATCTAATTTGTCATTTTTAAAGTTTCTACTTGACTTTATTTATCTTTTCTACATATTTTCCTTGTTTCATCTTAGTTTTATAGCATGTTAGCATCCATAGTTTTCAATCCTTTGTATTGATCCTGTTTTGCTACTTTTTTACAGGTTTTTTTTTTTTGTAATAGTGTATATCTAGGCATCTTAGCAGTTATTGAGTAAATTCAATGTCAATTATTATAGTTATTGTTAATTATTGAAATATTAGCTTTTGCTCATGACACTGCCTGCATGTATGTCAGTTATCACAGTAAAGAGTTGCCCATGCCCGCCCATCTTCAAAAATCAAAATATGCCCATGCCAACTTCATTTAATTGGTGCAGCAATTTAGGTGTGAATGCATAACATAGTGTTAGTATGGAATGTAAAACAATTTGGTCTCTAAAGATGTACAATGGCAAATACAATTATATCTATATTTTATTTATATATCTGTTCTCAATCTATGCTTTACTAATACCATGTGGATCTAGTGTGCGTTGTTTAATTGTATGGCTAACATTTGTGACTTATATGTCGTAAATAACTATTTTTCTCAATAGCATGCATGACAGCTTTTGTAGTAGAGTACATTAACAAACTAAAAACAGTATTTTTGCATCATCTAATACCATAGGTTGGTCCACAATATCAACCAGTGGAGCTATTGATGCTAAAATAAAGAACTCTAGTGAAAAAACACTCATTTCTATTATGTTTGTTGATGAAATGGAGATGACATCTAATTTTTAATTATATTTGTCTTCTGCTAATGTAGTAGAACCTTATTAAATTGAAAGAAAGCTGTATCTTATCTCAATTCTATATATGGGTAGTTCTATTGTAATTGACATAACATTCCTAGTATGAGTAGATTATGATAACTTATACTGGTAGTGTTTTGTTCACGAGATAAATAATTGTATTACAATTGTAACAGTATCATGTCTGATTTGGATTTGCCATGTTTGACACACTATAAAGGCAATGATAACATGATAACTCATCCATATTTTATCTCTAATTCCAGGTTAGTAGCAAAATTGGAAGAGAAGGCACCCGATCAGATTGATGTTTTCAAGACTAACATGAACAAAGTAATGAAAGATATCCTAGGTAGGTTTAAGGAACTGCAGTTCTTCACTGGAGAGTCCATGGACTGCGATGGCATGGTTGCCATGTGTGAATACAGAGACATCGACGGCGTCTCAACGCCTATTCTCATGTTCTTCAAGCATGGTCTTGAAGAAGAGAAGTTTTAAATATAATACATAAGTGAAGATTACTCATAAATATTCCACTTAACACTAAAGCCTAAGATTCGTATCTTTTTTATTTATTTACAAAATCATGTCAATCTGCGCATCGGTTGAAACAGGCTTCTCCCATCACAAGGCTGAACAATTTTGTAATGTTAACAAATGTTGCATACTATAAATAAATTAATGAACAACTTATCGCCTTGTTATTTCATAAATCAGTTATTTTACTACCCTTGCCATTTATCTACAGTGTGAAAGTGGCCTTTAAATGACGGTCGAGTCGAGAGGTCATTCAGCTACGGGAGTGAGGTCAGTGATCAGCACTCTTTTGCTAAATCAATACCAAGTCGAGTATACCTAAAGGGATAGTGCAAACCTATTTAGTCCAAACTATAGGTTATTGATACAAAACATTTGATCTGACCTAGGCTTCAAACCCAAGACCAATCGGAAAAAACGTAAAAGTATTTTTTTTTTCTGTCTAGATCTGGCCTATCGAAACTTTGTTTGTATATATTGCATTTTGCTATCAGCATCGCAGCAGCTAGTGCATTGTGCATTTCTAGGTGATCCAAATAAATGGAATCCGAACGCCAGGTATATCGAACTCTTAAAAACTTGAAACTTAAGAACATATGACAAAGCATAAGTAGTTTATTTTATGACATGAATTGTCACCTTACTAAGTTTTTTGTCATAGTAATTCTATCACTGTTCTAACTCCTTCATTACCCGACTGCGAAAGAAGGAGTGTTGTTTTTCGAGTGTCTGTATGTATATTTCTTTGGCACGCCCTAGAGCCTAAACGGCCGATCGTATTTTTATGTGCATGGTGTCAATAGCCGTGAGAGTGACAGTACGTCAAAATAGATATTAAAAAACCTGAATTTAATAAAGATAGCAGTTATAGACGCAGTCGAGTTTCTTTTTAATAATTGGTACTTGTTTACGACAGTATCTCACACGTGATCTCACATAATGTAGGTATGTACTGTAGTTTATTATCGTAATCAATTAATCATTTCGAGTATTCACATCAATTTCAAGAACCTTTTTATCTAAGTAGTCGTAATAGTAACTTTTTTGTGATATTAAAGGTAACTATTTAATTTTCTGATGGAATCTTTAGTATAAGAGACTTATCAGCATTGTGTTTAACAATGGACGAGTACTGGTAGCATAACAGTGCTCGTATCATCCGGTGATCATGCATGTTCCTTGTTCACCGTCTACAGGTCTCATACATTTTTGAAGATCAGATGACTGAACTAGTCTTGATGGTTTGGTGCTCTAAATCCTCTATAGTATTTATTACATGCCCTAAATGCATAAGTAGTGCTCTAATATTAATCGAAAAAGGCGCGCCCTAGTGATTGAACGCACGTCCGTCCCTTAATTTTTTGGAAGTATGTATTTGTAACGAGGTTCAAGAAGTTATGAGTTATTGGCATAGATGGCGCTTTTACACATTTCTATTTAACTGAATACATTCAGATTGAACACCGAGCCTAAATAAAACAGTGATGACGAACCATCAGTGTAACAAATAAAGAAATCTATAACGTTATGTAGTACTTAAGGTTGCCTGGAACAGATTGCTTTCGGCAATAAGGCCGCCCTTTGTACATTACATATTTGTTATTTTCTGTAATTTCTGTACTGTAACACGGTGTACAAATAAAGAGTTTTCTATCTATCTATCTATCTACATCTTAAAATTTATCACACACAAAACTGTTATTAAATTAAATATAGTCCATTCGGTTAGATACGGTCACTTGTATAGCGCGCCGCTATACAAGTCCGTCCATATGCGGCTTTTTGTCAAAGGAATATCTAATAACGATCCGAATGCGGCGTACACCCCCAAGTCAAATATTATTTGTCAGTTTACACCGAAGCAGTGTAATGTCAATGGTTGTGTTTGTTAACTCTTCTAACGCGGTAGCTAATTTTTTTAAACAAAAAAAAGGCTTTGAAGATGAGATGTTTTTATTTTTCACGTTACTTGTCTTTACTACCTACAATCTAGGCAAGCAGCTAACTTGTATGAATTAATATATGTTTTCGTATTTAACAACAATAAGCAGTGTCGGTACACCCGCACGCAATTAGTGTGCGGGTGTACCGACACTTTCAAATGAATGGACTATATTGTAAATATGTAGTGTGATCTTAAGATCAGATGACAGTGGGTGCAGTAGAGATAGATTGAAACAAGATGAAGTATGTAATTTATTAAAAAATGTACGAGTAACTGTTATGGTCTCTCACATGCGGTATTACTCGATAGTTTTACTCCAAGACGAGTAAAATTAACGTGGGGACCGCAAAACTCACAACCCGGAAGCTCGTTGCCGGCTCGATAGAATTAAATAAAAAGTAAGTAAGTTTACTCGATCGAGTAAAACCGTATATGAGTACTTACCATTACTCGATGCTTCATCCGTTTTGCTTGGGTTTTTCTGGATGGTAATAATCCCTACATCTAATACTATGATCATGTACCTACATATTATGCTAACATGGACATATGTAAATTCTCAGAAACTACTAACGTAGGTACCAAGTTCTTAAGGGTGTGGAAGTTCATGTTCCATCTTGGCTAAAACATCCAGACTGAGAACAATAATTTGTCAATCACACAAGATGCTTGTTGGCCATCACAGTGGTTAGTTTGTATTCTTCATTACTTCATAAAATACGTTAAGTGAAGTGGTAGCAGATCTAGATATGCAAGTTCAAGTATCTGACAAAGCTCCTCACTAATTGATAAAACTAGGTAGTAGAGCCACGCTGATTTCAGCACGAACGGGCCGGCTCGACCGGGGCGGTACTACCCTCGCACAGAAAATCAACGTAAAATGACAGCGATCATGCTGTCGTGTTTCGTTGGTGAGTGCGAGACCGGAGGCCCAATGATGCAGAAGCATCACTAGCCCGCCATGGTGTTGGTCACCATGCTGCATTGTTGCATTGTCTGCATTCGCAGTATGGTGACCACCACTCTTGGATTCTGCTTATGCTTTCCATCAGGCAGAGTAGAGTCATTTTGGCAGGGCCAATTATAAAAAAAAAAAAAAACTATGATTCTGTTATCATTTATAGAGCTTATAAGGCTATTATAGTAAAATTAAATAAAACACAAATAATTTTGAGGTATGTTATATTTATCGAGTTTGTATGTATGTTATAGCTACGATAAAGTACAGAAATGACCGATGATTTCTATTACAATGTAGTGAGTAATCTAATCACAATTTTTCATATGTATTCATCATTTTTCTTGTATACTTTTTTAGGCATCGACTAGGCACTAACACATGCCTCCATTGCTTAGTCTTTAATTTCTCCATATTTACACAAACATAATAAACGCCAAAATAAACTTAGGTATGTCGTGGAGGTTATTATAAAACTGGAGTAAAAAATGTGTCCCATAATCCAAGAAGACAAACAATGGCTTCAAAAGTATCTAGCGATTATTACTTTATCATGAAAGCTGCTCTTACGAATATTAAAGCCTTATACCGATAGCAGGTATCAATTTGATTTGAGGTATAAAACCTTTAGGTTGGATTTGAGAATACTACTAGTAATTTTTTGTCTTCTTGTACTTTAATAGTTCAGATCAAATAAAAAAGGTGGATAACACACGATCTTGTTCGTACTGAAGCAAAAAAAGTAGCGTAGTTCCAAGTAAACACACTTGGAACTACGTTAGTTTCCGTCAGTATCGTAATTTCTTAGCATGTGTGTGCGTTAACGCGTGTGTTTACTTGGAACGAGCTGAGTTTTTTTGCTTCAACAAGAACAAGGCCGTGCGTTATCTACCTACCTTTTTTTATTTGATCTGAGTTTAATAGATAAAGCCACCAGGGCGTCCAACAACTAAAGATTATTAATAATCAATTAAAAACATTTTGGTGACTACAGATTCATAGGAGTGTTTAAAAAAAATATAATTAGTTTATTACTGAATGTTTCCCATTATAGAGGTAGGTATAAGAGTCATACAACTTACTTCTGGACAAGTTATCGTTACTCTTACTAGTCACATTATGAATTACTTCTGGTTTCATTATACGATTCTCCATTTTAGGTGCTTTATTTGTATTTGTTTTATTTGTTATCATGTATTTGTTTATCTACCGGAGTTTTAAAACTTGTAACGTAGAATGTAAATTATTCCGCCAACTGAAATGATAGATCCACAAAAGGTGATGTCTGGCGGAACTGTGGAATTCGCTCCAAGTGGTGCAAAATTAAGATGCCATATAAGAGTTATATTTTTTTTTTTTAAATGTATAAGGAAACTCATGTGATCGTCATTCAAAATAATTTGATGGTACGTACATCGATATAAGGCCTTAAGGTTTTTGCTGACAGAATATATTTGCACTTTATTAACATTCGATATATATATTTTTCTACAAAGTAAAAATTATTTTCGAATACTTACCTAATTTTAATCATAGATCCTATACCATTTGGTATGCCTTATTGGAATATGGCAAAGATAATTACAGTGATAAGAAATTATTAAATATATTTTAGAACAGTTATTTTACATTGATGAACAACATTCGACTGAGGCACAATATTGCGAATGGTATAATCTATTTAAAAAAGTTGTGTAAAATAAAATGCTCTAACACCTTTTTTTTTTAGTGTGGCCATAACAGCACTGAGTTGACATTAAGACGACTACAGAGGCAGAAAGACTTGTACCTCTTTTCTTTACAGCACCAGTACTAGTACAGTAAGTCATCAGTCAAAGACATCGCAAGGCCGTAGATGTCATTTTATAAAACAACATCTTTTCTAAATAGATCATAGCGATATTTCACTAAGTTTTGCATTTAATATAACTACATAAGAATAAAACAAAAATACATATCAATAAGACATCGTTTTCTTCGTTAAACTTCAATCTTAATAAAAATTATATTATCAGGATTGAGCATAGAGACGTTCGAAATTGTGTAGTTAATAAATAATGGGTGCGTTCGTACCTACTCAATAAGAAGAATGAAAGTAGGTATATATATACTCGTAGGAAATGTCATAAGATAGGATATCAGTCATTATAGCAAACAATACAATATCCTGAAATAATTTTACGATAATTTTAGAAGAACAAGATTGTATTAAATTTTATAAATATCTCAATATAGTATAAATATATTTACATTCATTAATTCTAATATGTTTCATATTGGTGTCTTATTTAACGCACACTTACTTTATGTATTTATAAATAAAATATTAAACATTAAAAGATATCATATGGAATGGTTTTTTGTACAAAATCAAATACAAAATCCACCGCACTGGTAGAAATAATTACAAATCACAATGTACTAAGGGGGGAGCGACTAGCGTGTCCCCCCATTACGTACCACGCTGCCTCCGCGACTAGTCTATACATTGTACCGTCAACTCGAGCGAAAGTCTCACTTTCATACACCCCTAAATCCCGAGCGTCCCATTGAAAAATAGATCGATCACTACTTAAATTTATAATTTACAAATAAGGTACTCTTTTAAAACGAATACGATAGATAGTCCCTCGCTGGTCGAACGTACACCGGACCCGAAATACTAACGCCACTAACCGCTCTAGAGCACTACGTCAAGACTGACTTCGTTCATAGAAAACTTAATGGAATGAAGATTTATTGCTAGAATTACAAGATCACAAATGATTGAGATAGTTCACTCACACACTCAACAGTTAAACGTATTGGAGTGCGTGCAGGACCGCGGGTAGTCGTCCATGCCGCGGCCATAACCATTCTCCGGGATGATGGAGTACTCAGGCTCGCTGTACTCCGTATGCTCCCGTTCATATTCTCTGTCGTTCCGCGGGAACCCGATTATCGTTTCAGAATTGCGCAAGTAACCGTTTTCTTGCTTTCTGGAGTAGCGGGTGTCAAGGTTTCGTTGAAAGTTTTCGGGATGGCACACGACACCGTTGCGGTTATTCTTTTTTTCCGGCAAAGAGCGCAACGAGCCGTTATTGAGGTGGTTAGCTGGGGCTCCATTGTTGAGCGTTAGCGGCTGGTGCGCACGTGTGTCGGTGCCAATGTAGGTGAAGCCACTAGCGGGAGCTGTGCCACCGCCCCCGCCGCCCCCCGAGCGCGGCGGCCGACGCGCGGATCCGTGGCCGCCAGACATGAAAAAAACGCTCGGCGAGGCGTAAAGCTCTAGCTACAGTTCCGTCACCGGAATCTGCCTGTGAGGCGGCGCGGGGTATTGCGAGGGGTGGATGCCGCGCACTATGCAATCTTCCTCTGTGGAAATAGGTTTGTGGTACTCTAGATTCTTCCTTCCCTTGTTCCACTTATAATCCTTGAGTTTCTCTTGCATGCTCTTGCGGTATCGATACATAATTAGTACCAATGTTGCGATTGAGGCGACACACGCGACTACCACGACGCCTATTATGGTTTGCTGTCGCGAGTCGTGAAGCACACAGCCCAGATCATCAGCGTTTAAGTCTTTTAAGGGTTTATCTTTTAGATGGTCGGGGCTTGCGCAATGTAATTGTGTAAAGTTGCTTTTGCCCTTCATCAACCCTTGGAGCCACAGCAGTTGACAGTCACAGAAAATAGGGTTATCGGTTAAATCCAGCTGCTTCAGCTCCTTTCCTATAAACACAGTTTCACTTAAACTTACGATAGCATTGTCTCTTAAAGACACATGTTTTAACTTAGGAAGACCCAATAGTGTGCAGTCTTCTATAACAGACAACTTCTTGTTATTTGCCAGAACGATCGTTTCCAAATTTACGTTATCTTCAAAGGCACCCTTCTCCACTCTCTCTAACTGAGTTGCACCTGTAATATCCAGCAGTTTGAGATTTTTTAGTCCTTTAAATGAATGGGCTTCGAGAGTGAGAAAATCATTTTGTCCAATAAATAAATCCTCTAATCTAGTGAGTCCAGACAACTGATGCGTTGGCACAATGAACAGTCTATTACCAAAGAGATTGAGACTTCTCAATCCTGGCAGTCCTCTAAAAGCAAATTCACTAATATTTGAGAGACCCGCTCCATTCAAGTCTAAAACAGTCAATCTGTTGAGACCAGCAAATGCGTCATCTGGTAGAAAAGAAAATGCATTCAAGCCTACGTGCAACTCAGCGAGGCTACCTAAGAGGCTGAAAGATGTTGTCGGTACAGAACTTAGCTGATTGTCATCTAAGTACAAAATTCTCAGGGCTGACAAACCAGCAAACGCTCTTGGTTCAATTCTTGATATTCTATTTTGTCCCAAGTTTAGTTCTTCTAGCCTTGGTAGAGTAGTAAAAACTCCGTTATTCAGTTCCTCCAAAAAATTTCGCTTTAAATTCAAAACAGTCAGTGAGTTGAGACCTTGAAAAGTAGTGTTGGTTACAGAGGATATTTTATTGTGGTTTAGATGTAGCTCCTGTAACTTGCGTTGGTAAGCAAAACTTTTCGTCGGTATGTTAACGAGGTGGTTCTGAGAAAGGTCAAGATGTTGCAACTCAGCGTAAAACTGCATCGAGCTGTCAATAGTCTTGATTTTGTTATTACGTATAATTAAACGCTGTATGGAAGGATTAAGGGCGATAGGCAGGACGTCCAGTCGGCTTTCTTCACAAACTACAACTAGAGTGTCGTCATTGCAGATGCACCCGGTTGGGCAGTTCGCCAGAGCCGATGCACCGCTACTCCACGTGAGTAACTGCAGTAATATTAACAGCACCTGGAATATGAAAAAATAACCATTTAATCATAGTTGAAATGTGGTTTCCATTACAGTCTGGAATTTTCAGTCAGTTAAGTCTTTAGACAAGTCTAAATGTAGGTATGTCTAAATCGAATCAAATGCTATTGGAATGAATAATATAATGATTTAATTATTCTTAATACCTATTTTCTACGTGTGTGGCTAGTCAACACTTAACCATGCCCAAATACGGCCAAATGCCGTCTCTATTCCGCCGGTAACATTTCGTTAAGCGTTCACTGGACCGCAAACATTCGGTCGGCTGTTTGTCCGCTGGAAACGTGTAAGTGAATCCGAATTATTTTAATTACTGGTATAAGTAGGTGTTCTTTGAAAACGACCGGATGTTTATAATGCGTAGTAGGTAGATAAATTAACGGCCTTTCAGAAAAAATGGATCCAATGTAAGCCCAGAGACGTTGTTCGTACGTTGTACATTTTTATTGCGTTACGTCTTTTCAAATACTTGTGACATTACTGCGCAGACAAGATTCGGTTTGAAAGAATTACGAAGTTATGTTTAAATCTGTTACAAGATTGCTGATAGAAGCAATGCCGACCATTTCAATTTGAAACATGAAGCTACCAATAGTTTGTCAGATCAGTGGGTTAATAAGCAAGCTATGGACAAGTGGCACGATCTACACTCAATTGTACAGTACTCCAGCGAATATCGAATGATTGCGTAGTTTTCTTGAAAATCGGTTATTCCTAAAATACTTTATTTCCAAGATAAGGTAATTTTCAAACTTTTCTGTTTTATAAGTTTGAAAACTATTTTGATTTAGGACTGTATTGGACGAAGATTTGTTCTAGTAAAATGCACTATTGATTTTATATGTCATACGCAGTGGATTCTCGCATCTCCTGCACATCTGTACTATAGCAATTTATTTGCACATTCCGCGTGTCCGTGTCCGCTCCGATAGTAATTTCGAAACAAATCAGGAATCAAAATTCGATATGCGAAATCGATTCGCAAACACTGGTAGGCATTTTGCTCGTACCGTCACGTCAAGTGAAATTTCCGCTAGAATCCAATAACCTGGCTTCGACGTGTTTTCGGATCGGATATTTGAGTTTTAGGCGGCAAGGTTAAAAATGATTTTGTATGGATATGAATAGAGACATTATGATGATTAATTCATTAATTATTCTATTATTGTTAACTACGCAGGTTAACATCACTGCTAAGGGAAATAAATCTTGAAGCAAACCCAATCCGTCTCGCTAGCGTCCTATGTCCTTCAGTGAACTGTTAAACGCTATTAATGTGATGTAAATTATTCTATTAAAATAATTTATAATAAAATAAATACCATTCCATTTCGGATGAAAGAGCAAAACCATTTTGGATGAAAGAGCAAAAACGCGCCGTGACGTGAGAGAGCTATGCAAATGCAATAATTATAGCCCCCATTAGAGAATCGTCGCCAAAGTGTGTACCGAACTGGAATGAAGGGCCTGTAAGCTTTATAATTATAGACCTAACGCATGTAGTATCAGTGTGGAATAGCGCAATGGGATTAAAAAAAAACTGTTACGTCACAGTTATGTTTCCGGAAAGGATTTATTAAAACACTTCTCGTCTAAACATTCTCTACGAGTAATGATCGTAAATCATGTTGGAGATATTAATAATGTAAGTCCTGTAATATTTCACGTGTTGCTAATTCTCGAATTCTTTTCTTATAATCACCCTAGTCATAAGCAATGTTATAAGCATAAAATAGAAAAAAAAAACTAGAAAGATTGTCTGAAATACGTAGTTCAGATCAACAGACTGCATTTATTTGAGGTTACGTGATTACGTTATATTTTTATTACATAACGCTTAAGTAATCTTTAAAGAAGTACGTATTGTATACAAATATTCCCCCAATTACAAACAACCAACCATACCCACTGTGCCACAAAGCACCTATATTCGTACTTAAAACTTAACCCTGTAATGATCGTATGAGAGCATTGTACCTACATAATCATAAAAGTAACAAGGGTCTTAAAAGGCGGACATAACGTGGTTCTTGATGCTATTAGATAAACAGCTTAATCCCTCGCATCCGTGGACCATACACTAATAGATCCGCAACAATTTGAGCGCAATAACACGGTGTCGTTTAAAATGCAAATGCTCCAGTTTGCTTAGCCGCGCCGATGGGGGGGTTGGAAACTGAGTTTAGTGATATGTACGTTTATGGAGGACTAGTTGTTGCCCGCAACTCCGCCCACGTGTATGTCGGTTATCGCGGCAAATAGTAGCCTATGTGTTATTCTGATGTATAAGCTAGATCTACTGTAAAGTTTCATCCAAATCGGTTCAGTAGTTTTTGCTTGAAAGAGTAACAGACATCCATCCATACTTACAAACTTTCGCGTTTATAATATTAGTAAGATACTTGTTTTAATACTGTTTGTTTTGGCTGATGAGAACAAGGCCTAATGGTTTTAAAGTAAATATTTGACAATTGGTAAATAAGAGACAATAATATCCACAATCCTTCTGTGACTTGACAATCTTAATGCGATTTTAGTGAATAAAGGAAACGACAAAAATAATTGAACTTTATCTGTTTGAAATAATGTAAAATGTGCGAGACTCTGCTTGAAATAGTTTTTTTATATTATTTTTAATTAATCTGTTCATACATTACATGTTATTGTATTGGATGTATTTACATTAATTCAAGTCAATTTTACATTTTTCTATTAAGTCTATTTTAATAGGCTTATTATAATAAGTATGATCTCCAAACCGGAACTTTGAATGCGATTTGACGGCCTCATGTGGATATTTTAAAACGTTTTTAGAAGGCGACTTTGGATTTTTAATAAAATATTATTAAAAATCCAAAGTCGCCTTCTAAAAACGTTGCGTAGTTTTGAGATAATAATCTCAAAACTACGCAATTTATAGTTTGCTTTAATTTTACGATCAGTGTTCAGTGTACCGTTAGAGTTTCGTTAGAATAAAGCTTCATAGCGATGGCTGTTATCTGTTGTCCCCGAATTTTAGAACAATATATGATTCATAAGTGAAAGGCCGTGTTTCACCGTTTACAGATAAGTTTCGGATAGATAGACAGATAAGTTTCGAATATATGGCAGATGAATTAGCGTAGGTATCTATACTAATATATAAAGCTGAAGAGTTTGTTTGTTTGTTTGATTGTTTGAACACGCTAATCTCAGGAACCGCTGGTCCGATTTGAAAAATTCTTTCGGTGTTGGATAGTCCATTTATCGAGGAAGGCTATAGGGTATATATCATCACGCTACTACTAACAGGAGCGGAGCAACAATGAAGAATGTTTCAAAAACGGGGGAAATTTTCACGCTACGGGCAATATAAGGCGCAAACGAGGTTGCGTGGGTCAGCTAGTATTCTATAAAACGACGTGCGTCTGTCCTAATTAACGTAGATATGTTCTATAAAACGACGTGCGTCTGTCCTGACAGACGCAAACTCATTTGCCATATATCCGAAACTTACCTGTAACCGGTGAAACGGTGTACTGGTTACAATTATATCTAAAGTACTTTATAACTTTATGTAAGTGCTCCTCTTATTATTTAATAATACATCTTACTGATTAAGATATATCACGAAATCAATTACCCAATATATATAGGTATATATACATAACTTATGGTAGATATATGTATATACTACTTGACAGATAGCTAAACCAATCATCTATTAATTAATTCTGCGTGTAGTCTATTGCAGACACATAGTATGGCGAAACACGTTAATATTCGAGAGTATACGTAACTACTAATATATATTAAGCGTTTCCACAACTACAGTTAATTTGAAATAAAATTAGGTAAGTCTTAGTATTGAACATTCACTTCTCCGGTAAATGAGGTTTGCGTTCCGAAACCTGAATTCGCTACAATACTGACAATACTTCTAATGATTTATTATTATTTATACTTTCTAGACTGAGATTTGTAAGACAAAAATACTCTCTTAACTCGTGACCTCTCCACGGAGCCAAAATTATCCTAATCCTCTTATTTTTTAAAATATTTGTAAACAAAAATATTACCATCTTCATTTCAATTTTAGAAAAAACATTTCTAATGTGAAGAGGAACAAACAGAAATTAAATATCCAATATTTACCAGGATTTGATCACTCTGATTGTACACATCCATTTAATTATCTGATACCAACGTTAATTTCAACTGTCATAATATTGACAGCTGTCTAATTAAGCTTGTTGTTGAATATGCCACTGTTAGTATGTTCTATTTAGTTCCATCAAGGGCCGCAATAGAAAGGTTAGTGACATAAAAAACCCATTTCTGGTTAAAAATATTGTTGCTGACGGTTTTTTCACCTTTTTTGAACTAGCATTCTTAAAATATATTTTTATATAATTCGATTATACTAGTTGTCGCCCAGTGGTCCAAATTCAACCATAATTAGTTTAATTGTTTTTTGTTTATTTTTCTGCGCTCCTCCTTCACGTAGATTTTAACTGTTCGTTCGCATAATTTTCGTAAAAAAAGATACTAAGTTTTTGCTTCATGTATTAATATATAGATATTTATTTCCCATATCAGGATTTAAAATTGTAATCATTACCGAACTCATTGGTCATGAGAATTTAAAATCGAATAAATTTATACCTAAAAGGAAAATAAAATGGCCGCTGTAGTCGGCGAACAATCACAGAGTTCACGCACTATTAGCCATCCCACGAAAATTTGCGTTTCGGCCGCACACAGTGACTAGTCAAAACTGACATTGGACTTGCAAATTTGACTTCGAAGACAGGGACCCGGTTATAGTGGACGTTTCAGCAGTGCTCGCTTCATTTGTCGCTCACAAACGGTGGTTAAATGAGTGTCGCGTATTATGCAGATTGCAACGACGCGCGACGCACTGGGGAGATGGCGGCTTGCCTTGGTAGAGTCAGAATGTTAATTGTTTGAATTTATCGAATCGTTTAGTGGAGAATGATTATAGGTCTCTATTTGATGTTCATTTGCATTTAATTAAAAGGAAAACTAATAGACGACTGTTATGGATAGGTTTATGAGTGGCCGGAGCTTTTAATATAGTATAATGGCTGCAGCATCGGACTCATCTGTTATTGCAATATTGTTCTTTACTAGTATTTAAATAGTACAAATTATGACCTAAGTTGTACACCAACTAAATTTGAGCTAAAAATTCGAATTGCTGTGAATTATAAGTCTATCTTTAACATAATTTATTCTATTAATTTCTACTTAAAAATATTAAATGGGACTGATAACCAAGCCAAACGTTAGAAATTGGCAATACAGAATGAGTAGGCCTGATAGTATGGATTAAAGCAGGCCTGATACGGTACAATGTAACAAGCCAGCTAATAGCAACACTGTAGTGATTTAATTCGCGGGTATAAATGACTCGAGCGTTGTTTACGAACGTAATTCATTGAACATACTACGTCACAACGTTATCAATATTTTCATCGAAATTTATTGGCATCCCGTAATTGGTTCGCTGTGCGTATGAACTTCGAATAGTTTTGAATGAGAGAAGGAAAGGAAATATCGGTTATTGGCTCGTACATGTCCAACGAGGATTTATTACTAAAAGAGCCATTTGTTGTTCTATAGTATCATAATATATAAACGGTGGGGTTTTTATCGGACACCATTTTTAATAGGAACAAAAATTACAGTTTAATATGTTACGGTGGCTTTAATACCGTTATACCGTGGGAGAACCTAGCTTCGGGCTGAATGGGCTGGCTCGACCGGAGTGATACCACGGCCACGCCGAAAACCGGTGTGAAATAGCGCTTGCGGTGTGTTTCACCGAGTGTGTGAGGATAGCCCATACCAACCCTTCCCCATTCACCAAAGGCCGACAACGCACTTGTGACGCCTCTGGTGTTGCGGGTGTCTATGGGCGGCGGTAATCGCTTACCATCAGATGATACGTCTACTCGTTTGCCCTATTCCATAAAAAAATATTATAAAATATATGATTTGCTATTAAATAGTGTTGTAAGCCAGATAATTATCTAACACTTCATGATCTGGTAAAGCTGGCCCTATAGTCGACATTATAATATGTTGACAATCCTATCTATGATACGAGTCTTTAGTGTTGATATTAAACTGGTTATCTTCTAACCTAATAATACCGTCTATCACTGTGATGTCTTAGAGTCTATTATAATTAAAATTAATGATCCACAATCCTTGTGTAGGTCGATTAATTTAGGGCGTCTAGTCAAGTGGCTATGACTTATATTAATTACTCTAGAACAGCTCGAAGTATAAATGATATGACTACTTTAATTTATTATTTAGTCGAAGTTAAGTTACGATAAAGATATCATCTGTATAATAAGCACTTTGAAAGCTTATGAATGAGAAGTGTTGCCACTTTATTCCGAGTGAGATTTGAACCCACCAGATCAGATAAATACCCAGCTCTGTTCACGGTAAGTGGTCATAAAAGACCGTATTATTTATCATAGTAGAAAAATATTTACCATGAAAGTATTGGATGTGAGGACGGCTGCAAGCTGCCGTGCTAACAGTAGTGGCGGCATCTGGAATAAAGAACAAGAACCTATTATACGTGGATTAAACAAGTTGAGTAATTTATCAATTTGAACAGTTTTTAGAACAAACTTCGATACCTTATCGATTCAATAATCACGGTAAAAACTATTCCAGCTGCCGTTTCGAAAGGGATTCTGGAAAAATTGTAGCAGCAACAAGCGCTCTAGGACTTAACAGTCGATGTTTCATAGGTATTTATGAGATTAAAAAAATATATATGCACACACATGATCAATAAAATAATAGTAAGGATTGAAAGCAAATCCAGTTCAATTTAGAAGGTTAGAACATAAGATAGTTATCTTAATCAAATAAGATGGCAACATTTCATTAAATAGCCGTAATCTATACTAATATATAAAGCTGAAGAGTTTGTTTGTTTGTTTGTTTGTTTGTTTGTTTGAACACGCTAATCTCAGGAACCGCTGGTCCGATTTGAAAAATTCTTTCGGTGTTGGATAGTCCATTTATCGAGGAAGGCTATAGGGTATGTATCATCACGCTACTACTAATAGGAGCGGAGCAACAATGAAGAATGTTTCAAAAGCGGGGGAAATTTTCACGCTACGGGCAATATAAGGCGCAAACGAGGTTGCGTGGGTCAGCTAGTCTTTATATGAGCTGTTTGTTCACTAGAAATGTGTAAGTGAATTGAAAAGATTTCAATGTCTAAAGTATGTTCTTAGGTTTGTTTGAAAACAACCGAACTGACTGTAACACGCAGTAGGTAGGTAGTTTGATGGCCTTTCAGTAAAATGGAATCAATGTAAGGCGCGCGGGCTCTACGAAAGGACGCAAAAGAGAAAATACAGGATATTGGAATGGGAATTTGCCCAGTTTTAATTTATTAAAATGCGCTCCTCTGAGGCGCTCGGGCCAGCCTCTTTGCTTCAAAGACTAGCACTTTTATTGCGTTTCCTCTTTCCAACAATTAGCAGAGAGATCGTTGTGAAGTAAGATTCGACTTTAGAATTACAAAGTCCGGTTTAATTTTGTTACAAGGAGATTGCTGATGGATGCAACGCCGACAATCGCCTTACTTTAAAAGACAAAGCTACCAGTAGTTTGTCGGGTAAGTGGGTTTATTAGCGTTCTATATAGAAGCGGCGCAAGATGAAAACTCAATTGGACATCCAAGATGGTACTCTGAGTAAGTCTTGAATGTTTGTGTCTAGCTCTCTTGGGAATCTGTTATTAAAATAAGAACACTCTTTATTTCTATAACTTGGAAATGTTTATCTATCTATATTATTATTGTTATTATATAAAGATGTAAAGGTTGGCTGGTAGAGAATGCCTTGGGCATAAAGTCCGCCGTTGTACATGTGTGCATAAAGTTTAAATAAATAAATAAAGTATGTGAGTTTGTGACGTTGTAGGGGGTAATCTCTGGATCTACTGAACCGATTTTGAAAATTGTTTTACCAATAGAAGGCTACGTTATTATATTATATTATATTATATATAATATAATATAATATATATGTATAATAACCCGGAAAGTGGAAAAACTTTTTCGTGGTAGCCGGATTTGCAAAGTAAATCGGAGGAAAAAAATTTTACCGCCCAATGAAAGGGGCACGGGTCAGCTAGTCTTTTATAAAATCAGTAGTTTAGAATGGATAACAGTATTTAGACTAAGCTTATATGCGATTTGTGATGGAATTGTAGCTTTGAATGTACTGGAAGACGAAGTTGAAACAACCTCATGATAAGGTTTAAAACTGTATAATAAGCTTTATAGTTATGTGAGTTTAGTTTACTTTTCGAACATATGTAGACGTTTGTACTTAATGAAGTGAGAAAAAAATGGAATAGAAATGGTAACAAACTTTTTATTTCTTCTGAATAATATAACGGCAAGATTCCTGCTGACTTTAAGGAATGAATTTACGTTCTTAAAATACAACAAATATTTAGTATGAAAAACTATTAACAGGGGTGCTTACCATGAAGTTATTGCAGATTTGAGTTCCGAGCTGCTGTCCGACACGAAATGGTGACATCTGAAAATAAAGAAAATACCATTATTATTAATAATAACATATTATAAAGAGGTAAAGTTTCTAACTTTGCTAATATGTTTGTACGGGGTAATCTTCGGAATTACAGTATTGATCCTGAAAATTCTTTCACTAACAGAAAGCGACGCTATGCAGGAGTGATGTGGTCTATATTTTATTACGATTGAACAAAAAAATCTGTTAAAAACAATAGTATTTGTTTGTAAATCAAGTCGAAGATAAGCGGGTGGTTAACGCACAACGAAGTGGGCACGGGTCGGATAGTTATTAATAATATTAGCAAGTATTTAATATAGTTTCCCAAAGATCTGGCTTGGTGTTGAAACTTATACATAAATATAAAAACCTATAAGTTTTCATGTTAGAATACCGTTCGTAACTGCAAGTAACATTGGTGATAGAAACACTTTACAATTTTAATTGTCAAAAAGTTGTCCCACACATTTACAGATACATACAGAGAGATTACTATTATTTTATAGTTGGGTAAAAGAACTAATTGTTATCAGATAACGATAATTAATTAAAACTAATTACTAAAAAGAAGATAATATAATGGCCTTGCCGCCTAAACTCTATAATATTCAATATTCAATAAGCAAAGAATATTAAATCCTTAAAATGGGCAATCTAATTACAAATGTGTGACATTAGATATTCTAAAATATTTTTAAAATAAAGGGTTAATATTAGTTCAAAAGTTTTCTATCAAAGTAAACATACTTATGTCACGCCTACGCCTTTATTTCGCGTCCTTATTAATACTTACTTTATAAACCACTTTGAGGTTTCTAAGTATAATTTAAACTGTGGAGGCTTGTTAGTACTTATAAATAAGCATTGAATTTCCTTCGTATAATTTCAACGCACACATTAACTTGCCAGCAGTTTTCCAGTTGTTCGTTCCCAGGTAACCTGTTATTACACCCTTAGACCAATGATGTTATATCTTTTAAAAAAAATATCATTGCCTTAGACTATGTTTATGATCATTTATAAGTATTCCATTAAAACGGGCACAACTCCCTATAACTTTAAGCTAGATCGGCGAACTGGTCATTTGACATTTATGGTTTTAAAGCTAAGTCTAATATGCTTAGATATTTTTAAATTACGTAGAAGGGATTGTTAAGTCGTATTGTTGTTCGCACTAAAAAGTTTTCTTGCAGTATTTTTTATATTTATAAAACATTTTAGTAAAAAAAACTAAATTTACTAAAGTTTACAGTATAAATAATTTGTTGACTTAATGTTTTTTTAAGGTTTATGTGTGTTTAATTAAAATAAGGTTTCGAATGCTAACTAAGACAATAATTTGTGATAGAGTAATATATATATATCTTTATATATATAATTCTTCTGTGAGTGTGTATGTCACTGAACTACTCTCAAACGACTGGACTGATTTTGATGTAATTTTTTGTGTGTGTTCAAGGGGATCTGGGAATGGTTTAGATTCACAATTTTGTCCGCTGGACAATGTTTTTTTAATTAATTTTGAATTTATTAGTAGTTATGGCAAAACGACGTGTGCCGGGACAGCTAGTATATATATATATATAAATGAATCCCTATTTGCCTTGGTCACGACATCACGTATGAGCGGCTGAATCGATTTTGCTAATTCTTTTTTGTTGGATAGCCCATTTAGATAGGAAGGTTTTAGGCTATGTAACATCACTCTACGACCTATAGGAGCCGGGTATCGACCGAAAATGTTGGGAAAATGGAAATATTTCTAATAGAGGTCAGCTAGTTCATAAGATAGAAAGTATCAACAAAAAAATAATTTATTATATTTAATACATAGGCACTAAGAATATCTTGTTCAAGTACCTACTCTCACAATACAATATGAATGAGCTGCTTAAAGAGGTTTCGTTTGAACTTCGTCATAACAATATTAACGATGTAAAAAAGTTCAGTAGGCAGGCTGGCAATTGTGCAAATTGTAAGGTACAGTTATGATTGGTTCGTGCAATGGCTTAGTTATGAGTAGGTAGTTATTATTAGAAGCTTTAAACTCTTTGACTTTCGTACATACAAAGTAAAGAATTCTAATAATACGTTTCAGACTTCGCAATGATTGAGTCGTTGCGAAATGATTGGTGCATATTATTGTTCGACTAATTTAGATGTTATTCGTGTTTGTTTAAGAGTACATTATTTTTTATTGTGTGTGTTGAATGATTTTGAAATTGTGGGTCAGAAAACAGCTTCTTAACCGCGCCCCATCACGACTACCTTTGAATTATGTTTTAGTAGTAAAGCGATATTATGTTGATGAAGAGTTACATTACAGAAAATCACGTGACCCGACTCCACTAACCAGAAGAGCTTCAGTAGTTTCAAGTATTATCTTCATTATTATCAACGGTCTTTAATAATTATTATAATCTACGGGCTGGATATACGTCTCACCTCAGAAAGAAGAGTTCTGTACTATTTCTGTTTCTGTACTTTACTACTACTTTTGTACTAATACTATTGTTGGTAAGTTATGTATTAAACAAATATGCTTATGCGAAAGAAAATGGCTACAAATCATGACACTGATACTGGCGAGATGTTTCAACTTTCAGACAGAATATGCAGCCATTTCTAAATTACTTTTTTGTATGATATTGGAATAATAATTGTCGCTAATATATCACGTCCCATTATGTCAATAATGAAGTCGTTTCCAAAGGGATATGCTGTATAATTGGGTAACGTTCATTTCATATCAGTTGAAAGCAATCTGAAACAATATTGTGTATTCAGTTCGCATTACTATGCGGCGGACATTCAGGGGCCTGTATCACACTCATTAGTTAACGTGCAAAGCCTACGGATGACGCGGACAGTAGGCGCCAGCCACGGTTCAACTACGCAGACCACCGACCAAGTTTACAAGTTAAAACTTTAGTTTGTTTGTTTGTTTGCGGTGGCAACCAGCCCGCTCGTTACAACAGTGAGTGCGCGAAATTTCCTCTAAAAAGTAATTTGCTCTGTCACTCCGGCTCCAATTTAACAGTCAGTATTTGGGAAATGCAAAACAAAATGGCGGTAATGACTGCGCTAGTTTTAAAATGTTTCTGAAACCTTTTGTAGCGGCCTTAAGTTTTTTATATAGCTTTGAAAGAATTTTAAGTTTAACTGTAAAAAGAGTGAAAGTATGTTGAATTTTTGAATACATTTTTTAATAAAAGTTTTCCCTCTGGCCAATATTATTGTGTTTATTACTTATGTAGGTATCTTAATCTGTAACTATGCAGAAACGTATTATTTATATGTAAATGGTGGGTAAATATATGTAACTACAATAACGGTGCATTAATAGCAAATTGTGTTTTCATTTCTTGACATCCTCGACTTGTCTGTTTGAATATAATTTACGGACAATCTGACAATAAGCATTCAAGAGCTAGAACACTCACAATATTCTTTTATCCCCGTATGGTATTAAGGACGTATAAAATTTACTGAAAACAGATAAGATTATTTCCAAAACCCGTATCTCTCACATTCCGTCTCGATTCGTTTCGCAAATAAGAGTGTACGACACGTCTGTATACATTTAAAGTAGTGATTTCTGCAAAAAGAAGGGTGGTTTACCCCTTTCTAAGAAGATATTGTTAGATAAAGTAAACGCGTTTTCTATCGGAAAGGAGACAGTGTTTACAAAAACCCTTTTAAAGGAGGTATGTGACCTCTGAGGGCCTTTGTGGAGGGTGTCCATTGCCCGGCGACCTTTCAGAAGAGCTCCTTACCGAAAAAAGGATTCTGTGTCTCCGATTTACTAAGGCTTGGTGAATTCGCAATGAAGGGTTGAAATTGATTTAGTTAATGCTGATAGTAGACAGAAATACATTTTAGTTTTGCAGTCACAGTTGTGAGTTTAGTGTAATGAAATTGCCGCCACTTTTGACACTTTTAAAGTTGGATAAAATATAATGTTTCATTAGATTATCACAAACTTCTGCATTTTGGCACTGATCCAGGAGCACTGGCTGCATTTTCCGACTGTGTTGCCACCTATTAAAATGATTAGCGGTGATATTCAGTATCATGTAATAATCCGATTGACTTTATAATTGATTCTCTGTGTTTTATAATCGTAACTACATATAAACAACCATTTAAAATGTCAATATTATTTTATCAGCCTATTTTGGTCACCATTGTACATTATTATGAATTAATTATTACCAGTAATCAAAATGAAAACCACCTAAAAATAACCACTACAATATTATTTGATAAATAAAATGGCGCGTAGCTTGATATTCCTTTTTCAAATACAGGGCAAAGACAATGAAAACAAGTCGCTATACGGGGTACACATTGTTTAGATCTCTTTTAAAGTAAAACGATGGAGAGCTTTAGTACTTTAGTTTTCTTCAGTTCTCTTCAGAGTAAGTAAAATATTGACATCGGCCGTTACACCAAGTAACCAGAAAAGGTTAGGTCTTTAATAGCTTTATTTAAGTTACGGTTTATTACAAAGAAAGTAAACTTAAATGAAATCTTCTAATAAGATTATTTTGTTACATTTAAGTTTATTGTATCATTTTGTAAGTAATTTCTTAAATACATTATTTTCGTTTATATTTGTAAATAAAAAATGTTAATATATACCTAACCATTTAAACATTTTATATTGAAGTAATAAATTGCTGTGTGATATTTATAAAATTATAACATATAGGTATATGGTAAGTAATAATAAAATATAGTAATATCATCTACAGCTGTTAGATAAGTCTCTGGTGAATTAGTCGATAAAAAATCTTTTATTTTATGAATATATATATAATAATAATATATATATAAAATATTTTATTTTATGTATCAAATATTAGTTAATTTTCATATTGTTAACCAGCTGTTGCTCACGGCTGTATATCGATTTAGCGGCAGATAGAAGCCTATGTATTATATAGTAAATATAAGTAGCCTTGTGTTAATCCAGGGTGTCAGCTTCCTGCATACAAAATTTTATAAAAATTGGTCTAGTCGTTTGCGTGTAAAGAAGTAACAAACAAACACAATCACAAACTTTCACCTTTATAATATTAGTCTGATGATAACACTAATGGTAAGGTACTCACTTTACTAATAACCTTCAATAACCCTTTCACATTATCTAGTAAGTTTTTTTTCATTAATATAATAATAGGCGTATTTCAATATGACCATACATCCCTTAGGACCTTGCGAACATAAATAACGTTTACACAAAGTACTGCCAATTAACCCCAATTCAGGCGAATGTTTCTAGTAATGGTGCTAACGGTACAACACGGGGAAACCTGTGTTAAGATACATTTGAATTTAAATTTCGAACATAAAATTATTACGATTAATGAACAAAATATTGAAAGAATATTAAATTGTGTAGATCTCATTTTTAAATCCTTTCTTTTTATCTCAGTGGAGAGGATAGGGCCAAAAAAATTGAAGACATACATTTTGGCGCCAAAAACTGTCATAGTTTTGCTTAATTTTATTTTCTATACTCATAATTACTAGTTTAATAAGTAAAACTCTATATATTGTTATTTCATGAAACGAAAAGAGTTTCTTGTAGCGCAAGTGCAAACCGTAGTATTTGTATATCTATGAAAAAATAAGACGGACGTCTAACATACAACGCCATCTAGTCCCAAGCTAAGCAGAGATTGTGTTATGGGTACTAGTCAACTGATATATATATTTTTTTGTAAATACATACATATAATAGTTAGAAAACACCCAAATTCCGAAACAAATGTTTGCTGTCATACAAACATTAGGTCCGACCCGGGAATCGAACCCGAGACATCAAGCACAGCAGTCGCATACGCTACCTCTGCGCTACAGAGGCAGTCTTATTAATTCATTTTTATAGCGAACCATATTTGATTGTTTACATTTTTGTATTATAAGAAAAAAACAATATTTATTGCATTACACATAGGTACGTTTTAAATCTATTTTGGAAAATAAAACAGGATTTTCTCTTTGCATAAAAACATATTTTAAAAATAAATAATGCAAATAGTAATAGTTTAGTAGTTTAGTTTGTAGTAACTTTTTATCAGCACATTTAACAAAATAAAAGATTTGCCACATTCATATTTCATGTTCTAAAGGATAATTTAACTTTAATATCCATGGATTTTCTTTATACCAGTCTGTTGCAAAAACAGATTTTATACCGAATTTCTCTAAACATAAATACTCATACAAACTTAAAAAGTCTACGAGTACTAAATAAAATAACACTCCATTTTAATTTTCCATCAGTAAGTAGAAACTAAGATAATCTTGACACGTCTCAAGGACACTCGAATTCGCATTCAAAATTGAAAATCCCTCACGACGAAGCCTCAAAGGTTTCGATAAAGACGTACACGGTTTCTTGTCACGTCTACGTGATGGAATAGAGATGTGCCAATCGATCGAATGAAACGCGAGTTATTCTATAGGCGATTAGATTTAATCTTAATATTAGGTATGTGACTTAGTGAGTATATCAGGGAATAAGTTTATACACTGTATTAGTTTCATATTGATATATTTTTCAGTTTTAGGAGCATGTTTTTGTTTTGTCTTTGGTGTACGGGGCAAACGGACAGAGAGGTCACTTGATCGTAAGTAATCACCTTCGCCCACTATACTTACCACACACAAAATAGTTTTTTTTCTATCTAAAAAAAATATATATTTCATGAAATGTTGTTTTCAAGAAAACGTTTATTATTACGTCAATGTATATTATATTTTGTTGTGAAATACTAATATCGATTATTTAATTGTGTAGGCTTCGTTGGGCCGATGTGACTTGTAAAGCCAATATATGATGTGAAAATTATCGGCATTAGTTGTAAAGTGGTTCCGATTTGATTATTCTGTTGAGTGCTGTCCATTTTAATATGAAACATTTACTGTTTAACGATTATTTGTGATTCACATTGCAATTTATCATTTTAGAAATATGCTAGATGTAGGTATATGTACAGTGTAATTTAATTAATTACGTGAAACTGTTCGTTCATTATACTAATTTGTTCTAGTAATGATGCCGGTTATTATTCTCTGGCAAAATATTATATGTATAGTTAATTGATGGATATGAAATGTAACAAGTTACGTATTTTTTTCAATAGGGCAAAGACGTCCACCTGATGTTAAGTAAATACTACCGTCCATGGACACTTGCAACTCAAGAGACACTAGTATATTTCAGCCATTTAAGTGATCCCTCCCCTACCCGCATTAGGGAGAGAAAGGGGAGGCAGAATTTTCTGCGACCGCCGGTGTCATCACTAAAAACATCGAAATTATTGTTTAACAGAGTTTTCTTGGGAGCGCCTGGTATAATGGAGGTGCTGTTCATATTTGACGCAACACAGGCCTATAAAAAAGAATTAAGAAAATAAAATTTCCAGTCCATCGATAGAATCCATTTGACTTTTTTCGTGTAGTATATATTTATGTACATTAAAAACAATCAATCGAGCTAAACACACGGCAAAGTGTTTTAGAATGGCCATTCCAAGGAATCGATATGTGGGATGGATAGTGTATTGAACGAAGGGAGGCCATGAATGGTTCGTATTTGAAGAGGTTAATGTCGGCATTGCCAAGTTTAACTGCCTACAGCCAGACGAATTGGAAATTTTATGTTCTCTACTTGATAGGAATGTAAAAAGAGATGGCATTGCTATACAAATAAACGATGTATAGTGCTCGCAGGTCGCGTAATGTCAATATTTTATGTTTTTCGTATACCTGGTGTTTAGCTAGAGTCCTACAAGTTATATATATGTGTTTGGGTTATAACTTTTCCCAAAAGGTTGTGGCGAAATACTTGAACCTCGGCTCGCGTGTTACCAAATTTTACAAAATTCTATGTTTATGACCAACACGAAGAGTTCCACGAGAGACAAAACAGAAGAGAGTCCACGTTCCAATAAACATGGTAACTAAAACTCTTGGATTCTACTCATGTTTTCCATTAGGCAGAATAGTCATTTTGGCAGCTATTAAATAAAAAAAAAACACATTTTTCAAATCAACATAATCTTAGCCACAAAGAACTGTCATAGTAGTATCATAACCATTATGTGGTATTATCTCAATACAACGAGTCACATCACCACGCTACCCTGGGTGGCACAAATTAACCAGTCTGTGTGGAGATTCTCAGACGTGATCCCTAATTTTCAGATACATCTCAGGGAATAAATAGGGGATTAGGGGCGGCGCTTGGCGCGTAAATAACGTCGCGTCACGCGCTCCTTAGGCTGCCTACTGACTGTATAGTAGTAGTGTAATATTACACTACTACTATATTCCGATCCGGTTATATTTGTTGAGTTGACGTGCAAAACCGAGAATTGCTTGTTTCACAGAATGGATCTACGAAGGGATTCGTATTAAAAAAACAAAAAATATTTATTTTAAAAAGAAGCACAAAATATATTTCAAACGTATTATATTGTTTGCCAGGTGTGTACTCTATATATCAGTCCAAGACAAAAGCAAGTACGAAAAACATAATAATTATTAAACACACTAAATGGGTGTAGAAGATTTTTAAAGAATTTTCTTAAACAGTGATACTATAACGATCATATGGAATAAGTCACGCTATTTCTTTTCATTTTGTGGATCTATAAATTTAAAAGTATGGCTTGAATCTAATCTGTGCTCTAATTCATGTTTATAAATACTTTATATCTGTATAAATTAAAAATAATCGGTAAGTATTGTGATACTATTTAAAAAAAAACGAAACACAATTCGGTAGATAACAGTGTGTTCGGACCCTAAGGTTACCGAGATAAGGGGTGAAATTGGTAGAAGAGGCGCAAGTGACGAGCGATCTAATAATATGCTGATGCTGAACTATTTCGCCAAATTTGATGGTGTGATCTCAGTAGTTCTATTTAGGAGAATGGCTGATACGGCTTATTGTGCTATTTGGTATATGTTGAGTGGGACGAAATAGAATCTTAGTGTGGAACTTTATTGCATTACATCGATGTAAATAGGGTTTTACGATGACAAGTGTTAACTATAAATATCGTATTGTGACCTACAAATATGGGTATTGTTTTCGAACACTACTTTTTTATTGGATAAGGAACATACAAATTGCAAAGGAACATATACGTGTAGTGTCATGGTACGCGGTCTTAAGTTTGTTACCAGACTATGAGTCTCTGCTACCTCTCCTCTCGATTCAACAAATCGAGCACGATTTGGTGAATGGAAGGATTTGGGTCACCGTAAACCAAATTATTCAAATAAAAGCAAATGAAAGAACTGTTTGAAAACGTTATTTTGATTACATTTGTAAAAAAGTATGGCTCCCTGTAAGACTTTCTCAAGCATTTAACCATTATTTTATTTATTTATTACTGTTAATACATTGCATAAGGCTGACTGAATGCCATAGGCATTTTCTTCCAGTTAACCTTAATATAATCTATGATAAGTATTTCCCGACAATTTGCTATCTCACTCTTACCTGTTAATATGCAAAAATATGTAAAACAGTTTCGATAAGTCGATGTAATTGGAGATTTTCTATTAAGACCATAGATTACTGAAGACTTACTTCATAATTTACCAAGATCTGGCAATTTTAGGTATTATTATTAGTCTTTTGGGCAATCAAAGTATTAATATCGCGTCTATTAAACAGCCCGTGATATCAAACAAATGCTTTATCATTGAAAAAAAAACGGTTACAATATTGGTATTTTTAAATTTTATACCAAATACTTATTTTTTAAACAAGAATATTAGTGAACATATTTTTGTTGTTGGGAGACGCTGGCGAATGTACCAAAGTACATAGTGTATTAAAATTATTGACTCGCTGCTAACGCGGTCATAAATAACACGGTCATAAACTCTGATGTTCAGTATCAGTGTTACGGGTATATGGGAGGACGCAAGCTCGTTTTCTATAACGTAGGAGTTGAGGTGGATGAAGATATTGAATCTGACGGGGATTTTTTTAATTTCAATAAAAAAAATATCAATTTTAAAAATATAGGGGTTATATTTAATTTATTTCTTTATTTCGCAACAAAATTTTCCTAAATTATTGCTGTAGCCGTCGGTTTAATTCATGTAGTAGTTGACGGCAGTTCGCTATAGATTGGTGGTATTCATATTATATTATCTCGTTTGAGGGTGTGTGACTGAAATACTTATGTAGAGACCTAGCGTCACGGCTAAGACATCAAGACACTAAACGAGTAAAGCTTAGGAGGAGGGTATAACATTGTACATCGTAGCAATAAGGATATTGTAGTTTATAAAAAAAAAATCGACATGATTCTTCTACCAATCGAAGTGTGAAGTGTTACGCAAGAGTTACGAAGGTTTTTTGTTGTGAACAAAAGCCTTTCAGCCAGCGACTAGTACAAAGTTTGGTGCGTGAACACTTACTATTGTTTGACATAAACTTGAAACGCAGAAGATATGACGATACAGAATTGTTCAACTTGGAAAGTTGGTACTTTTCCGCGTCTCATATGTATCTTGTTATTTAGTTGGAACTTTTTGATAAGACGGTGGTTTATTGCTGTGTATTGTTTCGAAGATTTTAGCGAAGAGATGTTTTGTATCTGTGAATAGTTTGTAAATATGGTATAGATATTTAGCCATTTTTCTTGCGATATTATAAGTTAGTAACTTATATTACGTACGTGGGAGAACCACGGTTCGGCATGAATGGGCCGTCTCAACCGGAGTGATACCACTGCCTCACAGAAAACCGGTGTGAAACAGCGCTTGTTTCAACGAGTCAGCGGGGATACCCCATCCCCTCCATCCATCCCCTTACCCTATCCCCTCCCCTCATCCCCCTTACCCATCCCTGAAAGGCCAGCAACGCAACAACTTGTGACACCTCATTTGTTTCGGGTGTCCATGGGGGCCATTATAGACACCTAGTTGTTGCCCGCAGCTCCGCCGTTATCGCGGCAAATGGTAGCCTATTTGTTATTCTGATGTATAAGCTATATTACTGTAAAGTTTCATTCAAATCCGTTCAGTAGTTTTTGCGTGAAAGAGTAACAAACATCCATCCATCCATCTATACTAAGAAACTTTCGTCTTTATAATATTTGTATAGATATAGATAATTAACAAAACATTAACCAACTATATCGTTTGTTGATTTTGATAGCATATGCAAACTAGAACCGTATCTAGAATACATTTGCGTATCATATAAGCAGTTTGCATATGCCAATAAATTACATAGCCATATGTATATTTAGTTTACTGTTAGAATAATACACGTTACAAACGTGAATAATAGTGAAAATATAATATAAGAGTGTCACATTAGTTGTCTACTTTATTTCTAAATTGGAATTTATAGTTTCCTAGATTGCGTAGCATGTCGCAAAAGTGTATAATAAGTATAAGAATATAGAACACGTACGCATTGTATATAACTGTATTTGTACATGCAAATCTATACAAATAAATAAAATTGGAGGGTCTGTTTGTAACATTAAAATAACAGCTTTTTAATCAATGCATATGTATGTATACACGATACATATAACAAAAATGTAGTTAAAATAAATTTTTGTAGTCTGTCTGTCTGTCTGTCTGTCTATTTGTTCCGGGTAATCTCTGGAACGGCTGGACGGATTTTGACGGGACTTTCACTGGCTGATGATCCGGGGAGTAACTTAGGCTACTTTTTTTAGACTAACTTTGTCCCGCGGCGTTACTCGCGGTACAACAATAACCGCGGGTAACACCGCGGGGTTCAGCTAGTTATTTATACAGCTATACATGGAGTTGCAATCAGGGAAATCTGGTTGATCCTCTAGGCATTACAATTTTGTAACCTTACTTTGTCGATTAAAGCCAGCACCATAACCAAGAGATTCAATATATTGTTTTAAACTTTCATGGTCAGTAACATTACTAGGAGTAACTGTTACTCCGTGATCATGGCACTTGCAACAGCGCCGAAATATCGGATACTCATAAACAAAAAGGTACATGGTAGCAATCCCGCAGATTCCCATTTTAACAAGAGATTCAAGCTTTCGTACGAAACTAAATCTTTTTGGTACTTGATGGATGTGTTACTACACTATTATCTTAACGCAAATGTACATTATAAATTGAAAATTGTATTAAAAACTCCAATTTTTTAACCGACTTCAGAAAAAGGAGTAGGTTTCTCAATTCGACCGTATATATATATTTTTGTTTATGTGTGTTTATGAACCGATTTTGATAATTATTTTTTTAATGTAAAGGAGATATCCCAACGAAGGTACCATGATAAGAACACTAAGATCTGATGATGGCATCCAAGAGAAACCGAGTCGGTTGACTTGAAGTCGGTTTTATTTTTGTTAAAATTTTACTTGTAATATCAAGGAGTTAAAATCCGAATGTATAGTATACACTGGCCAGGATATATGGACATCAAGTATACGTGGCTTGTTAAGTAGCAATGTAGTTAAATAATAAGTTTAAACCATCCACTCGTATCATTTCATCAGTAATCTTAATGGCGCACCCTAGTCTACGTAACTAAACAAATTGAACACGTACATTGAGCTAATACTGTAATCTAATGATATATCCAGTTTAGTCACGAAACACATTTAGTTATTTCGTCTGTGTCTAGCTTATAATGTGGGACTTACCTTGCAATTATTACTCAACTGAATTAGATACTCAAAAACACAGAATTAAGGTTGAGCAGAGGTTTTTATGTAATGTTATAATTAGTTCTTCAGAAGTATATCCAACTGTAATTAATGGTTTATAGAGACGCATTCTGAATGTCAAAGCAGAATTGTTTCAAGTGCAATTTTCAAGATTTATCTGCATTATGACTGGTATTTTTACTGTTAGGTACTCTTTATATTAAATTACACAGCCCTACCGTAAGATGTATTCACCACGAGTACCAAAGCACAATTTTAGGTCATTTTGAGGTGTTAGGACTCATTACCTCCAGAAACGTTATTGAGATGAGTTCCTTCTACATTAAGGTCTTTGATATAAACTTCGGTCTATGTCGACCAGTTTTTTACAACATTGCCTCAAAGCATTTTTGCACAAACGTACCTATTAAGTTTAATTTGTTCACCTGAGAATTAAATCACTCACGTAAACATTGGAACCTTTTTTAATAAATGAAATAAACCCTTATGATCTTAAGAATCTATACAAAAAAAAAATTGAAGCCCCTATTTGTAATTTCAAATTATCAATTTTTGGCTGTCTGTGACTTGACGGGACTTTCATTGGCAGATAGCTGATGATATAAGGAGTAACTTTTTTTTTATATGAGATAGGGAGCAAACGAGCAGCCGTTTCGCCTGATGGTAAGCGATTACCGCCGCCCATAGATAACTTAGCTTACTTTTACTTTAGACTACCTCGCCTCCAAGATTTTTATTGTAAAGGTACATCGCAACTCGCAATCAGCTTGTATGTAATCAAAACTTATCTTGAAAGCAGTTTCTCGAAGGCCCCATTTGATCGAGTTAACGAGAAATAATTGTTTGGACATTGTAATAAAGAAAGTTGTTACACAATTAATTAGGATCTCTTCTTTATTAACTACCCACTTATTATTTAAATCTTCTGAGAGTTTCATAGACCGATATGACATAAGGGCGTGTGTAGAACGACTGCAATAATGTTCTGACTCTTCTCACCTTGAAATTTTAGTTCTCTTTGGTAAGATTATCGTCATTTATTAACTGCCTCGGTGGCGCAGTGGTACCGTACGCGACTGCTGTTCTTGAGGTCTCGGGTTCGATTCCCGGGTCGGACCAAATGTTTCTGCATCTGCAAATATTCGTTTCGGAGTTTGGGTGTTTTCTATGTATAATATGTATGTATTTACAAAAAAAAGTATATAACTATTCATATCAGTTGTCTAGTACCCATAATACAAGCTCTGCTTAGTTTGGGACTAGATGGCGCTGTGTGTTAGATGTCCGAAATATTTATTTATTTATAGTACTACTAACTACGTATGTAACGTTTACTACACAGGCCGTATTTTCTGTGAAATAAAATATATATGTAAGTAAAAAAAACTGAAACACACGCTTACACAAGTTTGTCAGTTACAAACAAACTAACAAATAAACATACAGGTGTAGTTAATAAAAGCGTGTTAAAAAGAAACTATTATAAATATAGTGTTGTTCAGTGAGATTTAGATAAAAGTACATTTTCAAAAATAAACACTAAATTAAAATCAAATTACTGATAAGTTTACAGCACTCATATCGCTAAAATCACTTGCTTACACATTAAGATAAGTTTTATTCACAACCTAAGAAACTGCATCTATACAAATAAATAAAATTGGAGTGTCTGTTTGTAACATTAAAATAACAGCTTTTTAATCAATGCATATGTATGTATACACGATAAATATACCAAAAACGTAGTATAAAAAATGTTTGTCCGTCTGTCTGTCTGTCTGTTTGTTCTGGGTAATCTCTGGAACGGCTGTACGGATTTTGAAGGGCCTTTGACTGACAGGTAGCTGATGATCCAGGGAGTAACTTAGGCTACTTTTTTAAAACTAACTTTGTCCCGCGGCGTTACTCGCGGTACAACAATAACCGCGGGGTTCAGCTAGTCTTGGATAAATTTAAACAGCCGTCTCTGTAGTTTATGAATAGCCAAAACTAAAGTGATTAAGATAGGCCGCTAGTGAAACGGTTTATAATCGAAATGAAGTTTGCCCAAAATAATCTTGTGCACATGCCTTAAGGCTGCCAGCGTATATTAATCTTATTAAACAATTTATCGAAAAACCTATGAACCGTGGTTTATTCCACAAAAACAATTTAACGAGAGCCCTCGTTCGCTGACACCACTTGTAATTTCAAGTTACAAACTTTGATTTGATAGGCTTCTTTTGAACTCAAAGATATCCACTTAGGGCACAAATAGGAGGGTCTTTATAAACCTAATGAAATTGGCTGGAATATGAATTTCGTGACTTTGATATATTTTGGACAAATAATAACGTAGTTATTACTCTTCTATCTACACGTCTTCGAATAGATCTGTCTGAAAATCGTACTATTCTGTTAAAGATAAATGTCTGCGATAATAACATTGTTTTGAAAATATGAAATTTGTCTTTAAAGTTCATATGCGGTGTGAAATAGCGCTTGCGCTGTGTTTTACCGAGTGACTCTTAAATAATCGCTTACCATCAGGTGATAGGTCTGCCCGTTTGCCACCCATTAAAAAAAATATAAATATTTATTTAGCCAAAAACTACTCTTTTTGATGGAAGGCATGATTAAAAAAATGTGGTGGCCATGAGACTTAGCTGAAATCCGCCATAAACCCAGCAGATTGTTCACATATCGGACACACGATGTTCATAAATAAAAAAATGGGTATCACAATAAATATTTACCCAGAACCATCACACATCGGTTGTATGTATACGTAAGGTCAGGAATCCCGTACAAGTTAATCTATCTTGGATTAACACGGACGAAAGTTAAGAAACGTGTGAGGCCCGTACCGAGAAAGGCGTTTCTCAATACGGACCTCACCCGTTTCTTAATTTTCTTCCTAGTACGTAACCTATACAAATAAATATAATTGGAGTGTCTGTTTGTAATATTAAAATAACCGCTTTTTACTTAATGCATATGTATGTATACACGATACATATACGAAAAATGTAGTTAACATAATTTTTGTCTGTCTGTCTGTTTGTTCCGGGTAATCTCTGGAATGGCTGGACGGATTTTGACGGGACTTTCACTGGTAGGTAGCTGATGATCCAGGGAGTAACTTAGGCTAGGCTTAGGCTTTTTTTAGACTAACTTTGTCCCGCGGCGTTACTCGCGATACAACAATAACCGCGGGTAACACCGCGGGGTTCAGCTAGTGTTTAATAAAACGGGTGTAGAATAGGACGATGAACTAACTGAAGGACTTCAATTCCGACTCAATGGGTTGAAATTGATCTGAGTTTATGAGCAATAGTTTTCATAGTCTTTTCCCTTCATAGCGATCGGTTGAGTGAGATTGTAATGTGCAAAGAAAGATACCGACGTACATATTTGACATACTTATATACTCTGATATGTGTAAGTATGTTTCTGGTGATTTCCATATACATTAGATGATACTAAACAACCTTCAGTGCCATCTAACGAAGACACTCCGTATTACTAAATAAATACTAATCCTGAATCACGCAATGAAAATCCGATAATGTTATAATGCATTAGAGCTGTGTGTGGCATTAGGCCCTTATTTAGAAGACTAAATTTATTAACCTTGACCTGCGTATATATTTTTGAAACCTCAATATTTGTAAGAAAATATAATAATTTCTTAAAATTTAAGGACGATGGTTATACGAAATACAAACCCAGACATCTACACTATTACTGAATACATTACCTACAAAAATAGTGGCCCCATTTTGTAGGATCACATTATATAAAATGTATTTCAAATGTGTGTTTCGATTTATAATAGATTACCCAAAAATATACGAGAATTACCATTCAAATATTTTAGACCTAAGTTACACAAATTGTTAGTAGAAAAGTGTTCTATCATGGCGCTCGCCCCTCCACATTTTTCTGTACAACACTTTTCTCTCTTTTATTTTTAACTAGCTGAACCCCGCGGTGTTACCCGCGGTTATCCTCGTACCGCGAGTAACGCCGCCGGACAAAGTTAGTCTAAAAAAGTAGCCTAAGTTACTCCCTGGATCACCAGCTACCTGCCAGTGAAAGTCCCGTCAAAATTCGTCCAGCCGTTCCAGAGATTACCCGGAATTAACAGACAGACAGACAGACAACAATTTTTTTAAATACGTTTCCGGTATATGTACTGTGTATACATACATATGCATTTAGTAAAAAGCGGTTATTTTAATATTACAAACAGACACTCCAATTTTATTTATTTGTATAGATGGATTCTAAGTTAAATGGCTAATCTTAGGCCAGCTTTCGACTTAAGATAACAAAGGATCACCAACTAAAAATGATGAATGAACTTTTTTATCCAATCTATATTGTAACGTTTGAGAGTGTAACAAACGTAAAAACTTATTTTGAAGAGCATACGCATTAGAAGTTTATCTTTAACAATCCTTTTTGACCTCTTGTCGAAGCCTTTAAGTGATTGTGAGGGCGGCGGGCTTGTTCCTTTGACCCTTGATAAAATAATGTCGAAAATAGTTCTAATGGTAATGTTTATAGTGATGTTTTTACTATACCCTGAATCTAATTCAATTCTTTTCACCTGTGTCCTGTGTACGTCAAACTTTGAATCTATACTAATATTTAAAGCTGAAGAGTTTGTTTGTTTGTTTGAACGCGCTAACCTCAGGAACCACTGGTCCGATTTGAAAATTTTTTTCGATGTTAGATATCCTATTTATCGAGGAAGGTTATAGGTTATATATCATCACGCTAAGACCTACAAGAGCGGAGCACCAATGAAGAAAGTTACGAAAACGGAGGAAAATTATCACGCTACGGGCAATATAAGGCGCAAACGACGTTGCGTGGGTCAGCTAGTTCTCTAATAAAAATCTAAAAAGTTCAGAATTACTATGTAATAAATGCTAGATGGAAGTATCAGTAACGATATAGTCTATTTATTTTTTATTTTTTTTATTTATTTAAAATAAGTACAGCCACATCACAAACATTTAACATCGAAAATTACTTAAACTATTTAGTTCATGGCCTGATGCATGTGACAATAATGGCGTACATAGCATTGACAATTCATCAGCTCGAAGATGGAATACAATAAGTAATAATAAAAAAAAAGAAGAAAAAGAACAGCTAATGAAAACATACTTTGAAATTGAGATTTAACAAACAATACAGTAATAATTGTTGAAATATTAATATGAATGTATAATAAATGTTATGTCATTTCAAAAAATAAGAAGAAAAAATTACAATATAATATCAAATAACAACAGGTCAGTTATAAAACAATAAATGATTAATGATTAACGATTAAAATTAAGGTTAAGGTGCATCCATAATTTTTCTTTTAAATATACACAACTTATCGTGGAACACATCAAGATCGGGTATTACTGTGATAAGGAAGTGATACTCATCAATTATTCTATGGAGAGTATGTATAGATATCTACCTAGAAACAGGTGTGCAATGTTTTCAGAGTTCACTTATGTATGTGAGTTTTTTTATTTTATCATCTATACTAATATATAAAGCTGAAGAGTTTGTTTGTTTGTTTGTTTGAACACGCTAATCTCAGGAACCACTGGTCCGATTTGAAAAATTATTTCGGTGTTGGATATTCCATTTATCGAGGAAGGCTATAGGGTATATATCATCACGCTACTACTAATAGGAGCGGAGCAACAATGAAGAATGTTTCAAAAACGGGGGAAATTTTCACGCTACGGGCAATATAAGGCGCAAACGAAGTTGCGTGGGTCAGCTAGTCTATACTAATATATAAAGCTGAAGAGTTTGTTTGTTTGTTTGAACACGCTAATCTCAGGAACCGCTGGTCCGATTTGAAAAATTCTTTCAGTGTTAGAAAGCCCATTCATTGAGGAAGGCTATAGGCCATATATCATCACGCTAGGACCAATAGGAGCGGAACACCAATGAAAAATGTTTCGAAAACGGGGGAAAATTATTACGCTACGGGCAATAGAAGACGCAAATGAGGTTGCGTGGGTCGGCTAGTAAGTTCTAAAAGTGTAAACAGCGTTTTGATGTTTGACGTGTAATTATGTGCATATCAATATTTCGCGTGACTCTTTGAAAATTCAACTTATTAGTAATGTGTTGGTCATTAGATCCAACCACGGCAACATACTTAGAATGCATCTACAAAACGCCAAAAAGATTGACTGTCAAAATGCCTGTAAATCTAACAATACATATATGTATATATTGTTAGGATCGATATCCGAGTAGCGAAATTATACTAACCCAATAAGTACATGCTATAGTTTGTGTCGTGAGTTACGGAGGGTCATATTTTGGGACTCCTTAGGACCCGTGGGATGGTGCGAAATCCCTTTAATTGTGATAAATCACCCTATATCCCGGGCGAGACTAGCGCCAGACTGCGCTAATGGCCGAATTTGAACCAATGGCATTAATAAAGAACCTTTTCGGGAAGAAAAGTCGCGGAAAATAAGTCCTAGAAACAATCTGTTCTTGTTCTGTGAACTTGTTCAACCAATACGAGTAGTTCGATAACTGCTAAAAATAGAAATTGTTTGCCTCAACAATTCAGTTTACTTATAAAAAGGTTAAGAGACACGTGTTTCCTTTAGGCTGTAAGTCCAACATGTTAGGCTGGAATTCAACAACATTACTAAAAGTTGAGTGAATTTAGTAACCGGATATTCGTAAACATATATTATATATTTTATAACATATTGTATCTTTATATATATAATTCTTCTTTGAGTGTGTATGTCACTGAACTACTCTCAAACGACTGGACCGATTTTGATGAAATTTTTTGTGTGTGTTCAAGGGGATCTGGGAATGGTTTAGATTCACAATTTTGTCCGCTGGACAATGTTTTTTTAATTAATTTTAATTTATTAGTAGTTATGGCAAAACGACGTAGCAGCACATAAGTACCATAACAAGCCAATGGTTAAAATACTGATATATAACTGCATGAAATAAACAAAAATAATGTATCGAATAACATAGAATAAGACCGATAGTAATATATGCAGCATTGTAAATTTACAGGAAATAAAAGGTTTTTTATTTAATTTTATTTATTATTTATTGGAGTATCTTATTTTTCTTGGGGGTTCTTTGAAACCGAACGCTATAATTCGTGTGCTTCCTAGCATTGACGTGAAGCTGAAAATTACCAATACCTACTTTAATGCGGCGCGGCGTGCACAGTGTTAATCAAATTTTACGAGAGCAGTTATAGCACCGTATACCGTGCCGACACAACGTCGTATTCCAGTATGAGACACCGTGTTTATTATGCACGGACTTGGCCGCGTCACAGTAAAATTTAAACAGAAGAATCATTCTAAAAAAATAAACTATTAAATGGATAAATGTCAGTAATTATGATAATTAATAATAATTGCACATGACTAAACGTATAAGAAGTCGTTCTTTTTCTAAAACAATTCAATGTAAAACAAAGTTTTAAATATTTTTTTAAATTATAAGAAACAAATGTTCTAGCCGTGTAACGCTGTCTCCTCGCATTCTGTAACTATGACATTAGATATTAATATTTATCTAACTTCTACATATAAAAAAACTAACTGTTGCCCGCTGCTCCGCCCGCGTGTATGTCGATTATCGCGACAAATAGTACCCTATGTGTTATTCTGATGTAAAAGCTATATTACTGTAAATTTTCATCCAAATCCGTTCTGTAGTTTTTGCGTGAAGAAGTAACAAACATACACACTCACAAACTTTCGCCTTTATAATATTAGTGTGGTATCAAAACCAAGCTAAGTGTTTCATCATCACAATTAAAACTTTATGGAAAATGTTATATCCGAAAGCATTTATATAATCTATCCCAAAATGTTTTTCTTCAGGCAATAGAAAGAAGAGATGGAATGTTATCCCGAAGCCATAAGATTGCTAATGCCGTATTTACCAAGTCTTCGTGATTACGCCAGACAAGAGGTTTTTATAAAACGAAATATACTGCCAAAGGAACAGAGGGGTTATCTAATTGGAGGTGACTACCACATGCATCTATTCCCATAACCGCCATTTGAGATCACTCTTTTGTTTATTTTATTTTTAGTTTACAACTTCAAGCACTTGTGTACATTGGTGCAAATGTGTATATTAATTCACAATAATGCATATATGTACATAGTTTTCTTGATGTTTTGACATTATAGGTTTACTATCGTACATGATAATTCGTTTCACAGATTGATTCTGCGAGGCTAAAAGTGTCTTAAAAAGTGCACAGTGGTGTAGTGCCGATTAGCCATAGCCAAGAACGAGTTAGTCTACTGTCCTGGCTTTACTTTGGCCATGTTGCACAGACACGCTGCAGGTTCATTGCTCAGTTTCTCTTTATGACACTGTTATTCACTTTTACGGTTCGTGTTTGCCGAGTATCGGTTTCTCGCAGTTTTTCTAAATTAAATCCGTTAAGGTTACGGTTTTTCATTGTGCTTTGCCGGGTATAAAATAAAATGAAAAAAGCTTAAATAGCAGGTATTAGAATAGAAATGGCTGTGTTATTTTATGAAGTAGCTTAATCCTGAGCTAACGACCTCTTTTGGCGCATGCATTAAATAGTATTTGAATACAAGCTAAATGTGAATACAGCTGCTAAAACTTGATCATAATTGTTACTAACACAAAAAGCTTTGTTACTTGAATAAACGCAATTATATTATTATTATAACATCAAGTTAATTACAATTATTTTAAAAGTGATTATTTAGTTATAAAAAGAGATGACACTTCTTTTTTTTTATTTTTTTTGGTGATCTATTTACTTCTATTTCCCCTGAAAAGAAGCATTATCATTTCACAAGGTTAGTCAAAATCAAGTGATTTTGACTAACCTTTGAAAGACATTGATTAGCACTTGCTAATCAATTTCTCAGTATGTATTTCAAATACTTAAGTCTCAAATGTTTTTTTATAGACAAATCAGAATATATCAGAATATATGCAAGTTTTTTTCCTTTATTCTTACTGTACAAAAAACCAGTTGTAAAAAAGTGACATCTAAGTGCCAACATCTCACTTTTTCCACTTACTGTTTGTGTGCAAAATTTCAAAACAACAAAAGATATAAAATTAGCATATATTTTTATTTCTCATGAACAAAAAGAAACCAGAGAGAAGTCGCCTTGTAATTGTTATAAAGAGTTTGTTGGAGAAAAGCCATTGAACGGCGATGTTTCGTAAAAAGTTCTTACAAAAAAAGTCAAAACGAGGTGTATTTTACACGTGTCCGTTACACGTGCTTATTAGACGAATTTCAGACCAAGTCAAAGTTGTGAATCGGTGGACGTAATGTAGTACTTATTCGATTATTCTATAGCAATTCGTATATATTCTATGATTTAAGTGTGGTGCAAAAATAAGTTATTAAATGTTAATGAAACACACCATAGCTGCATACTACTTTTGAATATATATGTATACATACTTCATTTACTAACATTTTATAATATTATTATTTTAACTGCTGCCTCGTTGGCGCAGTGGTACACGACTGTGCATGAGGTCTCGGTTTCGATTCCCGGGTCGGGCTAAATGTTTGTATAATCTGCAAATATTTGTTTCGGAGTTTGGCTGTTTTCTTTGTATGTATTTATAATATTTAAAAGTTACTTAAGTATTCTACCAGTCACTCTAGCTTTTAAAGTACAAGTTCTGCTTATTTTGAAGCTAGATTTCGTTGTGTGTATTTATATTATGTATCAATTAAAATTACATTTTCAGCAGTGCCGGATTAAGCCAACGCGGGGCCTGTAGCAAATTTGGCCAAGGGGCCCTAGGTTTACTCTAGGTTCTCAAGTTTATGGTATTTAGGTAATTTTTTTGAACATTCAACACACGATTGCCATTTAGTCCCAAACTAAGCAAAGCTTGTATTATGGGTACTAAACAACTGATATAAATACGTACATACTTTTTTTGTAAATACATACATATTATACTTAGAAAACACCCAAACTCCGAAAACATTTGGCCCGACATGGGAATCGAACCCGAGACCTCATGCACTGTCAATGCTAGAAGGCACAATGTGAATCAAACATTCAAACTTAGCGACCTTGTTTTGCACTAGTTTTTCTATTGCCGGTTGCGATTGCGATTTAAATGTCGAGAACTAGTTCTCGTAAGTAAATTTAGTTATGTAATGTAATCGTACTTTTAAGTATTTTTCTACTATTAGTAACTTAAAGTTAAAGAAAACTTACATTATTTAACCATTCGTAAGTTTAGTCAATTAGTACGAAACACATTAATTACAGATAGTTTGCCCAATGAAAAGAAGACAAATTCGATATAAACTGACAACACTGAATTTTGTATATTCGCATTTGAATTTGTATTTGCTTCAGTGGTTTCACTTTTGTTTTTCAGTGCGCATCTCCAAATTTGTAACTTCCAATTTAATACAGAATTTTTTTTTTGTTAATTATTAAATGAAACAAAACTATTTTAAGTTTATTTATAACAAATAAACTATTCTGGATTTAATACGAGCAGAAGTTAGACATCACACACTTTCAATTATATACAAATGATGCTCTACAGTCATCAAGATAAGATGATTAAGTCCTTCTTGGCCCATTGTGTTCCATAACTCATATTAAAGCGTTTGAATGTTGAATACTGATCGTTTTATATATTTGCTTTTAACGTCAAAGAGAACTTGGGATGCCAAAAGTTCCTGTTACCTGCCGCCACTTTATCCATCTTCGATTTCATTCGTCGTTGATTCGATGTTCGCAGACATATTTCGCTATTATTTTGTAACATCGAACCGAGGTACTTGAAATCAGTGCAGACCGGAATCGTTGTTCTATTCAATGACCCGGCAATGAGGTGAGATGAGAAGATGTTGCTGCCGCGACGATTGGGGACCTTACCGCGTCCCCTTCGACGCCTCCTTCGAGCGGGATCGGTACTTTCCCAATCACGCTCTGCGGTCTCCTTCTGGAGCGTAACACCCTCGCAGAAGGAGACCGAGGCTTCCCATCGCTAACCACTCACCAGCATTGTCATGATCAATACTGGCGGTGACAGGTTTCACCAGATCGGTCGACCAGAACTCGGTGGCATGAGGCCCTGGAATCAGTGAGTCCACTATCCGGTTTGCCAACGACTAATTGTGTCTAAGTAAGAATCTTTCTTCCGAGCCCTCTTCGCCGCCTCCATTCGCGCGATGACATCTTAGCAGAAGGGTCTAATGCCTGCAAGGAGGATCCTACGCTGTTATGCCTAAAATAGGCAAATTACAAAAGTCCTCCCTACAATCACAGTAAGAATAAATTCAATGGGTGGTTCTGGTAGATACGGTCTTCTCCGTAGATACGGTGCGGGAACCGCATTTGACTAACCACTTATACCGTTCTCTGAGAATGTCATTTGCGCGACCTTCTCTATGCGTCAGAGCCATAGTCACGACCAGTTTTCAGGTAAACTATCGGAAACACTCATCAAAGAACCATCCATTAGCGTCCGATAAGTCATGAAACGGCTAAGTCGGAATACGCTAGTATTATGGCGGTAAGATCCGTTCGAAACACGTGCAGGTGATGTCCAGAAAACATACTTTGGAGATCACGTCCGGTCTGGTAACATAGCAGGTGAGATTGAGTGAGGTTTAAAATCATCTTAGTCCACCTGGCCTGGGACTGGTCCAGGTTCAGCACTCAGTGCAGGCGCTGGAAATCGCTGAATGACCTCGAAGGTTAATTGCGCAGGCCTGGCGGTAGTAGCAGAAACAGGCTAGGGTGACATTAGAGGCAGGACCATGGTACCTTAGTCACCACTCACATACTGTTCAGGGAAAAGGCTGCCCACTAACCACTTCCTTCAAAAAGCTGGACGTGAGAGGCTGGGGTGAGAGGGAGGGGTGTGATGCGCCGAGACGAGACCTAAGGGAGTATCGAAAGAGGATATGAAAAGAGCAGGGAGACATTAAATTGTAGGTTAATAGGGGCGGCAAAAAATTTATAGCCTACTGGCGGCAAATCTATAAATCCGCCACTGCAATGCCACATACTTAGCGAGGCACTCTTTCTTCTTTCAAAGCCTACTACAAAACCTCTCGGGGTACTCTACCATATGCCATTTCTACATCAATAAACACTATCTGCAAGTCTTTGTGCGCCTTTCTTTTCTGTATTTCTCACTCAATTATCGAATTGCAAATATGGCATCTGTTGGCCCGGCAAAAACCCAAATTGGTTTCTACTTATTGCACTTTTCAGTCTCATTCTCCTCTCAATAGGTTTCTCTAAAACTTTCATTTTATGTGGAATGAGCTTTATTACTCTATAATTGCCACATTCCTGTACATCGCCTTAGATTTTAAAGATGAGAAGGAGAAGAGACAAGCGAACTTAAATACCGTTCATCCGGGATTACCTAATGGCATGCAAGATACTTTACGCTCATTTAAACCTATTTATTTTACGGCCAATGGGCGATGGCGTGCGGGGCCCCCCAAAGCGCGGGGCCCGTAGCATTTGCTACTCTTGCTACGTGGCTAATCCGGCACTGATTTTCAGTAAGTTCAAGTTTAAATTATTTATACAAAAATGTATCAAGACCTTATACCCAATACTTAGAATACAATAAAAAAAAATACTCCAAGCAACCATCTCCTATTTATTTTATGAGGGCTATTTCAATTAATATTTTAGTAAAACAATCAAAGGTAGCTTCTAGTTTCGAATTTTAATTTTAAATGATTTATTACATGAATATCGAAAATAATAATTATTTCTTAGATCCAGTGGTAGACTAGCGTCGCCTTCGGCTAGTTATAAATGCCGCCACCTACCTTGATGCCTTTAGCTATTATAACCCTAGAGAAACACGGTAGGGAGTAGCCATACATACCTACGTACCTATGCGTTACACTGTTATGAATGACATAGAATGTATCTATGTGTGTGTAGAATTCTGAATATTTGTTTTACTTGTTTTGTGTGAGTTCGTAGTAACAGGCGATTGTTTCTGTATGTGAGTCTTAAATATGTATGTGTGAAGATTTCCCCCCAAAAAACCATAGATTGTTTTGTATCAGGAAAAGACGCTATGGCTACTGTTTTACTCTGTGGTCATAAGACGTCAGGTGTACAGACAAGACACAACTCCGCCAGGTCCTCGTGGAGGAATGGAAGGAACGACTTGGGCAACCGGGCGCTGGGCACGCCGTTATTGCGGCGGTAAGACCTGTTATGGAGGATTGGCTCGAGAGGCGTCACGGGACCCTCTCATACCGGCTGACACAGGTGATCACTGGGAAAGGATGCTTCGGAGATCACCTGTGTCTGATCCGCAAGGAGCCAACGCCTGAGTGCCACCACTGCGATGGCCGGATCGTGGACACGGCGCTCCACACGCTGGCAGAATGTCCAGCGTGGGAGGAGCCAAGGCGTGATCTCGTGGTGGCCATCGGGGTGGGGGTTCTCTCGCTCGGTAACATGATTGCCGCCATGTTGCGGAGCGAGAGCGCGTGGAACTCCGCCGTTTCTTTCTGCGAGCAAGTTATGCTTGCCAAAGAGACGGCGGAGCGGGACCGGGAGAGGTTTAGAACTCTACCGGCCCGCCAGGCCCGGGAACGGGCCAGGTACCACAGGCGACTCGGGCGCCGGAGATCTCAGAACGATCTCCGTCCTCCATAAGCGCAAGCCTGAGGGTGACAGATGAAGCCATCTGTCACCCTAGCAGAAGCAGGCTCGGATGGAAGCGCGCATGCTGCAGAGCGTGCGCGCCCGGGGAAAGTAACGGGAACATCTGTTCCCACACAGTTGGGGGCTACTTACGACCATGTAGGTGGCCCGAGGTACGTCGGGGTTCCAGGGTTTTCCTTACTAGGGTGCACCTGGTTCCCCGGCTTTCAGTACCCGAGACGGCGTGCGGTTTTAGTCGGTTCGAGTCCGACATACCACCACGAGGTGGATCCGAGGGGATTTCCGCACGAAAAAAAAAAAAAAAAAAAAAAAGGTGTACAGACAAGACAAGACAAGACAAGATTCATTTATTCAAGATTTATTTATTTATACAGTAAGCTTGATTGTAACATCAGGGGTGTCACGTGTACCTTTTTTGGCTAATATATTTTTTATAGTTATTTGTATGGCAGATTCAAGATTTTCCCTAGGAGCGACGGATTTGTTAACTATCACATTATTAGATAGATAGACAGGTATACATTTGAAATGTCAAAGATATTTTTTTTATAAATATTCGACGTATTTTCATCGAACTATCATAATAAAAAAAAAAATCTAATCGTTAGTGTGTTTTCATCAGAAATTTCTAGACGGACATAATACAGCTTTTGGCTGGAGTGTAGTTATTAACCGTTATTACTTAGTCCATGCTTTACTTACAATAAAAAAAAAACTAAATCATTCATTACCGAGACCTACACAGAGAAATATTACCAATATTATTACACTGATTTACAACTTGACAAAATGGGTCAGTAATAAATTAAGTTTGTATGTTTTACGCTCAATTTCATATACATATTGCCTTTGTTATGCAACGTTCATTGTATGCAATAACCTAGTTGCACTAAAAACATTGTTAGAGGAAGATAAATAGGGTATTTGGACGGCTTTAATTGCGTGGACGGACTGTTGTTTAGGTTTTATTGTCGTGTGAATGTGCTGCTGTGCCGTTGCATACGGAACATTACATAGTTACTATGTATTTGAAGGCTATCTTTATCCATAACATGTATTTTACTATAAATTGAAGTCTTACAGTTTATTAACAATTATTTTAACGCGATCACTTATTAAAATTTATTACATACCTCTGATTTCTTAACTACCACATTACACCACTCAGCTTGTGACCACGGCCAGTGCAACCTGGTCGAAACGTCAGGCAAATCAGACGTATGTAATACATTTTAATAAGTGATCGCGTTAACTCCCGTAAAAATAATTGTTAATATATCATGGAACTCGAAAGTTTAAAAGTTAGTCTTACAGTTTTTTGTAGGACTCTTCTATTAAATATATACGCAACTAGGCAATTTTCAATTGAAGAAAATAATGAAAACTATCTGCTATATTATTTTGTTCGATGTCGTAATAGCGTGTTTTCTTATACTTTAAATAAGCTTTTATAACAAAAGAAAATGTTTGCCTAATCTAACTTAAAAACAAAATTAATAAAAAGACCCAAGTATTTTCACCAAAACATCTTTGTAAGTAATTCCTTTCAAACATTCGGGTTTTACCAAAGAACTAAGTCATTAAAAGCCTTGAAAAAGCTTCACTCAAAACCTTTTGAAGGATTCACGAAACTAGTTGCCCTTAGTCACCCTTGTTTACTTAACCCTCCGTCAACCCTTCCTGATTAGGCTCTCACCCCACACGTCTACAAGTTTCTAGTGGCCTGAACCCCAAAGGCCCATATTAATGATCTCTCGGCGACGAAGAATCAAGAAACCGCCACAGAGAAACAAGAAAGTTGGATTCAAAAATTCACAAGTATAATATTTTTACCTTTTTAACATCGTGGAACATTTTTAAAAATAAAGCCCTTTGGGAAATCAGAGGTGGTCGGGACAACTGGCCAAGGTACAAATAAGAAGACAAGCGAATAGCTACTGTATTTTCATTGACTTAAGGTCGCAAAGACGTGCTGGTACATCGGGGCTTGTTGAAACTGTGTTCCCATTTCGTAGATGCAATCTTGTTGCGATTTCGTTTAGACGTCTGAGTAAACAATTAGTTTGTGTTGATCTTTATATGCAATCTACTTTAACAGTTACGTTTAAATTAAATGTTTTGGAACAATCGTGTTTAGAAAATTTTATAGTTTTCATTTAAATTTAGATGTAAACACCTTAATGACAAATATGTGTCGAGACATGTACTTTCAAGGCCTAAATGTACCTTAAAATATGTAAAGCCTACCTATATTAAAAAATATCAGCATGTATAGTGTAAACGCAGTAAAATCAGTAAAACAACAGCAAAAAAAATTGTATAAAAGCATCTTTGACTTGCGCTTGTAACAAAATGTGTCTTCCCTTCCTCTGAACAAACTCGTATTGACATGTTTCAATTCGTGTTAGTTTCAAGTTTTTTTTTTATTGAAATAGGGGGCAAACGAGCAGACGTATCACCTGATGATAAGCGATTACCGCCGCCCATGAACACCCGCAACACCAGAGGCGTCACAGGTGCGTTGCCGGCTTTTTAAGAAGGAGTACGCTCGTTTCTTGAAGGTTTGAAGGTCGAATTGGTCCGGGAATACCGTTATTGTCAAATTGAAATATCATGCTATCACTTTAACTTTAAAATTTATTTTGGTAGTAGCTTTCAGTGTGTAGTGTGTACAATTCACGATTCTTCACTAAAATAAATACTTTCCCTTTAGTACATCATTCAGATTCAATCTTTATCACGTCCTTTGGCTGATTTAATACATCCTCGATAGTGCGCCTGTCAGGTCTTATACAAGCCCAGCCTCCCAAGAGGCTGGTTCTGTACCGTGTAATGTACACTGTTGTTCAACCGCCGTCAGTGTACATTACTCCGGTTTACAACAGACACGTTCGAGTCTCGTTTATTGTACTGGATTTTGTCACTCGAGGAGCCTTTCAATTTGATTATTTGACACCGGATCAGTACGAAAATCAAACAACGTACAATTCACAGTTGACAGCACTTCTGTCGTAGGCCTTGTTATCTGTTGTCAATATATCGTCAATTATACTGAGTATTGGAATCACATCGACAAGTGTAGGTGAGCGATTGTATCTAAACTAGCAAGTTAGTTTGCATATAAATCTTCATTGAATTCTCAACCTTTTTGTTCTTTACAATAAAAAGCTTTTTTGAAGAAGTGAATATAGTACGTACATTACATATATAGGTACATTATGTAGATAGTTTTTATTACTTGTTGGATATTTTGCCACGATATACATTATTTATGAAACACCTGTTGTGAGTTTTCAAGTAAGGGTAAAATGTTATGCGTTTATTTAAAAACAGAAAGTACGCAGATATCAAAAATCAAATAAAATTTGTTTAAAATTAGAGGTACAAATAATTTATCGCATATTTATGTATGTGCCAGTTTATAATAAATACCCATACGTAAATAGACAAATAAGGAAAATCTCTTCCAAGTTGCCGTAAGAAAGTTAAATATTAGAAAAACTTTTTTAATTTAATGTTGAGTTAGGGACGTGGGCCATACATCATCATCATTAGCAAATGTTCGTAGCATAAATAAAACGCGAATAGGCACCGCGGGTCGCGTTATTCGAGCGCGCGACAATGAAATCACAAGTTCGTGTCCCGGGGCGCAGTCTTTTTAAATTATTGCGTCTTCAAGGAGACAATTTGGGAAATGTATTGTTGCGAATGTGTACCCCAATCCTCGGGATTACGCTGAGCGCTGGGCGTTTGAGGGAAATGTGCAAAATAACATTTTCTTACGTCGCCATGTGCAGACTTGCCTCTACTTTTTATTTCGGAGGCTTTATTAAATGGGCCGGGATGGGCCTCCGTCGCGTTCTCGCAATTAGGTCAACGTACATACGTGCGACGTTCTATGATAACGTATATAAGCTTGATTACCATCGCGAGTGTAATCACAATTTTCAACCTATACACGTATGCTTATTGCAAGAATAGAATAGAATTATTTCCGAACTATCTTTTTTGTTATATTCTAAACTTTTTTCGTGTTTCTATGTATATTTTAGTGAGCTTTTATTTTGCAATAAAACATGTTAATATTCAGTGAGCATAATTGTATAGATGTTATCTTAAATTTAATATCTATTTAGGATTTATACTAAACTACTTGTGCTTAGAATATATTTAAAAGACGAGTTGATGAGAACATTATAGATAATAGGACCGTTAAATAAATATGTAGATGGAGAAAGGGTGTATACGAAAGAGTTTTTAAATATTTATTTTCGGCCATTTTTTAATTTTATAGAATACGAAAGACCGATACGTAAAAAATGAATAAAGCGCCCTGCGGTGATTTCAGCTGCATCCAAAAATATCATGTAACAATTTACGTTAATTAAATTTCTAGGTATACTGTGATACATGGCTATCAATTCACATCGGTATTATTAATTAAAAAAACAAATGCATAAGGAATTTAAAATATGTTTTAGTAAAATGTGATGTTTCCTTGTTTTTAAAAATACTACACCCGCACTAGTTGCATATCTTTAACCGCAGGAGATTCTACAAACGTACAACCAGCTGAAAGAACACCCGGACTCTGAACAACAATTTGTTGATCACACAGTGCTTTAAAAAGCGATGATTTATCAATCAATCAATACCTAAATTACAAATTCGAAGTAACTTTGTCCGATGTTACGTTTTCACGGCTAAACTGATGCACCTATTTCAATAAAATTCGATTCTAGAGGAAGGACATAGGATACTCTATAACGCCATAACCAGCAAGCAGGCGGGCGGAGTCGTGGGCAAAAGTTACTTGATAATAAAACCACGAGAAACAAGAATATGATTGTAAATGCTAATATATAAACTTTGTTCTATTTACAAAATAATTGTAGGTACTAAGTGCAGTTAAATAACTATATTTGTTACAAATGGTCTCCAAACAGGTCAAGTACCTATATTATTTGTTATAACTTTACTCAAAGACATAATGGCTGTAATACAAATATTGAGATCGCCTCAATACCACCACTTAACGTCTAATGCACCCACTTTATAAAATAAATATCATCCGTCTATCATAACACCTACTTGAATAGTGTTTATATGCTAAGTGACTGTTTGATTATTTATTGAAATAACTAGCTTTTGCCTGCGGATCCGCCCGCGTGTATTTCGGTTATCGCGTCCTACCTTCTCCAAGTGTCTCTATCTATAGAGATAGATAGAAACAATTGGAGAAGTGTCTCTATAGAACCGATTTGGATGAATTTTCGTATATAGATACCAAAATTCATTCAAATCGGTTCAGCGTGAAAGCGTAATAGACCGACAGACAAACAGGGTTTTGATTTAGGCTAGAAATAACACCAATTCTTCCATCGTACCTTACTTTAAGGGTTAATCAAAAACAAGGACAATACTATGAATGGTACGTGATTTTTTTCTCGAATCGATATTGATAACGGCAACAGGTAATCGCTGGAAATGTATAAATAATGGTACGAAACCCTGCCTGCGTGAGTCCGAGTCGCACTTGGCCGATTTTTATACATTGTGGTGTGAGCCATAACCAAATCTTGAACATAATTAATGAGCTTTCACAGACAATTTCATTAGGCTCCGGTAAGATAACAGATGGACCGCAGTTCAATTACCCAACCGAGGGATACCGCATTGTTAATGTTATTAATGGGTTAATACCGCAAAGACAAAGCCCGTATTGTCCGGTATTTGCTGCACAAATTAAATATATGGTTGCGGTTTTTAAATCAGCACATTCAATACTGATTTTAAAGTAACAAAAAAGTATAGTTGATATCGCAATTTATTATTCATTCGAAATTTAAAACTTCCTAAATTTATAATTATTTTAAACTAGCTGAACCCCGCGGTGTTACCCGCGGTCAACGTCGTACCGCGAGTAACGCCGCGGGTCAAAGTTAGTCTAAAAAAGTAGCCTAAGTTACTCCCTGGATCACCAGCCGTTCCAGAGATTACCCGGAACAAACAGACAGACAGACAAAAATTTTTTTAAATACATTTGTGGCATATGTACAGTGTATACATACATATTAGTTTAGTAAAAAGCGGTTATTTTAATATTACAAACAGACACTCCAATTTAGATAGTATTTTACGTGATTCATTCATTCGAAAGATCGACATTTAAAATTTCCCGCTAAAAATCGTCAGTTTTGTCACTGAGACGAGATAATTTCGTCTAAAACTGTGCGTGTATATTTTACGAAATTTGATTACTTATATTTGATCGGATCTCCGGCATATTGGATTAATTTGAGCCCATTTCTTGATTACCTTTTACTAATAATTAAATTTGATAAAGAAAATTATTTTGATTAAAGGGATTAGAACGTAATTCAGATATTCAAGTATCACTAGATAGTTAAGTTAGAGTTATCTTTATATATATAATTCTTCTGTGAGTGTGTATGTCACTGAACTACTCTCAAACGACTGGACCGATTTTGATGAAATTTTTTGTGTGTGTTCAAGGGGATCTGGGAATGGTTTAGATTCACAATTTTGTCCGCTAACAATGTTTTTAATTAATTTTTAATTTATTAGTAGTTATGGCAAAACGACGTTTGCCGGGACAGCTAGTAATAATATAACTCACAAATATCAACATGTGCGCAAAAAAATACACATTGCTTTATAATAGTTCTACATTTACTAACGTGCGATATATACATAAATATACTAGCTGTGCCCGCTAGTTCGTAGACGTGATTTTTTATTTATTATTAATTTTTCAGCGTTTATACCTTCCCTGGACTACGACAAACATTTCAAAACCAAAATCAGCTAAATCGGCAAAGCCGTTGTAGAGTTTCAGCGAGACAAACGAACAGCAATTGGTTTTTATATATAAGAAGAAGATATATATACCAGCTATAAAAGTCAGGGTCAGGTACCCTGACTTTTCAATCATGCTCGGTTCCTATAGGTTTAAGCGTATTGTCAACTATTCTATCTTAAAGCACGTAAACAAATAGGTTGCATAGTTTAGGAGTTCAGCAACTACGTGACACAAAATTTATATAGATAGCTAATTATATATCTATCTAGCCGACCCACGTAACTTCGTTTGCGTGATCATTTTCCCCCGATTTTGTAACATTCTTCATTGGTGCTCCGCTTCTGTAGGTCTTAGCATGATGATATATAGCCTTCCTCAATAACTGGGCTATCTAACACTGAAATATTTTTTCAAATCAGACGAGTAGTTTCTGAGATTAGCCAAACGCGTTCAAACAAACAAGCAAACTCTTCAGCTTTATATATTAAGTATAGAAGTAAAGATATAAAAATGTATGTACATATAAAAATACGTGCCTACATACACTACGCTTTTATTCTAGAAGTTTATTATAAAAATATATTACGGTATATAATATCAAACCGTGCAACCTGCAAACAGAACGTAAATCCTAGATTATCCTGTATCATAGGTGTTATCTGTCTCCTGACTTGAGCGGGATAAATGTGAATGCATACTGCATTACCATATTATCTTTTAGTACATTCATATTCATACTGCAGACGCACAGTGGAGAACGGAATTCATTATAGATTGTGTATGTAAAGCCTTATGCTAAAACGGGTTTTAATTCTCTCGGTCTAGTTTAAGGCGGATTCGTAATTTAAAAAGCAATAACCATAGACGATGTATTTGACAGAGAACGCTCAAGATTGTTTTAGATAAGATAAAATAGGAACTAACACTGCAAAGAACAAAAAAAAAACAAAAAGAACAATTATAAACAAGAACGTTTTATTTAAATAACTTTTTTAAATACCATTTTGCTTTTTTTTAATTTTGATGTTACCAGTGTCACTCTCAGGACTAAGATAAATCTATTGACATCACTCACATAAAAAAACGACAAGCCGTTTAGATTCTAGGGCATGCCAAAGGAATATACATACATACACTAGAAAAACATAATCCTTCATCTTTCGCAGTCGGATAAAAACAAGGAAAGTTTTGCCCACTACTATAAAAGTGAAATAAAATTAAAGTAAGCAAAATATGCGTGTTTAACACGTCCCTTCCTACTCCTTCAGAAATATTATATATTCATGATTGTATATGTAAAATACAAACATATGTATATCTATGTATGTATGTGCAGAAACAATTAATAACATCACACCAAAAACTAATTGCGCTCAATCGTAATACGTCTCATTCGAAAATTTTAAAATCAAAAAAGTATTTATTTAATAAAGGAACACCAAAGAGAATTCTTTACGTAAAGTAATATTCCTATTTTAAGCCGGACAGCTCAAATGGATTTCGGATAATTTGGACGACAGGCACAAAGTTCGTTATTAATAATTACCATTTAAATTCGTTCGAACATTAACTGAACTGTCACGGATATGACGCCATATCGGATCGTAGGTACACAGCATTATTATTGTATAAGTTTTAACGACTTGAAACTCACATACGGGGGCGTATTCAGGAACTCGCATTACGGGTAATTCATCAAACCATATCCAACTTTAGCGTTTTCGCGCCTTTTAATTTAGTTTGAGAGTTTGACGCGTCGTTTCAGATGAGTTTGTGTAAAGAATAGAGGGCGTCCATAATTGAGCTGAGTAAATTAAGGAAACATAATATTAAGTTTGAATAAAGGGAACGTGAGATTTATATCTGACGTGGTATTATTGTTATTGGATTTGTGTAATTTACTTCTGGTATCAAGTTTGCAGTATTCTCAGCTCCTCTATTTGTAATCTTAAAATAAACACGAATTTAAAGTAGTCACCACAGATTTTTTGTCGTCAATGGAAAATAATATTACCACGCTTTTTCATAAAGTTATTACAAAAATCTCTTTGCAACGACTCAATTTAAATTCAGTTGATTCTAAAACTAAAGAGTCAGTAACTAGAATTCAATATAAAATATAACATAATAAGTATATTTAATAAACATTTTCTAATTGCATAACTACATGCATATAATCGGACTTAAATGGTAATTATAATTATTACCATTTGCACTGTTGCACTGGCCGTGAGTCAACCTGTGACCAGGGCCAGTGCAACCTGGTCGAAACTTCAGACAACTCAGAGGTATGTAATATCTTTAAATAAGTGATCGCGTTAATTCCCGTAAAAATAATAATTATTATTGTATCATGAAACTCGAAAGTTTAAAAGTTAAATAGTAATTCTACGTTTTAAAGGAACTTAAATTTTTATTCATTCATTAATTCCACGAGAACTTATTACAAATTTGATTGAAATTTTCAAATTTCGAATAAAAATCATGAATTTATTCTCTTGCAAACAAAAGTCAGAGATACCACTAAACAACGCTTGACCTGATTTTTAAACGAAATCAAAATTAAATAAAATAGGAATGAAAACTTTTGTTTTATAAACCTCTTTGAAGTTTTGTGTCCTTGTATGAAGTGTATGAAGGCCAGTGTTAAAATAAAGCCGTAAGCGTGACTTAGAGGCAACAAGGTCGCCTGCTAAAAGGCAATGTAAAAGGTTTTTAGAGTTCTGTTTAAGGTTTTCTGTGACGACTTCTACGTGATAAAATGCTTAATTGTGTGTTAATGTGTTGGTTTAAATTACTGACAGCTTTATTGTTACCAAGTTTTTAGTCTTTAATTTCATTAAGAGAGAGAATTTTTATGTTTTGAGTATTTATTTAAGTCATTCACTTTTTGTAGAACACCATCGGACCTCCGCAACCCTGAGGGTGAACTGAATTTGAAGATTGAACTAGTTGTTAGTATATTTGAGGGTACTGATTTCCCAATAACGGTTGCCATAGATGTTCATGACAACCGGGACTGACGGCTTACGCTAAACAGTAACCGCTAGATCTTAAACATATTTGTGCCTACCTTACATACATCAGTATTCAGCTTTAACCCAAAAGTGTGTTGATTTCAGAAACTTACCTGAAAAGAAAAAAGAATGATGAAGCAAAAAAAAATAACACAGTCTTATAACATATTGAGGCACAAACAGTTTTAGCGTAGTGCTGTTGAATATAACCGGCAAATTATTCATTTAATCTGAACTGCAAACTCCTTGATCATTAAAAAAAAAAAAACAAAATAAGTAGTGTTTTAAATCATAAAATATAGCTTTTACAATCGATATTGTGTACATTTCAACATTACCCGAGCTTTATCGGCAAATTAATTAGTAAATTGCACTGATCCCCGAGTGCTCTACATTAGTAGCTAATTGTCAAGTGCTTTCGATTTATTGCGAGTATGCGCAAAGCACTTACTAAACATATCATATCTACAAAATTAGAGATGGATGTATGCTGGAACAGATTAAATCGGCCGCGTTTAATGACCGCACCTGCTTACCGCAATTATGGCAGATCTGTATCAAATTAATTACAGAAATTGTGTTGTTTATTTCTTTGATATGAATGGAAAGTGGAGAATAATACACTGTCAATATTTGTTTTTAAAATAGTCAAAATAAATAGTTCATTCTTTGGTATATGTTACAGATGCAATTTTATTATACACCGTCAAATAAGCCATACACCCGTCCGTTTCGTTTAAATTTGGCACATAAAATTCGCGAACTGATTTATACGAGCGCAGACACAATTAAATAATAAAAAATAAATCGTGTCTTTTGTTAAACTATAATCTGGAAAGACACATTTTATTACCACACAGAGCTTGCTCTAGCGTGGCCGAGAACATAAACTTCAACCGTAAAAATTTATGCGACATCATTAAACTGCAGCAGCACGGTAGCCGTAAGTGCAATCATTATGGTATCGAACTTGCGAGAGCGGCAACTCAATGCAGTTCGCAAGATTCTAAACGCTTCTAAGTATTTGGAAAATTGTTATAAAGAAAAATCAACCGTCTGCCGTGAACTTAAAAATCATATTTATCAAATGTTGCACTCACAGTTTAGTATTAAAGAGATGCCGCCTTCCGCCACCGACTGGCACTAATGAGTCGGTCAATTAACCGCCACATTAACGGACCACTTGGTAATACGTGCGGTGCAGTAACAAAACGCATTTGATTCATAATTAAAATGTACCAATGCTCCCGAATTCTTTTTGTTTTCAACTGGAGAAGGAGTGATATGTTTTTCAATATTGATTATTATTTATTTGTTATGGCAATAGGTAATGTTTTAATTTAGTAGATGGTTTAAAGAATTAACTTGAAAGGCGTACATGATGTATTGTGATGTGATGTGAAATCATCTTAAAATGTATGTAAAAATTCTCTTAAAAATATATATATATCTACTATGCTAATTTAAATAGTCATAATTACAGAAAACACAAAATGTTATTAATATTATTAGGTATTAATCCCTATGAAAATAAATAAGACATTTGATTACATCTCACCTTATCGGTGTTCGCATGCTATAATCCATTTCGCTAAAACCTGACTTTTTCGCTTATATATATATACTAGCAACCCGTCCCGGCTTCGCACGGGGTAGATAATTATTTATTTTTGGAAATTTGGATATAAAAACAGTTTTTCACAAATATTTTTATTTTAAAAAAAAATATTATTTATTAATTATATATTTAAAAAAAAACCACAGTTATATTTGTATGGAAGTCTATTTATGTTCAATTTCTTTGATGGTTTAATTGGCGGGCACTTAAATAAGTAATATTTACATAGGATATTATATACATTTTTACTATGTTTTTTTAAGTAATTAGAATAAATGCAGAGTCGAATAAAATATATATAGTCTAAATTAAACGTTGACAACTTTCAACTAAAAATGTATCTACCTATACCTACATCTAGGTATTTCAAAGAAATTTTTGTTCGTGTCGATAGAAACTTGCCTATCGTTATTTAGTATTTTTCGTACAAAATTATTATTTTTTTGTTTGGTTTTGTTGTTTTGTGCTTTTTATTTTGGTTTTATATTTTTTTGTGTGTTTTTTTTTTGTTTTTTATTTTTATATAAAAGGGTTTGTCATTAATGATTTTCATTCTTATTATTACTTAATAATTTACATTTTTAGTATTTTTTTATTTTACAGGTTTACTTTTACATTATTTACAGATATAATATTAAGGTAGATTTACGTTTTTTACTTTTATATTTGTCAGTTTTTATCTTAAAGCTTCACTGTAAACTACGTTGGCAGTGGTATTTGTAGATGGCAACAAAATATATTGATTTTCAGGAGATCCCACTCGAGAAAGTGCAACATATAGTTGTCCATGAGAAAAGCATTCTTTTCTTAGGTCGATGCCAACCATCGAAAATGTTTGACCCTGGGACTTATTTATTGTGAGGGCAAATGATGTTTTTAGAGGAAACTGTAACCTCTTAAAAGATATAGGCAAGTCCGTAGGAATCATGGGGATCCGCGGTATGTGGGCGAGCTGTCCGGCCGCGGCCCCGGTGATTATAGTGGCTACTATGACGTTCTCCCGCAATTCCTTCACCAGAAGTCTCGTGCCATTGCACATGCTGGGAGGGCATAGGTTCCTCAGCAGCATTACGGGAGTGCCTACCTTTAATTGTAGTTCGTGGGGCGGCAAGCCGGAAGGATTCAGAGAATTTAAAAATTCTTGTGGATAGTGCACTGTATCTTCGATGTTGTATACTGTGTCAATAGATTTGTAAGATTTAAATTCACCGGGTACTTTTTCCATAATAATTTTGTTAATCTCATTAACCGATTCATTTCGCGAGGATACTATCGCTCTCGAACAGAGCCAATTGAAATTTCTCTCCGTAAAATTTTGTATGTCTGGATATATTGTGTCCACAAGAATTTCTAGACTCTGAACGATTTGGCTCAATTCGTTATCCAACAATACCTGGGGACTGTTTGCAACCGGAGACGGTAATTTTCCGTCTCCAAGTTTTAGAAGTTTTTGTGAGAAATTATTATCATCATTGTCACTTAAATGTGCTCTCATATTTGTGCGCAGATTAAGAGTTTCAATCGATTGCCATAAAGTTGATGATTTAAGGCAAGCTCGAATAACGTCAGCTCGAGTACCTTTTGTTATAACTGGTAATGTTTGACGAAAGTCTCCAGCTAAAACAAACGTCACGCCCCCCATTATACGGTCTCAGCTTCGGATGTCTCTCAGCGTGCGCTCCACGGCTTCCACGTGCGCCCTGTAGCTCATGGTGCACTCGTCCCAGATGACCAGCGAAGTGTCTTGTAAGAGCTGCCCCAGCTGACCGTTTTTGCGGATCGAGCGCTATGGCGGTTTTGTTTACTGTTTGAATTTTTTAATTCGTAATATCTTTTGAATGGAAAGACCAATTTAAATAATTTAAAAACTATTTTATAGGTAGTTAAATGGTCTTGATCATAAAATAATTTATTTGGATAAGGATTAATATAAACACATAAATAGCATGGTTTGGATTTGGTTAGCATTTTCATTAATGTTTAAAATGAAAAAGTTGTTGTAGTGACATAACTACAATAGTTGGACATATGCTACCGCGGAGTTTTTTGTAGACATTAGAATGTTCTTCAATATTGTTGTACATTATTTTGTTCTATCGCTAATAGTTTCGGCAGCGCATTCGACGAAAGACATTTTAAGACTCATTTTTCTACACCTTCGGTTACATTGTTCAAATTTTACCAAGGATCCCTAATTTTTTTCAAAATGAAATGTAGCCTATGTCAAATTGGAATAATGTAGCATTCTATTGGTGAAAAATTTTTTTAAATCGGCCCAGTACTTTTTGAGCCTATTCATTACAAACATACAAACATACAAAAATAGGTACAAATCTTTCCTCTTTATAATATTAGTGTAGATATAATAGCGGAGATGTTTTAAAACGAATTTACCGGCTCTCTGTTGGGTAATACGTGCCTGTTAATTCATTTACTCTTTGCGAGGAGGGCTCTAATGGGAGGGCTTTTCTTGCAATTACCCGCAATTAAGACACTCCGTGAGAAAATACCTTCAGGGATTCTTGAATGGGATCAGAAATCTAAATCGCCAATATGTCGAATACCGATCCGATTTGTGTTAACAGTTTTGTCTAGAAGAAGCAATTAAACGCTTTTACTTAATATGTACGTTTTATTAGGGCCAATAGGTAGGGCAATGAACGTTATACGGATAAACCGGATATTGAATTATCAAATTACGGTTTTATAGCAGTGATCCTTTAGACATCCTTATAGATAAGATAGTACGTTTACGACATATTGTTTTGATAGTTTATTGAGCATTACGAAGAGTTACAAATAGCAATTCAACCGATTTTCAACAGTAGAAAGATATTGAATAATAAAAAGCCAGCTGTGTTTGCAATTTATGTGTACAAAATAGATTTTAACATTTCATATATAAATATATATTAATCAGTGAAGCAAAAATTTGTACTCCTTCTTACGAAAATAATGCCAACGGATGTGTATGAAAGGTACAGTTAAAATTTATATGGAGGAGAACAGCAGATTGCTTAACAAGTAAAAAAAATAAATGAATTATGGTCGAATTTTATTATTATTAGGGAAAAGTATTCTAGCAAAATCGAATAATTTTTAGTTGATAGGGACGAAGACTGACTGCTGTCTGTTTGAAATTTAGGACAACTAAATGTCCAAAAGTATAGCGAATTTTCATACTTGGATTTTACTAAGGAAATCAAACTGACAGACTGCTGTGTACGAATCTTGATACTATAGGTAAAATAATAATGTTTTGTGTAATACAATAGTAATAACAATAGTGGTACACTATGGCCGACTAATGCTAAATTATAGTAAACACACTGCTAATAAACTATTACAAATCCTGTACAGCATAGTATTATTACTAATATTTATGTTACCAGCGCCAATTCAGTGTTACCATGTAAACTGCTATACAATTTGTAATAAAATCTCTCGGGTATTTGAGAACACTCCATAATTACCTCAGACAATAATGCGAGCTATCATTTTATCATTAACATCAGCCTATCGCAGTCCACTGCTGGACATAGGCTCTCCCATTTCACGCCACTTGGTTCGATCGTTATTTACATAAGCAATAACTTTTCCCATAAATTATTTTCACAAAACTTATCTTTTACGGTTTCAATTACGGAACGAACATTGATAAGCTTTCGAATAACGCATTCCGAGATATGATACTAAAAAAATATATTTCTTTCGACATAAATTCGTATGAATGACAAATAAAAATGAATGGTGCTTTAAAATCTTCACGGCGCAGGTCGCTATCGACTATCAAAAATTGTCGTAGCACAGATAATAAAGCGAATGTCAAAATGAATCGGCGGCAAAGGTTATCTGTGGTACATTAAGCTTCCTTGTCGCTCTATCTCATAATTCTTACTCCATCGATAAATATAGGCGGCTGGCTCCTATTACAATTAAAGCAGTTGATAAAATCGACATGTAACGCACTTTAGTGTGGCTAGTGGTGTGCGTTATCGATAACTATGATGTGACTGGGTTGGTCTGGGTGGCCGGACCACCCGCGCACTTGTGCAGGCGCAACACTATCGTTAAACTAAATTAAGTGGGCATTAACATGTGAAATATTCCCGAGACAATAGTTTGAAGCTTGTCGACGGATAATCATTGATTTTGGATAGCGGTCGAACGATGTATTTTTACTGTTCTTTTGGAAGAGTTTCTGAGTTTTGGTGTTATATTTATTATATGATGACACACAGACAATCATTTTCAACATTGTCCGGAATCCCTAAAGGGTTTCTCCTAAATTTATAAGGAATGATTACGTATAGTATATTATAATAAATAAGATATACAATATTCTCATAGCATGAATGCCTATGGAAGTCACTATTTAGTATAATGTAATATCTGTTTTTTTATGTTTGGCCCTGCCAAAATGACTCTACTCTGCCTGATTGAAAGCATAAGCAGAATCCAAGAGTGGTGGTCACCATACTGCGAATGCAGACAACGCAGCATAGAGACCCACACCATGGCGGGCTAGTGATACTTCTGCATCATTGACAACATCATGCCAACGAAACACGACAGCATGATCGCTGTCATTTTACGTTGATTTTCTGTGCGAGGGTAGTACCGCCCCGGTCGAGCCGACCCGTTCGTGCTGAAATCAGCGTGGCTCTACTACCTTATACTACTGGTGGAAAAAAAGAGCCTATTAGTAAAGTACCGTGTCTCACAATATCAATGTTGAAATTTTATCATTATTACATATATTCAACAACCTTCGTTTGCGTCTTCTATTGCCCGTAGCGTGATAATTTTCCCCCGTTTTCGAAACATTTTTCATTGGTGCTCCGCTCCTATTGGTCCTAGCGTGATGATATATACCCTTTAGCCTTCCTCGATAAATGGGCTATCTAACACTGAAAGAATTTTTCAAATCGGACCAGCGGTTCCTGAGATTAGCGTGTTCAAACAAACAAACAAACAAACAAACAAACAAACTCTTCAGCTTTATATATTAGTATAGATTACTACATTTTTTTATGGAATAGTGGCCAAACGAGCAGACGTATCGCCTGATGGTAAGCGATGTTTTCTTGAAGGTCGTATTGGTCCGGGAATAAAAACGTTTCTGGAAAAGCGCACAGTTGTTGACTGCCAACCATCTAAATTATGGGGATGAAACTACTGTCGATGTCGACGATGGCGGAAAGATAATGATGGTGATGTATATACACAATACATACATATGTAGATATAGATAGATATATGCCACTTTATATTCAAGTTAGGTATAATAAAACAACACTTAGTTGTTAATTGGAAATTCAGTAACAACCTTAACTTATATCATTATTCTCGTAACCCACAATACCTTTGTAAATAAATCATTTCTATACCCAAATCCACTTTAAGGTCTAATCCAATAACTGATACAATTGATATTAAGTTAATATTCCTTAAGAAAGCGCCCTAGAAGTGTTCTGAATAGCAACAATGGCATAATAGGTACAATTACGGGTCCTGAATGTAGCGAGAGGAGCGTCCAACTTGGTAACGCATTATCTAAGATTTCTTAGAAGCAATCTGTGGTGAGTTATGTATCGGTCGTAAGTTCGGGGCTATAGAGGCTTGGGATAAAGACTTTCAAGCCTATAACGTTACACTACGTAAGGAAAACATCTCAATGTCAGAAAATATAGGTAGAGAAATACTTATAATTGTACGTTTTGTTAACTAAGGATTTCATTAAGAAGAAAAATTTTAAAAATCTGTCAAAATATTATAATAAAATTTCTGTAGCCTATGTCACTCGGGAAATTATTACGAATATATTGATATCTTATTCGTTGACATTGGTTCTGTAGTTTAGGCGCTTGCGCTTTGGCAGAACATACAAACATATATAGACTACCAAAACAATTACCCTTCCTTTTGATTTCGCCACAGTCGGCTTATAAAGCAAGCATATCGCTATGTATGGATTGTTATTACCACTGATATTTAGAAAAGGTTTCCTTAAAACTTGATGTGCCCTGCTCATTATAGGATTTACCCAAATTGAGCCATTTAATCGAAAGTGAAAAACAATATTATTGAATTGCATTAGAATACCAATGTTTATTTTGTATTTTATAAAAGGCCAATAGAAATCAGAGTTAATTGTAGTAAATAATAGTATTAGTCTATAAGGGCACTACTGCATCTGCATCATGCACAACAAACTTCCTCCTCCAAAGGCCATCTTTTCTCAGAAACTGGACAATGAAACCTGTGATAGAACTGAACCTGGAACATAATAGAATCTAGCACATAATACATAATGGGACGTTCTCCATTCAGCGCCTGTTTAGTTCCCGAAATCGATGTTGTTAGTACGTTCAGTATCTTGTGCCTTGTTCCATGCAATAACGGGAGTGATTTATGCAGGCGGACGGCGCAATCACACGCCATTGTACTAGCAATACCTCAAGGTAGCGGGCTTTGGAAGAAATGGACCGTTTTTTGTTCTATTGTGGTGAAAAGTTTATGGGTACATGTACTGGATTGTGAACTGTAGACATATATAAGTGCAAACTACGTATTTGTTGTTCTAAAGTAATCAAATTTATAAATTAATACCACAACTTTTAGTACATGTGTGCCTCTATACCTTAGTCCGGAAATCTTTATGAAGGCTGCATTCATATCTGTATTTGGCTTCTTTGTATAGGATATATAGGTTTAAAGTACATAAATACAGATGGACATGCCAGAACTCTACACAATTGCATTTATAAGTTTTTATGAACATTTTTAAAATAGACTACATTCAAAATTAAATAAACAGTCTTATAAACTTGTTTTGTTTCAAATCTTTTAAGGTATGATTAGACACACATTTTGCCATAGACAGACATCCATAACCCATAGCTATACTTCGATATATCACTATCTAAGTTCGTATAGTCTGTCACATAATCTCGTGTACACACACTAGGCGCGGGTCGCCCCGCAATCTGAGGTATGCCGACGCGCGTGCTGGCGTCGCAATACCTTCTATAGAGGCTGTGATAAAACTATTATACCCACCTCATAAATTATATCTAGCCGGGTGCGGATGGTGAGATAAGACCAGTCAGGAAGTAATTAAAGGAGCATTTCAAATTTTTCAGGTTAACTAATCGATAGTCAAGTTTCATGTTTTGATAAGACAGTGTCATAATATGTATTATATAACAAGGCTTTAATATCTTTTGATTTTATTATTGCTCTCGTATAATCTTTATTCGTATATTTGTATAGAAGGTGTTGTAATAAATTAATATCCTAATAGGATGTTAACATAGCAAAAAGTTCTGTGCGTTTTTTCGTGTCTGAAGTTGTACGGTGCGGGATGATATATACATTGTACTGTAGAAGTAGAGCGTTTTCACGAATACATTCATATGTAAATGTATTTTCAAGATTCCATTTCTATAATACTTGGTTAATAAATTTTAAATTAAATCTTTAAATCTCTCCGTGTGCAGACTTCACATAATTTTACCGCAACTTTAGTTCAAACTTGTACTTAATATATTTTTCGTGAAACTACAACGCACTGGGGTAAGTATTATCCTCATCTATTTCAACAATTTTCAACTGGAATTTCCTAAATTTCAACGAAGCTATTCGGTCCACCCTCACCGGAGACTTCTGGCATAGTTGCACGCCAAATACTTTAGAGTCGGTTGTCCGGCGGTCGGTTCCGCTGTGCGCGGTCAGGGCCAGCGCTACTTTTTGCCATTTTCAATTTCTTCGACGATCAATTAGAAACGGTTTAATGGATTCGGGTGCCGTCCCGCTGGTGATCGATCACCTGCAATAAGTACATTAAGAAGTAGTTGGCGGATGTGAACCGCCAAGCGCTTGCTGATCGATGGGGTGACACTCGCGTTAGTTTTTCATGAGAAAATTCGCTATTACATCAATCATTAGCTCGTAAAATTACAGCTTCAAGGCCGGTCCGCGATGGCCGCATTTAAATTTTGAATAAGGCTAAGGATTGTTTGGTGGTTGGAAATTTTGTGAAGTCTAGTGAAACAGATAAAGATTTTTAAAAAGCACTTTGTATCGAAAGTTATTTATTATTCATTATTAGTTTATTATTCATCGTATCAAATCAACAACGGAACGGAACGTAGGTTCCGTGTATAAATGGCGGTAAGTGTTGCAGTCACGGAAATGTCATTTGATTAAAAGTTATGTATTTACAAGAAAATAAATATGGCGGAATCAAGGCGTGTTCGGTTTGAATGTAACAGTGCTATACATTTTATACCGTAAAGGTACATGAGCGTGAAATTGTTAGCTGTTTTCTTTTATTGTTAAATTTATTGCCATAATTAATTAAGGTAAACTAGGTCAGTTTATCTAATATAATTAAATAAAGATTACGCCATATTTCAAAAAGTAGTGTAGGTTAGTTTACCTAACTTATTTGTGAAGTTTTCTTTAAAAAGCGTTTTGATATAAAGATAAGTCAATACCTGCATACGTTCTCTATCGAATGATTATTATTTTATGAAGTCCAGAACATCGTGGCTATGAAACCTGATAGCTTACTGATACAGACTAGCGAAGGTTTAAAAATAAATAGTAGCAAACAATTTTCTTTTTTTATTTATCAACTTTCTTTTAAAAAAATGTGTTAGACAGTCATGTAAGTTTTTAAACGAATTCTAATAATATATAAGGAGTATTGGTACTGTACGACGTTATTTTTTTCAAAAGTGTTGAGAATGGTTATTCTTGTGGTTTATGGATTGTTTTATAGTCTGGTAATAAACCACCTTATACATATTTACATGCCAAACTTTCATACAAATAAATATTTTATGTATGACGCTGTTGTTACATTTCACGCAATTAAAATTATTATTATTTTTACAAATATTTATTACTATAGCTAGGTATATTTAAATATATGTAACAGTAGCAGTAAATTATCGCGTCACAGCCAATTGGCTTTTATAGGATTTCTCTGATGGATTTCGTAAATAATTTAAGAATTGAGTACGTCAATCGGGTTTCGTTATTTCCGCCGACACATGCGGGCGTGTAAATAACTCAATGTAAGCGTTAATTATGTCGAGTGATCTTGAATAAGCCGGCCTTAACGCGCATCTACGTTAAACGAAACGTAATTACACGGAACATTCTTAGTAATGCAGTGTTTTGTTTTATACTTTATGTTATGTTTATTTGTTTTTTTTTCATGTTACAGGGGGCAAACGAGTAGAGGTATCGTCTGATGGACACCCGCAACACCAGAGGACGTCACAAGTGCGTTGCCAACCTTTGGGGGATGGGGAAAGTGATGTGAGGAGGGTTAGGGTATGGGCCTCCGGTATCCTCACTCACTCGGTGAAAGGAAGCGTAAGCGCTATTTCACGCCGGTTTTCTGTGAGGCCGTGGTATCACTCCGGTCGAGCCGGCCCATTCATGCCGAAGCGTGGCTCTCCTACGGTTTAAATTAAAGTAGACTAATATTTTTATACATATTATATAATTTTGAATTGCATATAAAAGTCATTCTCAGTCAGTCAACTCGTTTGTGTCTCCTATTGCCCGTAGCATGATAATTTTCCCCCGTTTTTGTAACATTCTTCATTGTAGCTCTGCTCCTGTAGATCTTATCGTGATGATATATAGCCTATAGCCTTCCTCGATAAATGTACTATCCAACACTGAAATAATTTTCCAAATCGGACCAGCGGTGCCTGAGATTAGCGCGTTCAAACAAACAAACAAACTCTTCAGCTTTATATATTAGTATAGACATAGATAGGTATACGGTACATATATTAAAAAAATAGCTTTTTTGTCTGTCTGTTTGTCCTCCATAATCGCTGAACCGGCTGATAGGATTTTGACGGTACTTTCATTGATGGTACAAGGAGTAGGTAGGTGCGTGTCGTGGCATTACCCGTAGTTTTTCTTGTAGAGGTACACCACCGCAGGTTACACTGCAGGGTTCAGCTAGTATGTAATAATATTAAATCACAGTAAAAAAAGTAATAACTTATTTTTTATTACTTTTCTGAGGACATTTAAAAAGGTTTTATGCCACATAGAGATTTATTTAGTCCGATAGATTTTTTTCTATACAGCCAGTATGAAATATCCTCTCGTTCAGAATGACCGAACGTTCCTTCACGTCTCGAGGAAATGGGAGCTGCACATGACTGAGATGGATTAGCGCCCATTAAGGGCAGACCGTCTAATACCTATGTGAACGCAATATGTGCTCGAATGCTTATAAATTATTATATATTAAGTAATATGTATTGATGTTATTGATACTATGTTTAAAGGCAATATCCGAAAAGACTTGCTCAGCTGTATATTTTGAAATATTAAGTAGATTCTGCAAAAGAGGACCGTGAGAGAACTTTAAGTCCTTTCAACTGAAATGACACTTCTCTGGTCTCTTTAGCGTTCTTGACCTTGTTCTGTGGTGTTAACCAATCTTTTATCAATATTCATGACGTGAGTGAAGTTACTGATTATATAACTTCTTCTTCTGATTCTGGGAGACGGTAACGCACTGCTGATTCTGAATAGCATATGAAAAACATCTGGTGTGGTACACTATTGGGATCTGACGCGAGATCCATAATATTATATGTCGGTTATGTTTCCCAATAGGTGTCTGTCTAATTTAACTTCAATATTTGAGTGCCTCGTTGGTCTCGCGGTTGATGTGTGCGACTGCTGATCATGAGGTCTCGGGTTCGATTCCCGGGTCGGACCAAATGTTTGTAAGATCTACAAATAGTTGTTTTGGAGTTTGGGTGTTTTCTATGTATATTATGTATGTATTTACAAAAAAAAAGTATAATAAAAAAATGTATTTGCATCAGTTGTCTAGCATAACACAAGCTCTGCTTAGCTTGGGACGAGATGGCGTTGTTAGATGTCGGAAATATATAAAAAAAATGCCTCCCGCAATCATAAGGAGAGAAGTGGACTTATTATACTTCCAACTCCTCTAGTTTTCTTCTAAATTAGTTCACTGTGGACTCCTAGACAGTTTAATTTTTTCTGGGACATATCGAGTGTCATAACTCGATGTGTTTGGAAGTCACCGTTGTTGATCCTGGTGTCTAAGAGTTACAATGGCGGGCGTGTGGGCGGGATCAGTCGCAGGTCTGCCATAAGGTTACTATCTGCCAGTTTGTCCCATACCACCATTAAAAAAGAACATAAACAAAGGTAAGTAATTGATGAAAGTCACCTTTAATCTATTTAATTATAAAGCTTATTTTTGGCAACAATTTTTATTATTAACGCGGCAGGGCTGGCGGCGTATTTCATCTGTCAGTAATTTATTGTCCAGACAACTTGTGACATCGGCCCATTGAACAACGTTATTTATGGACAACTGAATTTAACTTTAAACTACTGAAATTGATTTGATTCATTATTGTATTTCATAAATATTATTGAAACCATGAATATAGATGTTTGACGGGTAAAAAACATTGAGTATCTGTGCAGCATCTGTCAATTAATAGTCAAGTTTTCATGAATTAATTTTCTAGAATGAGCGCGAAAATTCTATGTTGAAATCACTGTCAAAACATTTTTAAAGTAGCAATCTTAACACAATCTTTATTTTTATTAATAAATGAACACATTAAGTGTTAGCATCAAAAATGTTTCAGTAACGTTACGTGACTTTTTAGATAATTAATTTAATAAAAGTGTAGACTTCATTAAGTATGATGTACATAAACTGTTATTATTCCAAAAAGGAACGACGTTCCATTTTTAAATGAGACAAAGATAAGAAACCTCATTAAGTATTTAAAAATATTTCCTTGCTTGCTCCGAGTGTTATCCCACGGCTCACGAGTGAAAAGTTTGCAAGCCATTATTAGCCTCCTCTGTAAAATACATAGTTGTATAATTAAAGAGTCAGAAACAGCATTATGCTAACAACTATATATATTTGCCGCTGCGTGAACCCCGACCCGTTGGCGTGAGGAAATGGCTGGCAGTTAAAAATGTTTTGGGTCCGTGTAAAACGGAATGTTATAATTCCAGCGAAGTTTTTCTTGTTACATAAATTGTTCAATGTTGGCATTTAGAATTTCATATATATTTATTAAGTTGTAGGTATTGAAAATGAAGCTAAATTATTAATGAAGCATTCATACATATAAATGAATTTTATATTTATACTAAATTCATTTATATGTATGTTTATGTATTGTGTATGTATTATTTATGTACCTTGAGTTCTATGTTTGTATTCATTATATTTAGATTAAATTATATTTTTGCACCTACCGCATCACATCTTACATCACCCAAAGGTTGACTGGCAGAGAATGCCCTATGGCATTAAGTCCGCCTATGTACAAAATGTGCATTAAGCTTAAATAAATAAAAATAAATAAATAAATAATATTTTCAGTACGAGAAGAAAAAGCCTCATTCTATATTAGAAATTTGTATTCATGTTTATAAACTCAGATTTCTGTGTTATCGATCATTATTATGGTCATTATTGGGAACTTTTCTTTAAAAAATCTATGAACGATTCGAATGTTTAAGTTGGGATATTCAGAAGATAAATGTAATTCAACTAAGTAAAACAAAACTCGATGAACCGTAAGTACAATAATTTTAATCAAGCAACATTTACTCACATTAGATTTAAGACCCGAAGCTGGGAATTAAACGTAAACAAAGAGCTTATTAAAAGGCTTCACTGACGGTGTTTAAATTGATCAAACTCGGGAGTAAGTGGGATAATCCGGCGGGTTTTACATAACAACAGACAAGCCTGTTTGTTGAATATCAGAGCGCCCACTTGTATTGACGCGGTTAAATAAAAGGCAGCGCGAATAAAACGACTCGTTGTGCTATTTGTAAAACAATAATTGCGGATCATGTGCATTAAAAACACACATTTTATCATTTTACAATATTTGTTATAGGTATCATCAGGAATTACGGCGTACGTGTTAATTCGTATCGGTTACAAAACTCACGGTTTTTCCCAGCCAATAAAGTCTATTTGCCAACAGTTCTCAATCTATTCCTATTAGCAATATCCTTTTCGTACAAGATTTTATTCTTATGTACCCTTTCTTACTCTCAATGTAGTCTATCATATGTCATAATTTCAATTCTTGAAAATTGAGCACTTTTAACAAGAAGAGTCAGTTTCATAATCATATTGACACAAACTTTTATCAATACCTTGGAAGCTGTTTTGAAGAATCCACTACATGTTTTTATTGGCAAAAGCAATTGATCTTCACGAGAAAATGAATTACTTTAAAAGTATACTTCGAATAAGTCTACATAATAGAAATGACAATACTACACGCTAATTGGCGTATTCAAATATATAATATACGTTCCGTTTCACATAATCACACAAAAATCACAATATTAAATTTTATCGTTGCAGTGACTCCTTTTTATAACCAGGACATTTAAATAAATAGTACCTATATTTGTATCTTCCTTCTTTATTATATACAGATTATGTCATGACAATGACATTAGTATATTGCGTGTGTAATGAAGCCTCTCCACCCCTAATATCCGAACACTTTTAAGGATAAATGACCGCGCCCTTTCCACCATTTCGTTTCCTATGAAATAGGGTTAAAAGGGTTTTAGTTGTTTAATAATTAATAAAAGGGTATTCCATTTTGAAAATTAGCATCATTCCCTTTTTGGATGCCAAACGCCTACAGAATTTAAAAAGATAAGATTGAAATTTTATAATATTCATGTAAATATTATTACGTTTGAGTTTATATTTGTGGTAATAGAACTTTAGAAGATTACTATAATTTTGCTTAATTGAGTAAACTGAGTAATAAACTGATATAAAACTGTTATCAGTAAAATTCAGTGAGGGTCAAATATGAGTGCTCAGTAACAAAAACGCCTGACCGAAAATATGACCAGGCGGCCGAGCGCGAAAGTCGCTGGTGCGACACGTTCATTTTTCCATAACAGCGAACGATTACTCACACGCAAAATAATACCGATCGATTTAAAAAATGAATCCTTTTATGAGCGGAACGAACGCTATTCCGCCGTGAAAATAGCTTTGGTGATTTCATTTTACATCGTCGAAAGGGTTCCCCGCGAGCGAGTAATAAAGTAATTTATCCACTTCCGATAACAGGCCAATAATCCTCGGGCACTTCCATGGAAATATGAGGAATAAATAAAAGGAGTTGGGAGAAGATGGCGGTGTCGTCGCGTGGCGGAGGAGATAACGCAGCATCCACAGTGCATCCGCTGCACTGAGATTCAAACTGTAATCCTCGCAGAAGTTAGTTAACAGATAGGATTTCGAAGGATTCAACTCGATCGTTAGCTCAAATTCAGTAACTATTTTTAACTAGTGGTCGTTTATATATCTTGTTTGTTACAACTACTTTCGTTTCTTTTGTTGAGTTCGGAAAACTAGTACTTAGTTTGAATTGTATTCACTAACGTTTGTTTTCAAATAAGTGATAATTTTACACAGGGTTTAGTATTTATGATGTTGAAAAGTTTTTGTTTTACTGTTTCTTGATTACCTGCCAAATACGCTAAAACCATCAATGTAATGTGAAATATTTATGAATTATTCGTAAGGCCTCCGTTCAGCCGTTGAAATCTTTCGGCTGAGATAATGATGATTATTAGCTAGGACATTTATGAAGGAAGGTCAGATTGGTGATAATAAAAATAGGGATCGATTACTATTAGATTACAAATGTAATGTTGACGACACAAAATCGACCAAAGCTACGACACAACTTAATATAGAAGGATATTCAACATGATTTCAAACTAGCTAAACCCCGGTACGACAATAACCGCGGGCATTGCCGCGGGGCGATGCCAATCAAAAAAAGTAGCTTTAGTTACTCCTTAGATTACCAGGTATCTGTCAGTGAAAGCAGAATCAAAATCGGTCCTGCCGTTCCTGAGATTACCTGGAACAAACAGGCAGACATACCGACAGGCAAACAGACAGACGAAAATTGTAAAACACTCCAATTTTATTTATCTTTATAGATGAGAGCTAACTCACTGTGTACTCTTAGTGAAAGGAAGTAGAAACAATTACATGTCACAATAGACAGACACACGTAAACATTATCCCTTGTGAATTCAGCATGTTGGAAATAGCACTTAGTAATATGATACTGATTGAAGTTACCGTACTTTATATGCATTATCCCTTTCAATCTTCCACTGGATTCTCATTACGCTTCGAGGAGTGTCTCGGGGCTGTCAGTACGTTAGTACGCCCTAGAACTCACTAGTGATGTATTCACTCTATTGGACTATTCGATTAGTAAGCAGCGAACCGTAGACAAGCTGATCACTTAGTCGAATTGGTTCAACGTCTACCAATAATATTAAGATGCAGTGAATTCTTCGGTTATATTTTTATTTATTCCCATTTATGCGAGAGTTTTATTTGAATATACATCGTCGTAAAGAGACTGAATAAGAATAAAAGCTTGTCAAAACAAGTATGGTATATTCCAAGATAAAACAGTTCGGTTTCTAATATTGAATAATGTATCAAGATTTGACTTTTGACTTTGAAAGAATAAATGGCACGTTTCTGAAACTGAAAATCACTTGAAAATGAAAAAGTGGGTGCCTTGACCTCAAAAAATGTTCTATTGTTAATAGAATTGACCTCCATTAAAAAAGCAGTCATGCGCACTGCCACAAAATACTTTATACTATAAACAAACAGTTGTTATTTTTAGGTATTCAAATAAATTATTTGATCATAAGTTAAAATTTTTACATTAAAATTGTTGGATAACTCCCGCATTCGTAATATACACAAACACACATGAAACTGAGACAAAGAACACCCAGACTCAGAACAACAATTTGCGGATCACACAAAGCGTTGTCCCAAGTGGGACTTGAACCCACAACAACAACTTAGCGATGTCGAAAGTTGCGTGGCGACCGCTTAAGCCACTAGGCAATCCGTGCAGTTTAAGTGTAGGTAAAGGTGTGTATACAGTTTCATTTAAATTTGTAATTACAAGTTTTATTTATCACTAGCCGACGACCCACGCAACCTCGTTTGTGTCTGCTATTACCCGTAGCATGATAATTTTTTTAACGTTTTTATCATTCTTCATTGTAGCTCTGCTCCTGTAGATCTTAGCGTGATGATATATAGCCTATAACCTTCCTCGATAAATGGGCTTTCTAACACTGAAATAATTTTTCAAATCGGACCAGCGGTTCCTGAGATTAGCGTGTTCAAACTAACAAACAAACTAACACACTCTTCAGCTTTATATATTAACTAGCAGACCCACGCAACCTCGTTTGCGTCTCCTATTGCCCGTCGCGTGATAATTTTCCCCCGTCTTTGAAACATTTTTCATTGGTGCTCCTCTCCTATTGGTCTTAGCGTGATGATATATAGCCTATAGCCTTCCTCGATAAATGGGCTATCTAACACTGAAAGAATTTTTCAAATCGGACCAGTAGTTCCTGAGATTATCGTGTTCAAACAAACAAACTCTTCAGCTTTATATATTAGTATAGATATAGATTTGTCTAACTGACTCATTGATCTATCCTTTTTGATACATTCTCAAAATACCTAGAGAAATTACATTTTGTAACAGGGACTTAGATATATTTAGAAACAGCTTAACTGAAACTTCGTATGAATAAAACTAAGTGTAGTTGTGTTAGTCACATTTTCATAATTTAACCGTTCAGACTATGGTACTAAAATTTCCAGCGGTCATAGCGTGAACATTTGATATAAACATAAGCTGGGTTGGGTGCGGAGTTACGATCATAAGATAAATTTATAGTGTAACACACACAATAAAACGAATTTTAGTATACATTTGAAACATGAATTTCATTTTTACATCATTAGATGGCGTGGAAAAGTAGATGCAGATATATAATGTATCTAGTGTTTAGACTAGACATACCTAAACACATATGATCAGCATTTTTCTAGAGGATCATAGTTCTCTCGTCATAAATCATAGAAGGGTATGGAACTTCAGTAGAAGGATCTATCTCTCCAATATATACTCAACTAGCCGACCCACGCAACCTCGTTTGCGTCTTCTATTGCCCGTAGCGTGATAATTTTCCCCCGTTTTCGAAACATTTTTCATTGGTGCTCCGCTCCTATTGGTCCTAGCGTGATGATATATAGCCTATAGCCTACCTCGATAAATGCGCTATCTAACACTGAAAGAATTTTTCAAATCGGACCAGCGGTTCCTGAGATTAGCGTGTTCAAACAAACAAACAAACAAACAAACAAACAAACTCTTCAGCTTTATATATTAGTATAGATTAAGATATCTACTACTAAGATACTTCTATGTTCAGTAGTTAACTATAAAAGCCTCTTAATTATACCCTCCACTTTAATTTCTTGGCAAGTTTTCCAACTCGTTGACTAATTAACACGTTAATTATTATTCGTACCAGTTCCATAACTTGAGTGTTAATTGTTATCACAGGTATTTGTCGTGTGATAAACTAATTAAACCCTTCACAAGTATCGGCACATCTCTAAGGCCAAGTTTCGATTGTAACTCGGCAAGTTCGCTCGAGTGCACGTTGTGGCGATAACGATTATTGTCTCTTGAATATATTACGGCCTTATGGGGTGTATTATACAATTATATTATTGTTTATAGTATACTAGCTGACCCACGCAACCTCGTTTGCGCCTTATATTGCCCGTAGCGTGAAAATTTCCCCCGTTTTTGAAACATTCTTCATTGTTGCTCCGCTCCTATTACTAGTAACGTGATGATATATACCCTATAGCCTTCCTCGATAAATGGACTATCCAAACCAAACAAGAATTTTTCAAATCGGACCAGCGGTTCCTGAGATTAGCGTGTTCAAACAAACAAACAAACAAACTCTTCAGCTTTATATATTAGTATAGATAAGCAGTGATTTTGTTATTTCTAATGAATAATATTACCATATAATTTTGCTGATTTATCTCCTTTTGAGTTTACGTTACAATATTTATTTTACTTTTAGTCGATTAAAATAGGAATTGAGTTGTAGGATAAAAAAATATTATTTTAAAAGATATGCATGTATTGCATCAAAAGAGTATATTTATTACAGCCACATTTGACCAGTAACAATTTTGTTCGCCCTTAATGTTGTCATAAATACTCTAAACTGGAAAAAGTTAAAAAAATACAATAAAAGAAGCAAAGACATGGGAAAGTGCATAGTATAAATAGATTGAGGAGTGAAAACTATGTTAAAATTAAGAAACGTTTAGCATATTAAAAATTGTATTTTATTACAAATGAGTGAGGGACAAAAGCTCACAAAACGAAAAGAGCTCTTTCAACTAAACAGCGAGTAATAACTAACTACGGAACGTTAGTACACTGTTTTTCATCCATTTCATAAAAATACAGCGGCCCTTATCGTGTGGACAAATGATGGTAGCAAAGCGCCATGAATTACGCCAACTACCAACATTTGTCATAACATCACATCATAACTGCGGTCGAAGCTCAACGGTTTCAGAACTGAAAATATACGGCCAGAGATAATCATTTTTAATTTTGGAATGGAAATGTGAGTGGCGATTTATAGTCCAACTTTATAACGATCTTACATTTGGATTGAATTTTTTACGTAGATGTTCGAAAATTGAATATGACACTGAGTGTCAGTGTTGCTTGCGTAGAAAAATATCGAAATAGGACTGTATAAATTTGAAAATATTAAAAAAAGTTAGGATTGAAATAGGTATACATACCATCTAAAATTAATTGTGGATTATAATCTTATCTACGGACTTTTTACTTCAAATAGCTAATAAATGTATAACCTTTTTCACTTTCTCATGTTACCTTTTAGAAGCTTGGCAACTAAAATTGTCTACTGAACACTGTATGTTATAAAATACGAGTAGCGTCGAAGACTTCTTATCGTGAGTCGTAATGATGTAAAACTACATACAAATGGCTATGACAAGAGAAAGACATTGTAGAACTAAACATGTTAGTGAACACCTAACGTTAAGTGTTATGATGGCGTTTTACGGTTCAGTAATCCCACATCACAAACAGCGTCAGAAGAATTCTAATTAATCCCACTAAAAATACACCATTCAAACCGTTGGGATTAGTTATGGAGGTTCGGGGGACCAACGGCCGATGTTTGCGAGTTGCTGATTATTATCTTAATAGGATAGCAAGAGATTTACTGCTCACCACACGTGTATCATTGTTACAAGGAGACGATACCGTGGTATGTAATGTGTCCAGAAAAAAAATGAGTCACTTAATTTGTATGAAACCATTGGATCACTAAATTTTCAATCACCTATCTGGTATATATATATATATCTATCTTTTGAGTCTGGAGTTTATGAGACCACTTTAGGTTGTTTTAATTTGTTCTGTTTAACTCAAGTTATCACAAAAATCTGAAGACATCACAAAATGAAATTTTTCAAACATAATTTTTGAGTGGTCAATATTGTTTGAACTGTCATAAAGAGTTTATTTACAGTAAAAAGTAAAATCCCACCAAAAACATTTCCATGTAAGATGTTGCCAAGAGATCTCATAGAGAGCCTAGCTTCTGAATCAACACGCCCTAACTCTACCAACCCTAACTTCACAAACTCTACATCTCTGTAAAACGCGTGAACGTGTGTGTGTGAACGGCTTTTGTATTTGCAAATATCTATTTTCTTAAGTAATGCGTTATACAAATATTTAGTTTCTGAAGTAACGAAACAGCCAAGCCATACATTTTTTAATGAGATGTAAAGCTTGTGAAGTTAGGGTTGGTAGAGTTATAGGGCATGTAGATTCAGAACTTGGCTCTACACATAAGATCTGATATCTTTTTCAGATGGTAAGCCGTAGCACTCGTATTGGCAACATTTGACATGAAAATGTTTTTGTTGAGATTTCATTTCTTTTTGTAAGTTGTTTTTTTTATATTTTTGAGTTTTTTATTCCTAACAAAAAGGCCGTATACCAAAAAATTAGGCATAAAAATGAGTGAGTCTCATACAAATTTCTATTTTACTGTTGGAGAGTAAAGTAATAGATTTTTGATTTTTTTTGTTGTTTGTATACTAAACTTAACTTACATACTAAATTTCAGCTTTATGGCACGTCAGGAAGACCCTAATAGTTTTGATGGTCATCAGTGTGTCAGTAACGAAATCGGTGTTTTTTAGATATCAATAAAATCTAAAGTATCAGAGTTATGCAATTGAAACTTTGTATGTTTAATTAGTCTATTATTAACATAATATCCTGAGAATTTGACCTATCTGGTATATTGGAAACCAAAGTTATGAAGGTTCAAAAAAACGACGAAAACTTCCAGAAAGGGTAGGTAGTGCCCTTGCACTTCGCTTGGCTCGTCTTGGCGGGGTCACGACCGTGCCCCCAGAACATACAATAGACATGCGCAATACAATATTTCCATTTGTTTAAAAAAAACCGTAACACGTATGCCAAATTTCAAGACGTTTTAAAATAAACCAAACGAAAATATTTTTTTTCCACTTATAAATACATGGATAATAAATTTAAGCAGATTTGGGATTAAATTCAAAAGAGAGCTTCAGATATAAGATACGATGATGTAATACTATGACTTCTCGTTATCAACTGACTTTTACATTATTAAAATATCAAGAAAATATCGTTCATATAACCAATAGTGGGTCGCAATATACAGGGATAACGATATTGGGAAGATGACACTTGTCTTCTTGGCAGTATGATTTATGACATCGTTTGTTCACCTCATCACACTCCTTTAATAGGGTGTGACACTTTTTCTTCTCATGACGTAATTGAACCCAATTTTCGTAACTATGTAGTGTATTATTCATTTTGATCTCTTAATGTAACGTAGGTCAGTTCAGACGTTTCCATGGTTAAAGAGTGTACTGCAGTACTTCCGCGGGTTTTTTTTCATGGCATTGTTGTACTGCTGTTTCTTTTTATTGTACCTGTCTTGATGGTAAGTGAGTATCGGCGCTTTAGGCACCTATGACTCAGGAGTCATATGTCTATCGCCGTTCTTTGAGCCCCTACCCTGACATCAAGGGGGAGAGAAGGGCGTTGTAGTATATGATTAATTTAAAAAAATATTTTGATTAAGATGCAGAAACATTGAGCAGCTTCCATTAGTCGTACACAGTGTAGGAACACTGTTTCACAACATCACGTTAATATTAAAATAAGCTGATCAAATGCACAAAAAACAATCGAAAGTGGTATTAAATTGTAAAATTGGTAAATATTCACGCTGAAGTATCTACCTCATTACATAAAGATGTTACAAAATTTACTGTTTTATCACTTATACCCCATAAAATCATCGTAAATTCTAAACTGCTATAATTCATTTGCTGCTTTTATATCACCATAAACCGAGAAGCCAGTTAGATTACAAAATGGCTGCTAGAGTAACAGAAAAATCGTAAAATTAACATATTTCAAGTTTTTAATCAACGGTTATAATAATGACACAAATGATGCCGTGGTTCGGTTTCAAAAAACAGTATTTCACCACGCTGAATTCTAATTTCAAATCTGATTTGCTCACTATTTATTTAAGTAAACTGCCGAACTAAGAGTATATTCTGTTTCGCGCTAAACTTTATAAACATAAATGAAACGGACACAAATTATACTTAGACTTTAAACAACAATTTATGGATAACATAAATTGCTCTTCCACGTGAGGATCGAACCAGTAACACTCAGAGAAGCAAGAAGCGACGAGGTGGAAGTTTAACGACTGTGTCATCTTTGTAGTTGGCATACTGCTGATCTAATGGTTAGTGACTTTTTATACTAAACCAGGAATCGGAGATTTGGTTCTCAATCCCCAGAAATTATTGTGTGGTGTAATTTCACAGACCAAACAAAGGACGGCTTAACACGCAGAACATTTAGGTATAACGGGAAAAAAATCCTTGCAAAGTATCCCTTTTAATAAAAAACAGTGGATGTAGGAAGCTCTCTATCAGTCTTTTGAGAGTCGAGACACATATATGTATTTGCAGCAATGCAACAGCAATTCCTTCCATGACTAAAAGAACGATGACTTTCTGTTGCATTGCGGATATATAGCTAACATAACCTACATTTATTCATGAGATAATTAAAAATTTTAAACCTCAATAACAATTCTTATTACTATCCATTTATCACCAACACCGTTACGTCACTAAAATTCCATTCCACGTTCGCTAATATGTTCCCAAGGTTTAAAAAGTACGAACACACTTGGGAAACTCTTACACGTTAAGATTTTTAATATTCTTAACCTACATTAATTTTGTTGTTTAATAATAGACTTTATTACCTTTGTTATAAGGCTTTCTCAGTTTATATGCAAAGTGTATTCGGTAAAGCTGGTGCATAATCCGATAGAGGCTATAAATCGGCGCGGACGTTACCCGTGTTTCGGTTGTATAAAAGCTGTTCACACGACATAACTCATTATCGCGACAGGAATCTAAACAATTATTGCGCTTCCAACGTGTTGGATAGCCATTGCTGTCTATGTTTTATTAAGACTTGGGATTACTTAGAATAATGTTTAAAAGTTTAAACGTAGTAGGTAATGTTGAAGGTATTTCGATATCAACAATCGATATTCGAACCGAACAAAATTACGTTTCGTGATTGGTATTTCAGGAAGTTTGACTAGTATTAAGCTCGGCAGGGGCCATGTCATATGTCATGGCGTTTAGTGGCCTACCAAGTCTACAACTATCTGAAATATACTTAGTAATTAAGATTTATTTTATTATAATAGTATAATTTTTTTATGTACAATTAGCGATCACCACTCACCTATTTCTTTTAATAAATTTGTATATTAATACTTTCTACACTTTCTGCGCGCAGGAAAACATCCATCCTTATGATGATCACTGGCACTTCACCACTGTTGTCACATGCTTTTTAAGAATCTTTTTGTCTCGCAGAGCCAATCTTTGGAACAAAGCAGTCCCGGATCAATAGAACTTCCAACCCTTCAAGAAAAGAGCTTATTCCCTCCTCAAACGTCGGCAACGCGTTTCTGATTTCTAATTTGAGTTATGTCCATGGCTGGCTGCAGTCATTTTAAATCAGGTAAACCATCGGTAAAAGTGCTCGTTTGCACATTTGTTCCTAGCCTGTTTACCAAGACTATTTGAGGTCGGCTACTACTTGAACCAGTTTTACCTGAATATCAGTACGACTGATATCGAACAAAAAAAATTCAAAGGTTGAAATAATTGTCAGTATATTCAAAGACAGACTGCCCAATCCCATTTGCACACCATGTCGTGAAAATATATAAGTGCAATATTTTATTACATATTTCGTATATAAAGTTTTATTTACAGACAGTGAACATTTCATAGCAGATAGTAAAAGCTATTTGAAGTCACACAATTCTATTTATATAAAATAATTCAATATACGTTCGGTGATGTAGGTTAGCCATTAATTTCAATTTCAGTACGAGTGAGCTCCCAATGTGAATGTGCGCCATGTCCCGGGCAGGGGAGACAAATGTGCCTCCGCGCCATGGAGTGAACTAACCATTGACTTAGCCACAGAGGGCCAACACGTGAAATCCGGATACAATAAATCACTACAACCATCAACAAATATATACACCTAAGTTACTACCATCGTAGTTTTATTTTACGGCACAATTGTTGTTTGTCTTGTAGTTAGCAATCTGACAGTAATATTCAAATATTTTTTAACATATTTATTTATACTATACTACTTCCAACTAACTAGCAGCTTATGTATCCAGGCGATACAGACTTGTCACTAATTAGGTAAGTGAAATTAAAATGTCAGTGCGCAAAATGACAGCGTTTAATACGTCTCTGTCTACTCCTTTAGGTATGTGTGTGTTAGTGTTTGTATTGTTTAATAATTAAATTTTGACAGCCCAAGATAGATTTGGACAAAGAAAAATGGATTTAAGGGGTTCGCTTACTCGTATCATCTCGTCAGGAGTTTCGAGTACTTAGACGGCCGTCAAAACAGAATTACAAGATTTTTATTTTTACCAGCAAAGATCAGGCTTAATTCAGAAGAATACAGTATCTGTAAACCTAAATTTAAGCAGCTAACAAATTCATGAATTTACCAATACCTAGTTTATTACTTCCGAATAACTGTCGAAACAATTAGTCCTCGAAACTTCGACAGTGTACCGGCGATGTGTCGGTTTGTATGCATCTTTGATTTAATCTAATTGGGACTGAGCCGCAGACTGTCGCGCGCTGTGGCTAACAATCCTACAGCGACCACAACTATTAGACAGGCAACCGATATCAAGTATAATACCAATATAATATAGACTATAAGTTCCTAACTTGACGAGGGTTTTGAGAACAGACTGTAGAGTTGAGTATCGGTAACAATTTGTCTATCGGATGTGGAAACTTTCGAGGCGGAAATTCGGATTACTATCACGTAATTGCTGCTTACTGTCATAAGTAATAATTTATGTAATAAACAGGGTATGTGTTTGTAGGCAAGATCTTTTCTTACGAATAATACGAAACTCATTCACAAAAATGTTGATAAACCTTTTTTGAATCGTTACGTATACCGATAATTCGGTTGACCTTTTTAACATTTTTGTTGTGTTTGTGTATTTTGTAGATAGTAGATGAAAACGTGATTTATAGATCTAACTGGATAAAAACGGAACTGGTTTTGAATTTTAACATTTCAATTAACTATAGCGTATTTTGTTAAAGTAAAATAACTCTATAGATTTTATCTAGCAGAACGTCAAGCACTCTGAGAATTGATATTCAAACGAGATTTTTTTTTTATAAAAACGTTTCCTGAGATTCAATATGCACTACAATTTCTCTTATCAAAGTGTTTTTCCATCAAACAATTTCTTAGTACCAGATTATTTAATAAGAAGTGCAAATCCAAACTCATTACATTTTTTTTATAAATACCTAAACAATAATAGTCATCTTCCAACATGTGAATACAGTCACTATTATTATTTATTCATAACTTCGTTCCTAACCACCTTGCTATATTATTGTAGATATATTGTAGACGAACACACACATTACTTTCATCAGTATACAATTGTTCCGTTAACTTTCTATCATTCAGTACGAACATAAAACTACTTAATAAGATACTGTTCCTTTAATCGTAACACAATCTCTAACAAAGAGGTCGAGATTGATGTTCAAAGTAATTACATCGTGCATAGACTATTGGCAACGAATCTAAATGTACGAGCTTACATAGCTCCGACTAGGGCTGTGAAAATTTGATTGTCTGAAATGCCATTTAGTCGAGATACTAATAAAATTAGTCAAATTGATTCGATAACTATTTTTAAGCGACATTCAAAGTACAGTTCATAGTATACCACAAATAAAAACAAAAAAAACCTTAATAAAAGTCAGCTTGAAACAGATTGTGAACTATATTTATCCGTATAATCGCAATGCACTTAGAGACCGAATACATAATGCTCTCGGGGACGTGGACCGTATTACCGTATGCGATAAATCAATAGAGGAGCGCTATCCTTTGTCTCTTCCCGTCTATCCCTGAAACGAGATCGAGTAAATAAAACATGAGTGAGCACAGTTCTATGTCCAAAACGGGCAACCATTAATTTGTGATAATTTTGGCGCGCCTTTCGTGCTACAGGGTGGACCCCGATTCGACCGACCACGATTGATTAATCGTACGGTTGTCGGCACAAGATCGGCCGTCGACTTAATTGAAAAGTCAACATCTCGATGGTACATACGATCGATTACCGAATGTGGACTTAATTTACTGTACTTGTATCTGGCTCAGGTTTACACCAGCCCGATTAATCTATGGACATGCCCGCTTGTTGTTTTTAATTAGGCTTTATCTCGACGTATCAAAACATTCGCTTAATTCATCCGATGTAAATCTCAAACTGACAGACATCCAAAGTAAGGCAAGTTAACGGTACTAAGTGGAAACAAATTAATTACATAAACATGCTTTTGACCTAGTGTTCTGTTTATCTAATTAAGATTTTCACCGGAACTCGTAATAACAAATAATGCTTATTTCCCGTATATCCATGTAAGTGCTAAATAGGATTACGCGGCGAATTATAACAAATGAAATTATTGCAAATTAAGTTACATTTGCCAGTTAATGCACAGCAGTAGCGCTGCTACATTTTCTTTGTATATAAATATTTTTACTATGAAAAAAGTGTACATTTTACGGCTACAATTAGTGGTTTTATATAGCCATAATATTTACACGCAGTGGTTTTTGTCGTAACGGGGACAATGCGCAAGTAACGTCACGACCGACCATTTTGTGCGAATAATTCAACAAGATTCGCGCGAAATGGCCGCTGCTTCCGGTTGTCGGGAAAACAGCTTTATGCTTATTTTAACTAACGTTAACGTACCTAAAAGCAAGCACGGCATATATAATTATTTTCAGTGTTTATTGAGACATAATATAATCTTACTTATAATTTTACGACGTAGAAAATCTATTGAACTTAATAAATGTACGAATAAGTGTAAGTATTTACATTACGTTCCACTGTTACTGAATTATGTACATAGTCAAAAATTCAACGTACTTTGTGGCTGGTTTATTCCATATACATTGCTACTTCTTATTATGTTAGTTATCTAACGTTGTGAAATAAAATTAAAATGTCTTTTGCGATGGCGAATCATATAGGCCCGATCTTTATGTTCAAATTAGTTTTCTTGTTCAAGGTTTTATTACACATAGATTACACACACATACGAGCGGCAAGCAATAAAAGGGTTTCTTTATGTGGCACAAAACGGAACCAAGTTCAGTACGCGATTCGGCCCGTGCCTTCAGGAACAATACGCGAGTGACCACTCGGTCCGCGTTCGCTGAATAACTTCGCTAATGCAGTGCCTCTTTCCGTGTTGCAGCAACACAGACATAGTTTTGTTTTACTGCTGTTCAGAATTTGAGCTCGAGGTTTATGCACTATGTGTAATCGGATAAGTTTAGTCGAGTATTGGTAGACATGATCAGTTAGCGCGCATCTCTATTGTGTTTGACATTTTGAACATAGAATGACAACGCATTTGTTTACGAAATTAACTTTGTAGTCATTATTATGGACAACATTCTTCGTTCGTTCATTCGATGACGTAATATTAAAGAACACAGTTAGTAATTCAGTTTCATTTATTCCTTGAATTGCTTTATAGATAAACAATTGTTATAGTTCTTAGTTAGGATATAAGATATCCTACTAATATTATAAACGCGAAAGTTTGTAAGTATGGATGGATGGGAGGGACATGCCGAGTCGCGGGCAACAACTATATAGACAAATAAATAATATTGGAGTCTATTTGTAATATTAAAATAACAGCTTTTTAATCAATGCATATGTATGTATACACGATATATATACCAAAAAATGTAGTTAAAAATTTTTTTGTCTGTCTGTTTGTCTGGAACGAAGCGATTTCAACGGGATTTCACTAGCACCTGCTAATGATCCAGGGAGTAAGAGTTTTTTTATACTAACTTTGTCCCGCGGCGTTACTCGCGGTACAACAATAACCGCGGGTAACAACGCGGGGTTCAGCTAGTTTAAAATAAAATTCATGTTTGAATATTAATTAAAAGTATCGTTAGAGCAAATACTTTATGGACAAATTAAAAATACATTCAGCACGATAAAGCATCACCGTGGGAACAGTTAAACCGCAGTGAACACATAAATTTTGTCCTGGGTATGCGATAAAAAGCCTTATAAAACTTGCATTTATTATCAGCACCGCATCGACGAGCGTCGAAACGTCGCAATATAAGGAACGCGGTCATCCACGGGCAACACTCATTAGTTTGATATATATCTGCGATAAAACACGTGTAGCTGGCTCTTTGGGTATGTCATAAAGATGACGTATGTGGCTATGTCACAATCTCAAGGTGCAAATAAGTTGTAAATGTTTGAGCTGTAAATAGAAGGCTTTAGCTTAGCTACAGTCGCACGTTATTGCTAGTTAAACAGTTTCGATTAAAATCAAAGAAATCTGAATACACTATTTTTAATTAGCTACAACATTTTGTGTTCCGAATGTTCCTAATTTATCTTGTCACTTAGGTAGTGCGACGTTATAGGTAGTAGAGCCACGTTGATTTCAGCACGAACTGGCCGGCTCGACCGCATCCTCGCACAGAAAATTAACGTAAAATGACAGTGTTCGTGCTGAGCCTACGCTAACTTATATAGCAATACACATGACACGTATGTCTGCAATAAATATAGCCGAGGCGTTAGTTCTTACTAACTTTAAACGAGTCTGGGGAGGTTTTAGGCCCTTCAGATTGTGTTTGGCTGATTGGAAATATTTTAAAATATTATATTTAATGATATTTTATGAAATTCAGGCTTCCTAAAATGACGTAAGTTAGCATGGTTTTTTCCACCTTTGATATCTGCTAATTGTAAAACGGCTTAGTGAGTATCCATTCATTTCTGAGTATATATGTTAGACTACCGACCCTAAAACTTTCATATCACCTAAAATGGGCTGACTAGGATCTTGGCCTACGTTATTCGTTTTCTTTTTGAAATTAATTTATTTTGTTTTTAAATAGTATTGTACCCCATCAACAAAATGTTCACATCAAAGACAAAACAAGTTCAAAGACCGTAACGAGGATCGATTATTACGATTAAATTAAATTTCGACGACAACTTCCCACCCTAACTAATTAATAAATTTTAAATTGGCCCTAAAATTAATAACAAAATTACAAAGGGCATCCAAAACAATTACATAAATAGAGATAGGTAGTTATTTGTGTTGTGTTTACGGAGATAGCATCGTACACAAAAAAATTGAAACATTACCTCCCTTGCGTGTTCAAGTACGACGAATGTGAACCGACTTTTTTTTATTTATTTACGAATATTACAGAGTAGTTGAGACGGCACGCTAGGTGTAGGTGAGTTGTAGCGAAAATCAATCATAAAATTATTTATGTTATGTAAATAAAACTAGTGCCTACATACTTTATTATATAAACACATAACTTAAGGACGCGTTTGCAAAATTGATAGGTACAGAATCGAATTACTACGTTGACACAAGTTACACAAACAAGTGCAAATCGGATAGCGGCAGGTATAAATGTCAACTTGCCTAAATTGATATTTTGAAAGTTTTTTATATTTTCTCATTTCTATGTAATAGGTACTTACCTCCGGACTTGCTGGAGTGACCTGAAGGTGTACTTCGGTGACTGCTTATGGAACTCCTAGACGAGTTTACAGTCTCACCGAGTTTGGGCTCGTTTTGTTAGTTATGACTAGACCTTACCTCCGGACTACATGGAGTGACCTGAAGGTGTACTTCGGTGACTGCTAGTGGAACTCCTAGACGAGTTGACATAGTCTTACCGATTTTGAGCTTATTTTGTTAGTTATGATGAGACCTTACCTCCGGCTTAGATGGAGTGACCTGAAGGTGTACTTCGGTGACTGCTTGTGGAACTCCTAGACGAGTTGACATAGTCTTACCGATTTTGAGCTTATTTTGTTAGTTATGATGAGACCTTACCTCCGGCTTAGGTGGAGTGACCTGAAGGTGTACTTCGGTGACTGCTTTTCGATCTCATAGACGAGTTGACATAGTCTTACCGAGTTTAGGCTCGTTTTGTTAGTTATGATGAGATCTTACCTTCGGACTACACGGAGTGACCTGAAGGTGTACTTCGGTGACTGCTAATGGAACTCCTCGACGAGTAGAACTAGGTGTGCCGAGTTTGGGCTCATTTTGTTAGTTATGATGAGACCTTACCTCCGGACTATATGGAGTGACCTAAAGGTGTACTTCGGTGACTGCTAGTGGAACTCCTAGACGAGTTGACATAGTCTTACCGATTTTGAGCTTATTTTGTTAGTTATGATGAGACCTTACCTCCGGCTTAGATGGAGTGACCTGAAGGTGTACTTCGGTGACTGCTAGTGGAACTCCTAGACGAGTTGACATAGTCTTACCGATTTTGAGCTTATTTTGTTAGTTATGATGAGACCTTACCTCCGGCTTAGGTGGAGTGACCTGAAGGTGTACTTCGGTGACTGCTTTTGGATCTCATAGACGAGTTGACATAGTCTTACCGAGTTTGGGATCGTTTTGTTAGTTCTGATGAGACATTACCTCGAGACTAGATGGAGTGACCTGAAGGTGTACTTCGGTAACTGCTAATGGAACTGAAGTACACCTTCAGGTCACTCCATCTAGTCTGGAGGTAAGGTCTCATCATAACTAACAAAACAAGCCCAAACTCGGCACACCTAGTTCTACTCGTCGAGGAGTTCCATTAGCAGTTACCGAAGTACACCTTCAGGTCACTCCATCTAGTCTGGAGGTAATGTTTCATCAGAACTAACAAAACGATCCCAAACTCGGTAAGACTATGTCAACTCGTCTAGGAGTTCCACAAGCAGTCACCGAAGTACACCTTCAAGTCACTCCATGTAGTCCGGAGGTAAGGTCTCATCATAACTAACAAAATGAACCCAAACTTGGTAAGACTATGTCAACTCGTCTAGGAGTTCCAGAAGCAGTCACCAAAGGACACCTTCAGGTCACTCCACCTAAGCCGCAGGTAAGGTCTCATCATAACTAACAAAATGAGCCCAAACTCGGTAAGACTGTGTCAACTCGTCTAGGAGTTCCAAAAGCAGTTACTGAAGTACACCTTCAGATCACTCCACCTAAGCCGGAGGTAAGGTTTCATCATAACTAACAAAATGAGCCCAGACTCGGTAACACTATGTCAACTCGTCTAGGAGTTCCACTAGCAGTCACCGAAGTACACCTTCAAGTCACTCCATGTAGTCCGGAGGTAAGGTCTCATCATAACTAACAAAATGAGCCCAAACTCGATTAGACTATGTCAACTCGTCTAGAAGTTAGAAAAGCAGTCACCGTAGTACACCTTCAGGTCACTCCACCTAAGTAGGAGGTAATGTCTCATCAATCGAGCCCGAACTCGCACAATACTACTTAGTTTTAGCAAACTAAAATTTTGTTATAAAAATCTGTAAATAGAAGAAACCTCCTCCTTTTTTTGAAGTCGGTTAAAAATAATCTAACGTTGTCAAGTATCAACCTATTCTGGTTTATCGAATATATTGAATTCGAAGAGCGATCTTTTCAACAAGAGCTAATGCAAACAGGCGACACAGTGTCCACTCATGACGGCGGCTGAGCGCAGACTGAGATTACGAAATTTTTACGCGATAAATCAAAAGAGGTTCAAAAAAATAAAATAACCCTTATTGCAATCGACTACGATTCATCCGTAATAGCAAAATATGAGAAAATATAAGCTCCGGTTGTTATTTTTTCTGCGACTTTCTGTGACACTTTTATACTATTTTTTTCCTCGGATTTATAATTGACTATATATGCCTTCTTACATTATTTTTAGAAATTCCAAAATAGGTTGATTGTAGAACAAAAATGTACCAAAACTCAACCCGATATCGTAAATACTGTGGAAAATGGTTACGGAAGATCATTTTTACAATATAAAAAAATACAATTTCCAAAAAAGTTGTCCCTCGGATTTGAAGATGAAGAACTAATCTATAAGTGTTAGTACTTTGTTATATTCAATTTGTTTAGTTTAGTTACAAATTGCACCGAAAAAAAGCATAATTTTGTACGAATCGTAAACGCGCCCTTAGATGGCCTGGCGGTCTAATTTCGATTTTAGAAAGATATTTGGAATGTTTTATCGATTAGAATGTTTTGAACTGTCATTATATTCTTATGCTTTATCAGGTTAAAATAAATAGTGGATACCTTTGTTTTATAATTTTTAACTGTGTGACACATTTTGTTTAATTCACTTCTACATATAAACTTAAAGTATTCCAAATATACTCGTAATCTATACTAATATATTAAGCTGAAGAGTTTGTTTGTTTGTTTGAAAGCGCTAACCTCAGGAACTACTGGTCCGATTTGAAAAATTCTTTCAGTGTTAGATAGCCCATTTATTGAGGAAGGCTATATGGTATATATTATTACGCTTAAACCAATAGGAGCGGAGCACGATTGAAGAATGTTACGAAAGAGGGGGGAAATTATTACGCTTCGGGCAATAGGAGACGTAAACGAAGTTGCGTGTGTCAGCTAGTACACCATATTTGTTTACAAACGGACATAAAGATTATTTCCTATGTTTATATACAAATTTAATATTGCTTTTTACTACTTAATGCATTACATTTGGGTTCCTTCCTAACTTAATCCTGTCTGGTAATAAACAGATATGAATTTTTCTAAAACATAAAGTTCTGGTTTTAATTTTCTAATTATATTCATCTGTCAGTTATTTTTGGCGAAATTGCTTCTGATAACAACGTTTGGACGTCGGATACTGAAATTTTATGTTCGAAACTTAAAATAATCGTAAAAATTTGAGCCAATCGCGTGCACCGGTTGCAAACGAACGACGAAATGAATAAGCAGAAACTGACGCGAAAAAAAGAATAAATTATTCAATAATAAAGTTTTAATAACTATACTGCTCACGTCTCAAATAACTATAAAAACATCTAGAAATTAAGACATAATTTAATAAAAAGATATGAATTAATTAATTTATTTTATTTATTAACTTTCTGCACGAAATGTATAATGGCGGACTAAATGCCAAAAGCATTCTCCACCACTCTACCGTTGGGTGATGCGGCAATGAATGAGAAGGTGCACTACACTTTCGTTATAATACTCAGATAGATTAATCCACAATTAACTGACAATAGTCAGAAAAAAACCGGGTATTATATAATATATCTACACAATACTACAGGACTATATACATATAAACACATAACTATAAATCGATATACATATATACTACAATAAATACAGTATCAAATTTGTGAGGAATCTGCTGCATTTTGGGCAAGGAGAGCTCGTAACTTGACCTTGAACGAGTTACGACTGGATGCCAATCTGACTTGAGTTAAGAATAGTGTAGAGAGTCGTCAGGGCGCGGAGGTGACGACGCTGACGAATAGGAAGCCAATTCAATTTGATACGAAAAGAGAAAACATGATCATATTTACGAAGATTAAAACGAATCGAATGAAGTTGTTTAAAAGCCGGTCGTCTTTGTTGAGGAAATTCCCATAATCAATGATGGGCAGGATTAAAGTTTGTACCAACATCGTTTTTCTCGCGTGACAAATCTCGGATGGCAAAAAATTCTTTAGCCGGTATAACGTATATAAATATAATAATCTTTTTAACCTACTAAAAGTGATTTACTGGTACTCTTGTCTTAGGATAATTTAATTAGGTGGGTTTTGCTTCCACAAGCAACTGCATGCAAAGTCTTGATAAATTTTAAATGTAAATTATTCTCAATTTGCGTTAATATCAAACTCATCGGTTATACTATTATTCTCCAAACTTTTAAACAAAACACAATATATCTCAGTACATATTAAATAAAGTAATTGTTTAAGCACACACGCGTACGCCAGTTCAGAGAATCACTAACGTCCCAAAATTGTCACTTACATTCCTCACACAACAATGTAACGAAATATTTGTCCCGGCTTCAAGTTAAAATTGTTGGAGGTTCTATAATAAGCCCGCTTTACACCCCATGGTATGCCGTGACTGCTACAACAACCCCGCCTACAATTAGTATGTCAAAATGTTCGCGTGCGTTCCGAGATTGAATATAATAAGGTTGTAGCACGATATTTGAGAATCGGAACCCGCCACGCGGCTTAGAAATGTTAATAAATATTACGGAAACACTCACAGGTACCTGTGAATGGGTAGTTTTCATGAAACTGACCAACAATTCTTTTGTGATCAAAATGTTGCTGTATTGTATGAACATTAAGTTTCAAATTTGATTGGGAGCGATAGTAATTCACGAAGTGAGATAGTAATTAACTCGCAAAATAATTTATATAGCTTAAAATAGCTGTCACTCAATGTTTATGAACATTATATTTAAGCTCAAAACTGTGCATACCCGGAAAAAATAGCTAATTAAAGTAATTAATAAATCACAAGTTTTGACTAAAAAAAGTCTTCAAGAACTGGATCAAGAAGAAGAAGATTAAAATGGGACCACTAGAAAAACACCAGCTTTCAAATAAAAAAAGAATCATCAAAATCGGTTCACCCAGCCAAAAGTAACGAGGTAACAAACATAAAAAAAACGAATTATTAACCTCCTCCTTTTTTTTTAAAGTCGGTTAAAAATTTTATTTGAAATTTAAAATTGGAACACGGTGATGGGCGTGTCCGGAAGCCGGCGCCGACTATTATTCATAGTCGAAACACGTTATTTAATTTGCGATATGCAGCAACAGTACGTAGCGAAATAAACGGATAACAGTGTTTGGACGCGCGGCGTTACACTTATAACTAGATTTGCCTTTGTGGAATTCTACAAACAGACACCGTAATGGGACAAGGGTTTAAATTCGAAATATATTACGACGTTTTGATGTGTATAAACTCTAAACTGCATAATCGTAAAACGTTGCTGTTTATTAAAGCGCTAGGGATGATAAACACGAACAAATTCATCCGCGCCATGCAATGTCATAAATTAAGACTTATGTACCACTTCGAAGGCGGAAATTAAGAAAACGTGAGCTCCTTTCATAGAAATGTTGCATTAATCTTGAAGAAAACGTTGCTACCAACTCTTTCATTAATCTTAAAGTGAATACGAAAATTTGTGGCGACGTGTAATTTTCACAAATGACCTATGTAAAGCGATCTGCGAGAGGTGCAATAACTCGATTTCTGAATAAATGGCTCGGAAGTTGATCTACTGTACCGATCTAGTTCCAACGTTAGAAGTGGAAAATTCCACCTCCTATTTCCATCGCTGCGTTAGTTACGTCGAAAAGTTTCCACAGTGAGATTAAAGCTGCAATATAAGGGGTTTAAAAGGGGATTCTCGATGCAGTTTCGGTGTTTGTGTGCGCTTCGGTACAAGGAAGGTTTTTTGTTTCGAATGCGACCTCTGACTGCGCGCTTTTCGCTTGGATTCCACTTTTGAACGTGGTGCTGTCGAATGAAAAATGGCGGATTAACTGTCAAAATGGTTATTGATGTGCAAGTTGATTTTACTTTTATTCGTATGGGATTAGGTATACTGACATACAAATCCATAATAAATTATGTTTTATATTTCGTTTGGGAGACTTTAGAGTCACATCATTTAACTTGAAGATATTGATATACGTAGTAAGTTGTTTGAGTTGACATTAAATCAAAGAGACAGTTCATCTGAAAAAAGATCAAAATCACCAAAATATTTCGATTTGCCAAGTCTGTCCATCCTTGGAACTTACACACGAGATGAAAATGCTTTGAATGCAATAATATGTCCTAAAATAAACTCGAAATATTAAATACTCCTGTGGTTAAGTTTCATACAAAGTTCAGAAAAATTAACCCTATGTTCAAAATTCCGTTTGTTTAAAATAAAAAAGAACTAAAAACTGTCAAAGATATATTAAATTGAATACATGACAACAAGGTTTGAAATATAGAAAATGTTTATACAGAACTGATTAAAGTATTTTGTAATATTGAAAATATTGAACAAGAACGATCTTCAATTTTGGCCAGGAAATACTCCCAAGGGGATTGCTAATCTTATAAAGTCGCAATCTGCGGGCTGGTTGCGTTCCGCCACCAATTAGTTCTGATAGGTTCTGTTTAGTTCCCGAATAATGCCGAGTGCGCCCGAGCACCGACGAGTGGATGAATGTCGAATAGTGCCCACGCTTGAATTAGGGTTGTCAGTAAAATTAAATGTCTTAATGTTTTCTATTTAATAGAAATACCACCGTTGTTAGTTAAGTTTATATCTTCTATTAAACTTAAAAGGAACAGTTGTATAATTTTGTTTTAAGCTTCGTACTGCGTAATTTCATCAACATGGATTTATTTCTTTAAAGTTCACCAGGCAGAGTAAAGTCACTTTGGCAGACTCGCATATAAAAATTTTGCAGTTACATTTTCTTCCCTCTTGCTATCAAATTGCATTTTATTACTTCAGTGATTTCAGTCAGAAGGTACAGAGGCTGAGGAAGCAACCCTAAGCATCAAGAAGGTCGGAATACTGGTGCTAGTTTAGTAAGGAGTGCACCTAACCTTCCATAGGTCAACATATTATAATGTTTGGCATGTTGCTTTACTTTAAGCTGCATCTTAAACTGTTATATGTAGCTTTAGACGAAGTAGCCTAACTATGATACTCGTACGATAAACTGTAATGTGTCGCAAGTGTGTAGGCAGGGCTCTCAAAAAATAAAAAGAGGGGGTTGGGTTTCGGTAACCTCATTTACTTGGTAAAAACAAATGAAAAAATGTTGCTAATTCTGTCGCTGCATCACCAAACCAAAATTATCTTCTATTCGATTATTTTAATGAAGCAATTTCCAAAATACTATATTTGTATGTTTGTATTTAGATAAGGTCTATGCGTTTAGAATAACATTTCTAATTTAATTCAATCATAGACATTTATAACGTCATTTGACAGGACAAAACTAATTTTAAGCGATTTTTAGATAAGTTTGGAGAGTTTTCGAGCAGAATTAGTACAATTGGATTAAAACCTTTTTCTCAGAGGCTACGATATCACAACATAGTCGACTTATTAATGGTTTCATACATGGTTTAATGTCATTGGTAGTAGTGCTTTACATTTTAGGTATTTTCCCAGCTTAGTTTTAGTAAAGCTAGGCCTTTGTATGAGGAATGGTAATAAATTAAAGTTTGCTTGTTATTTCAAGGCAATAAATTTATGACGGTACACAAAGCTTTGCAGGTAGCTCATAGACAAGATTGTTGGTACATGTATGTGTATATTATGGGATACTGTAATGTACTGAGCTTGTTGGCATGTTACGGTCATAGTTTGTTATTGGTTAGCTATGGTAGACAACTTTGACATATTCTTAGAAATACATGTACAGGTTCGAATTCCAGGAAAAATATTGTGTAATGACCACAATATTAATAAATGTTGTGTATGGGTGTAAATTATTTAATTTAATAATTATGTGTGAATACTAGAAATATCTCAGTACTTTTTTTATATAACCTAACCTAACTTAATATTACCTAAATATTACGTTAGTCAACTAAAATTACATTAAAGGTATTTATACTATTTGCAGTTATTACTTGCGTCAGTAAAATGACAATAGCAACTTACGAAGGACGAATATGTAATTAAAAATCTAAGTATGATACACGGCTAGTTTCAATTCATTTTCAATCGGAATTAAAAGACTACATCATCCTTTAAACAATGAACAAAAAGATCAGGAAAAGTCGTTCGGAAATTAACAGATTTCATTTCAAAACTCACAAGCAGTTGTAGAACAAACTCTTCCTTATTCGAAACTCCTTTCCGCGAAATCTAAGCACGTATTAATTCGCAAGTTTTCAGGCTTGATGACTGCACACCGTAGATGCCAAGAGGGTAACAAAGAGGGGGGAGGGGTGCTAGAGATGGGATCGTGACAAGAATTGCGAGAGACTACAATAAAAACCTGGCAAGGTGGGGTACTATACTTTCTCGGAAAATTAGTTGTCGCATTAGGTAGCTATTACTGGCATTCGGCTACTGATTAACCGATGGCGAATCGAATTTTGCGGGACGTACGTGTTCGGAACACAGCCATTCCTAATTATCGCTACTGATGAATGTTTGGTTTACGAACGTACCTCAATCAATGCCAAACTATATTTCGGGAACACGGAAACAGGCCGTTGAGAACAATTGGTCTCACTTTTTATTTATAGCAACATATTAACCGTACTATTTATTTCGGTCGTCTTATAACATGCAATCTCTTTGTATAATTGTATTCAAATTTCAAAATGTTGTTTTGGAAATTCTCAGATTACAAAAAATGCTTTGATGTTAAATACATATAAATACAAACTTAAAACCATTTTATTAAACTGAAATTATTTAAGTAAATCTTCAGGTCTAATTTTATAATTAAATGATACGACAAAAAACACAAAATGGCGGCAGGTATCTAGTCCTGTGCAAATTAAGTTTACGCTACCTAATTATGAGTAATGTCTTTTTCTCTCGACTGACTTCAATAAGTCTGTCGTGATGTTTTTTACACCTTAAAACAATTTCTGTGTTGCCACCCTCAGTTTATTAACGTTAATAAAATGTACTATAAATCAGAATTTTAAGGAGTAAATTGTACACATATTGAGTATGAAGGTTTTATATTAGGTAGTATATTCATTTATGTACTTCAATTATATCTTATGTATGTGATGATTTACAATTGTTATTCAAATAATTGGTGCTTTATTTACATAGTTAAATTGGTACTTAACGGATAAGAAATTATGGGAAATATTTTAGACATATTAGTAAAACTGAGATTAATAATGGCCTATTTTTTTTCATAAGGTGGCAGGTGGCCTAAGCTCAGAGAATGTGATTCAGGTCCTATGTGACTTCACGACGTCAACCGCTTCGTAGCCGTCGAATGCGATCAGTCTTCCTAGCCAAATTGCATACAAACCAAAACAATAATAGAAAACTAACCAATGTATGAGAATGACGTCATCTATACTCTAAGACACGTGTTCAAAACAAAATATTAGCCAATAATACAAGAGAATAGCGGTTTCAACGATTGTAGAAAGAGAAGGGACGAGAAGCACTTGCAACTTGGCTAAAGGAACAGGTTACTTCGTAGACAAGACCTGGTTCTTACATTTCCCTTTTACAGACCCGTATTAGCTTAAGTAATAGCGATATTTGTATTACTTGAAGCATTTAAACTCTGATGAGTCTGAGAAGTCATAACTTTTGGACAGACATGACATTTACCGTGGGAGAGCCACGCTTCGGCATGAATGGGCCGGCTCGACCGGAGTGATATCACGGCTTAACAAAAAACCGGTGTGAAATACAGCTTGAGCTGTGTTTCACCGAGTGAGTGAAGATACTGGAGGCCCATACCCCAACCACTCCCCATATCCTTTTTCCTATCCCCCAAAGGCCGGCAACGCACTTGTGACGCCTCTGGTGTTGCGGGTGTCCATGGGCGACGGTAATCGCTTACCATCAGGTGATACGTCTGCTCGTTTGCCATCTATATCATACAAAAAAACAAATAAAAATAATATAATTTTAAAGATTAAGTATATGAAACAAAATTAACAGTCCTTGGTTGTAGCTTTGTTCCCGAGTTATTCTAGTGATATCGGAGTATCCCTAAATTATGTAATATCATTCAATATACAATATTAACAACGTAAATGATTAAATTAATGGTACCGTATCTGTTTCACTTGATTATATCTAATTTATTACTCATGTCAGTATAAGGCATACTATTTACATAATATTGAAAGATTTACTTGTATATTATGTCGTAAGTTTAACAATTGCTTTATTACTTAAGGCAGATATACTTGGATGATGGATCTTTGCTCGGTATTTTCATTTGGTAAACTTTCTAAAAATGAATCCTAGCTAGATAGATGAATCGCCCCCGAAACCTATTGCATACTGAATTTCATGAAAATCGTTGGAATCGTTTCAGAGACTCAAATTATATACATACTAGCCGACCCACGCAACCTCGTTTGCGTTTTCTATTGCCCGTAGCGTGATAATTTTCCCCCATTTTTGTGACATTTTTCATTGTTGCTCCGCTCCTGTAGGTCTTAGCGTGATGATATATACCCTATAGCCTTCCTCGATAAATGGACTATCCAACACCGAAAGAATTTTTCAAATCGGACCAGCGGTTCCTGAGATTAGCGTGTTCAAACAAACAAACAAACAAACTCTTCAGCTTTATATATTAGTATAGATTTCAATTATTGAATTCCATATAAATTGATGTTAGATCAATGAATGGCCCAATGATGCAGAAATATCACTACGCCACCATGGTCATCATGCCGCATTGTTGCAGTGTCTACATTTGCAATGAGTATGATGACCAACACTCTTGGATTCTGCTTATGCTTTCCATTAGGCAGTGTAGAGTCATTTTAGCAAGGCCATAGACAAAAAAAATACATTTGTACAGTAATTAAACTAAATTATAGAAAGTAAAAGAGGCGTATGTCCAGCAGTGGACTGTGGAAGTCTGATGATGATTATAATGATGATAGAAAGTAAAATTTTATTCACTTAGTTTAAAGACACGGTGTTCGAGAGTCTAATTTTCATGTTATCATGTTATTAATAAACACTATGAAAGCCTAGATGGAGATATTTATTATAATAAATAACAGTTTATTAATATTAGGTACATTCAGGTATTCTTTGATTTTCCAACAAAATTTTTGAAATATCAAAGATTATGAGCTAAACTTCGTATATGAGTTTGATACTCATCGGTTTATCTTTAAAGACAAAGCAGGTTCAACTTAAATATAATAACATTCGAAATTCCATCGAAATTTAATAATATTCTTTATTAAACAAAATTCTGTAATAATTTGCGTGTCCCATATCACAAAACTCATTAATAGCAATAATTAGCGAGCTGATAATTTTAATTAGAACTTAATTGAACATGTTGTTCATGCGTGAAACTTACCGTTGTTGTTGTTGTTGAGAGGCTGGCGTTGTACCAACGCGATTTCGTTGTTGCTACCTGGAACAAAAAGTAAAAAATATTAAGAAAACTGATTTTGTAGATTTCTTTGACGACTTTATTCATGCTTGGCAACAATAAAAGAAAACTATAACACGGCACATGATTACGGATTTATTATAACCGTTCAAGATAGTACAGCCATGATGTTGTGAGTATGGTCCGGCCGGCTCGCCCGGGGCGATACTTCCCTCGCACAGAAAGTCAACGTAAAATGACAGCGTTCGTGCTGTCGTGTTTCGTTGGTAAGTGCGAGACAATGCTGCAGAAGCATCACTAGGTCGCCATGATATGGGTCACCATGCTGCATTGTCTGCATTCGCAATAAGTATGGTGACCACCACTCTTGGCATAAATCCATTAGGCAGAAATACTCATTTTGGCAGGGATATACATAAAAAAAACTCATTCACTAAAATCGGTTCAGTTGTTCAGGTGCTACGGTGAAACATATAAATATACATAGGTAGGTACATACTGTCAAAACTATTACCCTCCCTTTTGGTTTTACCATAGTCGGGTAAAAAAAGATATCAATTTCCTTTAAGTACAGTTATAAAATGCACCAAGGGACATTAATGTTCAACATAATTAAAAGCGCCAACTCCAGTGCAGGGTCCAAAGAATACTAAATTAAAAATTCCCTTTATATTCCCATGACTACAATTGTAAATAATTGCCTGCTAAAAATTATAGACGCATTGTGGGTATAAATTTTAGTATAATCAATTGTTTAACAATGAGTGTATTGTGCATTTGACGTGTGTTCGCGTTTACGAAACCCGCTGCGTTGCGGACGCGTGCCCTTTGCAAACTCACTTCACGGATGATTTGCTCTTGTCTGTATTCAACTTGGAGTTAGGAAATTTCACGCTCGTATACAACCAACAATTTATCAGTTGAATTTTCGTGCCTGTGTTAAGTAAAAGCTTTTGTAATGCTTTTGATTTGGTTTAATTTATATTATTTTGTTTCAAAAGGCAATTAATGGAGTTTTATTCCAGCTGAAGAATTTTGTGCTCTATGTACTATGAATAAAAACATGATTTTCTTCACAAGTTACAGATTTTTCAATTGCTTTTGTTTGACTTTTATACGATTTCATATAACATTAATACAATGTAAATCTTATAAGAAAATGGCCTTAAAATCGATATAATAAATACCTATTTTATGGCACAGAACTTTCAATTCAGCTGAAAACAAAACTAATCAAGTAACGTAACAAGATATTTGTACCGATCCCCAATACCGGCCCACGAGACATAAGAACTGACGCAATTTGCAGTAAATAAGGATATCGGTTTAGCGTCATTATCCCGGTGCGGCTCGCGATATAGCGGACCTCGTAAACGCGCCTCGAGTTAATGAGTTATGCCCTACCCGCCTCTGTGTTGTGTTACTCTGTGCTTCTTAGAAAACGATTTATCGTTCTCACTCCAGGGTATGTGAACAATTTCTTTAAACGATTTTTCATCGTATACTTACATAAGTATACGGTTGAGTAATGAACAATGTAAGTGATAAATTATCTAGCTCTTAATGTACACATATGATGTGTGTACAAAAAGGTGATTATTTTTATTAGTAACACTGACGTGCAATATATATAACTATTCATAAAGATAGCTGCTATAGAAAGGTCGATGAAAATTCTCATTTTCGCCTTCTGTGTAATAGAAAATAATAAATAGGCCACGCTTTAGGCGGCTGGGGCAAAGATTTTAAATTTAAATGCGTCTAGATACGTCAAAATTATCTTTAATCTAAATTATGGCACTTGAAATTTTAGTTGTGTTCCTCAGTTGTACAAAAAAAGTATCACATTTTTTGTCGTGAACAAAATTAGTAAAAATATTGCGTGTAACACGATATATTACTCCTTTTTGTATTAGTTAAAGGAGCATTTTGACAGAACTTGACGTTTTTGGTGCGTTTAGTTATAGCAACTTAGTGAGACATGCTTGCGTTTTTTTATTAAGTTTCACAGTTTCAGTGAGCGGTCTCAAAAGAGCGTAGACCTTATTTGCATGATTTTGCTTCGGGTTAAGTTTAATAAACATTCCTTTGATCTTTATAAATACATAATAGAGAAACATACTTGCGTTTTAGTAATTACGTTTTATACTTTAAACAAAACCGCCCGATTAACTACATGCTGTAATTTGTACAGCTAATTGCAACGTTGTACTTAAGATACTCATTTTGTTTTAGTATGGTTTAGCCTTCTCTTAGATTTAATCTTTAGAAACTTAAGATATTATCCGTTGTGTTCAGCTTTACCCCTATTACTAGGTGTAGCTTTAATTTATGAACATTTCCAAGAAAGTCGCAGCGTACAAAATATATTAGTTCAAACAATGCCTAAAGTAAGATAAGAACGAAACATATAAACTATGTCTCAACTAAAATTACGCTACGGGCGAAATAACGTTTATTATCAGTGTACCCAAGAAACACGTTGCACATTTTGTTTTAATTCAGTAGGATTATACGGCTTATCCTGCGAGCAGCTAAATAGAAGGCGTTTGACGTTGTCCTCTTCAGACTTGACGGGACAAAGGAGGGACGTCCGAGATGGTTTCTAATTACGACACAGACCGTTATGCAAATCGGGGGCCGACGCGGCGGGCTCTTTGCCTCTAATAAACATGCGCGGCTCTTGCGGTCACACCGCCAAATTGCTCTCATTCCACTCACCCCGCTGGCAATAAAACCACTTGGATTGTAGTGCCCTCTCTGTACAATTAGTACTCTTTGAACGACTACATTCCACGTTCAAATATTGGATTTCGAATTCACCCTTCTAGTGCTTGATTTTGTTTTAATCGACATTTCAATTTTGAATAGCAAATCCGTTTACGGCTGCGTTTATTAGGAGCTAAGATGCCGGGACGAGCGCTCGGCGCATGGGGCCACGATCCAACCTATTTAGTTGGCAGATGCGTTCCGGTAAATTGAACGGCGTGGTCCAAGGAAATCGCCAGGTCGTGTCGTGACTTCGTTCGTTGTGAAACTAGGCTAACAGCACCGCTTAGCCACCATTCGGTTCTCATTTTTCACGTAAAATTGTCAGACCGGCGGACACACCGACATTTAGAAAATCTGGCCGATTTTATGCTGAACGCTATTGTTTTAAGCCTATAAATAACAATGCTAGGTAAATTTCAAACGAGAATTTTACGGACTTTCAGTTCGAAAAATATTCATTTTCACACGATCGGCAATACTTGCGTTTGTATTGGAACAATCGAAGTTGCCTTGGCTTTTGCTCGTGTCTGTACAAAGGTTCAGTAAGCGACGCGTCGAGGTATTCGTATGTATTCGGGAATCGTTGCATTTTGCATCGCGTTTGCGAAGGAAGTCGTTACCGGAGCTGAGATCGCAAAAAGTATAAACTGCTCGATCGACCTTTGTCCACGTGTTTTGTTTTTTTCACCGTCCATTGGTAATTTTTTGCAGAAACAACTTTTAATAGCTTGGATCATTTAACCAAAATATTTCAACTGTTAAAGCTCAATCTTGTAACCTTGTGTATGTTATGATTATAAATGTAATGTACATAACATGTAATTTCGTTTTTACTACTACTATTTTCAAGTAGATAGTGTAGGGGTATTAATCAAATTAACCCTTTAAATGTCCACAAAAGCCTTTTCTAGACAAGAACAAATGGTCTTAAGAATATCATAGCCATACTTAGGTATTCCAAGGATTTCCCCAAGTACCTATAATATCCGTTCATTGGGGTCGCAAGTGATATTTACGCCCTTCTGTCTGATAGCAAATCCTCGAAGGTCGCTATATCTTGGTTTGCTATATATACCTACATATAAATTCATATATATACTAGCTGACCAGTGCAACTTCGTTTAGGTCTCTTCTCCATCATGCTCGGTTCGTATTGGTCTATGCGTGATGTTTACAACTGTCCTATCTTAGGTGCGACAGCAAAGTTCCATTTATGTTTGTAAAGTCCGACGCGAGACGCAGGATCGAGTCGGATGGAGTTGTCTTTTATGAAGAAAAAATAAAGAAAATAAAGTACAAGAATAATCCGTTGACCAAACCGAAGTTAGCGACGGGTTACATACCCCTCGCTAATTTGAGTAACGCTTCGCTTAACTGTATGTAAATTCAGTGTGCATAGTAAAGTTAGATATTAATGCGAACTTAACCAGTTTGTGCTATTGTTTGACCAATCGATCTGCGTAAACAATATAACTTGCCTTCCTTTCTTACCTGCATGTGCTTCCCTACATATTTTCCCACCTTTATTTTACAAAGTAAGTTTTTTATAAATTAGCTGCCGAAATATGCATTACATTTTTATAAGGTCTCTGTTTTCCATTCTTACAGTAGGTACGTAACATATCGAAACAATATTAAATTCCAATTCGCTCGAATCGAAAATTGTTATCTTAATTCAACGGTCATCATGACCAGGAACAAACACATAATCCACGTGTTCGAAGTAATTTCATCTCAGTTCTCCGCTGTAACGAGTTACTATGATTACTATCTAGGAGTTGCTATGACTCAAGTTTACTTAACTAATTACTGGACTTGCCAGGCGGCGCTTGTACGTACCACTTGGAATCAACTTCATTAAACTGCGTACTGGCACTAGACTGGTGACGTAACTGTATTACTGATTACTGCTGGAAACATAATCTATACTAATATATAAAGCTGAAGAGTTTGTTTGTTTGTTTGTTTGAACACGCTAATCTCAGGAACCGCTGGTCCGATTTGAAAAATTCTTTCAGTGTTAGATAGCTCATTTATCGAGGAAGGCTATAGGCTATATATCATCACGCTAAGACCTACAGGTGCGGAGCAGCAATGAAAAATGTTACAAAAACGGGGGAAAATTATCACGCTACGGGCAATAGGAGACGCAAACGAGGTTGCGTGGGTCAGCTAGTCTATACTAATATATAAAGCTGAAGAGTTTGTTTGTTTGTTTGAACACGCTAATCTCAGGAACCACTGGTCCGATTTGAAAAATTCTTTCAGTGTTAGATAGTCCATTTATCGAGGAAGGCTATAGGGTATATATCATTACGCTACTACTAATAGGAGCGGAGCAATAATGAAGAATGTTTCAAAAACGGGGGAAATTTTCACGCTACGGGCAATATAAGGCGCAAACGAGGTTGCGTGGGTCAGCTAGTCTATACTAATGTATAAAACTGAAGAGTTTGTTTGTTTGTTTGAACACGCTAATCTCAGGAACTACTGGTCCGATTTGAAAAATTCTTTCATTTTTGGATAGTACATTTATCGAGGAAAGCTACAGGCTATACATCATCACGCTAGGACCAAAAGGAGCGGAGCACCAATGAAAAATGTTTCGAAAAATTATCACGCTACGGGCAACAGAAGACGCAAACGAGGTTGCGTGTGTCGGCTAGTAGTATATATTAGTACTGATTTTCTACAAATTGTTTGTAAGACGTGAGCGTACAATAACATTTATTAGTTGGATTCCTCTACATAACATGTTTCTTGTACTACTCTAACGAACCTGCCAAGGTACCCAAACTTCTAAAATGTGCCTTGTTAAAGAATTGTGTCTAGGATCATCATTAATTTCTCTTTGATTAGCTAATTATCTAAGATGATCGCTTGAGCATGAAAGTAAAAAAGGTTAGACAACATAAATACATCATCTACATATATAATTTCAGGGACAATGTGCGGGTCGATGTTGTAAAGTAGTTTAAACTAACTAGCATTGTCTATATTAAAGTAAAACTCAATACAATCATATTGTGGGTCAACACGAGTGTAGTATTAGTTATTATATCATAGTTGGTCACAGTTCAGAATAATTTATATCGTCGGAATGGGTTTTATTAGCCCGTATGTTTGTGAAATATTAATGACTCAATAATTAAGCTTTTGCCGAACAAATTACGTGGTTTCAAGTTAAAATGGAGCATAGATTCACTTATAATTTCATGTTAGCTACGATAAACTAATATCGGTATGTGTTAATGTGAAAATAATATTTGGTTGTTGTAAAATTCATTTCATTAAAATTTGGTTCAATAGAGAATTTGGAGTTTGAAATTTTAAATATAATTGGATAAGGCCAGTTTTAAATGTTTTTATTGCATTAAATTAAGCACTATTCATTTGTTGTTTTTTATACCATTATCATCATCAGTCTATCGCAGTCCACTGCTGGACATAGGCTTCTCCAATTGTACGCCACTTGGTTCGAACCTCACCTTCTCGCATTCAACTCCTGCCAGTCGTCTTGCGCTAATCATCACGTTTTTTGAACAAAAAATAAATATATTCTCACACTTCCACAAAGCCCCGTAGGGGTAGGAAATGTTTATTTAATAACTTATTAAATTGCTTAATTTGCTGTTATTGTTATTAAGTATATTGGTACCTTAAGTATATGATTAAATAATTGATAATAATATATATTTCAGCAATAGTTAAAAAAAAAAACGTTTTTTTCGTATTCTACGTAACCAAAATAAATTTATTTTTTTCGGACATCTAAACACACAACGCCATCTAGTCCCAAGATAAGCAGAGCTTGTGTTATGGGGTACTAGACAACTGATACAAATACATATATACTTTTTTTTTTGTAAATACATACATATTATAGATAGAACACACCCAAACTCCGAAACAAATATTTGTAGATCATACAAACATTTGGTCCGACCCGGGAATCGAACCCGAGACCTCATGATCAGCAGTCGCTCACGCCAACCGCTAGACCAACGAGGCAGTCTTGTCAAAAAAAACTTGTAAAAGCTAAAGAACCCAGGCTATTAAAGTTAGTGGTACAAATTTCTTGCAATGTCGTTGAAAGTTGTACAAACTGAATTCTCTGAGACTATTATCCACTCCTTGTGATCTGCAAAGTAACATTACTTAGAAATTAGAATACAAATGCACTTGCAATGTTGCCATTGTAAAAATATATAATAGACAATACTGGCATTCTCGTAAAAAATAAAGAGCTAATTTACACAGTAAAGTGTTTTACATTATTACAACATACTAATTACATTTTTATTTTATGCTTTTAATTAATTTTATGATAAAAAGCCATATTATTCTTTCTTTTATTGGACTGACATCACCTCAAAGGCATGTCCATGACATCATTATTTATCCAACCCTCCAAACAATGCATACATGCAGTTACAAAAGGTGCGTTGATTGCAAGTTGAAGCCTCCTTGAGAGCCCATCATGGCGCTAGGGAGGGGACTTAGCCTGGTAGCAAAACAGAGGGCAAAATGCTTAGGGATTCGATGCTTATATGACTAGTCTAAATAACGTTGGCATAGAGTAAACATTCTTGGAATTACAACCTGAAAATATATGTTGCTTTACGAGCCGAACTGATGAGACTGTTTCTCTACAATACTAACACCCATATCATACTTTAGAATAATTTGAGTAAGTTTCTCCTGTGATTTTATTCTGGTGATTATAATTCCTATAAAAATATGCTTAAATTCACAACTATCTTTAGATCACTAAACAACAAGGGATTCATGTTTAACTTATAAAACAACGTATTATGTATAATTATACATTTGTGACATTACCAATTTCAGGACATTTGACTAGTTCAAAAAGGTGTAATAGGTATGAATAAAAATGTGTGTAAATACTACCATTGAAAATGTATATCCCTCTGCCATAGCAATATATATTTACAACAATTAATTTATCTTATTGATAAATCCGGGTACGCATCCGGAAAATCGGCGTTCCTTTCTTTTGTCCGATTGATTGCAGATAATTCGGATTGCCGACCAAATTGCCCCGGTAATCGTTCAGATAACTGAAGATATTGGAATAAGAGAAATTGTTTCTTGTATTTGAAGTATTTACATTCGTTTTGTCGGACAGACTGATTAGCTACTGCTGAGTGGGCTTTGTATGGAAAAGGAATCAACGAATTTGCCTACTTTAGTCAATTTAAAATACAAGATCTTGATTTTAGATGTTCTTTTTTGGTATAATATTTGAAATAGTTAATGAATTTAGTTCAGAGATTCTTACAGAGCAAAGGGTTTTACCTGTAAATCGATTCAAGGGCAACAATGTACTGCTTGCAAGTTTACTATTATTATTATTAAGATATAAAAGTATATAAGTTAATTGTGTTAACAAATTAGTTTTTTTTTAATAGAAGAACCTTTTCATGCTTTTTTATTCACTGATAAGGTTTTTTATTTTAGACCATGATCACGGCTATTTAAGGACCAATGTTTTTACTGCTGGTACCCGAAACAAAGTGCGGTTTTTTTAAAAAAGAAATATGAGGCTAACATTTTCATTCCATAGCATTATGTAAATACAACACACATTCTTATTATTACCTAAGTACTTTGAGATTTAATGTAAAATATACCTTATATCTTATATAATCGAGTATTCGCCCGTCTGGCGCTACTAAGATAGACGCTTCATCTGCGCCAAGTTCAACCGTTGATTAATAGTCTTCGAAGAGCCGCAGCCGGAAGGTTGTACTTAGTTTAATTTGTTTAAATTATTGATCATGCCTTAGAACGTCGCGTTGGGTAGAAGCTTCAGCCATGTCAAGGAACGCAAGTGTTTTTGATGTATTACTTATTCAAATACTTAGATGAACATAAATGTGTTATTGCACAATGACATAATTATAACCTTTCAGTAATGTTTTAGCAAGTATTAAAATAATCAAACAGTCAAAAGTCAAAACAGATTATAAATGTAATTAATATGTATTTATTTATTTAAATTCAAAGGAGTGAACAAACTTAACATTCAAAATAAATGATAATTTCTCATTTAAAATCTTTAGACCACAAAATTTTATGAAACTTATCACATCAATAATAGTCTTTTATGTTTAACATCCATTGAACGATATTTTAGATTTGAGAATATTTCGTTATAAAAAGATTTAGTGAACCATTTTCAACAAAATGGATTCACATTGAAAAGCCAGGATGTTTGAGGAATAACGGACGGGCGATATACAAGAATATTCACATTAAAACGTAACGAATCGTGAGAGATAAGTCTTTTGTATTGAGAGGAGAACATTTGCAAATGTTCGTCATCCTTTCTTGCTCACTGCATTTAAACTCGCTGTGGGATGCTAACTGCCGCTGACGCAAATGACATTTACTATATATGCCAGTCAGTATTCGAACGTATGTGTATAAAGAAATGAGTCATTGCAATTTGAAAGACCTTCTAAACTCTCCCTTATACAAGACTACAGCAAGTTTACTACTTACGGTAGTAAGTAGGGTGACTAGAGTCTCGTAGAAGATGAGACAGTATTAACAACGGAACGGGTGACAATAACTATGACGATGTTGCGTAAGGCCCTAGCTTAAAAATGAATAATGAAGTGAGTTTCTTACATAACATTATGTTTTTTAAAAAAGTACAAAAAATATTATGTGATTTTGTAAAATATGTGTTATGAATATATTTATTGTTTACATGTACTATTTCTTGTCTATATCCAAGACGAGAAATATTAAAGACTACTTGTTCGAATCATGGGCTATGAGTGCGCTTATCACTCACTCACAAAACATATAAAATAACCGAATAAAAAAATGGACTCCTTCCCTTTATGGAGGCGATGTGGTCATAGTACACAGCATTCTACGCCCAAACGATCATAAATAAAAGATTTCTCTAAAAAATAAGGAAGATAAAAGCTTAATGGCACAAGAATATCTAAGCTTTCTGCTATATTTCGTACAAAACCTTTCGACACTAAAGACGCCATTATGTTAAAAGTACATTACACGAAGTAGGGTGACAACGATTCGACCGTGCGCTGGGATTCCCTTATAATTTCTTTTTGATACCGGCATAAGTCCGCATTCGGTAACTTAAATTACGTATGGTGGGAGGCGAGACCGTATCGCGATTCGTATCGAGTGGGGAATAAATCCCTGGTCGTCGCCGCGTCGGTGCCATCCGCCATATTGGATTACTGTGAAAGTATTCTCTTAAGTTTCATTAAACGATCGGAGTGATATCCGAGGATAGATAGAGGATCTACTCGCCTTATAAATCGTGATAGGATTCTGTTCAAAGTTCGGACTTGATATATTTGTGGACGAAGGCTTTCGTGGTTTTCTAGGCGAGGGTATGGATTCAGGTATTACTCGTATTATGTTGAGAACGGATATGTGCTATGCTTTGATTTGAGACAAAAAGCTACCTATGTCTTTCTCCAAATCTATTGCTATACCAAAATTCATTTAAATCAGTCCAGCGGTTTAGTCACGAACAGACAGACAGAGTTAATTTTGAATTTATAATATTAGCATAGATATATATTAGACTTGCCTTGTCAACAGGATGATATACTGTTCATGATAAGTGACTAAAATAAAGATTTAAATTTAAAAAATCCAAGGTCTTTTTCAAAGGTTCATTTCAAAAATACGTATATATTTCCATTCACCACCACATCTGATAATATAAGGCATACACTCTGATGTTTGAACAACAACTAAAATGTGTTCCGAAATTTAACTCACATTTGTAATGCTGTCGCTATTAGCTCACTAAGTACCTTCATATATAATTAGAGCTATTTAACTATTAAGTAGTAACTTATTCAAATACTTCAGAATAACTTATGCGTGTATATTTCGTACCACAACTGGTATATTATTTACGTAGATCAACTTCTAAAGTTCGAGGGTTAGACGGCTAGACAGGCTATCACACTATGTTACTTATAAATTAGAAATGTGTATCACAATATCGTGTATTTGTGTAATAATGGCGAATTGCTTTTTTGTGATAAGTGACTACTCTGCCTAATGGAAAGTATTACCCGAATCCAAGAGTAGTGGTCACCATACTCATCGCGAATGCAGACAATGCAACAAGCTAGCTTCTGAGACTTATCAATAAAAGTCAAGGGTAGGGCCACGCTGATTTCAGAACGGTTGGGCCGGCTCGACCGAATAATCAACGTAAAATGACAGCGATCATGCTGTTGTGTTTCGTAGGTGAGTGCGAGACCGGAGGCCCAATGATGAAGAAGCATCACTAACCCGCCATGATGTAAGTCACCATGCTGCATTGTTGCATTGTCTACATTTACAGTATGGTGACCACCACTCTTGGATTCTGCTTATGCTTTCTATCAGGCAGAACCAAACAAAAAAAAAAGTTTTGATATGTTAGTTGCACAAATTTAAAGGCGAGTCCTCACTTGTTGCGATAAGCGACAGCGACTTCTGTGTAAAAATCGCTGAGCGTTGATCCCGCTCTCCCGCTACAACAAAGGACAAAGCTTAATGCGTGTGGTCCAAATAGCGTGTTCAGAATCTGGTCGACATCGGTCTCATTAAGAGCCCCTGTCCCTTGGCGCTATCGCGTGACGATCGGTGCTCATGAGCCGAGGGTCGACGTAGACCTTGTCCTAGTTGCCACTACTACTGACATCAGACAGTACATATGAGACTTTGTATGAGTATTAGTTAAATACGCTGTTTTTGTATTGCGATTTTTAATACAATAGTCTCGGATTAGTTATCAGACTGTCAATGTTTCTTATAAACTTTATTTCTAGAGTCTAATACAATTGAATTAAGAATAATAATAATATTTTGGATTTCTGACACACGATTCGTTCTAGTCCCGAACTAAGCGGGGTTTGTATTATACATATTGAACATCTGATATAAATACATATTATTATATACTTTTTTGTAACTACCAACATAATATTCATAAAAAACACACAAACTCCCAAACAAATATCTGCAGATCATACAAATATTTCGTCCTACCCGTAAAGTACGAGTGAGTAGTAAGTCTATTTTATCGTAGTAAAAAACTCGACATTGGGTGTAAAACGTGTAACATTTGGAATTGTATCACATTATCACACATCAACAGCCTTAACAGTTCACTTCTAGACATAAGCTTCTCCTTAGAAAGAAGGTTTGATTTGAGCAATGGTGTGGTATTGTGTTATATCAATATGAAGTTATAACTTTAACTAATCAATCTTTAGGGCTCCATGATTCTTTAATCAATTTCGGTAACTACTTTACTACTACTAAATATTCTATAATTTTTCAGTAGCGAAGTCAAGTGTTAGGGATTACTGGAGAGTATTCGTACATTTTTGTGTTATGTAGGAAAGGCAACATATAAAAGAATGCTGACAGATTACAGATAGGATTATCTACACATAATGTCAGATGGGCAATAAATTTTTAATTCACCTTAGGTCTACATAGAATCTGACATTGGCGGTTAATGTTTTGTGCCCCTTAATCTCAAATATCAGTCAACATTGTAAACAGAATCAGGGTACTAACCTAACAAAAATACTTTTTTATAGCGTCACATACGTATTGATGATCGCTCGCAAATGGCTCAGTTTAATGGACAGTAACGTATTTTGTTGATACTGATGCCAGAATTACGACTTTTGAGTGAGTTCTCATAGTAACGGCGGTCGTAAATTAAGAATATGCGGAGGGAAATGGGAGGAATACGACCTTGGGGGGATGGGAAGCCTTTTAAGCATCTTGGGAGTTTTTTATCCTTCGAGGTTAGAAAGTACCTAATGTTTATTTAAGGAGGTATTTATATTTTGCGATTTATGTTTATGGGAGTAAAAACCGTGATATTTTAGTAACTATATACGGGATAATACGAGTGTTATCCAATACGGCCATGGGTTTTTGTACAATGGGATTGAAAATGTTCATTTTTTTGTATGTATGTACCTACTGAGACTTGTCAGTGCAAATAAATTTATGATTTATATTTTCATCAACAGATTTCAATAGTCTACTGTTGGAACCTCTCCTTACGAAGGTTTTGAAGATTTTATTCTACTTATTTGTCTCTGTGGAGTTAATTAGTTAGTCAGTCCTTACGATTCTCACGAAATGAAAGAGTAATGTCATTCTGCATTCTTAATCAGTGACAAATTACACTATTTAATGATTATAGGCACATCATATTTTCTGTAACGCAATGGTATATGTACATAACCTACAAAAATATTTTATGCCCTTAATAAAACGCTTAGGATTATCATGTGTACCACGGCTATTGTCGATTTTATAGTGAACACTACTAATATCGTAAATCTCAATTGTAGTACAAGACATATGAGCTGCTTTCAAGAAATTTCATTAAAATAACGGTTAGAACAACCGTTACGTAAATTGAATTTAGTTTTATGAGAAGTACGAGTATGTGAACTGATTAAAGGTCTGGCAGAAAATAACTAGCATGTAATCTTATTTAGAAGGCGATAAAGTTTATTACAAACTAAGTTATTTAAGAAGTTTTTGATCTAATTTATGGTAAGCCATCAACAAAATTGGCAAGACTTTCTTTACTATCAATATGTATCCCATTTTCATTAAAATTCGGAATTGTTTTTTTTATCATAAAATTCAACACTAATTGGGTGGTAATGTATATACAAGGCTATTTTGTTTAATAATAACAAAGGTCTATAGACCGTAACAGGTTGATTCGAAATTCAACTTAATTTCAAAACCAATAGGTTTACTTTTCGGAACTGTTAAATTCTCACTCATTAGCTATCAGGGAAATCGAGATTACAGATTTTGCCGCTTTTTTACTCAGTTGTAAAAACAGCTAAGTAAAAACCCTTTTAGAAACCGTTAAACGCAGCGTATAAAGTTGGACGTTTTACGGGTTGGCTATACAGTAACGGGTTAAGTTTTTATAACCCGACCTAATTGAAAAGTAGTGACTAAGTTCCTCAACTGCCTCCAAGTAGTAATTGTTAATATTCAGCACTTTTAAAAGTAATCACGTTAAAAGAGTTAAACTTCTTTGGAATTGAATTGTTATTGTAATTTGAATCGTAATTATTCTGTATTAAAGACTGGAATATCTTGTTTTGATCATATGGTTGTTTTTTAAGACTAAGATTAGTCGATTAATTGAATAAACTTACGTCTTTACAGGCCGTGTGTACCTACCTATAATTGTTTCTGTTATTGCGAATTAAATATTTAATCGAAATGCTACGTTAAGTCCCTAAGTTCATACTAGTTTACCCGTTACCACGAGCGGTATAACCCGTTTAAAACGTCGGGAAATAATTTTATCACGAATAAGTCCCGCTACACATTAAAAATATGTTTAAAAAGCAAGTCTAAAAACAGTTATTTCATAAATTCATTAACATATTTGTTGTACCTATTCATTTTCTTTCAATTGATACAAAAGATTCCCGATCTCCTAATCTTTATGGATACCCTACATTGTATTAAAGAAATAAGTATAGGATTACATTTCAGTATTCTGCAGAGAGATTAAAAACTTTGAGTGCTTATATTCTTTTAGGCCTTAAAAGTCTTGAAAAGTACAAAAACAATGTACCCCATTTACTCAAGGGCTTTAATAATATAAATTCCATACTCTCAATTAATTCTCACTTTGACATTTGAACGTTAGTATGCAAATCTCGGGTACGAATAGGCCGGCTTAGGCTCATCGCGCTGTAACAAGACTATAGTCCGTACCGCGGCTTACATCGGCTTACACGTACCACATCATCGACGCACAACTTGGAAGTTTCACGATTCCAGTTCAGAGGCTGTAACTCTTAGTTCAAAGGTCCAAATTATAAGCTGTAGCGGTGAAGTTCTAATTGAATTTGTAATACTACTATGTCTGAAAGTCAGACATACATTAAGGTACTTCTCAGTATTTATTATGGTAATCTTTCTGGCTACGTATATACAGAAATATCAGGTCTTCTCAGTAACACGCGGATGTCTAACCACAATTGACTAATTCGTAAAGTGAATTGATAAAAACGATTTATTAATCTTGAAATTGTTTGATTTAATTACATTCCAGGAGGGTTCGATCCGATTCACGACTATTTAAATAGTTCAAGGCAAAGGGAAAACTATTTTTAGGGTATTTAAGTCCAGAATTAACATAATTAATATTAGTCCGTCACACCACATAACTAGTGTAGTGTAGCAAAACATAGGGGTAAAGTTACTGCACATGACACTATCTATTTCAGCTGAGGAGAAACCAGCACCCTAGCCAAGTTTACTTTCTACAAATGATTGGAAATGACGTCATCTCAACGTTAAGTCACAGGGTCAAAAGATAATATTAGCCAAATTTAAAAGAATAGAGGCGATAACGATTGCAGACAGAGAATTGACGTGAAAAATTTGCTTCCTAGATAAGGGGGCAGTTTGTTAGCGCTAAACATTTACTCTATTTAGGAAAATGTAGAAACCAGATATTAAAATTGTCTAAGTGAATTCCGCGGTCGCTTCTGCTTTTAACTTGATACTTAAGCGTATATCAATGAACACAAGGTGTGGGTCAATAATAGGAGGTCAAATATTTGCGCGAGGCGTGTGGCGTGCGGGTGCGAGATGTTTGTCTCGTACATATACTGTAATGTACTATACCCCGGTATATTTTATTTTTCCCCTGAGTTAAGGGTTATTCGAAGGTTTACGCACCGGGTAAGAAAATAAGCTTTTGTTTTGGTAAAAACATTTATGTTTTTAGACGAGTTTTGTGGATTAAGGGAATATATATACGAAGTGAATTTGAATTCGTATAAATTCTTCAACCAAGATGCTGATATGGAAGGAACTGGACCAATATTTATTTTGGACGTTAAGAAAAATATTTTTTCTAGTAGTATATAAAAACTGTAGTTTAACTATTTACTCCTAACTTTAGCACCGCATATTTCGTAAATTTACTACTTAGTCAAAATGGTCCCGAGAGCATGCTTACTGTTTAAGAAAAGGCTCCCGAGACGATCTTAAACTAGTCAAGCGTCAGGATTAAAATAACGTATTTTTAGAAAAACTCAAAATACTATTTACGGAGCGAGCGAGGTGTCCATTCCTTTCTGTTAGGTCTGCAGTTTGCCCCCGTTGCTAAAAAAGATTTCTGAAGAGAGAAAAAGAGCCTTACAGACATATAACAATGGTATATTATTACAATTAAATAGTATTATTGATAATTACAAGTCTTTGCATATAAGTACTCTGAGGAGATATTATTATTATACAATTCAATAATCACTATAATGTTTGCTCTTTGGTGACTTTTAGAAATACCACGTACTGAATGTTCCATTTCTTTCTACTTACCTATATAACCAAGTAAATACTCATGTGATTTTTTCCTTTGATTTATTCCGTAAACACAACTCTTCTAGTTTTCCTCTATATTTATATTCCTTTTCATAAACGAGAACCGTTTGTTGTCGCAATCAATCAATAGTGTTTTTGCTCTTTAGTACATATCGTCTTAGTGGGTAACTTTGTCCTAGCGTATGTTTGTACAACAACTTTACTTGCGTACCATATTTGAGTAAATATTACTACTGAGAAAGCATTAGAGCTATTTAGGTGAACGATAAAAGGAGGAATTATTATACTTGTTAAGAAATATGCGTGGGAGAGAAATGCTTTGCCACAAATAGACCGGCTAGAGTTCTAGAGTCAAAAACCTCTTCTTCCTCATTCTGGAGCGGGGGAAACACAAAGAGTGGCAATTCTCTTGTAAATATAAGGCTGATGGTTTCTACAGCAGCACTAAAGTCTGGTAGATGGTAGTTACTAACCATCAAGTAACCCGATTGTTCGTGTCACTACACCATAAAGAAAATATTCTTTGATAGTCAAAACTAAAATGGACTGATCTTCGGTATCAAGATTTATTAAAACTAAGCGCACCTGGTGTACTGTATCTTTAATTACAATTAAACGTTGCACATCTGTTACAATATTATTCTGTAATTATTCAGTATATGCTTAATAACTTATTGATATAAGATCCAATCTAAACACGACATGCATATGTATGTGGTGCGGTCCGCAGACGGAATTAAATTAATTATGATGAGGCGTGCACCTGGCGGAGAATAATCGTTGGTGGACCGCACTTATTGGGAAACAGTTCGAGAACTATAATTTATGGTCGTTATTAGTATCGTTTACAGAACAGCTTCTGTTCTTCAAAGGAAATATATCTTTATAATAAAGAAACCAAAACACATTTCATTAGACGCTATTATTATACAATTAGAATGTGTTCTTTATCACCTTGATTAAAAGTTCTGAAGGCAATGTTCAACTTAGAAAAAAATGAAGAAGGTTGTAAATCTAATCTATTTATATATAATTTGCATGTCACGTGCTCACTACGAACTCTGAAACTATCTAACCGATTTTCACTTCTTTTTCAATGTGTGTTTGGCTGGCGTACCTAAGATAGGATAGTTAACATCACCTATAGACTAACAGAAGCATGATTGATAAGAGACGCAAGACCAAGTTGCGTGGATCAGTTAGTACCTTTCAATATTCTATATATTGTATAGTAAATACATAAAACCCTACATTTGCCGATACCTAGATAGTTGAGTAAAGAATTTCTCGAATAATTTATACTCTCGATTGTTGGCACTTGATGGAAGTTGTTCAAATACATTCTAGAATTATTAAATTCACTTGTATTTATTTTAGTATTTACTTTATCCTGACCGATTTTGCCCTATAGTGTTTTTACTTAAAGTTAATTAAAGTAGTGAACTAAGTACAAATGACTTTAATTCTAGAATGAATTATTAGAATATGTACTTCAATTGTGTTTGAAGCTGTATACTTAAAATGTTCTTATAAAACCACGTCCTCACGAATAGCAATTTCTACAAAGTCTAGAAGTGATATTTTCACATGGAGCAAGTTGATGAAAGGGTTACCAGTAAAGTAATCTTTATGCACGAGTCGTGCGTCCTTTCAAGACGTGGAGAAAGATAGTTAAATGTGTCTCTATTATGTGCAGAACGAATGCTACTTATATTTGCCGGACGCCATTTTAATTTATATAATAACTAGTTGTTACCCGCGGCTCCGCCCGCGTGTATGTCGGTTACCGCGGCAAAAAGTAGCCTATGCGTTATTCTGATGTATAAGCTATGTTACTGTAAAGTTTCATCCAAATCCATTCAGTAGTTTTTGCGTGAAGAAGTAACAAACATACACACTCACAAACTTTCGCCTTTATATATTAGTTTGATGATTAGCGTAGGTATATCGTTACATACAGTTTTTCTTGATTTAGATGTTTAACATCTGAGTCTTATTAAATACTGTGCATTATCGTACAATTAAACTAAATTACGATATTAGATGAACATATCTCTTTGAAAAGTCAGTTTCAAGTTCTCTGAATTGAGGATCTATGTTCCTTTGAGCTTGTTAATTTTAAAATAGCATCGTGTAAGCAAAATATTTAATAACAACATAATGTGGATAATTGTATTTGAAACTACACGAAGTTGATTATATGACTTTCAAGTATCTGGATCAGTCAAGAGCATGGCTCTATTTAATATAGAGAAATTAATTCAACGTTTCATCTCTCCTATTATATTTTATTACATCTTCGAAAATTCAACATCAACCCTTAATATTTATGTAGCATGTTACGTTACATATAAAGCAAACTATATATTTTTTTAATTCAAAAAGTTAATACAATGCAAACATTGTTTGAAATATTGCGGCTTTACAATAATTTATTTCAAAAACATTGAGGTTATGCGTACCGTAAAGTCAAACCACAGATAACAAAGAACCGTTGCCAATTTACAAAAGTAAATGGAATACTTTTATTAGATAATCTTGTTGATGTTTTAAGCATTCGTTTTAAAGTTAAGTACAACTTTAAATAAGTTTATAAACACGGTGTCAGTTTTATGATTAACTAGCGGCCCGTTCCGACTTCGCATAGATAAATATGTCCCTCAATTTTCGAAAATATTCTATAGCCTATGTTCATCAGAGATAATGTAGAATTGTAATGGTGAAATAATTCTTGAAATCGTTCCAGTATTTAAACAAACAAACAATCAAATATTTCCTGTTTATAATATTAGTGTGGATTGATTTTATATTCATGATGATCCTATACAGCTGATACTTTAAACATAAGAAACTATATCTCCTTTCAAAGTTGCTCTATTACGTGATAGCTTAAATACACTTGTCATAGTAGAAAAATTACACACAATGATAATAGAAAAACTGTTGGCATTGAGTACACGCCGTTAATAACAGTGTCACCGACAGCTAGAGAGCTCTACGTGCTTGACGAAGTGTCGAGAGGTGTCAGAAAGAAGTGTAGCGCGCAGGTGTCGGTCATAAATAACGGACATACCGCTTACCACCAGTTTCGCGAATATCACGAGTGTCGAGAGAAATGTACGTTCTCTCTGCGTATATTTAATGCAGGGGTTTGAGGTGTGTTTAATATAAAGAGCTTTATTGTGTAAGTGATGCAAAGAGTGCTTTGGGTTGATAAAATAATAAGACTTATGTTAGAGTATCTTCAAATGATATTGACGACACGGCTAACTAAACCATTGGCCTCATATCCATACTTTGGGAATGTTATTCATCTGACAAAAGTTGTTGTTTGTTGTTTTTGTTGAGTTTCTTTTTAAATGATAACTTCTTCGTTAGGAAAATATAATCTGTGTCTCGGGAAACTTTACAAACATACATGAAACGGACCCTATTTATTGTCATTTTATTACAGACAAGCTGAACCCCGCGGTGTTACCCGCGGTTATCGTCGTACCGCGAGTAACGCCGCGGTTAGTCAAAGTTAGTCAAATAAAAGTAGCCTAAGTTACTACCTGGCTCATCAGCTACCTGCCAGTGAAAGTCGCGTCAAAATCCGTCCAGCCGTTCCAGAGATTACAAGGAACAAACAGACAGACAGACAGACAATTTTTTTTTAAATACATTTATGGTATATGTACGCAAAAGTAGCAAAAAGCGGTTATTTTAATATTATAAACAGACACTCCAATTTTATTTATTTGTATAGACAATGGAATAAGGTGTAGACTATTTGTTCAGTTATCGTGGTAATAGCGGTAAAATTAATTTACCATGCTAGACACATTGCCTATATAGTTAACTGTATAATGGAATAATAAATATGGAAGTGTAAGTAACAGAGAGATAATTTCTTTTACGTTTTCAAGAAAAGAAAAGTGAATAAGGTCGGTCCAGTTTCTTTAGATAAGCCATTTGTTGGTTCAGTAGTGTATTAGTTGGGATAGACTATTTGCAATATCCATGTCTTAGCCATTACACTAGCCCGTCAATTATTTTAACACACAACAATAGTTTGTTCTAAAACATTAACGTATTTCTTTATTTAAATTATTTAAAGGTGTAGAACTAAATGCGTCTTTGATAGTTTAAAGGAGAATTTCACAGAACTATTCTATTCCATTTAATATCCCAACTATAAATTCCAGTTGAAAGAATGTGAAACCTTAATGAATTTTAACTAAACAGCGAACATAGTACTTTGTTAAATAAAACTATTTCTTTTGAACTTAGATATTATGTATTAATTTTTGAAGACAAAGACAAATATTTGTTAAATCTAAACAGTTAATATGAAAAATGTTTAAAAATAATTACAAACAGATAAAAATAAACATTGCTATGCATCTGTGATCTTATGCTTACTTTGTCTACTCTTTCAGGGTTTTTAGTTTTTTTTTTTAATCGTAATCAGTTATACAGTAAATAGTTTCTAACACAACGGGGGCTGCTTCTAAATGGATGAAGCGTTCTTCAAATTCCTGTGCTGAACATGAATTCAAGACATCTGCAGATCATTTCCGACTTCACAACTATGTTTGTATCATTAATATGTTTTGTTTTTATAAATAACTGCCAAAATGACTCTACTCTGCCTGATGGAAAGCACGAGTAAGATCCAAAGGTGTTGGTAACCATTCTCATTGCGAAAGTGGACAATGCGGCATGGTGACCCACACTATGGCCGAGCGAGATGTTTTAAAAACCGTGTTGTTTTCATTCTTTGATTGTAGATAGATTAAAAATATACTCTTTGATAGATATATTTCTTTCCCAGCTTTCTAATTTACAATGAAATTTATAGAATTTATTTATAACACGAAAAAAGATGAGAAGCCCAGGTGTTAACATAAATATAACTGGATTTGGTTTACTATTATGCTACTAACCTTTCATTGAAATAACACTGATGTAAGTTTTATAGAAACGTACAGAAAAATATAGATATGTAAGGATTTGTCACTTGTATAGTCAGTGTAACGCCTCCGGAAGGTTGCGCCGAGGGACATCCGGGGCCGTCTTACAAAAATATCGAATGCGTGCGAGTCATACATAATTCAACGTTCCGTATATACGAGTATTTTCACTTCGCCGGCCACTGGATAAGCCGACTGTGATTATGTGCGAGTACTTTGTGTGTATTAAGGTTTTTACTGTCAAACACACACTTTTTCTTTTACACTTTTAAAAATGTGTGGTTGCAAATTGATTGGGGTAAAATTAAGTAACTGTTGTGGTTTCATATTTGAGAGTTTGTTCAGTTCTTTAAAAATAACGAATGTAGGCGGCTGTTATGAACATGGTGTTTTCACTTTTTTGCGTTATAAGATATAATGAAATAAATATGTTATAAGATTCTAAGAAATTCGACATAATATAATGTGTAGGTAGGTATTATTGTCAATAAGCAAAGGCGTCTGAATATTTTTAAATGATAAGAAAGAAAAATGTGAATACATTAAAAGGTACGTGAAGCAAAAACTTTGTACTCTTTAGAAAAAAATGCAGGTTAATTAAATTTGGATTTAAAACATGAGTGATTTATGGTTGAATTTCGACCACTGGATGGCCAATAGTAAGGTGTATGTTAAGTTTAAACATTTCAAAACTGTCACGATCTATTGTATATAAATATATATACGGGAAAAACCCTAATCACTATAGGTACTAAATACTCATATTTACCTTTTCATTACCTCACAGATCAGGTTGTAATGACCGTAGCCACACACTGACAACCAGCCTGACGGGTTAAAAATACATCGAACTAGTCGGTTACCCTCAAATGTAAAAATCTTGTGTTTAATAGTTATGAATATAGTTACCAAAGTCAATTGAACCCTAAAACGTTTATCGCGCAGACAGCAAGCGAGAGGAAGCGGTGGTTCGAAGCCTTCCGGTGATGTCCGCTGAATTGTGAACCAAAATACGTGTTTTCCTATCAAACCCATTAATATTTATTTCCTTCTTTATGTAGCATTATCGCTGAGTTTCTATCTGATGACCTTTGATTGTAATAATAGTCTATTGGCTGAATAGTCAGTTGTAAACTGATGTGACGTCTTCCTAATTCGCCATAAGCAGTACAGTTTATATTTGAGCTGTCAATATGAGGTTGATAATTTAAGATTTTGTTTTTTTCGGGTACAAACTCTTTTTTTATTATCGGTTGATTTCGCGTTTTTTTTGTTCTTTTTCATTCTTTTTTGTCTATACCACAAAATTTTTAAGGTTTACGAATCATTGTAAACGTTGTTTTTTAATACCAACAGATGATACTTACTATTAAACCCCGTAAAGTTATATTCTTATTTATCAAGAGACAGCTACCATAATAGCAATGTATCCGGCGTCCTGATAATATACCCCATCCTATTTTACAAATGTACGACATAAAAGACACCCAGATTAGAAAAACAAATTGAGGGTCACACAAAGTGTTGTTCCATGTGGAAGTTGAACCCCCAACACTCAGCGCAATGGCAAGCGGCGTGGTGACCCTTTACATCACTACGCCATCTATGCTATGCATCTGTTATAACATAAATTTTTACCCGATTTTTACTGTTATAACATAAATTTTTATGTTTTTCGAGTGTATGTATGTATATATACTGCTTTGGCACGCCCTAGAGCCTAAACAGCTTGTCGTATTTTTATGTGAGTGGTGTCAATAGATTCGTCTTAGTCGTGAGAGTGACACTGGGTACATCAAAATTAAAAAAAAACAAAATAAAGGATTTTGTCGCTAAAAATAATCTAAAACAAACTAATGTTTTCAAAATAAATCGAGTGTGGTATCAAAATAAAGAATTTTTAACGGTGATTACGAATATATTTAAAACTTATATATTTGAATAAAAAAAAACTAAATTTAAAAATGATGATAAATATTGACGCATTTTTTTTTTCTTAATAATTTTACTTGTGAATGAAGCAATTCAACAGATATACATTAGTAACAGTACCTGGATGACCGAGTTTTGTTTAAAATTAATCGTAGCTAGATCGATTTATCGCACCCGATACTATTACATACTAAGTTGTATGAAAATCGTTGGAAACGTTTCCCAGATTCAGATAAATACTTACAAGAATTGCACGTTAAAAGGTATTGCAAGACAAAGACTGCAAGAGTTCGAATAAGAGACATTGTAACAACTGGGTTACCGTGGGAGAGCCACGCTTCGGCATGAATGGGCCGGCTCGACCGGAGTGATACCACGGCCTCACAGAAATCCGGTATGAAATAGTGCTTGCGCTGTGTTTCACCAAGTGAGTGAGGATACCGGAGGCCCATAACCCAAACCCCCTCCCCTTATCTCCCCTCCGTATCCCTAAAGTCCGGCAAGGCACTTGAGACGCCTCTGGTGTTTGCAGGTGTTCATGGGCGGCGGTAATCGCTTACCATCAGGCGATAAGTCTGCACGTTTACCCGACTATTCCATAAACAAAAAAAACTATAGAGTCACAAAATCTACATATCTCAGATATATCGTTCACCTATACTTCCGAAGTTTCCATCGTACTTGTATGTTATGGTGAAAGTTAAGCATTAAAACACGGTAACGACGCCATTACAGCCAATGATAATTCATGTGATGCTGCATAGCTTTGACCTATTTAATTTCGTCTGGATGTGAGATCAATTGGAGCACATATATATATATGGGTTGCCGCAAAAGTATTAGAATAATGTCTGATATGGATAGATAATTTGTTGGCACCGAATCATATTGAACTACGCCGAACAACATTCTTGCAAAGAAAAAATCATGAAATAAACCAAAACGTATGCTTGCGTAATATGCCTGCCTCGTTGGTCTAGCGGTTGGCGTGTGCGACTGCTGATCATGTCTGGGTTCGATTCCCGGGTCGAACCAAATGTTTGTATGATCTACAAATATTAGTTTCGGAGTTTGGGTGTTTTTTTATGTAACATATGTATATATTTACAAAAAAGTATATATGTATGTATATCAGTTGTCTAGTACCTATAACACAAGCTCTGCTTAGTTTATATTTATTTATTATTTTATAAGTAAGACGAAAATCTAATTTCTAAGGAGACCTATGTCCAGCAGTGGACTAGTAGAGATTGTCGGTGATGATGATGATGATGATGATGATAATGATAATGATGATGATGATAGCGAACTGCGCATTACGTAAAGGCAGGACTACGCATGATGCATGACAGTTGATATTTAAGGTAATTATTTGCTCAGATATGTACATATTCCTGAGTTAGATATTTTTTATTTCTACTAAGTTAAACGCTTTCTGTCCCACTATTAACAGTAACAGAACTTCTGAGATTGAATTACTGATGTCACTTGTCCCATGGGACTACGGGCACCAAATAGTGCCTTTTTCCTGTGGACTAGTGGGACAAATCCAGATATTAAGGGTTTCTAACACTAACACATGTCATAGGAAACCTTTAATGTAAAAATAGTATTTCAAACAGCTTGCTTTAAAGTTATAACTTTGAATACCATTCACAGAAGCAACTATTTCAACTTAAAATTTACTCAGGTAATCCTACTAATATTATATATAACTAGCTGAACCCCGCGGTGTTACCCGCGGTTATTGTTGTACCGCGAGTAACGCCGCGCGACAAAGTTAGTCTAAAAAAAGTAGCCTAAGTTACTCCCCGGATCATGAGCTACCTGCCAGTGAAAGTCCCGTCAAAATCCGTCCAGCCGTTCCAGAGATTAGCCGGAACAAACAGACAGACAGACAGACAAAAAATTTTTTAACTACATTTTTGCTATATGTACCGTGTATACATACATATGCATTTAGTAAAAAGCGGTTATTTTAATATTACAAACAGACACTCCAATTTTATTTATTTGTATAGATATAATATTATTAATATTATTATAAATGCGAAAGTTTGTAAGGATGGATGGATGTTTGGACGGATGTTTGTTACTCTTTCACGCAAAAACTACGGAACGGATTTGGATGAAACTTTACAGTAACATAGCTTATAAATCAGAATAACACATAGGTTACTATTTGCCGGGGTAACCGACATATACGCGGGCGGAGCCGCGGGCAACAACTAGTATATCATAATGCAGCTCTTTAAATTGTAAGCCAAGTTATAAATAGCTTTAAGGATCAACTCGAAAGTATGGCTGACACAAAAGTATTGCGCTGAAACTTTGAAAAGCTTACGTTTGGTGTGAAAAGTTGCTTCCAACTGCCACAATGTAACCATTGTCCTATTGTCCTTTCATACACACGTATTTGACAACAGTAACTTCACTACTTTTATATATTTTTGTAGAAAGTACCTATATTAATTTTTGAGGGAAAATAATAACTGTATATCAATAAATAATTTATAGACCATACATCAACTAAAACCATCAGTAGCTTAACGCTTGTATGCTGATATAACTATCATTCAATGTCATTTAATTATATCTAATACTAGCTGAACCCCGCGGTGTTACTCGCGGCTATTGTTGTACCGCGAGTAACGCCGCGAGACAAAGTTAGTCTAAAAAAAGTAGCCTAAGTTACTCCCCGGATCATCAGCTACCTGCCAGTGAAAGTCCCGTCAAAATCCGTCCAGCCGTTCCAGAGATTACCCGGAACAAACAGACAGACAGACAGACAAAATTTTTTTTTACTACATTTTTGGTATATGTATAGTGTATACACACATATGCATTGATTAAAAGCTGTTATTTTGATATTACAAACAGACACTCCAATTTTATTTATTTGTATAGATATATAAATTCTCGTGTCGCGGTGTTTGTAGTTAAACTCCTCCGAAACGGCTTGACCGATTCTTATGAAGTTTTATGTGCATATCGGGTGTGTCTGAGAATCGGACATCTATTTTATATCCCACTAAATGTTAAGAGTGTCCCATCCTTAATTTTTTTTACGCCAAAATAACGTTTGCCCGGTCAGCTAGTTATTTATATAAATAAACTGATTTTAATTATATACATGCTATAGGAATCTACTTAATTTTATTTTCAAATAACTGATTTTTTTAAAAAGTTTTTAATCTATTCAGTAGTTCTAAATACTGTGGCTAAGAACAAGAAGTCAAATGAGCAGACTACATAATCACTTTAGATAAAATTTATATAGCCTATGTCACCTGAGATTTTATTACGAATCTATTGACATCTTATTCATTAAAATCGGTTCAGTACTTTAGGCGCTACGTTGAAGTATCCATACATTTGACTGCCTTGTTGGTCTTGCGGTTGGCGTATGCGACTGCTGATAGTGAGGTCTCGGGTTCGATTCCCGGGTCGGATCAAATGTTTGTATGATCTACAAATATTTGTTTCGAAGTGTGGGTGTTTTCTATGTATAATATGTACGTATTAAAAAAAAAAAGTATATATGTATTTGTATCAGTTGCCTAGTACCCATAACACAAGCTCTGCTTAGTTTGGGACTAGATGGCGTTGTGTGATAGATGTCCGAAATATTTATTTATTTTGACTGGGTGGCCTAGTGGTCTAAGCGGTTACCACGTCACTCTCTGCTGCGCAAAGTGTTGTTGATTCAAGTCCCACATGGGGCAACACTTCGTATGATCCACAAACTGTTGTTCTGAGTCTGGGTGTTCCTTCTGACCGTTTCTCGTATATTTGTAAAGTCCCCTACGACACAGGCTATATATTCCTAACTAGCTGAACCCCGCGGTATTAAAAGCGGTTATTGTCGTACCGCGGGTAACGCCGTGGGACGAAGCTAGTCTTAAAACACATAAGTTACTCCTTAGATCATCAGCTATCTGACAGTGAAATTCCCGTCAAAATCGGTCCAGCCGTTCCAGAGATTAACCGGAACAGACAGACGGACAGACAAAAATTGAAAAAAAAATGATATTTTGGTACATGTATCGTGTATACATACATATACATTTTTTTAAAAGTGGTTATTTTAATATTACAAATAGACACTCCAATTTCATTTATTTGTATAGATGCGGGAGATGTCTTATTAAAAAAAAAGCTGAAACTATTATCTTTTATTTTGTCTTTGGCGTAGTAGAGTAAAAATACACACTTATCAGCTTTATAATATTAGTAAAAATAAGACGCACGGATGCCCACGCAACTGATCGAATCTCCATCCACAAGCTCGAATCTCGTGGGCATAAAATTCGTTTTTTAGGAAGTGATTTTTCTTTTCATCTTGCCGAACGTTCGAGCCTCGTTTCTACACGAACAGGGCTTTAGCCGAACGAAACAATCAACACAAAGAGTGCCACTGCGATTAAATCTCAGGTGCGAACTTAAGATATAATAAGCGGGGCGATTTATAGCGAACTTTGAACAATAGCCGCTCTTTTGCGCTTGTCAACGTATAATCTTACCGAGTCGTCCGCCATTTTGGAAAATGGACGCTCAATATGGCACTTAGATCGTTGACGTAGCAAGCGGTGTACACAATGTTGAAATGGATACTTTCTAGGAATTAAATTAAATGAAATTATAAAAATATTAAATAGAAATATTTCTTCACACATCAAGAACAATTTGTAATATCTATCAAGTTATTCCCATTTATAGTATTCAACTTTATGTTTATGTTTTTTTTCACCCCACTTTATTATTTTGCCCAACTTAACCTTTAAAAAGCTTTTTCCTAAAAAGAAAAAATTAATTCAGATTGAAATATAGATTTAAATAAAATAAATATATTTCATGTATTTATTTTATAATTTTAACTAGCTGTCGTCTGCTGTTTAACTGTATGTCGATTATCGCGGCAAATAGTAGCCTATGTGTTATTCTGATGTATAAGCTATTTTACTGTAAGTAAAAATTCATCTAAATCCGTGCAGTAGTTTTTGCGTGAAGAAGTAACAAACATACACACTCACAAACTTTCGCCTTTATATATTAGTGTGATGTGATGTGATGTGATTAAGAATAATAATAATTTTATATTGATATTTTTTTATATTTATAGATAAAAAGATGGAAATGTTTCTATCTTTCTAGCTGTCTATCTTTGTAGAAATATTTCTATCTTTTTAACAACATAATATAAAGAAAATATTAATCGAAATCACCTTTTAGCTTGCCACCATTATAAATTTCATGATAAAAAGATTGCGCATGAGTTCACTCAATACGCTTAATTTACTCCACATTAAAAGCCTTACTCTCGTAAAATACTCGTCTCACTGCTATCGTAATTGCGTGCTTTTTCCGTTCCTCTAACTGGCTTCACTGAAATTCTAAGTGGCACAAAGGCTTTGATCTTGATACTATTACTTACTGGTAATAAATCTAGATCTTTATAAAATACGATGCAATATAAATTATATGTAAAATTGTAAAAGAGATCAAGAAACTAAGCTTGCAGTTTAAAAGCATGGTTAGAAAATGGTGGTTACCTAGTACCACCATTTTCTAACGTAAAGGGCTATGTTAACAATAGTTACAAAGTATTCAATCGAAAATAAACGAACGAGAGACCAATCTAAGCTTTTAGATTTAACATTAGATTTATTCGAACTTACAATCATAAACCAAAATCGTCTCACAAAGATTTTGTTGCCTTGTGATTAGCATTTAGTTATGAATCAATTCGGGTGTCCATTACATGCTCGGGTGTTGGGCAAACCCAACAGTCCGATTGAATAATCAATCAGCTAAATGCAAATAAGTCTGGCAACAGGCGTTCGGAAACCAAACCCGTTTTTGGGCATATTGGGAGTTGTTATATACACGCAAGATATTGTTTTCCGAACATAGTTTATCTTACTGTTAAGTTTCAATTAAACTTTCGGGTGTGTTCTTGAATGTTTAACTTTGGTGGTAGTTTTGCATTTCGTATACATTTTTCTAAAGTATTTTTCTCTGAAATAGTATTCATAGTATAGTATTTATAACAAGGTTAACTGACAAAGATGCTGACATAGTCAGTGTGAGATTACTGTGGTTCGCCGGAGGCCTGTGATGCTCTATCTATTTAGTGTTTTCTATTTTTTACCCGACTGCGAAAGAAGGAAGGTTATGTTTTTCGAATGTATGTATGTATATTTCTTTAGCACCCCCTAGAACCTAAACGCCTTGTCGTATTTTTATGTGAGTGGCGTGAATAGATACGTCTTAGTCGTGAGAGGTACATCAAAATAAAAAAACAAGAAAAAAATATTTAAAAATCCCTGAATTTCATAAAGATGGCAGATATTCACGCAGTATAATAATTTTACTTGTATACATCTCATTATGAAATTTCATTTAAGGTTATATGCCATATGCTTAGGTGGTATTTGTCGATTTTCAATAATGTTGCCATTTCTAACTAATATCTAGGTATTTGTCTCAATGGCATTTATGTAGTTAATCAAGCATATATTATTGTAGGCATTCAGTTCTCTTTAGTTACAGGGCAAAATTTGGAGATTTTTGTTCATGTAAGATTAGATTTAAAATAAGTTAATATCTAATATTTTTATCTAAGATTTCTAAGGAATTTCCAGCTACTGACTAGTCACTATTTTAAAATAATATTTGATATCAAAACCTAGTCCCAACATTTGTCCCAACTGGATATGTTATTCTCTTTTTAAGTCCAAGTTATATTTTATTGAATTTTCTTTATTCAGAATACACTTGAAACAGCATTTTACTTTCGGAAGTTGCAGAATAAAATTAAAACAAACATCAAAAGTTTCAGAACATCTGCACAATACGAAACTGAATTACCATTTTTACTTTCTTTGGAAAAACATCCGACATTTTGGAGTTTTTTACTTTGTTTAGTGTGACAGAGATACTTTACCATGTTGTACTATATATGAAAGAAAGAAAAAACATTCATTTTGACTTTCTTTCTTTCTTTCTATATCTAATAATGATGTTTATGTTTACCAACGTAAATTCTGCAACGTTCTTTCCTTCTAAACTTCCTATAAAAGTCCATTATATTAATCACCTATATACATATTTAATGTTACTTACTACAACTAATCGGGCAAAAAACCACACTTTCTTTTGCCCCATGAGTTTTAGGCCTGATTGTGGCCTTTCTGATCAAGTGGATCTTGCATACAGGTTAAAAATATTTGCATATAAAAACAAAAAAAAAACAATATTCGATTTTTTTCCAAGTAAATGAATCGTCGCCTATCGAAATATCTTCACATCACCAGCCTACGAAATTGTATTTTATGAATCTATTTCACACTATGTACTCTGTTGTTAATTAAAATCCGTGCAATCAAAACAGTTCCATCGTTTCCTCCAGGTACAATTGCCGTCATATTAAGGCAATCTCCGACGATGGCACAGCCCACTCTGCACCGCCGTTGGCTATCAGCATAATTGATAGTGAGGGAGAGCCGCTCTGGGGCTGTAGCTGAATTGTCTTAGAGAGCGAACTGATGACGTCACTTACCTTACTATATCAGGTAACATTTTGAAATTAGAAATAAGAACTTATTCCAATTTAGAACTGAATAAAAATTTGTTGAGTTTTGGATATTCCATAGAGACTTTGAAACTTAATTCAGTTTTAACTTTTACTGGTTTTTTTAATTACAAGAAATGCTATTGATATAACATTGAAGATAGGTTTATGAAACTAAGCGCACTATTTTTTAGATAAAGCTCTGTTTTCAGAATGGGATTCTCTTTTCATTACTAACCTAATCCTAGTTTATTATCCTAGGATGGTTGTATTTTGTGACTCCTTGAGAGCGACAGTTTAATATTTATAAGTTGTTTTATGTTGTTTTCCACAAAGCACGTTGTTACATAAACTTGTTTCTAACAGAACTGTTTTCATAAAACAACTGACAGCTTTCCTTTTAGAACACTGAAATAAGTTTGTATTTCACTTCCACTACCAAGATATAATTGGAAATAGAGCTTTGGTTTTTTGGAACAACTTTTCCTTTTTAGTTCCTTTTCTTGAAGAGACTAATTTTCAGTTATAAGATATTAAAGTAAGGGGTTTTTTGTTTAAATTTATCCAACTGTCTATAAGAGTGCTATAGATGATTTTTTCGACCATAACTTACACTCCTCAACCCATTAGTAAAATCATTTTTTTTTCTACTATTCCTCGTTGCGTACCTGTCCCACTCTTCGTTTTAAAACGCTCTCAATTTTGTAAAATCCTAAGCTAATTCCTGAACTGCCTGGTTAATTGCAATACCAAAGGTAAGTGGAAAAGAAATGGGACTAAAATTATAATTTGAAGCAAATTTGGAGTAAGATCAATATTCATCTGCCTACCCCTCGGGGATATAAAGGGCTGAATGAATCTTGCAATGTGAACATAATAACACTATTGCATAACACCGTACTATCAAATATTCTCTTCGACCGACGTGGCACCGCCCAGTCATTGAGTGGCAATATTGTGGAAGGCTTTTTTCAATCACCCTGCTACGTCCTCGGGCGATTCATGAAAAATTTATATCCAGGCCACGAGGCTGCCTCGGAGTCTCCCAAGGCGCGTTACTCGCCGAATAACATCAGTTTACGAGTATAGGCGTCAAGGGCTTAGCCCGGAGCTCTAAGTGCTACCAAATTTAATGCGGCATCTTTACGGCATGGAAGTTAAGCGGTTAGTTTTATCTTTGCTAATGTTGATGGGATGTATTGGAGTTTGAATTACAAGCATGCATAAAATAGCACTTGCCTTAAATAATGATTTTTAAGACAACAACGCAACAAATTTTCAAGAAGTTTTATTGAAACTTGAAAAACATTTGTTTTTAATGTTATTTTTGTTTATTTTCCCGTGTGACGTTGGTTTTAGGTTAAAATTAACCAAATAAATTATTAAGAAAAAGCAGAAACAAAATTTGAGAGGAATTAAGCCAAAGCTTGAATTGTAAAAGTTAAAATTTCAAAATTTTCCAAAAGCTTGAAACTCCCGAAGGCAGTGGTGAAATGTTTTAATTCCTACAACTCGACACCGAAGGGCAAAGATTGAATTATTGAAGGCGGGAAAGCGTTAATTGTTATTAATGTACTTGAATATTAAGATATTAAGAGAAAAGACAGGTAAATGTTAACTAAAATAGGTAACGCTCGATTGCGCGACGAAATTTACTAAAGATCTTTTCTTCCATTAAAAGGTATAAATTGCTAAGTGTTCTGTCGAGATGAAATAACTACTTTGAAATTGTTTTAAGTGTTCTATTTTTGGCAAAATAAAATATTAAGAGCTTGCTTTAAAAAAATATATGATAAATAGTATAGATACTAAAAGCTGTCTGAGTTCAATAAAAGAGAAAACAGTTCATTCGAAATTTAAAAGTTGGCGTTTTTAATTCCACCAGCCAGTACAAAATAAGTGTTATCTACTTGAATGAAAAAAAAAAAACCATACATAGGCACGGATCCAAACTTTAATCATACATCAAGAAAAGAAAGAGAAAAAGTAAAAGACTCACGTACAATTTTGGAAAATAATGAACTAACGGACCGGTCTCTTCGCGGGTCGTTAGCGAAAATCGAAAAGTTTCGGCAACTGCTCTGTGCGTTACCGAATGATCAATGGCGCCAGTGTGCTTATTGAGTTTTTGTTTTGTTCATTTTTGTGGAAATGTATTTTTGATAGACGCTTTAGAGATTAAGTGGCTGGAGAGCTGCATGAATTCGGAATAATCGAGTTTATGATTTGTCGGTTGCTGTTTTTGAGGTATCAGCCGATTGGAAATAATTAATTATTATCCCAAAAACAATTCTAGGAGTGTTGAAGATTTTTTAAACATAATATTACATGATTTGGTGCTTTAAAGTTTTGTAGAGAAAAATTAAACCACAGAGTTCTACGTGGGTTGAAAAACGAGTTGGAAAATCAAGTTTATGCATAAAGAGTTACGTAAAATAATGATCAAATTAGACATAGTATCCTACCGCATACAATAAATATAGATTACCTAAGATGAACAAATGTGGCGTCAACCGATACTTATGATAAGGTTCAAATGCTTAGAGACTCGTAACTCCTGTATAATGTTAAATAAATGATATGTTTTGATACATAAACTTTATCAGAGAACTTGGGAGCAGATTACGTGTTCATATTTTACGACTTTGAGCTGTAAACCAAACAGTATATCTGAGTAAATACTATAAAGGAGGCTAGACAGGGTCTACGCGCCTGTCATTAAGGTCTGGTGTACACGGGAATAATAGTCTTTACTACAATTGGATTCAGAATCTTAAGACCATCGCTGACGTGTTATAATTCAGTAAAACGACACTGCAATGCTTTTAGACACAATTTTTGGACGGTCTTCTATGAATAAAGTTAGTTCTTGCGTTTTGATTTATCCATTGTTTTTCAGATGGCGAGTGAATTATTTAATCTTCAAAGAAGTTCGAACTTAGTATGTGTTAATCTTAACGCGGCGAATGTACCGTATCAAATATAGTATCTATATAGTATCTACTCTCATTAATCTGTATTTGTCATTAGTGTCATTTAGAACTTACGAGGTACATTTTAGGTGTCAATTTTTATATTTATGATGTATTGGGCATCTTTTGTGATAAAGTGGCACGTAAAGAATGTAAATATAGGTGATGCAAAATAAAATGGTTGTTCAAAGTTACTTCGTCGGTTTCGTACCCACCTGTCACAGAGATCAAGCTATACTTTTTTATTTTACGGATGGCCCTACCAAAATGACTATACTCTGCCTGATGGAAAGCATAAGCGGAATCCAAGAGGTTACCATACTTATTGCGAATGCAGACAATGCAACAATGCAGCATGGTGATTTAACGTTGATCTTTTGTGCCAGGTTAGTCCCGTCCCGGTCGCGCCGGCCCGTTCGCGCTGAAATCAACGTGGCTCTACTACCTGTAATAAACACCTTTAGGATTGTAAAGAACCGAACTATAGATTTATAAATGGCCATACTGCGATAAATTTGTAACCGCTTATCTCTTTATCTTTATAATTTTGTATTTTATATGTTACTGGTTATAAGGATTTCAAGAGCTTTACCAGGTGGAGTAACAGTTAGGTATAAATGTTGTAATCTTTATGTAAAAACAAGTAACACATTCTCCTCACCGCTGATGTACATCGGCCCTAAAGGAAAGTTAATCCGTTCGCAACAATGGGTTGTTTATGGAGGACTCGAAAACATTTGCACAGCGGATGATGTTAATGTTGGTTAACAAATATTGGTGTACACCGCTTGAGAATCGTTCATATCTAGTATGGTTTTAACTAGCTTGTAAGTGGAACACTTTTCTTTAAATCGATGTTGCTCTGTATCAATAAGTTTGATTTTGTTTAACATTTGAATTTAGAATGGACATACCAACCATGTCATTCTAAATTCAAATCGCTTTCTTTTTAAATTACACACATTTCTATATGTAACTGAGTTACTTTTTTTATATACCTAGTTAAGAATTTTCTACTATTTTGATTTTGATATTTCCCAAATTAGACAAATTCAATGAATTATATTATCATTGGTTAAGCTACCAATTTGTATCTAACTTTCCTGGTGTCAGTTCTTATAAGACATTAGTAGTTTTTAACATATTCCTCTTAAAAATTTACCAACCTTTAATATCAAATCTCAAAATGAATCTAAACAAAGTAAACAGCTGATGGGCTTTTGTTTGCACGTTCATTTCAATTACGTAATTATGGATATCGTGTTCGTGACAACTATCAAATTGGTTTTTATTTGATATGCTAAAGGGAAGGATTTATTGGAGTTTAATTATACGTCCATCTATTGAAACTATATGCTACAATTTGCTATTACGATTACGTAATAAACATGGCTAGATATGTATGTATATAGTATAACACATACGTATATGTGATAGACTAGAGATCAGATTAAACTATATAACTATATTACATATTCGGAATTCGTATAATTATTTACATATTCGGAACACATGTTATGAAGTAAAGACCGCGTTTTGGCAAACATAGTTTGGGACGTCCTCGAGCCAGATGTTGAGACGACTTTCGTAAGAGGGCTGGCAGCGATTAGCCGCAAAAATCAGAAGACTGGGCTTGGTGGAGTGCTTTGCGAGAGGTGGAAGAGGCCCATGTCCAGGAGTGGACTGCAAGAGGCTGATGGTATTCGGAAATTAACATTGAATTGCTTGCATTACCTACAACTCTTATGCTTGAACTTAAGTTTGATGATGATTGCTTGTCTCGCTAAAAAATTGTTTATCGTAGTCCAGGGAAGGTTTAAAGGGTGAAAAAAAAAACTTGAAAATCCAAATGTCACATGTACGAAGTAGTGGGAACAGCTATTTCTAGATAAATATTTACACTAGTATACCGTAAAATACATAGTATTAATCTTAACACGGCTCAGTGCGAATACATATGCAATGTTGAGTATGCACAAGAGTGAATGGAAGCGGCAGGTTTACCGCACGCCAACTTGAGTGTGACAAAATACTCTTATAGTACGGGAATCATTAGTTTAGAATAAAGGGAATTATTTTACGAGTTTAAAATTAATGTATATTTATATGTGACTAGCTGACCCACGCAACGTCGTTTGCGCCTTATATTGCCCGCAGCGTGAAAATTTCCCCCGTTTTTGAAACATTCTTCATTGTTGCTCCGCTCCTATTAGTAGTAGCGTGATGATATATACCCTATAGCCTTCCTCGATAAATGGACTATCCAACACCGAAAGAATTTTTCAAATCGGACCAGCGGTTCCTGAGATTAGCGTGTTCAAACAAACAAACTCTTCAGCTTTATATATTAGTATAGATACTGTTTTCAGCTACGACTATGCCCGGTGTATATCAGTTATCGAGATAAAGAGTATCCTTTCTCAAGAATCAAGGTATATCCAAGCCAAATTTCATTGAAATCGGTGCAGTGATTAAGCCATAAAAGCATAACAGACTGTAAGACAAAGTTACTTTCATAAATATAAATAAATGCAAAACGATCGATGTCTACAAAGCAAGCAAAGGAAGACAATCTTTACAATTCGGGTGTCAAATAATTGAAATCTAGTATTTATTTAGTATGATATACCTGCGCGTTTTATGGCAAGCCTTAGATAAGATCTATGCTTAGGTAGAAACAATCTTCAAGAATTTGGTGTCAAATATCTAACTAAAATCTTGTAGTTAGCCTATACCAACATTTCGGTCCTATGTAAGAATGTTGAGTAAATGATATAACTATTTATTTGTAATGTCTTACATGCGAGTGATTAAAGCAACCTCGTTTCAACAGCTACACAAAATTTATTTTGATAAATTCCTAACCTTGGCAACTTTAGAATATGCAAGCGGAAAAATGTTATAAACTATTCCGACTTATTATACTTTTTCGATTCTTCGCTTCAGCATTAAATCGAATTAGAGTAGGTACACTAGATAGGTTTATTGACATAATAAAACGTTCACGGGAGGAATGAGTGTTTCCGTTTCGATGGAGTGACTCGATATTGTCATTGAAATTATCAAGTTTCATAATCGATTATTATTTATTATTTTTTGACAGAGATTGATCATATGTAATAACATTATTGTCTTCTTAAATTTAAGTTACACGTATTAAAAAATAATGATAAACTATTGTATATTACCATGTCTTTAGAACTTTTCTTTCTTTCTTTTCGTTCTTTCTACTATCGCTAACCCTTCTAACCACGTGACTTAGCGTTAAGAGACGTCATTCCCATATATTTGTTAGTTTTCTATTCACGTTTACATTTGTAGCATGCTACTTAACTAGGGGGACTGTAACCATATATTTCTTATTTGTAATTTGATCGTCTTTCAATTTCCTATTACATCCGTCGATAGTTTGTGGCTAAATTTGTTAAACTGGTATATTCTGCTATCCAAACCGCAGGCCATTGCAATACTTTGCTACCCTCTCCAGATCGTTTGATGATGACTGTGATATAAATACGTTTCTGTATAAATTACGAACGCTGCCAAGTTTACCCTACATTATGACATATTCACGTTCTAATTCTTGTTTGTGACATTAGCAATTTTAAAAATCGACACAATCGCGTTGAACTAATAAATAACAAACCATTTGACGAGTACATTGCTTTCATGAATAATAAAATATATGTAAACAGAAACAGTGTATGAAAAGTGAAATTAAATAAGCTTCCCAACCAACCAAACGCTATTTAAAAACCGCTGTAATCATTTCCAACTCGCGCAAATATTATGTGCTACGACCAACGAAAATTGACACCCGTCACAACTAGCTACAACATTTATCGAATATCTATTTATATTGGTCACAATGCAATATATTTGTATTGCTATAAACAAATCATTTTGAAGCTGAAATTCATTGTGGCGTCGAGTGGTTTACTAACATAACGTTCTCGAAATGACATTGTTAATAACAGAGTGACATACACGCTATTGTAGACTTAAATCCCTGTAACGTCAGACGAAATTGGCTTGCATGTATTTGTTGATACGATTGTTGGTTATAATTATGTTTACATTGTTCAATTTTGTTGTTTTTGCTAAAAGTGTGATTCTCACATCAAAAATATTAGTTCCGATACAAATCATCATTAATTTATTAATGGAAAAATAATTCTCCCTCAGATTCCGAGAAATAAACCATCTTTCTCACATTAAAAATCCTTAAAAAATAAAAGACATCTGGAATACAAACTAAACTGCTATTTTAATAAAACCTTTGTACCTAGTATTTAAACAATTTCTTAGAGAAAATTGATGCGACTTGAGAGGTTTATTTCCTGGTGCTTCGCCTCTTTGATATAAAACATTCTAAAGAAATTAATTGATCTAAAGCGAGTAACATAAGTAAATGTCCAATCAGTAGGTCAAATAAACTCCTAGTTTAAATCAAAACCTTTTGCCATAAACACTGAACTGTATTTACCATTCGAACCGTAAATAAAAAGTCGGGACTTCGAAGCAATATCGGGCTCTGTCAAAGTTCAAGAGCGGAACTCGGGGAAAAAAAGGATTCAATCGAGCCAGCCCGATAGTGGCCATTAAAATATCGTTGAATTTCAAAAGGTGGAGACGTTCGGAATCTCGATAGTTGAAGGCATGTTGGCGCGCGATACCAAGACGTTGCTGCCCTGAAATGGACTTTTGATGTAAGTTCCCAACGCATCGTCGCCGTTTGGCGCCCATTTCTTTGTTTAAGATGCCATTTTAATATAATGGTCAATTGAACAGTTTTATTATCCAATTGGGTATATTTTAATGGATGAATTATCGAGTGTGATTATTAAATGAGAAAGTATGATAGCTCTCGTTATTTTGTTATTATCACACGTTTTTCCTATGATAAAAAAAGTTTTTTTATAATATCAAGGAAAGTAAACAATTTAATTATGAAACTTTTCCACATTAATTTGATAAAAAGATTAAATTTGTATACGTATTTCCTTTTTCTTTTGAGTTTTTTTCTTCTGGCATAGTCAATAAAAATTTCATAAAATAAAAATGCTATAAGTACCTTTGTAAACGTAATGTACTTTTTTCTCCAAGTAATCAGTACAGCGAAAAGATGCAAGATTTACTTACCTGAAACAAAAACAAATTTATAAATTATGATATATCTCTACCACGAACGCCCCCTCACTTTTCATCGGTTAGAATCTATATTTTTCACCCGACTGGGTGTATCCCCTCGTCGCTGTGCCAAGGTCTGCCCTAACGAACGTGCCAAGTCGCCCGAATAATGCCCCTATTCTGATATTCTAACTTTGGACCTCCTAATACTTTCCGATAAATCGAAATTCAATGGAAACGAAAAAACTTTTGCATTGCAATCATTAACGTGAAAAATTCGCTTCGAAACCCATTTGAAAATGAAAGGTTGGTTAAAAAATATGACCTAAATTCGAAAGTTTATGGTAGTCGATTTGAGTATAGAACCTGGAATATATGCGGCCTTTGCCTAGTTTGTGAGTAAAAGACCTGCGTTTCAGTGACAAAAGATGAATTTAAAAAGTTCTAAATATAAATTCGGTCCTAACTACATAAAACCTTTGTGAACGACGTGCAAACTACTTGCTTGACGATATCTGTTTTATAAAGTGTGTCTTAATTTTTTTTTATTAAACAGTATTGCAACAGACAACTGGAAGGAAATTGACAAAGATAAAAAAACATGGAAAAGTCTGGAGGAGGCCTTCACCCTCACATAAGAGGGGTTCTTGCATGCCTGCATGATAAATTATATAAATCTTTATGATTATTTGAATTTTTAAATCTTATCTTATATAATTTATAATTTATGAAAATGAAATTGTATTGTATTAATATGTAATGTCATTATTATGCGAGAAATAAAAGGCTTTTTATTTTATTTTATTTATTATTATTATTGCAACAGAAATTTGAGTCTTTTAATCTAAATAATAGTCTGTGGATATTTAAAACACTTTAACTCTTTGGTATAATAGACATACACAAAATAAAAATAAATAAAAAATATAAACCGTTGTCCAATTAATTGAAAAACGAAATAATGATAGCTTAAAGAAGGTATCAGAACTGAACCAATCTAATGAAAAATAAATAAATAGTCGCATAAGCTAATAATAATTAAGTTATACTGTATTATCTATAAAGTAATTAATATAAATACAATCATATGATGTATAGTAGGTATAATTTAATTACTATCGACATGCTCCTAAATGCAATCATGTCGAACGTTCCTGTCATCGTAAAACACTTTTATTGCTCCTGTTGTAAAAGCAATTGTCCTTATATTCACTACTTCTAATTTCGCAGACTATAATTCAATATAATTGTAGATTCTAATTACAGTTACGATGATATTTGTACTTTCGTATTGGATAGTAAATAAAATTAAGGTAAAGAAATTATTCACGCCCTTTTGTCATCATTTCAATATAATATGTTAATTATCACAAGTATATAAGACGTTTGGTTTCTGATTTTGACCTCAGGGCCTCATATAATTTCTATGTAGACACTAATTTTTCTTTTACTGTTCAAAAGGCACTAGTGATATCACGAATGTTCCGATTATTAAGGTTTGCAAAAAGAAAGAATCATTTTCCTGTCATTATGTCATGTAACAACTTTTGTTGTACGATAAAAATATTCTTAATAAACTAAACCTAAAAGTATTAGTAAGCAAACAGGTTTAAACAAAATTAAATAAGTTCAATAACAATTTTGGCGCCAAACTAACCACAGATTAATAACCACGTTTTACTAATCTAACAAAGAGTTTGCCACACGAAGTTGTCCATAGATAAATGGAGTGGTAGGTACCCCAGTTATCTATTCAACGCACATCGTTTGGCGGTACTTCGGTAATATTAAACCTCTCTACGGTGCTTTCGCCATGGCATTTTTACGGGGAGTGCTTGCAGAGTTTAGGGAATTTTAGATTTTGTTTTGGGCAACTTTGTCTATTTGAAAAAGTAGAGTGGGATTGGGCGGGATGTTTGTAGGATATAGACTCAATCTTACATAGTTATATGATTGTGTATGTTAAGATTTAAGCGAATGAATTTTGTTGTTAATTTTTAATTACTAAATTTTATTGGTTAAATTTACTAAAGCCTTGTAGTCAGACGAAACGTGTGCATCGTTTTCGTTTGCTTAAATACGTTATCATTTTCGATGTTGATAGTAAGTTATTATCAGATATAAAAGATCAAAACACCCTATTTTCTTTCCATACATATATGCTCAGGACCTGTATATGTAAAACGTTTATTTGATTCCAAAAAACACAAGATAATAGGTACTTTTTTTCCGTATCATAGTTTAATTTGAGGTTTTGATCGAGTAAGGATATGCCAACCCCATCGTACTTTAATATACATATATTATAGTAAATACAAATAATTAAAGTTACAGTTAAATTGTATCATTGCCGATCTATTGTAATCAGGTGACATAATTTTTTAGCGGCTTCTCAACATGGACAACTCATTATGCTTTGTATTAGACTCACATCGAATGAATTTTCCTTCAGTTCTTTAAGTAAAACTTCGAGTTCAATTTTATTCCTCACACGAGTGACCAGATCTCATTTTAAAAGCTAGCTTTATGTGTCTGCTTAATCGAGCGCTATTAAACCATGCTACCTGCAGAGGCATTGCCTGAATGATCTTGTACCAGATTTTTCTTTCTGACCTTTTTCTTTAACCTATCATTTAAATAAGTGACTCACTCATAGAAACAGTGTTTTAAGATAATGCTTAAAAGCAGGAACATCGTTTATTTAACTATGTTAGTGTAGGTACTAGTAGATTCCTAAACTAGCCCAAAAGCAAACAGTGTTCAATCGTGCTAAGGACGTCAAAATAGGTTTTTTACTAATTTACTGTTTCTAAACAAGTAATATAATATATATATATATATCACAGTATTCAAGTCAAAAAAAAAGCATATAAAATTGAATATATTATACAACAAATCGTGCTGCTGATCATCAGACGTCCATCCGTGACGGCGGCTCATAAATAACTGACATTAATTCAAAGGGAGAATTCTCTTTTTGAATGTAGGAAGAGAAAATACGTTATCCTCAAGAATCAACCGCTATGACAAGACGTTTGTAGTTATTTCGTTACGTCATTTCCCAAGATTCTTGTGAGAAAAGAAGCAAAAAATGTGGGTCGGGCTCCAGTCAAATTTTATGGCATTATGGAATTGAATCGACGTTACGTTTCATCAACGTTACTTCTATGATTGAGTTTATTTTATTTGCGATGCTTTGCCGCGCTTTTATACATTTTGTATTTAAGCTGACTCAAAAATGACATTTATTCGTTGCCTGTGATATTATGTATCATAACTGTTTTAGGCCCGATTTGCAAAGTGGGTATTATTGCAAATGTTCTAAATGTGTAAACTGAAAAAAGTGTTGTCTTTTATGTTTATTATCTAAACAAAATTTCTATAATACTCAAGCACAAATGTGGGTTTTCATATGCCTCTTAGGCAATCCTTCTTTTGAGTAACTTCCCCCACTGTATTTTAATTTTAGTTTATTAGAAACAGTGTATTTAATTATAGCAGTGTCAAGGCAGTTCGATGATTAAATTCAAAGGTGTAATCCTATTAAAAGTCACTTAAAATGATCACACATCAAACGGCCCGCAATTTTAATCCCTACACAGATCTGTAGCTACGAACTTAAATTTAATTGAATAAATTCACGTATAACGTGGCGCAGTAGGGTGGGTACCCTTGCTCGGACCATGCAATAACACGTTCGAGGGTAGTGTAATGTGAAAGCGTTTTGTGGTAATAATCGGATAATAAATATAGCCGTGCCGACGATGGGTAGTTCCACCCTACTCGGTAAAGTTTGTTTTCCTCTGCGAGTTTACATTTTGGTTCCAACGTTTTTAATTGTGAGGTCAGTGGAACTGGAGTGCCGTAAATAGGTCAACGAGCGGTGTTTATTTCGTTTTATTGTTTAAAAGTTCGTTACTTTCTCGAATAAAGTTTAAAGTTGGTCCGTTGTTTAATAATTAAAATTGAATAATAATTTTTTTTAGATGGTACATTAATGAAATGGACACCACGGTTTAAAAGTAGTTAAGCAGCATGGTTGAAATGAAAATGTTTGAATCAACTCCGGTCATCTACTTAACAATGGAGAAGATTGCGTACACAAATTGCTGTTCTAAGTCTGGGTCTTCTTTGTGTCCCTTTCATGTATGTTTGTAACGTCCTCCGCGACACAGGATATACTTTTAGTGCGGAAGTTGTTTTTTTAATTAATAAAAAAAGTATTAGATACCACTTTTAAGAATGAAATAAATAACAAGTACAATTTTAACAAAAATAAAACCGACTTCAAGGTTCGACTCGATTTCTCTTGGATGCCATTATCAGATATTAATGTCCTTATCATGGTACCTTGGTTGGGACATCTCCTTTCCATTAAAAAAATAATCATCAAAATCGGTTCATAAACGACGAAGTTATCCGCGAATACACATAAAAAAAAAAAACAAAAAAAAATATACGGTCAAATTGAGAAACCTCCTCTTTTTTTTGAAGCCGTAACCGACTTCAAAAATTTTGTCTAACTTATTCAAATAAGTTAGACAAATTTCATCATAACACAGGCGTATCAAAATGGGTAACACTTCTTAGGTAATGTTTGTTTACACGCAGACTATTTAAAATAGTTTGTAGTTCGCATCGCTTCTAGTGGGCACTGGGCCCATTTTACGCACTGACGAGAATGTCAAGCTCTGCTTATTAAATACGACGTTGTATTCCTATTAATAATTGTTTTTTCAATATCTAAATTATAAACGCACGCTCCTAGACAATTGTTACGGGTTTTTTGACATTTAGGTTGAATACTGTAACTTGTTGTGTGACTTTAGTTTCTGTTATTGAGCTCATGTTCTGATCGTCTGATAATGTTACCTAATGAAATAATTTGTTACATCTCATACCCGACTGCTAGCTAGACAGCTGACTATTATTGGTAAACTACATCAAGACAAAGAAGAAACAGTCGTGTTTATTACACAATAAATGCTCTGTTTAGGATCGATCCCAAACCCACTGACATAGCAGTAAGTATTGTTAAACACTATACAAACAGGCCAGTTCATTCTCTAACGTACATTTTTATAAATGCATACATATACCTAACAACATACAACATCATTCAAAAGCAAAAAGAGGTGTTTACAAATTGTTGCGGCGTTCAAATATTTGCCACTTTTATGATATTAAGGATATCAGAAGAAAAAAATAACATTTTAATTTCATATAAATACGAAGACCAAAATAAAAATGCTGTAACCATAAAAACGACAATTTGGGGATAAAGGTCGGACCTCTTTCGCGATACGTCGCCGGCATAAAAATAAATAAACCCGTTGTACCCGATAAGATAATGCTAGGCGACAATTAAGTTAAATGGCCGATGTCCCGGGCAGACATCGGAAACGCATTTCGTCCGGGTAATGTGCGAAACAAAGTCCCGGAGTCCTGGGAAAACGTGCTTCACTCACGATTGAATTAAAGGAGTTTTAGTTTTGTTTGGACAGTAAAATGGTACAGGCATGGACCTGGTATGGACACGCTCTTAAGTAAGGAAACAAACAGAAATAAGTTCAATGATGCAGAAGCACCTCCATAGACTGTCATAGTGTGGGTCACTATGCTGCATTGTCTGCATTCGCAATAAGTATGTGGGCCATTACTCTTGAATTCTGCTCATGCTTTCCATCAGGCAGAGTAGTCACTTTGGTAGGTCCATACGTAAGTAAAAAAATACTTTAAAGAAGTTCTATTATTAGGTGAACTCATAAGTTGGTTGAGTTAGCGAGAAATTCATACTTTAAACGCATCAAATACATACATAAGGCTTCCCTCTCCTCTTCATTGGAATTTACACTTTGCTCCTTTTCACTAGAACTCATTTTCGAAGTACGTCTTTTAATCTCACATAGCTTTTTTCAACATATTCTTTATAGTAGTAAATCTATCACCGTTCTGAAAGTGTAACAGAAAATATGTGAATATATTTTACACTATTTTACTGCATCACATATAAAATATTGGTACATGATTCCTGAGAAAATGCTAGCAGAAAACTCGGTCTTTGTGCGTCATTCGCAATAGAAATTGGTATCGACAAGTGTACGTACGACTTTTTTCTTTAGACATAACGGTATAAGAAAGTTCTGAAAATAAGTATTACTTAGATACTGATCTAATTCAATACTACAATAAATTAGCTCTAATAAAGCATTTAAACAAGCGAATAAAGAGATAAATCTTTCAATATATGTACTTAATATATGAAATTCTCGTGTCACAATTTTAGTTGCCAAAATCCTCCGAAACGGCTTGACCGATTCTCATGAAATTTTGTGAGCATATTGAGTAGGTCTGAGAATCGAACAACATCTATTTTTCATCCCCCTAAATGGTAAGGGTCACCCATCCTTAAATTTTTTTATGGCAAAACGACGTTTGCCGGGGCAGCTAGTATATATATATATATATGTATATTCTTTACTGTTTTTTATGACATCACAAATATCTAGCAATATTCTAGTAATCCTATCGTTTAGACTTTTCCACCCAATATTTTCTTAAACATATTTCATTTTTCAACAAGTGTACATTTATTCTCTTTCCATACAGACAGTCCGTATAACATAACTAACATCTGTAAGGGACATGTGCAATTCACCCGGGAATTTGACTCCCCCAACCATCTGTCCGAACCACTGACCTTAAGGAAAAACTTACATACTATTGTTTAATAAAAACCCTCTCCCCTTCGATTGTTCATTCCAATTCCTTTAGCTTTAAACTAAGGACATTCCTTTACTATAAAGTTCAAATGTATGTAAGTACACGTGGCGGTTTGACTGCCACAGTGGTGCAGTGGTAGCGTATGCGACTGCTGTGCTTGACGTTTCGGGTTCGATTCCCAGGGCAGACCAAATGTTCGTATGATCTGCAAATATTTGTTTCGGAGTTTGGGTGTTTTCTATGTTTAATATGTATCTAATATATAAAATTCTCGTGTCACAGTTTTAGTTGCCAAACTCCTCCGAAACGGCTTGACCGATTCTCATGAAACTTTGTGAGCATATTGAGTAGGTCTGAGAATCGAACAACATCTATTTTTCATCTCCCTAAATGGTAAGAGTCACCCATCCTTAAAAAAAATTTATGGCAAAACGACGTTTGCCGGAGCAGCTAGTGTATTTATAAAAAAAAAGTATATATGTATTTATATCAGTTGTCCAGCACTCATATTACAAGCTCTGTTTAGCTTGGGACTTGATTGACGGTAGAGATGCTTATATCCACTGTTAGACATAAGCATCTCTGAAAGTAGGTTTTGGCCTATTAAATCATGCTCATAAGGAGGGTTGGTATAGGATTTTTGAGGCAGTGAGCTGTGGCGGCGTGGTGTTGGCGGTGTCCCTGGACATCGCCAACGCCTTTAATAGTCTGCCATTCAGATGCATCGGGGAAGCACTCCAATACCACGGAGTGCCAGAGTACCTGAGGCGGCTGGTGGCAGACTATTTGCAGGAGCGTACCGTCGTGTACGAGGATCGAGATGGCGCCTTGAGACGGCGACCCATGTCGTGCGGCGTTCCGCAGGGGTCTGTCCTAGGACCACTCCTGTGGAACGTGGGATACGACTGGGTCCTAAGAGGTCGTCTCCCCCCCGGGCTGGGCGTAATTTGTTACGCTGATGACACTCTTGTCACAGCCCGGGGGGCGAACTTCCAGGAGGCGGCGCGCCTGGCCACCATTGGTGTTTCTCTGGTGGTCGGGCGCATCGAGGCGCTGGGCTTACGGGTGGCCCTGGACAAGACGGAGGCCCTGCTATTCCATGGGCCCCGTCGTGGGCCGCCCCCCGGCGCCTCCATAGTGGTCAACTCGGTCCTCGTACCGGTTCGGGCCCAGATGAGGTATCTGGGCCTGATCCTCGACGGTAGGTGGCTCTTCGACGAGCACTTCCGACAGCTTGGTCCCAGGCTGGTCGACGCTGCCTCTGCCCTTGGGCGACTTTTGCCCAACTTGGGTGGAGCCAGCGTCGCAACGCGACTCCTCTACACGGGGGTGGTCCGGTCGATGGCGCTGTATGGGGCACCGGTGTGGGTGGCGGCTCTGACTGCCCTCAATAAGGCCCGCCTCTGGCGGCCTCAGAGGGTATTGGCGGTCAGAGCCATACGCGGATACCGCACGGTGTCCACCGAGGCGGCGTGCGCCTTGGCCGGAACACCTCCGTGGGATTTGGAGGCGGAAGTGCTCGCCGAAGTTTATCGACGGGTGGCTGAATTCCGGGCGGAGAGAGGCGTTCGCCCTCCGCCCGAAGAGGTACGCGAGTGGCGTGAAGCCGCCCGTCGAGCCACGATGGCTCGCTGGTCGTTCCGGCTGGAGACTCCACGCGCTGGCTTTGCCGCCGTGGAGGCTCTCCAGCCGGTCATCCACGAGTGGGCAGGGCGGCAGCACGGGACTCTTTCTTTCCGACTGACGCAGGTGCTTTCCGGGCATGGATGCTTCGGGAAGTACCTGCACTCGGTCGCCAGGAGGGAACTGAGTCCCGCCTGCCACCACTGCGACTGCAGTGAGGACTCGGCCCAGCATACGCTGGCGATCTGCCCCGCTTGGGCGTCGCAGCGCCGGGCCCTCACTGCAGTCATCGGAGGAGATCTGTCGCTACCGGCCGTCATTCGCTCCATGGCCGGTAGCGACAGCAGTTTTACCGCGGTCGCAACCTTCTGTGAAGATGTAATCTCGCAGAAGGAGGCGGCGGAGAAGGCCCGGGAGGATGATATCCACTCGGACCCGATCCGCCGCCGGCGAACCGGGCGGCGGAGGCGCGCCTATCAGCGCCTCATGCCGCCCTGAGTGTGGCCGCGGATGGTCGGGATGGGTTTTCCCTTCCATCCGCTCTAGTGGTCACCCGCGAGGGGGCGACGTTACGCGTGTGCCGTACGTCGCCTATTTAGAGAGTTTATCAGCAGACGGTGCCCGCTTCAGTGCGGGCAGGCGCTGGGAGGGGTCCGGATGTGTTAATAACAGCAGTTCCCGGATCCCTCCCGTCTCAGGCGCAGAGTGGCACACCGTGTGGTTTTAGTCGGTTCGATTCCGACACACCGCCCCGCCGCAAACCCCGGCGGGGTGACGGCCCGAGGGGGTTTCCACACGTAAAAAAAAAAAAAAAAAAGGATTTCAAGTTTTTTGCAGTGATGTTGTCCTGTGTAGTTTGCTCTCCCTTAGTAGTCTCCCATGGGATGAATGGGGGTGGTGATACTCTGTATTCTTTATCAGTCACCACACAGACATGATGAAAAGTTACCACAGATACACTTAACATTGGTTTTCTGTGGGGTCTTGTTTCACTCAGATTGAGACGTCCCATTTTTTCAATTTTACTAAACAAAATAATACAATTTAATATTATTTTATTTAGTTAGCATAATATATATAAAGGTAGATAAGTGTGATATTAATACAAAGCAATTCTTCTAAAGCATAAAGAAAATTTGAGACGTTATCTTTGGAAAACTTGTATGAGTCGACAATTATGACAGCAATGACAGCTCTATACACGTTCCATTTACAAAATTATTTAGGGTTACTCATATGAAATAATAACTGGCAACTTACACAGTTAACTATTGATTTGAAACTCATTAGTCATGAAGCAATAAACTTCGCTCCTTTCGCATTATGAAAATACATACAAGGGCATTTTTATACTAATAAATTAAGTATAGGTAATAGGTTTAAGAATAGGTACTCAGATACCTTCATTGTTATCTATATAATACTGTGCCTTTATAAAAGAAAATACTCAGATTTTTCCAATTATAGTATCATTTATAACATCAGGAATCTTAAGGTATTAATGCCGACATTTTCACCGACAACCCCTGTAGTATTGATATTTATTTCAGATTAACAAGCTTCATTTATAAAAGGCGTCGTCATTAATAATGTATACTAAAGGCCTGCAATAATTTTCTTTTATTCTTGTACCTTTGTTGCAAAAGTAAACTATTAACAACACAAACGCGTCGACACATCGTGTGAAAACCGGCATCATGGCGGATTGCGGATATACGTCACAATAGTTCTGCACGCGGTGACTTTGTCAGGCGTATTGATCCTATAGAATATTAGTTTAGGGTCTCTCGGGTCCCGTGGGGGCCTGTGTGAAATTGATGCTATTATTGTGCGAAACGGGTCGAATAGTGTGCCACGTGACCCACCTAGCAGATGTTTGGACAAATATTTTGTTACAATATTGACCGAAAAGCCAACAAATTGTGCACAAAAGTGTTTAATTTTCATTAAAATGTATGTTGTTAATATTATATTTAGCATCGTATTGATAATTATGCTGTGATGCGTGTTGTGTAAACAGTTGTAACAAAACAGATTGAGTCGCTCTATCTTTAAATAATAGATAATAATAACCATATCAATAACACGAAAAGTAATACCGCAACGCTCTAATTAAAATAGAAAAATAATATTTTGAATTTGTACAAGAAAAAATTCCATCAACCCTTGAGGTCAGAGTAAATAAACAAACTTCACAGCGAAAGATTTTCATCGCACAAAACAATCTAAGGATTACGTCAGAACTTGTAATCGGAGTTTAAAAAAAGAATGCCGTTAAATATTTTACCACGAGTTCTTGAGGCAAAGGAAACTAAAGTTAAATCTTTTGTTTAGAAGAGGCTTAGATGTTCTTATCAGGTGCAACCCGGGAGGCTTTTTATACTCGTCTAGTTTCAATTAAGCGTCGGTTAATTCCGGTGCTAAGTGCTCGGTTTAAGTCGCGACTTAATTTATTTCCTGCCGCAATTTATGTCCAGGATTAATGTAATGAAAGTCCCGCGGCAGGTCCCGTTGCTAATTGCTACCTCCGATTGTCTAAACAAAAATAAAGGGACGCCTCAAGCTATTTATCGTGACAGATATCTTTAGCTTTAAATGTTTCGTAAAGGCAAACTTATATTAAATTATTTATGCTATGTATTTACTCTAATATTTTGTATTAAACCGTGGGAGAGCCACGCTTCGGCATGAATGGGCCGGGCGGCGGTAATCGCTTACCATCAGGTGATACGTCTGCCCGTTTGCCCGCTATACCATACAAAAATACTATTATACGTTGTCTTGGTAGGCATACGTACTTATATATATTACATACTTTTATATTGCTTTGAATAAATTAAATCACAGTTTTATTTAGTACTAGCTGAACCCCGCGGTGTTTCCCGCGGTTATTATCATACCACCAGGAACGCCGCGGGGCGAAGCTAGTCTAAAAAAGTAGACTTAGTTACTCCCCATAGCATTAGCTACCTATCAGTGAAAGTCGCGTCAAAATCAGTCCAGCCGTTCCAGAGATTACCAGGAACAAACAGACAGACAGACTTTATAAAGTACATTTTTGGTATAAGTACCGTGTATCTATGTAAAAATCTGTAATTTTAATATTACAAACAGACACTCTAGTTTTATTTATTGTGTATAGATGTCTTATACCTTTAAACGAGCAATTCTTGTTTTTATATTATATTATCTGATTCTCGGAAGTGGCTCCAACGATTTTCACGAAATTTAAAATGCAGGGGGTTTCGGTGAGATAAATTCTAGTTAGGATTCAATTTTAGAAAATCTACCAAAAAGAATTAACAAAAAATCATTGTCCATTCTAGTTGTCAATAAAGAATTCTTTCAACATTTCATTCTTTAATCATAAATGTAACATTTCTTTTAAGACCACATACATCATATTCTTAAATAAAAAAAACAGTTAATATTTTTTCTAAATTTGAACACAGATTATTAAAAACATTTATATTTGAATCTTAAAGAGGCACCAAAGATTTCGTAAATTCTAATGATTTTATTTTTGAACCTATTTCTAATACAAAATACTAATACAATTGCAATTTAGAAACAATTGGTATTTCACTACAGGCAACATTCATATATTCGTCTAATCCATATAAAAAAGGTAAAGTGTTCGATTACATCCCAAGTAGGTACTCTGGCAATACAATCAACATTACATACGCGGCAGCTGCGGAACCCTAAATTACGGGTCGTTTACTCGTAAAGAAGGGTTCCTAACATGGAAAAGGATGGGAATACAATCCTAAAATTGACAGTTTAAGAGCAGTGTATGTAATATCTGTGCCTGATATAAAAAAAAAGAAAACTATTTTATAATATCAAAGAGTATTTTGGGGGAAATAACGATAAATTTATTATTAGTACAAATTTAAAAAAAAAAATGTACTTTTGTAATGTATGGAGGTGTATCTTGAAATTTTAAGTTGGTTAGATTTGATTTTGAGCAGTATTTTTAATCTGCGTCAGACTAAAGCGACTTTTTTTAATACTTTGAAAATTTTCTAATTATGCAAGATAATCTTACACAATTCTTGAGAGATTTTTTATATTTCAATGACAATACAAACATGCTTCATTACAATTCGAGAAAAATTTTGATGGAGAAAACAGAATTCATTAACATCGTATTAACCGAGTAACCTTGTAGCCTCTTTCTCTAGAAAAATGTTGTCTATGCTAGTTGCACGATTTGCATGAATACTGAAACCTCTCTCTTTTGTCAAAATAAGTAATTAATTATCGATTCACGATTTTTTTCGAAGTTCTGTGTCAGCTGTCACTAAGCCGCTACTGTGAACATGGATTGATTTTGTTGCATTCTATAATATGTACGAAAATTTACTAAAATTTATTCAATTCAAAAGTGACGAAGAGGAAATTTTAAATTTAAAACATTTTAAACGAACATAGTTTTAAACAATAAATAAATAGTAAAAAAATCATAAATGGTTTTTAAATCCAGAAAGAATACCTTTTTATAATCTGTTCTAATTTTGAATCACATAATATGAAGCTCATTCAGGTTCTTTTTTTTTCAGGTAAAGCAAACTCCTTAGATTAACTATATTAAAGTGATTAATATGTGGCGTTTACTTAACTTTTCTATTAAATAAATAGAAATCAATAGTTACTGAAACTTATTTATAAATAAAACAATGGTTACTAATAACTTTTAATACTAGTAACCCTATTATTTGTGACAGACTAAAGTCATAAAATAGACATTAAACTCTCAAACTTTATCAGACTCAGTTAATGGTAGCTTTTATAACTATTTATGGTACGCAATACGCAACGACAGCGATGGTGAATCAGTTTGTGTAATATATTTCTTTACAGAACCATTGATTACCTGGAATTGAAGTGAAATCTTCAAAAGAAGTGACTAAAAAAACTAATAGGTACTTAGGTTTGTAGCTTAAAAGCGATCCGTCCCAGTTTCGCATAGTAATCTTAAATTTTTTTTTTCTATACTATAATAATTATATTATAGGTATAAACCTTATTATAGATGAATTTTTTCTATTGGTGCAAACGAGACCCGACCCCAGCTAAACTGGGAAGAGGGGGACAAAGAAGAAGAGCACTAAAATTCGTTAGGTACTTTGGAAGATCTAAGCATAGAAGAACAAAAAGCAACTTCATTTTATATGTACTATGTAAAGATAAATATTTTTGCTGCTTTAATTACATTTTGATAACTTGCAGATACAAGTCTAGTATTAGAACTGAATGGAACTTAAATAAGCATGTTGCGCCGCAGTGTGTTTCGAATATTCAAGAAAGTCTACACTGACATTGCTTTGGCTCTAAGTACATTGTTTCCTGTGTCCCACAATTATATTTAAAAAAAAATAGCTGCATTTATGTTAGATAGGTTGGTTATGACAGCACATAGATACACTGTACATATATATTTTTAACTTTAAATTTCTAGGGTTCAATGATTTTAGTCAGTTTTTTCGAATCCAATGCATTACATACTAATTTTTTCAATAGCAAAATATTTATGAATTCTTACTGTAAAGCACAATAAAAAGTTAAAAAAACTATAGTCAGACTTTTAATAAAATCTATGTACCTATGTACCTGAGCTATTATTACGAATTTTCTGAGACATGATTTATCAAAATCGGTGCGGTAGTTTAGACGCTACGGTGGAAAAACTACCAAAACTCAGGTTAAAATAGATGTGATATATAGTATTAGTATATTTACAACAACATAGTTTCTAAAAGGACAAAAATATTCGATACATCATTATTTTTCATAAAGCAAAATCTGAATCGAATTGTACCTATCCTAAATTGATTTAGTATAAAAACTTAATCCTACATTGAATTTGTTCGTCTAACTTCATAAGTATTTTCGAGAATATTACAATTCTCAAGTTCATAAATCTTAGAAATAGTCTCGGAACAGCGGTAAAAAAAGATTAATGACATAAAATAATTGCAAAGGTCTACTTATTTCTACTTTGATTTCATTTGACCTTATTGAGAAAAGGTCGCATATACTCGTATAGTAAAAAGCTATTACATAAAAGGAGCCAATTTTCTATTTACTAAAGTTTCGCCGAACAAACAATAATGTTAATAACTCAGTAAGATCGAGAATCGAGTCCCATCAAATATTTACTTCAGTTATGATGTGAATACATAATACGTCTGGTTGGTAAAATATTCAATAGCAATCACCGATGCCATCGATAAAAAGCTTTCGTGTAAAAGGAACGGCAACTTCACATTTTTCGCTTCATTTCAGTGCGTGTCGAATTTTTTTTTTATATTTTCGATGCTTTGACAGTCATTCAGCCAGTTACAAAGTTTGGATGCTTCATTCGATTAATGGGTCAGTGTTGCCAGTTACCGATTCCCTTAACATATTTTTACTCCGAATAAACTTTTACTGTTATTCTGTATATAAATCTTAAAATTCTTAATGGTTAACATTTAGATTACGTATTACCTATACCTAAAAGAATAGTACCAAAATGTATTTATGCCTTTCCGTAGTATTCCTGACGGATTCTATAAAAAGTTTTACTATTTAACGACTTTTCGTAATTTTCGATTCTACAGGGACTTACTATTTTAAGTAAGTCATTACTAAGTACAAAAAGAAAATTAAAAATAAACTTTAGCTAGGTTTATGATGTAAAATATTTCTACAACCTTTACTATTTTCATAATGCCTTTTTCGAATCGTGAACACATTCTATCCATGCCTGGCACAAAAACTCATGTAATAACTATCGATTCACAACTCGATTAAACGCGACGCTTGGATTATTTATCGTTACCACTGTTTACAATACGGACCGAGGCACGTGTGTCCGTGCACGTGTTATTACAATAACACCCCGATCAAAGACCTCTGTATACACTAGAGATCAAATTATAATTAGCTGTGTAAGTTGTGGGTTTTTAGAATTAATTTTGATAGTTTTGGTTAACTTCAAAGCCGGAGTTTGCTGGTTTACATTTTGGTTGGTTACAATTCTAGGGAATGTTTGAATTAAATCATAAATAAAATAAACCTTTTTTGTTTCATACCCTTTGTTTTGATTTGTCCGTCTTCTAGTCTGATATTTATAGGCCGCATAGGATGTTACCTTCGCCAGGTGGTTAAAAATCTAATATAAATATGCATTTCGCCGCCATTTTGAGTTTTAGAACATCCCATTAAACTTTGACGTAATATTTGGTACGATAAAGACTTTCATATAAGATTTCGTTATCACCATAAAGTTCCTCAGGGCCTTCTAAGATTAAGAGATGGTTATATTATTACAAAAGTTTAGGCGTACAAGTCTTGCTCTCAAAAGTTTTTTTCTTATAGCACTTTTAGCAATATCATATGATTACGCTGAAAGAAATTAAGTGTTCTAGAAACCTCTAACAAAAATGGTCGAAAATTACTTGTTATTTGTCGTGTAAATATATTGAAGAAAGTTTCGTTGTAAAGAAATAAATTTACGCCTGTAACTACTTACTTTGCCCTCTTCGGAGAGTAAAGAATCTAAGCCAATACGGGAGTGCACAAATACGGGCCAAAATTAACGTGGAGAGAGGGCAGCGGCCGCACACCCTTCTAGGATTTCGACCCTTTGTGTCGGATAATGCCCATGTTATAAACATATAATTTACGCTCATAGGGATCGCGTTTTTTTCCCAGAAAAAAGTACGCAAGAAAAGGGTGTCGGGGAAAAAAGGTAGCAACACTTTTATAACTTTATCGATATTGTGCGATTGTGATCTTAGACTTAGATGGCTTAGATTTCAGAATTGTGTTCTTATATTTTGACTAATATCATAAGTTTGAACTTGAATTATAAATTCGAATTTAACTCTATGTGTCTGTCTGTTATGCTTTCACGACTAAACCGCTGCACCGAAGTAGTCAAAAACTTGTTATGTCATTTCTGTATATATGTCACCATAAGATTGTAAACACCGTTATATAAAAATCTACCTAGCGAGATGTCGGTAGTTTTCATACCGACAGATTGTCGACTGTGACATACTGCTTACGCGCGTCAAATTGTCAACTGTCCCTGATTGGTCGGTTTTACAGTAGGTCGTCCAATGGCCATAGAGTTAGGTTAGAACTTCTTTGATTAATCACAAATTAATTTGACTGTCACGACAATTTAATATAACTATTTCTAAATCTGTGAGGTATTTTCAACATTAAATCAATTTACAATCACAAAAATACTTTACAATCGGCAACAAAGACGAATGAACAAACAAATACGGCGGCAAGGGACATTTACTGTTCAACCAATAAGCGCGCGACATGGATTCGTCGATACCATTTCACAATCTTTAGGCTATTTGCAATCTCACGAGATAGATTACAATCTAACGGTTTTGACCATCTGACGGTAACATATACATACGTTAAATGGTAATAAAATATATTATTTATGAACTTTTATATTTTAACGTAGATAGGTACTTAATACCTATCTTTTTTATTTCAGCTGCTCCAAAATGACTCTGCTCTATAAGTTACAGTCAGGCGAGGACCATTTCCAGCGCTATTAAGTCGAAAGGCTACGCAATTTAGGAGTATATGATGCCTGTTGATTAATTTATTCCAATCTTTATCATGAAGTTGATTATTGACGCGAATTATATACAATAGTATAATAACGACCTGTAAACAAGTTCATGTAAGATACTGTCTAGACTTACAAGGTTACTTTTCTCATAATTATACCAAGTTTACGTTTATGTTACACGAAACTTAATATATTATAACTATAATAATTATAAGTCTTTTTATAGGAACTTTCGTATCTGGGGGCTCCCGCCAAGATGAGCCAAGCGAAGCGCAAGGGCTCTACCTACCTTTTCTCGAAGTGTTTCGTCGTTTTATTGAACCCTCATAACTTTGGTTGGCGATATACCAAATTGTTTAAATTATCAGGATATGATGTCAATAATAGACTAATTAAATATACAGAGTTTCAATAGCGTAGCTCTAATACTTTAAATTTTATTGATATCTAAAAAACACAGATTTTGTATAAAAAACACAGATTCGGTACATTTTGAAGTGCTAGAAAGCTTAAATTTTGGTATGTAAACTAAATTGAGTACTCAAAAAATAAAAGAAATCATAAGTCTATTACTTTTACCCCCCAACCCCCAAAATTTGGGAGTGGAAGTTTGTTCACTTTCACAAATTTTTATGCTAGAGGTTTTATTATTTGTATACGAACTTTTTCGAAAGCAGAAAGAAGATATACAAGAAATACATCCCAAAAAAAGAAAAAAATACTGTAAAATCCGACCAAAAACATTTTCATGTAAAATATTGCCAAGACGACTGCATATGGCTTAACCCTGTGAAAAAGTTATCAGATCTCATGTAGAGCCAAGCTTCTGGATCTACACGCCCTTTTTTTTTTTATCATGTGGAAACCCCCTCGGGCCGTCACCCCGCTGGGGTTTGCAGCGGGGCGGTGTGTCGGAATCGAACCGACTAAAACCACACGGTGTGCCACTCTGCGCCTGAGACGGGAGGGATCCGGGAACTGCTGTTATTAACACATCCGGACCCCTCCCAGCGCCTGCCCGCACTGAAGCGGGTACCGTCTGCTGGTAAACTCTGGATCTACACGCCCTTACTCTACCAATTCTAACTTCACAAACTCTACATCTCTGTAAAAATGTATGGCTTGGTTGTTTTGTTATTTCAGAAACGAAATATTTGCATAACGCATTACTTCAGAAACTAGATATTTGCAAAAACAAAAGGCTTTCGTTTCGTCAGGTAGCGAAACATGAAAATGTTTTTGGTGGGAATTTTATTACTTCTCACTACGCATAGATTAAAACTATAATCAACACAATAATATACACATGTATGTAAACATTTTTTTTATACAACAGAGATTTCGATTTCCAACGAACACATTTTTTTGTCATGATTAATTTTGCAAAAGTTTACATTCCGCTTATTTTATAATATTCTTCTAGAGATTTGACAAAAAAAGAGTTTGTTGACACGAAACCGCAAAAAAACTATATAGATATCAAATTCACGCTTCGTTAGTCATAACACCTGACTAGTTCCAAATTGTCTCATTTCATTGGAAAATTATTTACCTGGATTTCTGTTTGGAAACTGAAAATGTCAGGTTTACCTGTTTAGTTATAAAATGCCATTTTGAGACTTAAAAAGTCCTAACAAATGTACAGATTAAGTATATAAAGAGTAGTTTTGTCTTTAAAGTTTAAAAAAATCTAAGATGCTTAGTGCTATGTTTTACTTAGAATTCTAAGCTTTGAATTTTGTAACTTATTTTTTGTTCTAAAAAGATTATGCTAATAAAAAAATAAATCCAAGAAAGATTTGAATTTACAACATCTAGGTTTTAGGAATACAAATTTAATCTTTTAATAAAAGGGAGACATTCCAGTCAATTCCACAAGTCTAACATATCTACTCTCTAAAGAGTTGTCTAGTACTTAGCAAAAATTAAACAAGCTATGTCATAAACGCTTTATCGATACATTCTACATTAAACCTTGAAGGTTCTACTGGCCAAGTGTTCTAAGAAGTATGCTATAATTGCTTTATAACTCAAATCTTAATAAAGTTTTCGAAGCGGTCAAAGGTTACGTTGGCACGCTCTTAGCGCGCTCTACCAGGCAATCAAAAGGACCAAGGAGATGTGTGAAACTAGCCGATGTAGGGAGGGTTTGACAGATGTGCAGTCCCCTCGTTGTACTAGCTACCGAGTCTCAGCTCCCGGCCCTCATTTGAAAGCCATTCGTTCGTTTGTTACGATCTCCGAAGGGGACGACACGAGGGTGACTCGATATCGCTTTTATGGACAATTTGAGACAGACGAATCGGTTCTACACTTATATTTTCGAGGTTTTTTTATTCCAAATTTATGCTGAGTATTTTCGACGGATAGTACTTTTTTACGGTTTATAGTTTAAGCTATACAGATGTGGATCTTCATACCTTATTCTAAGTATATCGTAACTGAGGCCGTAAATCAAACATTTCTGTCACAATATATTTCCCAAATAACACTTATAGCCTTCATATAACTTACGTAGGTCTTAATAAAGCCTTTTGTTTGAAAATAACAGGAAAGAGGTCGATACCTGTTGGGAGGGTATCCGTGACGTTTAGAATTAAGGGTTCGTATCTACTTGACTTAATTTAAGACTGGGGTGATAACGGTAATTAATGGCTAACGATTTTTCAGGCTTCGTGACATTGGGCACGAACCAATTTAATCCTTCGGTTTGTGTTCGGTTCCGTATTTTTAAATGTAGAACGGAAGAAAAACAGTTTGGCTTTTTTATTGTCATTCTTTTTATGCTACATAAAAACAAAAATGGTTTATGGTTATGAATTGATTAGCATAATATATTTAAAAATGAATTTTGAAAACAATGTTGATAAGTGCACAAAATAGCATTATTTTAAATTGTGTTATTGTAATGAAATTTTAACTACATATCTATAATCTATACAAATAAATAAAATTGTGAAGTCTGTTTGTAATATTAAAATAATCGCTTTTTAATAAATGCATAGGTATGTATGTTTACAGGATACATGTACCAAAATAACATTTTTTATAATTTTTGTCTCTCTGTTTGTCTGTTTGTTTGTTCCGGGTAATCTCTGGAACGGCTGGACCAATTTTGACGGGACTTTCACTAGCAGATAGCTGATGATCTAAGGAGTAATTTAGGCTACCTTTTTTAGACTAACTTTACTACCATGGTGCTACTCACGGTGTCTCACTAAAACACGAGAACGGCTGGGCCAATTTAGTTGATTTTGGTTTTCAAATGTTTGTCGTAGTCCAGGAAAGATTTAAACGGTGAAAAATAACTTAAAATACAAATGTCACGTGTACGAAGTATCGGGCACAGCTAGTCTATACAAATAAATAAAATTGGAGTGTCTGTTTGTAATATTAAAATAACCGCTTTTTACTCAATGCATATGTATGTATACACGGTACATATACCAAAAATGTAGTTAAAAAAATTTTTGTCTGTCTGTCTGTCTGTCGGTCTGTCTGTCTGTCTGTCTGTTTGTTCCGGGTAATCTCTGGAACGGCTGGACGGATTTTGACGGTACTTTCACTGGCAGGTAGCTGGTGATCCAGGGAATAACTTAGGCTACTTTTTAGACTAACTTTGTCCCGCGGCGTTACTCGCGGTACAAGAATAACCGCGGGTAACACCGCGGGGTTCAGCTAGTACTTAATATATTTTAAAAACTGACCCCTAGTCAGTTAAACCAAAGGGTAGACGTATCTTTTTGATAAATGAACTAATGTGACGGGTTAACAAAAATGTTAAGATAACTGTGTGGTATCAGAATAGCAATTTGTACTGGTTATTTATGAACCCTTACTTATTATGTTATCTCACGCTGGCAATACCGAAGAACTCCGACCTATTTTAAGAAATATGGGACAGTATGGTACCACAGACGAATAAAAAACGACATTTTCGAAATTTAATCTATACAAATAAATAAAATTGGAAAGTTCGTTTGTAATATTAAAATAACCGCTTTTTACTAAATGCGTGTGTATGTATACACGGTACATATACCAAAAATGTAGTTAAAAAAATGTGTCTGTCTGTTTGTTCCGGGTAATCTCTGGAACGGCTAAACGGATTTTGATGGAGTTTTCACTAGCAGGTAGCTGATGATTTTTTTAGACTAATTTTGTCCCGCGGCGTTACTCGCGGTACGACGATAACCGCGGGTAACACCGTGGGGTTCAGCTAGTTTTCTATATAAGCGTAACATAAAGCTTAAATTAATTACATTTACTGTAAATCAAATTACTTTTAGTCCTTTTAGGATTAATATTGAATAAATGCATTTTTTCTTATTCGTCTATAATTTTAAACGGTTAATTTAGGTTTTCTAGTATATTTTGCTTTGGGTGTGAAAGATTTTATTTTCTCCACGGGTTAAATACGAGCCAACTATGATGTGTTGCGTAGGAATCAGACCAACTACAATCATACTGTGTTCTGTATATGGTTTTATTTCAAGAGCCAACAAAGAAGCTTCTGGCAAATCTACTCATGTCTATAATAGAGGTCCGTGGATCGGAACCACGCTCTGCTACCAGTGTTGAATGTCATATTCTATTTTTGAATTTCGCGCCTATTTTGTGTAGTTGCGCGGTGTAATCTATAGCTCTCTCTCTATTCCGTGACATCAAGCGACCGGCATTTCACTCTGTATAATTTACTATTATTTAAATAAATAGTGATTAAAACCTGAGCTACGTTATTGAATTCAACAATAGTTTACACCGAACTTTAAAATACCATCAAAAATAGTAACTTCAGAGTCCAAAGAACAATAACAAAATAAAAAAAGGAATGAAAAAAAGGTTTTTCTGTAACTACTTACAAAAGATTATCAAATCGACGATTCCGCAAAGTTAGTCACATAAAAAGTGGGTTATATCTATTGCAAAACAATGCAAGTACACAGTCTTCCACTTAAAACCTCGAAGGGGAAACTATATAGCTTTTAAAAGCTGCTATTTATTCTCAAACAGCTTTTAGACGAAGTCTTGTCTTGCTATTGTGTGTTCACATCTCTCGGATTACCCGCCGGAGTCAATTCTGTCGGAGTACCATTAGTGCTATAGTCTTTTGTATTTGTGTCGCTGCTACAAGTTTTGCACTTATTTTTGCACTTACATATTTATTTTGAACATGTTTTGTTTGATTTGTTCTAGTTATAGTAAGTGGTAGATAAGTTGGCTTTACTTTTACGTTGCAGTTTAAATTATCTTGTGAAGTAAAAAAAACAGCAATGAATATAAATTGCTAGTATATTTGTATTCTTGTTTTAATTCTACTTCTCATTTGTACCCGTTCATCATCAGTCTATCGCAGTCCACTGCAGGACATAGGCTTTTTCAATTGCACATCACTTGTTTCGATCCTCGGCTTTTCGCGTCCAGTTCCTGCCAGCCGTCTTGCGCAAATCATCACTCCACCTGACCTGTGGACGTCCTACACTACGTTTGCCAAGACGCGGTGTCCACTCAAGAACCCGTCAATCCCAACGGTTATCCGTTCTACCAGTTTATATTCACAAATTAGATTCACAAAGTGTATATCTAGAGTTACATTATATTATTTACATCAACACGTGTAATTTTAAATATTGTTATACTTCACTTGCAATCGAGCTAAGTCTCTTTGTAACTCTATTGTATAGAAAATTAATATCATCAATGATATTACAAAGTGTGTCTAATTAACTGTTAACTGATAGATTACTGTTTATTCGGCTATGAACACATGTTAGAGACATGTGTACCAAATGTAGCTGTCTCATGTAACATTATTTATGTAACTAACATGGCCATCATTTAATTATCTACTCTTTAAATTAGTCACCCATTATAAATTTAAATTTAAAACAAACATGTCGCTGCATTTATGAATGTTTAAACAGAAATATGGATAAAACACTAAGCTCATATTTATTATCACACCAACGTACGGTACTGCGTACGGGTCTCATGAATTAGTCGTTAAAAGCTTGTTCCAGATGCGCCCTCTAAAAGTAGAAGAGGTAACAAGCATTGAGGGGGACGTACGTCGACCATGGAGAGGCCGAGGGGTGGAGGGGGGCGAAAGTGCCGAAACAAACATGCCACAGTTCCGACGGCTTTCTTGTTTGTTTGTTTCGCCTATTGTTGGTTGCCGATACAATGAATTATTCAATGTTACTAAGTGGGTTCCACGTTCCACGGTAAAGGTGCACAATATTAGTAATGGTACGAATTATCCTCGTTATTACTTAATTCTGACGAGTTTGATCGTTTCCCTGAATCAAAAATGAGTGGCGGACTCCGCGGACCGCCATTACTGAAATAATAACAGCAGGAAATGTTTTGGAATCAGTTTACCTGTTTCATAATATCCTACAGGGTTTATTATAATTCAAACAAAAGACAAGTGGAAGCCACCGCGTGAACTTAAAACCGTGGTCCGAAACTCTAGTAACAAAGTCAGGAAGGAAAAGTCCCGAAAGTTTGACCGAAAAACCGGGAAAAACCCCTAAAATTTAAGTCTGACGTTCTGTTTCCGTCGGACGGGGGCAGCCGCGTAAATATTATTCGGGACTTTCTTTTATTCTCTTTGTTTTAGGCTCTTTATTATTTGTGGATGGAGGTGAAGTCGAGTCGAATCAGCCCATCCGCGCGACCTTGCGCCAGCGGGGAGGGGATTAAAAAATAAGCCTGTACAATTTACAACGCTACGAAAAGCTAAACAGCAATTTTACCGTAACCAGAAAAAAACCGACAATAATGAGTCTAAACAAGATTTTAAAACTTTTGTCTTTTTGATATAAGGAAACAAAGAGAAACTCGTCTAATTTATGTATTTCTCCTTAGTCCTCAAAGCGAAACAGACCCTCTTCAAAAGTAATTGACAAATTTGTTCAAATACAAAATAAAAGGATAGATGTTTTTCCCGTGGCGCGTTCGCGACAGAATCGTTTCGCGTAATTAGTTCGCTAGGATTTAGAGGTGGAGGCGACTGTTCCGATACATTCCGCATCCGTCGTAAAGTCGGAATTTTATTCTTACGCATTCCGCATGGGCGGGTTTTTATGAAAAGTGTCCCCTTCGCACTTGATGGGAATAAACCAAAGTAGATCCCGTAATTTGTGCTCTTTGAGTGATATTTTGGGGATCATTGAACGGCAGATGGCGCGATATTGGAGATCCTAGTTTTATGTGTAGCCCCTTGAAGAAAATGGAACCTTTCTCGAGGATCGTAAAACAGGACCATCTGTCATGGACTATCCATTGCTAGACTGAGCTGAGCCTAAGTGGAATATTTAAGAGTGTATTTCTTACGTTACTTTCAATTCTAACTCCATTATTTAATACATACCGGTGACATGAGAGTGCACGCGTCGTTGATGCTACTGTATCTGGAGTCGGTTATCTGAAAAAAAAAACAAAATTTGTTATTGTAGGTACATATATGCAACGTAAGTTGTTTTTAAATTTCATTTCATTTTTTTCGTAGTGTTAACCTTTTAATATGTAAAATTCTATTATGTTAAACGAACATAACTAATTAAGGTTACGATATTCTAAGATTGTACAGTTTTCATTGTGTAATACATAAATATACTAGTTGACCTGGCGAACTTTGTACCGCCATATTTAGATATCTGTTTCAGCTTACCACAGACAGTGTACAATTGCGGAAAAATAATGCCTCATCTTTGATTTTTCTTGTACACAAACCTTGTCCAAAGTCACAAACAACGAATACGTAAAAAAATAATTATTTAATTTAGTGCAGCCGATCGGAATAATATGCGCCTACATACATTTCGGCGATTCATTTTTATATATAGATAGATACATTTTTACTCTCGAGGGACAGATTATATCTTCGACGTACATAGGGAAAGCTTCTAACTCATCCCTGTAACTAAGTTATGCATGCCTTAACTATCATTTTCCGTTTCAAGTTAACAACTTAACTACTTTTTAATTGAACGCACTGACAGTACGATACTCATATACCTAAGGTTGATATAAAAATTAAAAAATATAGTTAAGTGCTAAACAGCATAAGGGATTTTATGGTGTAAATTTAATCGTAGTAAACACACATTAATATCATTAACTGTAGAACATTTTAGTAAATAACAATAAATTACTCTCTATTAAATTGATTAAATTATATATGACACTGAAATAACAGAACGTTTATTTAAAAAAAAATCGGTTGACTACGATCTCTATTATCGACCCTCCTCGTGGACCAGAAGGAGACCAGTGCTTGTTGAATTACAATCATGAAAATTTAAGTTCTCTAGGTATAATACTACTCTATCCCTACCTTAAAGAATTTGTCTATAATTTATTGCCTTCCCTGTTCACCTATCTTTTCCTTTCAGTATAGTCATATTTCTACCATATTAAGTCCCAAAGTACAATATTGACGACAACGAGCTTTCCCTATAGAGTAGGGGAGCAAATCTTAGATATGAAAACGATGGTGTTTATTACAGGTCTGATTACCCTTTCAGAGATGTAAACGTCGGTGTAAGTATATCTATATAATTATTTGTATTGTGTGTGTGTTTTTTTTTGTTAACAGACAACTTCCGCACTATCACGACTATATACTGTGTGGCGAGAGACTTTACAAACATACATGAAACGGACACAAAGAACACCCAGAATCGGAACAACAATTTGTGGTCACACAAAGTGTTGTCCCATGTCGGCTTCGCACAACATTTGCAGTCATACAGGCAGTTAATTAATAACAACAAACTTACGTAAAGGAAAGACAGCATTCTACTTTTTTATAATTTATACAAGTAAAATTTTATTAAAAATAAATCCGACTTCAAGGTTTGACTCGATTTCTCTTGGATGCCATCATCAGATCTTAGTGTCCTTATCATGGTACCACCGCTGAGATATCTCTTTTCCATTAAAAAAAGAATCATCAAAATCGGTTCATAAAAGACGAAGTTATCCGCGAACACACATAAAAAAAAGAATCTATACGGTCGAATTGAGAAACCTCCTCCTTTTTTTGAAGTCGGTTTAAAATAGATGCTAACAAAACAAAATGCGAAAAATAAAATTCCTCAAAATTCGATGCCGACACACGGTCTTTTTCATCAACCCTATCCCAATCAGGGGTGGAATTTGTCAATGGAGTATAGAACAGGAGAAATGAGGTAAAAGGGTTATAAGAAGGGAGGGAGAGAAAGGGCGCTTTGTCAGACCAATGGTCTGAAACTGTAACACCTGAGCTTCGAGATGTAAGATGTGAAAGTAATTTATTAACTTATCGTCTCGGGGAAAATACGTACGATATAGAAATTTGGGGAAAATATTGGCGTTTATTTATACGTGGGAGGTTTTTTTTTGAAGAAAAATACTGGTATATACAAAAGGTGTTGTAAATGAAAGGATTACATTATTGAATGTGTTTTGGGCTTTCTTCTGGTTCCGTTTCAAACGCTTTATATTCTAGATCTATTTGTCTATGTAACAACTTCTATTTTCCTCCATAACCTTTAACAGCCTTTATTTGTCTTTTGTTATACATTTGTCTCTTCGGAGTTTTTACTTATGCCAAATTGTTGCAAAACATGTAATAGCTACGACTAGGCCTGAGTTTAAAGCATCAAAGTTCATTTAAAGCTATTTACTCAAACAAAGTGACAACGTAATTCCATCGTTTCGTAAACATCGAACTTCAATTTTTCCACCGACTTTTGTTTACAAATCTGATTTTATCTTCCTCATGCACATTCAACAACATAACAACTTAATAATAACCCGACACGTAAATTTTTTTCAAAGGTTATCTTTTCCGAAACAACCCTCGGAAGTACTTTCAATAAAACCTTTTTATGAGACAAAATAACGCTTCGATGCCAACACGAACCCGAAGTAATTAATTAAAAAAACAAACTCTAATTTACACATGCCTCCTCCGTATTAATTTGTCCTTTTATTGGACATATAATCATGTCACCCTTTGTCCATTAAAATCATTAAAAAAATATATCCATTAACAGTATACAGGGTTATAAATAAATTACAGGGTATCCACAAATTCGGGAGCGTCCGGTGTTGCCATATTTCACAGGCGGGTCTGTCCTGCGAACGTGTCGACACCTTTTTCGCTTTTTTTGCAGCTTTTTGCGAACTGGGGCCGCATGAGCACGGACGTGTTTGTGGCTTTTATAGCATTTTTATGTATTAAATAGCGTAGCTTTGATAGACATAAGAACAGAATCACTGCTTTTTTGTAGTATTTACAGTTAAATGGATTTCGACACATGTTACAATTCAATAACGGTGATTACGATACGAAGGAAATATACGCTGTTAGAATGACTTTTGATTATTAAAATTATAGTGTTTAAGAAAAATTAAATGTTAGAAACCTAAGAAACTTGAATACTTAACGGTTTACATATTACAGTGCAACTATCGTGAAGTTTTGTAAACCTTACCATTGTTAATCATAAGGAATCTTAATTAACACACCTATCGCCCGTCTCCAACAAAAATCTCGTTTCGTTTAGGATATAGTAAAAGTGATACAGAAAATTCAGTTAAAGCACATATTCATACTGAAAAGCGTTTACTGAGGATACAGCTGATTTATTATTTCGGAGCCGCCACACAAACAAACCTCTATGTACCTACGCCTTGCCGCAACGACGACGACACGTGAAAAATGATGTGTGTGGCTCTGTACCGCTATAAGGCTTAGAGTTACCAGATGTGAAATTTAATTGCTACTATTTATGTATACATATGCATGGATACATTTTTATTAGATCTTAAGTTTTGTCGCATGACTTAAGCACATGAATGTCTGATTTAATAATTCTCCATTAAAAACAAATTAACTTCCCTGTCTTTGCTTTTAATAACTTTAGATATTAAACTATCTAAAGTTATTAAAAGCCAAGACATCGAAACTTACTTTTCTAGTTTAAGAGTCCATCGTGCCTGACCTACCTTAAAACTCGTGGAGATTCCTTCATTCCTAACCTCAAACAATAATGAACATACTAGAACGTAACTAGAGTAAAGTTATTTTTACAAGACAAAGCGGCGAGCGGACTGAAGCTGAACTAGTCTATTAAGTGATAATGGGTTGGTAAGAGCGCACACCTCTAATTGGTGCCGAACAAAGCGGACAAAGAGATGGATAATGACGACTTCATCTTCACACGAAACCGATTTACCGTAGTTCTTGTACTGCCCAGAAGATTGTACTTGAATTTGAAATACTTGACATTGACGCTTAATGGAGTGTTGCTAGTACATTTTTTTATTATTCGGTTAGTAGTTTACACAAAAAAGAAAAAGGATTTTTGTAAATCGTCGTTATTTTGTTTTTATAGATGGCCGTTCCTTCTATGTAATTAGATCATAAATGGGCAGTATCAATAGCTGTTAAAAATAAATGGAGCTCATTTCTAGCTTCAACGAATGTATACCTCCGCGAAGCCGTCCATTCCGTATTCCGTCCGTCGCGGACATCCGCGTCGCACTGAATAGTTCCTATATACCTATGGAACTGCTAGAATTCCTACTAGTAAATATCTATATATCAATGTGTCAGTGCAGAGGATGCTCGATCGCCCTGCATTTTTTTCGGCTTTCAAATATTCCCTACTCTATTGATAGATAAAATATCACTGGTGTGTTTTAAAAAGTGTATTAATTATTACAGACAAATAGCCTAAAGTCACCATTACACATATATTTGGATGAATGGATTTGTCTAATGATTTACAGCGGTTAAACCGCTACTGCCATTTAAAGCCGTTATTGAACGATAGCTAACAATAGTTCAGAAAACTCGTAATTCAATATTGTTGAACATTGTTATCAATGATTTATTTTATTCTTAGTCACTTTTGTACCGTATTCTGTAATTTTTATGACTGGACATTTCACATACTAACTACCAGTTTGAATATTATTTCGGAGACATAATTTTCGAAAGCTTAAACGTTGTAAATCCTTCTTCATACTTTGCTTACATTTTATAACAAGTGCTGTCGATTTTCCCAATACTTAAGAACGTGTTCGCTTTATGTCTTCACAATTGGGTAGTTGACTGTATCGTAAATAAATACCGATGTCTCCTTCATTAAAACGAATATTACAAAACATCTTGACAAATACAATTGTTACCGCTTGTCATTGCTATTACAAATTTTAATCAAATAAACATTGAAATATAATGCTCAGTTGAGTAGTCTAAAACAGTGACGTCACAATCCAGTTCTTAGTTCATTTTTTATTCAAAGTTATCGTTTTGACAGATGATAAAAAGTAACTAATTTGACTAAAGTGTCAACTACACTATTGTCCACCCATCAATAGAGACCGTACAACACGTGCCAGAAAACGTTACTGTTAGGGAGATGTGCTATCTCTAAGTAGCATTTGTTTAGGAATTTGTGCAGTTATTTCAAACCAGGAACGTAACATATACCAAGAAAAATCTCTGCAGAATTTGGAGGGAATTAATAAATATTTAAGTAGGTATTTTTTGATTGATGGAAACTAAAGCTTCTTAAGAACTATCAGAGAAACGAAAAAGAAAACTAAAGAGAAAAGTTACTAAGCTGTACTTCCTTGTCTGTTTATATACAGTATGTGGGTGACTATTTTAACTCGCTAATTTTTTTTTGGTAAATTTTCAAATAATGAATCCTAACTAAGCTAGATCGATTTATCGCCCCCGGAACTCCCCCTGCATACTAAATTTCATGATCATCGTTCCAGCCGTTTCCAAGATTCAGATTATGTATAGACAAGAATTACTCGTTAAAAGGTTTTAGATCTAGAAGTATACCCTTGAGCATGGTATTTCATAAAATCAGAATAATTTCTTACTTACTATTTAGATGTCATCCTTATCCGTTATTCAAGTGCTAAATTGCTCTTTTCTACTAAAAGAAAGTATAAAATATGATGTAGTTTTATTATTAACATCAGGTTAACATCATACGTTAGTTTTCCATTATGCTGTTTCGCATGCGACCTGTCAACAGTTGTGAATACGAGTCTGCTGCATCCGAAACCGAATTCAGGTGATTTTTAATGCATAAAATTATCTATATACCTATTAGTTTTGGAAAGGTTCAGCTTAGAGTTATTTTTCTGTACTTTTCAACGGATTTCCAAACGGAAGGAAGTATCCTATTAGAGGAATGAAATATACTAAAATATGTGAGTGGTATGTTACGAAAACTGATATTCTTGAATGACCACGTTGTGTTGTTTTGTAAATTAGCAATACAGTTTAAAATATATTCAAACAAACATTAATAAAGATGTTGAATTCAACAATTTAAGTATAATGCACACAGTACACGTATGTATTCATCTACTAGCAGCAAAAAAAAAAAATACTAGAGGAAAATTTTATTTCAATATATACGAGAAATAATAAGTACTAGTTTTCGTCTACTATTAAAAGAAATTTTTAAAGATTATTTTAGTCACAATTGCCCAAATTAAGTCAACCAGGCATATTTTAAATACTAACCATTAAACTTGCAAAGGAAAATTCACTTATATCATATCTTTGGATTATCTAGACTATATCTAACCAGATTGCAATGTACATGGTTGTAGGAACCTTGCAGGCAAACTAACTTACCCTGTCTCCTATCTTGTTAATGCAAGAAAACCTAATTTCATTAATTTACATTATCAAAATCCGCTAATGTTTCAAAAATTTATAGAAACATCGGAACTAACCATTGACCTATCCAAACCGAGAATCGAACTTAAGACGTTACGATTGTAAGCAAATATAAATGGCAATATATGCTAGGGAACCAATGAGGCGGTATTCCTTCTGCTTCATAAAATAACTTTAGATAATGAAAGGCTTTCATTATTTATTGTTTTCTTACTCAGCTTTTTGTGCGAACATAAATACAGTAGATAATATTCTCTCAGAATTTTATTACTGACTGTTTATTGGTTTATATTGCTTTAGACTATGGCTCTGCTTAAGTAAATGCTTTTATAGAAATCATGTCACACACTGATTGACAGAAGAATAATCTAATAAACAAGATAAATATCGTGTATATATTTATTTTCTATATTTATCAATATTGCGGTTTTTTAAATTAAAATTGCTAGAATTGTAAACATTTAAATATGTATTAAGCGTTAGACGGTATTTAAGACAGGAATTATAAATTAATAAGTAATTTATACGGGATGGAAATTGGTAACTTGAAAATTATAAACAAAACGAAAACATCAAAAAGAACCACAAAAAGCTAAGTAATTCACAAAATAACTAAACGCGGTTCGTTATAAAAGCGACGCATTATCGTAATTTGAATAAAACCTACACCGCAGGACGAAGCGGCTTTACTTTAATATCAGCAGAGTGGGATGGCGGACGGAAAATATTATTATATTAAAATTGTCAGGCCAGGTGAAAACTCACCCGGGACTCGATGTAGTCGGCGCATATATACGACTTTAAGTTGCATGAATTTAGCCGTTAAATATGCACGATGTTTTTGAATTCTGTTTTAAAATGTGTAGCGATTTCGCCGAGGGCGTTATACGTTTAGTCGTAACTAATTTATAGCATACAGTTCAGTTTCAGTGAATTAATCTGTTTGGAATTTTGGTAATAACTTTATAGCTGTTCTTGATATGACTGATATGGCACTAAGAATTAAATTTATACTTAATACCTTCTACTAAAGAAGTTGTTAATGAAAAGAAGCAAACTTAGGTTACATTCGCTTGAAAAAGTTAAAAGAACTTAAAGTGAGCACACAGCTCACTTAAAACTAGGCTTAAGAACTGAACAAAATAACTCTCGTGAGTAAATTTATTGGTAACTAGCCGATCCACGCAACCTTGCCCGTAGCGTGATAATTTGCCCCCGTTTTCGAAATATTTTTCATTGGTGCTCCGCTTCTATTGGTCTTAGCGTGATGATATATAGCCTATAGCTTTCCTTGATAAATGTACTATCCAACACTTAAAGAATTTTTCAAATCAGACCAGCGGTTCCTGAGATTAGCGCGTTCAAACAATCAAACTCTTCAGCTTTATATATTAGTACTAGCTGACCCACGGAACCTCGTTTGCGCCTTATATTACGCGTAGCGTGAAAATTTCCCCCGTTTTCGAAACATTTTTAATCGGTGCTCCGCTCCTATTGGTCCTAGCGTGAAGATATATAGCCTATAGCCTTCCTCGATAAATGGGCTTTCTAACACTGAAATAATTTTTCAAATCGGACCAGCGGTTCCTGAGATTAGCGTGTGATATATAGTATAGATAGAATAGATTATGATCCTATTTCGACCTGTGGCTTAATACTAGTTACTTAATCTTCGTTAGATTTCTTTGAAGACATTTTTCTCGATAAATTGGCCAAGGCGAAACATTAGCTAGTATTTTATATTTCAAAATAACTGAATATTTTTATCCGTGGGTTGTATTCACTCGTTCGTCTCACCTCACTTTTCTTTCTCCAGTTTTTCCTTCGCATAATATTTTTCATCATCGTCTCTTTTGTATTGAACTATTCAATCGGTAGAATTTTCTTAATGTGTTTTTCCTTTCGGATCCAACATTTTTTATTATAAAAGGGAAGGTTATTTTTGACGATGTCGAAGCTTTTAATATTTTAAAAACACATCTTACAAGAAAATAATGTTTCTCTGTTTATTTAAGTTACGTTTTTTGGCCTTTTTGAACCCTACTGTTTTATTCTTATGTTGGCACTCCGGTCACGTTCAGAAATTGGAAAGTAACATTTCAATTATCATCATTAAAATATCAAGGAGGTTCCAGCTTAATCAGATGTACAGACAATAAAGGCAAACCAGTCGCCATAGATAATAAATTATACTAATAAGTTAGTAACACAATAAAACATAACGAAGATATAATGTATTCGTTAAAGAATAAATTATTATTGTGATGCTCAACGCGGGACTCGAACCGCAGTCGGTAATATTCATTTATGAGAGCGTAGGTGTACGAGGCGCGTTGTCGCTGCTTTATACAAGGCTAATGGTTTAATTTGTTATTAAATTATGTATTTCACGTTATTGTGAAGAGGATTGATTCATTGATATTGTAGACAAGTTGTCTTTATTTATAGATTTTGAGTTGATTGTTGGAATGTTTTTAAATTATCAAAGATTCCGAAGAAAAATTATCTTCCGGACATGTTAGTGATGTCTAAGTTCTATTCCGTACGTACGTATCTTATATATTGCTGGCACAAAGGAAAATTGAAAGAGGTGGTGACGGAATAAATAGATGCTTGTAGATGTGAATACTTAAAAGCAATGTAAATTAATCTATATTGTAATACCAAAGAGCTTAATCACCTCAAAATAAATGATATTTATTTCGTCACAAATTGAATATATTTTAAAGAATGACTAAAAAATTGTGTTGTATATCAGATAACTGATGAAACTGGCCCTGAATTTGATAAATTAGACTAACTTTTTGTAGACTGCTTCGATGGCGCAGTGTTTGTATGATCTGCAAATATTTATATCGGAGTATGGATGTTCTCTATGTATAATATGTATGTATTTACAAAAAAGGATGTATGTATATGTATCAGTTGTCTCCCCATAATACAAGCCCTGCTTATTTTGGGCGTTGCGTGTTAGATGTCCGAAATATTAATTTACGATTTATGTCATTATGGCGTTGGATCATAATTGTAAACTATTACTATGTAAAATTTATAAACGAAGATGAAATACCATTTGAAACGTCAAAATACAAAGTGTTTGCGTATAAATATGAAAATAATTATTTAAAAGTACTTTACACATATACCTGGGGATAATCAAGGGGAAGAATGGCAAAAAATAACACAAAGAAACAAGAATATTATTGAAATTGTAAAGACGTCGATGTAAAAGTGATGTTTTGGAGGTCAATTGAACTCATCAATTCAAAAGTTAGTATTACAGCTTAAGAGATAAGCTGTCGATAACTTTTATATCTGTCAGTTATTTACACGTCACAGAGGGAAAACTTGTACAAGATTTGTTGAAGACGCCACTGGTAGTATTTATAGCCCATATAAATAGAAGTTTTATAAAAAATCTGTATTTAAATCCGATTCGTATTACCTAGTTTACGATAATATTATCTTGGACAGGTTAATAAAAACTCTTTGAACGATAAGATATATTTATTACATTTTACTCTCGTCAATTTACGTCAAGTTGGATGAATATTTTACTGGCCTTGTGAAGTGCAAAGATCTTTGGACTTAAGTTATTTATTTAATGCTTAATTAACAGTAAAATATTGCAGTAGTAGAGTTTCTAGCAAAAACATGCAATGTAGAAATGATTGTAGTAAATATATTAGATGATTCCGATGCAATTATTAGGATAATAGAACATTTTAACGCACTAGTGAGGCCACTAGTGTTGCGGGTATTCATGGGCGGGGTTAATCGCTTACCATCAGGCCATGCGCCTGCTCACTTGCTCCTATTTAATAATTAAAAAAACATATTTTATACAACAGTAGGCATCCAAAAGAGGAGAAAATTTGTTGGTGTATAATAAGAGAAGATTGTTTGAAGAATAAAATTTCATATCATCAAATATAGTATATGTTTTTAATAACTTATTATTTCAGATGTATTACTACTACATTCTTGAAGCTCCTTCCTGGTCAGACAAAAAGGACAAGCCGTAATTTTAATAATACTCCAGCGTACTTTTATCTACATTGCTAATAAAGTATACTGCTTAAAATTTTCAAATTATGAGATCCTTAATAATTATAGTCCACTTTACCCGCACTTACCCAAGAGTAATGGTGTCGTCCATCCTTGTCGCACGTTTATAGTGCAAATTCTTAATTCTTATGCACGTGTTCTGATAAGGTGGCACTGGACAGTTATTTATAGAGAAGAATAAGTCTCATTAAAATATTAACACGAGAGAGTGTCAATTTGCATCACTACTGAAAAATGTTGCCTCTAATTAGGTCAAAAAGAGATTCATTTTTGAATCTAATAGTTCTTGAAATCGCATACCGGATCAAACTCATAACAATAAGTTTTTGACTGTTGAACTGCATTGAAAAGACACAGAGTTTGAAACAGAGTTAGCAAGTTCCAAATTTGAAATATTTATATCGACTACTAATAATGACGTGAGAATATCTCTATATATCTTTTGGTTATGGTTATTCTCTTTTTTTTTAATGTTTCGTAAATTAAAAAATGACGGATGTATTAAAAAAACCTCTGAGACCATAAAATCAGAAAAACGACTAAATAGCATATTTCGAGAGTTAATTGATAATGAAATTACTATACGACGTTGTATTGAAAAGTTAATTAACTAAGTTTCTTTTTTTATAATAGTAACATTGTGATTTTAATTTGTTTCATTTTCCTAAATAGTTTAAGAATAATAAATAAAACGAATGACGTAACTAAAATTCAATTATATTTGTTGACCCAGTTGACTATTATTAAATGAGAAAGGGTGGCATTGGTCCCTGATCCTAGTTTTGGCCTAGGGCAACTTACCACCTAATCCTATAATAATATCTCCTAGTTCTGGTTAAAACTAAAAAACACAAATGTTCCGTTGTTTTTAGCCAAGCTAGTTTGTCCTTTGGTGTCGTTCGAAACGCTAATAGTGATGTCAGCTTTTATTGAAAAAACCCACGATTTGGAAAAATACCAAAGAAGCGATAATGTTGAACGCTACCAATAAAAATGGCGTTCAATCTAAGTGGCTGGCCATAGACAGTACCGAAGTCAAGACGGGATTTATAGATTAGTCCGGTAACCTACCATTAAGCCCCACTTAGACGGGGTCCGCAGAGGCAGGGGTTTATTCCACGTTGTGCACAATGGCTTCAGAACCCAGCTTTTGAGCTTAGTTTGGTAAAGCACTGACTTTATCATCGAAACCGTTTTGATGGTAACTAACTTTCTTTAGGAAGGTTAATTGAGACTTTTCTGCTTACGGGGATGTAATAAGAAAACCGATTTTTTGTGTCTCGTGTAAGCTGTGGTAACAGGAAAATGTCACAATACAGATTTATTATTTCACCTTTGCAATATATTTTTACGCCTATTGTATAAACGATTGTTAATTATTTGCCCTCTTTACTCTAACTATCTATCTATCTGAAATAACATACATCATTATTAACAACTAAAAAATCCAAAACAATAAGAGTGAATAAAGTCATGCCGTAATTTTTCAATACCTATAAACTAAACAAACAATAAAATGTTAAAAGATAGTAAATATATCAATAAAACATTCAAGATCGAAACAGAACCTGTCACCCGATCGAATCGAGACTCAAATATCGATAATTCATGTTGCACGTCACTATAAATCAACGCGACCTTCACAGAACTCTACAGATAGTGATGCCCACGTCCTAACCGCAACTGGTCGATAAATTCTATCGATAAATTCAGAATTCTTGCACGGTTCGTTTGGCGAATCAGTAAGTTAGAGCAGCGTCGCTGTCACATTTTAGATTTAGAAAGTTACTGGATGGTAGTTAGGTATAACTAAGTTAAAATACGCGACGTTATATTGTCGTAGATAAGGGATTTTGTCGTAAAATAACACTAATTTATCATTATTTTACTTCAGTCTTAATAATATTGATGAAATCACTATAACAAAGTTAGGCTGTGAGTTTATAGCAAGCTTTATTGAAGATACTACTAAGTTCAGACTTGAAATGAATATTTATTTGGGTATTAAGATACTTGATCTAAGATCTAGTGTCTATGTGTGATCGAAGTGTCTAAGATTCGTATGATATATAATTCAGAACTAGATGTCTAGTGTAGGCTGCGCTTGTAAAAGTAAGATATAGCTAGGAGATGCCAAGGCCATTTAATTATTTAATTAATTATTCATTGATTTGTTTATAGAAATAATCATTTTTAACATGTAAAAGATTCTAAAAATATGGTATGAATACTACTCGAATGTATGTATAATAAAATCGATTTTTATACGCGAATCAGAATTTGTAGTTCTTCCAGTATACTTACTTCAGTGTGTGTTCATTAGATGGATCAATACCATCTTCGATATTTGCCACTTTCTAGAACTAACACTTCAACAGTCTCTATTTTACAAAATCATATAATTTCAATTAGGAAGGTAATCATTTAATCCAGATTGAGCCCAAAATCTAGTGAGACGGTTATCATTTCCACTATTCGTATGTAATAAATATTTTTTTCTAGCACAAATTCTATGAATAAAATTTCATTTTCATTCGATAAAAATAAATTTTACACATTTAATTCAATTTGTTTTACACCTGAGACTCTCGATAACGCTTATGCCAACCCTATTACATACAATATAGATAGAAGCTGCAATTTTTCAAATCTTTTAGATGTCAACGCGTTCTATATACCCGCCTTCTGGAGTTTATAGAACAACTAGCGACTCGGCATCTTACGGTAACTTTTGAAATTCTTAGTTTTTCTCTACTATAATATGCATCTATCTATTCATCAAATAAATAAAATTGGAGTGTCTGTTTGTAATATTAAAATAACCGCTTTTTAATAAATGCATATGTATGTATACACGTTACATATACCGAAAATGTAGTTTAAAAAAATTTTGTCTGTCTGTCTGTTTGTTCCGTGTAATCTCTGGAACGGCTGGACGGATTTTGACGGGACTTTTTTAGACTAACTTTGTCCCGCGGCGTTACTCGCGGTACAATATTAAGCGCGGGTAACACCGCGGGTTCAGCTAGTTATACATATAAACCTTCCTCTTGAATCTTTCTATTTATTGCTAAACTTCATTGAAATCCGTTGCGTAGTTTAAAAGATGTAAGTAATCAGACAACGGAATCGACGTAATTTTAAACTACGTTAAGAAGTTTTTAAAAGTTCTTAAAAAGCAGAAGTTCTCAACTGTTTCGCAGTTATCAGGTATTTGGAAATTCCCTTGGATTTTGTGAAGTTTTCGTTGCTTAACACTATTAATATTTACCGGTTGATCTAATAATGTATTTGGGTATTAGAGTGGCTAAGCATTAGAGCATGTAATCCATGCTCTTAATATAGCGCGATGGTCGAGAGGGTTACACGTGGCATTTTGGAGAGGTGAACCGTGATTTATGTATTCTTAACTAATATGCGGATCACAACCCAACCAGTAATTCAGGTGGGAGAGCCACGCTTTGGGATGGCTCGACCGGAGTGATACCACCACGAGGTGAATCCATTGCACTGTGATTCACCGAGTGAGTGAGGATACCGGAGGCCCATACCCCAACTATACAACAACAAAGCTTCTATGCTATTAGTGCAATTTGAAAAATACCGTGCACTTTAAAATATCTTAATATTCTTTGAATTTATCTACAAATCCTTTTGTAATTGCGAATACTGGACACGGATTCACCGTTTGACAAAATATATAACAAACATTGCCTATTCCTTTAATATACGAAGCCTATAAAGTTAATAGCGGTTGCAATGATCTCAACGTATTTAAACCTAATCCTACGAATACTACCGCTAATTAATTTTGGCCTGAGGGCTACAATTAATACAAGGAGGTCCTTATCTACCCTTCAGGTTGCCTTTCCTAGATTATACACTGTACTTAGGTTATTCGCCTAGAAATTTCACAACCAAAACAGTGTCCTTAGTTTGTTTGTTAAAATAACACTAAATTGGATAATTTCTATTACTTGTTTGCTATTGTCAGGATAAGGTTTGTATTAAATAAAATTGGAAGTGTATTTTTTTAGTGGAATTGATATCCCAAATACACACGGGGGAGCCTAGGTCAGAAGCTAGTTATAACATACATTTTCTAGCTATTTGAAAAAAAGAGGTTCTCAATTTACATATTTACTTATATTTTATTTACATATTTTTGGGTTTATTTAAATGGCAAAGTTCGTACAACTTTGCCATTTATCAGCCGATTTTGATATTTTTAAATTGTCTATGTATACGGAGTAATCAACCGGATATTTTGATTCCATTTAAATTTGAAAAGAGAAGTACTCTCCCTTAAAAATGGAAAATTAAATAAAGACACAGTTTTATGAAAATTTACGGTGAGCTTAAATCGATGGAGCTTTATGAAAAGTATTTATTTAAATAATTTAAATTTATTTTCAAGAAATCCATTATATTTTTAACCGACTTCAAAAAAGGAGGAGGTTCTCAATTCGATCGTATTTGTTATTTTTTTATGTTTGCTCGCGGATAACTTCGTCGTTTATTAACCGCTATTGATTATTCTTTTTTTAATGGAGAAGCGATATCCCAACATGGTTAGCATGATAAGGACACTAAGATCGGATGATGGCATCCAAGAGATTTCGATCGATTTGGTCGTTCTTGAAGTCGGTTATTTATTTTGGTAAAATTTTACTTGTAATTTTAACTGTCTTAAAACTGGTTATTACTGTTGGCAATTCCACATATTTGCTATAACATAATTTTTTACTGGTGGTAGTTTCGTTATCGCAAAATAATGAAGACGCTGAATCCGGACGATTCCTGAAGTCATTTGGGTCGAGACGATCGTACTTCGGGCTCCAAACCGTTTGGCGTAATAATACTTTAACTTTATTGAGCAATATACTGAAAAAAAGAACGTGATATTTGTATAAGTTATTCTATATGTAATAATTCAGTTTTATAAATACGCTTCGGATACTTTGCATTTATAAATTAAGTGAAAAATTTCTATTACACATAAGTATGGACATTATGTGTTTGAAAAGTAATATGTATAGATATACACACACACACACATACACACATACATATAGATTCAAAACTCCATTCGTAATAATTGTCCGGATTATATAGGCTACGGAAATTTTATCAAAACTTTTTCTGATTATAGTTGTTTAAAGGTTTTTTTTTTTATTTATCTAAAACAGTAGAGTGACCAGTAGCTAAAGTAGATTAAATTTCCAATTCAGATATCGTACTATTCATTAAAAAAGTCCTTACTTCTTAATAGACCGTTTGCTGCTTAAATCTCTCCGATGACACCTTAAAACAAGTTATAACAAAATCATAAACTCATAACAATAAATACATTCCACAGCCGCGATATAAAAACGATAGAGGAGAAAGTTTTTTTCATAGAATACTTCCAATAAACTGGACTGGACGTAGTATTGTTCATTTACAAGAAGATTATCTGTTTGATAACAAAAATGTCTTTTTAACCGACTTCAAAAAAGGTTATCAATACAACTGTATTTTTGTTACCTCATAACTTTCGACTGGGTGAACCGATTTTGATGATTCTTTTTTTATTTGAAGCTAGTGTTTCCTGTATAGTCCCATTTCAATTTGACCCGGTTCTTGAAGTGGTTTTTTTTTTGTAAAAAATTTGTTTTATCTATTTCTTCTATTGAATGCAATTAAAACTTTTTTAAACAGATTATGTTTAACGTACCTGAGAAATATTTTAATCGTATGGTAACTAACGGGATTAAACCTAACTAGCGGTAAATAGTAGCCTATGTGTTATTCTGATGCCTAAGCTATATTACTGTAAACTTTCACCTATTTATTTATGTAGATAAATACAGTTGGAAGGTAATATGTCGAACTATGAGATGATAGCATTCCCATACATTCATTCGTTTTCTCGTAACGTTTACGATTGCAAAATGTCAACTTTGCTGAGGCTGCGGCTCGAAATGGTTTGTTTTTGTCAATCCATACAAATATTAAAAATTCGAAAGTAACTCTGTATATCTGTTACGATTTCACGGCTAATCCCTAAGCCGATTTCAATTAATTTTGGCATAAAGATACTTTGATTCTTGAGAAGGGACATAGGCTACTTTTTACCGGGTGGAGACGCGGGCAAAAGCTAGTTGAATAAAAAAAGAATAAGAAAGTTCAACGAAAAAGTTTGTAGACGAGAAATATCATTAAATATTAAATGTGATAAGAAAACAGGTTTCGTATCACGAAATGATTAAAATAAATCACTCGAAAACAAGTAAATAAGAAACCAACCAGAAAATAAGAAATATTCTTTACCATATAATATATACTTGTATATTTTCCTTGTATATCTGCGACCACTGTAATAATTGGCTTTCTCTCATAAAACATACGTATTATAACATGAATATAATGTACCATAATACATGTCTTATACTCAGAGAACAGGAAAATATAGCAGTGGCCTCCTTCAGTTTATATATTACATTATTTATAGTACAATACATATGTCACGTAATATGAGAATGTGTCGTAGAATTCTTTATGTGAACGCCGAATAAATTTACTAACACTATTTTGTTTGCGCACTCTGTAAAATGCTTTGGAAGTTATTCTTTGATTTTACTTTTACGACAGGCTAACAGGAAAAGTGTTAGTATGAATATTTGCTCTGAATTTAGAATATATATATATATATATATATATATATACTATTGTAAGTAATGTTTAATACTATACTACATCATGTTTGAAGCACAGTCATATTGAATTACTGATTGAAACTTAATTTCAGAATTCATTTAAATTGGTGGCGCTTGTAGAAGAAGAATCAGTGTTATTTATAAGAAAAAAGGAATTCTGTTCTGTGTGAAAGAGTTTGGTTTCTACTTCGATCATTATTGATCGAAGGGTTTCTATGTATAAAGCTGATATATCACTGAATGTGGCCACTTCAGGTTTGAAATTCCAGGCAATTCAGAGGTATAATTCAACAGTTATTTCGGAATAATGTAATTCAAAAGCACGGAATCGAAAACTCTGTCTCTGTATATGATGACGTGTTTATTCAAAATTTTAACCAGAACATCGTGTATTTCAAGAAACAACAACACTATAGGCAGTGGGCACACATAAAAAGTGAAAGTAAACCGACAAAAAAGCTTACAATAATATATTCACAGAAATATCGTATAATTCGTATAGTATTTCAGATTAATTCTAATCTTGAAGATTGTAAAGCTTTCAATCTGTGTCTGTGACAACAGGAGGCTTTAAGTCAACTTTCAGGACACAGTAATTAGAATATTCAGAGTATTTCATCAAATATATATGAGAAGACTCAACACACTCATATTATAATATGCTATGAATTACTTATGAGACAAAATCTGGCGTAGATTCTTTAAGACTCAGGTCTACTACAGACAATTCTAAAACATTATGCAGTACTTGACTATTATCCAAAAAGGCCCACTGCAACCTAATTTGGCCATCCACCAAGGACAATCTTATCGGACTCGCGGACGTCCTCGCCTCGAATCAAATAAAATCAAATAGCATGGAATCAAATATTTATAACAGTTGGCAGGGTTCCACCAGCTTCAAGACCGGTCGATGTGGATAGACATTTCTATCAAAGTACAATCGCTGAGATTTTATTTTGTAATCTTTGATTAGTGTTTAATTCACTGGAATGATAGGCAGAAAGTAATTTATACTCTAAGTTTAAGTACAAATACAGAGACAAGTCAAACTAATTAGTTAGTTTAGTAACTTTTATTAACTATCAAGGCTGCATCGCTCATAGCTCCTTGATAGCTACCAGTCAAGTATCATTCTTCATATCGATTATCATATTAGTTTTTTACAGGTTAGCTGTTAAATGATTCTACTCTGATTGATAGAAAGCATGAGGAGAAGTCAAGAGGGGTTGTCACCATCCTTATTATCGCGAATATGGTCAATTAAGACTAGTTTTTAAAATGTTGAAAGAACATGAGATTGTTTTACTCTATTAAGGGCAAATATGTGCCTAAACTATTTTTCTTCTTTTATTATATTTTTTCGCACTGAATAAAAAAGGTAATACCTTGTTAGAATTTCATCGTAAATACATGTATACTTCTTTGATCAATCACTTCTCACAAACTTTAGTTTCCTCCTACTAAATAAATAAATAAATAAATGTTTCGGACATCTAAACACACAACAACATCTAGTCCCAAGATAAGCAGAGCTTGTGTTATGGGGTACTAGACAACTGATACAAATACATATATACTTTTTTTTTGTAAATACATACATATTATAGATAGAACACACCCAAACTCCGAAACAAATATTTGTAGATCATACAAACATTTGGTCCGACCCGGGAATCGAACCCGAGACCTCATGATCAGCAGTCGCTCACGCCAACCGCGAGACCAACGAGGCAGTCAGTCCTACTAATAGTAGATAGTCTATTATATCGATCGTTAACTTTGCAAATTATTCAAAAGTAGAAAAACATAGTAGTATATTAAAAGGGAATGTAGCTAAGAAAGGAACATTTGCGAAATTTATTTATAAGGAATCGAATTGCAGTGTTAAATAACCTATTTATCAAGGCAAAACTAAACTTAAAAGTTACTGTCTCTCTGTATGTCTGTGACACTTTGATGGCTACATTGTTGCACCGATTTCAATGAAATTTGGTATGGAGATACTTTGATTCATGAGTAATGAAATAGGGTACACTTTACCTCGATAACCAACATGCAAGCAGTCGAAGCCGCAGCCAAAGGCTAGTATAAAATATACTGGTATTTAGCAACTTTCACCTACGTAAGAGCTAATGAATTTAAGTTCGAATATGATTACCTTACCAAACAAGTTATGTGTATAAAATGTAAGCGTAGTTAGAATGTATGCCAACTACATTTTCGATGTCCAGAAGCAAATGATAGGAATAGAGTGCCAATATCAATCAGACCTTGTAAAACGTCTCTGCACCACACAACGACTAAATAACGATGGCAAATCAGTATAATGTCATTTTGAATAAAGAACAAAACAAACTATGAGGTAGAAACTAAATGAAAATAACAATTATAAATATAGACTATGGAAACGAAAAAAAAATTCCAAATACAAAAATCAAGCAATTGTTTCGTCACCGATTAAACGACGAAATTCGATTTAACAATTTTGTTTTGTAATTATTTTATTTTTACATTTTTAAAACATTACTCATTATTTTGTGATGTAGAAAATATAACTTCGCATTTTTTTTTGTTAACAATTATCTTCAAAGTTTACATGTTTGTAGTTTTTTTAAGATTTTGTTATTAAGAAATCAGAAAACTTTATGTCAAATAGGTCAAAGTCATAAACAACTAAAGACATTACAACTGACGTCACATACTACCCTAGTCTCCTATGCACAAACAAAACGAATAAACTTAACCCTTCCGTCGCTAACTCGATTGAAACATCTGATTATGTAAATGCACCGTATGATGCTCAAGTCGTTTTCACATAATTGGTCGTTTTTTTAGAATCTTAGATTAGATTCAACCTTCTGATTTCGTATTATTTATAGCCTTTATGTTATTGTTGTCTGTTTATACTAAGAGAAAGTATGTCATAGTGTAGTTTTGGTGATGAGATAGATATAGTAGTATAGATAGTTTGAGACTTTTATTGAATCTATTGCTATTCGTTATGGTTTAAATTAGCATAATCAAGTACGATTGACATGAATTTTCAGTGAAAGATGTATTTTATTGTTTACTATTGATACCTGGTTTAGATACTGGTTATAAATCGTCTAATTTCTATTACCTTTCTATTACCTAGTTATGTGTAACTTTTTTAATGCGTAGGAATTAAGCGTTCACAATTCTGACACATGTGTGAATTGATTTCAATCGTCCTTATTCATTGAATTGGTGCCTTTTATAGTAAAGTAGGAATTCCTTTACACATCCCTCACACAGCTATCTAATGCCATACTAGGCAGAGCCTATATGCTATGGTATCTAGACCGCTGTAACACACACTTACAAACAATTCTATAGATCAATATGTCACACATCAATGTAATCCAGACTCAAAATAAATGATAGTCATATGATTTATTTGTCCCGGGTAGAATTCGAACTCACGATCTTTGGCTACAAGACCACTAGGTCGTTAGTGTAGTGTATTAATACGTAAATAGGTAAATAAACGCTTTCCAATCACACTCTCTCGTTTAATGAAGCAATACAACATTATCTTTACGAGTATATCTTGTCTGCTAGCTTGAGCGGCAAACTATGCCAAACATGCAGCATTACCTGATTAAAACAACAGTTTCAAACTAATAGACGTCTCAAAGTTAAAGTTACAAATGTTAATTCAGAATTTAACTCAACACAAGTTCCGGCAATATAGTGCTTTGAGAATCTCAGCCGGCGCCACGGGGCGCGTCTTGTCTCGCTATAAACACGTTGTGTTTGAGACAGCATGTACCAATAAAGTGGGTAGTTGTTCTCTCGCAATCGTGTCTGGCGTTCTAAAGAGTTGTGGATTAGTATGTGCTGTTGGGTTCTGTAGTCTGCTTGACAGTTACATGTGATTTGTGAAGGAGGGTTTTTTAAAGTAAATAGTTAAAATGAATTCGATTTTAAAATGTTTGATTTTGATTTAAAATAAGAATAAGATAAGAGAAAGATAATGGAATGATTTTTTACAAATCGTAGGCTACTATGAAAACAGTTGTATCCATATTTTACTAGTTTGGCAATTCTTTTTTGCTAGTAAAATTCATACTAGCAAAAAAGAGTTGCCAAAGTACTACCTTTTCCTATTGAAACACTGAACTTAAAGCGATTAGTTCTATTTTTCACGTCTTAATTTTAAGCCGTGACATTTGGAAGTGTTCTTTTAGTTTAGCTTGCGTTATAGGTACCTAAGTGTAGAGAGCAAGCCAGTTGCCCCCTATTGCATAATTCTCTTTTTTACCTATGTCTCTTATTTAAATCGTAGTAAAAATTATCGTAACAACGGTATTAAAACAAGGTTGGTGTAAAACTGTCAAATATTTGACGTGGTGGCAAGTGTGGTACGTGTGTACATGCAAATGTGTGTCATACAGAGTAGAACAAATTGGGAATTAATTAGGAAAATAGTTGCAGGGCAGCACAGGTCGAACGCTTTTTAACAAGCTTTTATTAGCTTTGACTCTAACTAGTTGTGTAAACAAATCATTGGAGCAATTTAAACCTGCTTCTATTTATCGTATCGATATGTAACTTGGTAGTTACGATAATTACTATTATTTTTAAACGACTTTAAAAAAGGAGGTACTTAATTCAACCGTATATTTCTTTTTGTGTGTTCGCGGATAACTTCGTCGTACCATGATAAGGACACTAAGATGATGACATCCAAGAGAAATCGAGTCGTAACTTGCAAATGACTTAAAGCAAACATAAAGAAGGAGTTCAGTAGAAATCTTCAGTTGTTAATTGTAAATCTTTCAAGTTGCAGTTTTAATCATTTGATTTGATAAGCCAATGAGATTGGGCTCAGTAAAACCGCGTATTGAATGTCACATCATCAACAGCTTTTAGTAGTCCACTGCTGGATATAAGCCTCGAAAGGAGGTTTTGATAAGTATAATTCTTTTTTATTTATTTGAATCAATATTAATTTATTTGTTACTTCTACCGCCCTAGAGAACAACGCCGTTCAAAAATAATAAGTGCATTGTCATTCCTTGACCCAATTGACAAACCCCAATTCAGAATTATGGGGGTTAAAAGCTTTAGTAACTTTTATGGTATCGTTTTCATTTTAACTACAAATATAAGGTATTCAATAAAACTTGGTTTGATCCTCTCGTTACCTACATGTAGACACACTCTTCAAACATTAATATATATTTGGTATATTGTAACCAATATACGTGAAATTCGTTCGGGCCTAGCAATACAAATCCAAGATTTTCTCGACACATATCTTGGTACCCAAATATACCAAGCTTTTGAAGATTCGTCTATAATAAAAGCAACAGGGTTTTCATCCAGTACAATGGAACTCCAGAAACATGAAAAAATTGGATTCTTGCCAACATAGTGCCTCGCTATCTGGATGCCAGAGTCGATGTATTTACAAGTAAAGTCTTTATAACTTCTTGTCAAGAAGTTCCGAGCAATATTACACTTAATGTTCTTAATAATAAACATAAAATAAATGTATTTTATGGCCGCATTATGTCTTACATAAAATCATTCACTCATAGAAAGGGTTAAAGATAATAAAGCTTCAGTGAAGGGTTCGTGCGAATGTTTTTTGTGAATGATATCTAGAGAATTTTATATTCAAACATAGAACAGTCCCTAGTACAAACTAGGGACTAACCGACCGTAAACCACCCGCTTTTCTTCGACTCGGGTTACAAATACAATTATTTTGGAACTGAAGTTTTAGTTCAATCATAATAAAATGTAGCTTATGTCACTCCTAAATAGTGTCACTTTCTGTTAGTCAAAGATTTTTCGGGATCGGATCAGTGCTTCCGAAGATTACTTCCTACAATCATATAAACAAGATTAGAAACTTTACCTCTTTATAATATACAAGCTGACTGAGATTCGGCCCAGTTCGTTGGGCGGTAAACATTTTTTTTCAAATCGGTTCAGTTGATCCAGAGTTTACCCCCTACATCGTCACAACGTCACAAACTCACAAACTTTACCTCTTTATATAATAAAAAGTATAGGAGTATAGATAATAAGCAATAAGTAATGAGTATGTAAGTATAGATAATATTATAGTATAGATGTAATAGAAAAATGGAAAATGGATGATGTCACAACTTGTTACCACCAATGTTTTGCCGCAATGTTTGACAGACAGCCCTTGTGGGCATTAGATTCGTCTTTAATGTTAAAACCATTTCGTTATAATAACATGAAACATACAACAGAAGTATTAAATAGGCTGTTGGTGGTCATAGACCCCTCTTCAGAAAGGAGACTTTACCAGAAGTAGAATAATAAAACTATTGCTTAATTCAGGATTATAAAGCAAATAGCCAGTCTTAACTTCTAATGAATTCCCTTATTACTATAGATATTTCAACAGTTATCACTACATAACCCATTGAAAAGTAGACTTGTTGGTTGTTTTAGTAATTCCAATAGTGTTTTTAATCATGTTATCATCAAATTGAGCAGTTTTAACAACGATAATTACAACATTTAAATTTTAACAACATCGCAAAAAGTTAAATCCTATCACCATTTAAATTGGTCGTTTATCTCTTTAACTATCGATTGTCCCAACTCGATTATTAACGGTTATATCTAGGTTATCCGCGAACTTTCAGCCTTTACAGCGAATTTATTTGAATGAAAATAGGCGGTGTAAGTGTCCCATTGATTTTATTGCGGTGCCCGTGTTTTGCCGCGGCAGTTACGGGTTAATGGTGCAATTGGATTTGGAACAGTTGAATGAAACCGCAACGAGCCGTGGCTCACTGACTTCTTGTCGCCATCTTTAAATCTATTTCTTGTTAGTTTCTACTAAATACTGTTAATTTAAAGCAATATGTAGTTTTGAAATAAAATCAGTGATCATTTTATATTTAACCTTTATAGATGTACTATTTGTTTCAAGTTTAATTGAAAACAACCAACACTGAATTAAGTGCAACCATATTCAGGAATGGCAAAAATATAAAAGAATTCAGTCGAATTAAGAGTGTCCTGCTTTTTGTAGTTGCAAAAAATGTTTTTTTTTTAGTAAAACTTTTATATGAGGATGTTGTCTAGGCTATTAAGTTAGAGAATAAAAAGTACGTTATGGAACGACAGAAGCACGCGAGTAGAGGGTTAATCGCACCATCGGAGCTGCAATAATCGCGTTCCAGGGCGGCGCCGCATCGCACCGCCATTCCGTTTTCGTTCCGCGGTTATTTTCGTGTACCCTGTCTGCTGCACTCCTTGTGTAACGTACGAATGGTATTTCGCAGGCTTTGTTTTTGAAATTGGAACTTGTGTTTTTAAATGTTGAAATGTGGAATGCGAAGCATAGGTATTTTTCTTACTTATAATTGATTTCTTTTGAATTTGGAATGGGTTTCTGTTACAGATTAAAAATTATTAGTGATTTTTTATGCCTTTTTTTATTTGCACGAAAGTTTAAATAGTGTTGTGTTGTTCTAATTCTTATAAAGAACTTTCCTCCAAAGTTATGTGAACTCCTTTGTCTTACGAGAACAGTCGGAGTATTTTATGTACAACGTTCGTGGGGTCACGTAGTTGCGATGATTTTCCGTGTGTACGTGATTTTACTTCGCTTCTGTACAATACCGATTGTATATACCTACGTTACTAATTTTCACAATGAAATTACTTCCTTACTTGAATACAGCTCTATAACATAAGTATGTAATAAAATACATGTATAGGTAGGTACATCCTGAATGTTTAGTTGTATTTTACCAAAATTATGCATGTGTTTTATGAATGATGATTATATTTACTTTACAGAACACTTTGCTTACTAGCATAATATAATGATGAGGACAGTTGTTAAAAATATCAATGAACGAGGTAAAGTGGATAGTTAATAAAAAAAAAGCTAGACTCGAAGGGTACCAACCAACAGAAAAACCTACTAATATCAGAGAATATTCAAGTTACAAATAGCTACGAAAATACCGCACTATATTTAGTTAGACAGTGTCCTAAATATATACAACCTTGACCTTTCCCAATTAACTAACTTCCCACTTTTGTTAAGAGTTCAGTGAAGAATAGTGTTATTCGAGCTCCAAGTTCATGCGTATCTTCTATACATTCCAAATTCAAATTGTTTCGTTGTTAGAAATAGGTTTTTGATTCCGTGCAGAGTTAGTAGTTATACTAACAAGGTGAACTCAGCATGATGACTTTTAAAACGTTTTATTAGTGCTCCAAGTTAACGCGTAGGTATCTTCTTATCTTTTTAAATTTAAATTGTTTTTTTTTGCTACAAATAGGTTTTTGGTTCCGTGCAGAGTTCGTAGTTTTATTTTACAAACAAGGTGAACTCAGCACAATGAATTTCAAAATTTCAAGTTAGTAGCGCGGTTTAGGCTCTGCGTTGATGAATCAGTCAGTTGCGGCAAACAATTTCATTTGTATAGATTTTCAGTAGTTCATGTGAAAATCACTTATGTGTCTACTATTAACTGTCTCTATCAACTATAATCAGAATATACCTATTATAACTATTACCATTATATATGCAGTGTCGAAGAAAATTTTAATGCGTCTAGACGAAGATGCGGCGGCTTTTTTAGCTGCACTTATAATAAACAACATGAACAAAAATTACAAATCAATTTTAATCTATTTCCTTCTGTCGTAATTTCAACAAATATTTGTATGTAGTTGGGTTGGTTGGGTTTATATCTTATACGATTTTTATCATACACATTGCGTAATATCTATTGTAACAATTACTAAACAAGTACTAACATGTTGTACAGATGCCATCAGCAATCCCAAATAAACAATAAATAAGATTTTCACATAAATTCTTAAATTAAATTCACTTTCAAAAGAAAAGTAGATATAGTAAACACTAGCTTTTGCCCGCAATTCCATCTGCGTGTATATCGGATATTTTAGTATTAAGTTTTCGGGTTTATATACTTATAACCTCCACACAAAAAAATATCGATTGAGTAGATCCAGCTATTACTGACTTTTTATATTAGTATAGATATGTATATACATTCGTGTATTTAGGTACAGACCCTAAAAATAACCATCCTTATACTACGTAGAATGCGTACTTAAACTGAACTAGTAAACTCTGTAACCATTGACTATAACAGTATACCTAGGTACAATAAAACATCAAACAACGCTGAATTTCAAATATCAACTTAAAGCATTTACCATTAAATGCCTCCAGCTCTTCGACTAAATCGTCTGCAAGTAATTTCCACATACATTGTGATTAAAGTGCGCGTTTATCGGATGTTCGAATCGATTGAAAACTAGGTCGCAGTACGCTTTGCGACTGTAATTATGCTTAATTATTTGCTACGTTTGTGTATAGGCTTTCAACTTTTCAACGGAGTGAAACAACTCAGTCATATGTGCTTTTGTTTATTTATTTATGCACAAATACATGCATCGGCGGACTTAATGCTTATGGCATTTACTGCCGATTCGAACATTTGGGCAATGCAAAGAGAACATAATTTTATGTATGTAGGTGCACTTAACAGGCGAATATTAAATCATAGTAGGTTTATTACAAGTAAACAAGCTAGCTTTTATTTTCTGTATAGAATTATTTCACTGTATAAACGGATTAATAACACAAAGTTTTGCAGTTCTATTCATCTAATGGGTGTCGCAAGAGGCGACTAAGGGCGAATTGCACAACGTTCGACTTAAATACTACTGATCAAAATTAGTTAAATGTAGTTAAATGCATAAACACGTTAAATTTAAACAAATTTAGCGCCCTCTTGCACAATGATGGCAGCAGGTAAATTTTGTTAAATATGATAAGGGGACGCGCGCCGGCGCGCCCTGCGAGTGTGAGCGAGACGGCAGTATCCTAGTGTTGAACTAGCGCACACGCACGCGTTAAGCACGTTTAGGGCCACTAAATAGTTTCGATGTTTAACTTCGATAGGTCTTAAACATATTTAACAAAAAAATTATCGTTATGCAAGATGCCAATTGTGAAATTATTATTATATTTTATTTTATATTATATTATACAAATTATTATTATTACAAATAATGTCGATGTTTAACATCTGCCAGTCTTACTACTACCGTGAAGGATCATTTTATTTTACCTATAGTACATAAAGTGTCAAAGTAGGTAAAAATGCCAGACAAACATATACCTATATAAAACATCTATCATCCATTATAGAACAAAATTGTTATAGCCTCGTGTAGACGTAATATTTGCACAGCAGGCCAAGTCATCGATCTACAGGACGGACAGCAATTACTTGCCAATATCCAATCTATTAAAGTAAGTAATATAACCTAATACCTATAAAACCTCCATCTACAACATATATTTTATGAACAAACATAAATGTAAGTAAGGGAAACTGTGTACTTAGAAATTTTCTTTTCTTTTTAAAATTCAAGGCTTACATACTGTGTCGTGAGGGACTTTACAAACGGACACAAAAAACACCCAGTTTTAGAACAACAATTTGTATATAGCTATGCTTATGAGGGTCAAATTTACAACATTCAGTAAAAATGTATCGACCTGACCGCATAGATATTGACTACAGGTTGTTCTAATGCACTGTTAAATTTGATTCAGTTGTTTTATAAAATGTGACTTGAGACTTATGAGACTAACAACATTAGAGACTAAAAAAAAATTAACGAAAATAAAATCGACTTCAAGGTTTGACTCGATTTCTCTTGGATGCCATCATCAGATCTTAATGTCCTTATCATGGTACCATTGAGATATCTCCTTTCTATTAAAAAAATAATTATCAAAATTGGTTCATAAACGACGAAGTTATCCGCGAACACGCATCTATACTTAATGTAATGTGAATATGTTTTTATATATAAGTAATATCCTAAATATTTATAGTGTTTATGTATTTGTTGTAATTCCCATACCTATATAATAATATGTAATGCTGTGTAATGTTTATTTTAGTTAAGTACGAAACCTATGTGCGCCTACCTCACATGATTTCTACACTACCCTAAGGTTGACTGGTAGAGAATGCCCTGGGCATTAAGTCCGCCTATGTACAAAAGTGCATAAAGTTATAAATAAATAAATAAATATACAAATAAATAAAATTGGAGTGTCTGTTTGAAATATTTAAATATTTGTTCAATGTTAAAAAAATAAAAAGATTTATGTAGTATTGTAAAGTGTGTATATTCATAACTTTAGATATTTACTTGATAACAAAAAAATCAGTCGAAACACATCAATATAATTCGAATACCTACTATACAATACAAAATCAATATCCATTCAAATAACAGTTTAAAATAATCGTAATAATGAATTTTAAATGTAATTTTCACTAGAGCACAGTGGGAGTTTCAACGACCTTTCCGCCCACGGGTCGGCGATTCAATTCATGTGATGATGTTCTGAATTGTGTTATGCAAGAATGAAGATCTATTTCATTGCAGATTCGTTGGCGTTCTTGCATAATGCAGTTTTCAATGAGAGCACTTGATTGCTGTGTGGGTGGGCAGTGGGTTGTATAAGGAACTAGCAGAACCCCGCGGTGCTACCCGCGGTTATTGTCATACCGCGGGTAACGCCGCGGGGCGAAGCTAGTCTACGAAAAGTAGCCTAAGTTACCCCTTACATCATCAGCTACCTATCAGTAAAAGTCTCCTCAAAATCGGCCTAGCCGTTTCAGAGATTAGCTGGAACAAGAAAACAGACAGACAAAAATTGTAAAAATGTTATTTTGATATATATGTATGTGTACCATGTATACATACATATGCATTTAGTAAAAAATGTTTTTTTTTTAATATTACAAACAGACACTCCAATTTTATTGATTTGTATAAATGGTGGTGGTGTTTGCATCTTCATAGGGACCGTGGATTTTTGATAGAAAAGGATTTAGATTAACGCGTTCAAACAAACAAACGAGATTGAGTTTTTTTTTAATAATATAGATATAAAAACAAGTATACGTATGTTTTTAGTCACAAATGATCACGTGCCATTAACAGCAAACCATTAGTTTCTGCCGGTTATACAATCTTAAATTGAGCAATTTAGAAACTATCGATGCAATAGTTATATATTATTACAATCAACATTTGATTTATCTAGAGTAGTAGTTATCTAGAACAGAAGTACAAATTCTAGTCAATAAATTGTAACCTTACATCTGGCTAAGTGGCGCCACAGTAAATTCTTATACCACGGCAGATTAATGACACACCCACAATTTATGTTTTCAAATCGCGCCATTGGGTTATAGTGATGTGCATAAGTATGTGTAATATCGATAAAATGACTAACTGTTAGGCTTTAGTGCCTTGTACCATAGATGTAGTACCGATTGTGGTAATTCATTGATCTGTTTGATTAAAGATTTGAATTATTCTTAATGATCATACTATACTATACTTCAAATGTATTAATGCCATGTTCGATAATTATTGAATTTATATGTAGTTACTATACAAATCATATGGGGCCTATATGACCATTTAACCGTTTATTTTTAGTAGCTATTTTCGATCTATACTTGTTTCACAAGCTGACTTCGTAGTATATATTAAAATTGCATCAAATAGCTTATTGACATTGGTAACTTAAAAAATCTGGAAATATTTGTCAAATGTTTGATCTTTAAACTTAACGCAATTTATACGTTTTATAAGAAAAATATGTACACAAAGTTAAGTCATTCTAAACAAAAGTTAAGTGGGCGCCAGCACCCCCAAGACAATATTAAATTAAAAAGTATAATAAACAAACAATAAAGGTAGTTTGAAACAAAACAAAACTTGAATTAGTTTGTGAAGTGATATCAGAAGAAACAGAGACACGTCAATATGAACCGCATTGGAGGGTGTCAACTTAAAAACAAAATGATTGATTAAAACAATATTTTATGAATTTAGATTCATTCATATGATTGATGAGTTCAGTTTGCTAATCCAGGTGGTCACTCAAACTAAAGGACGGGGACACAGTTCCTCCACCAGTGACGGCCTCCGTGGCGCGATGGCAGCGTGTGCGACTGCTGTGCTAAAGGACTCGGGTTCAATTCCCGGACCAGACCAAATGTTTGTATGATCTACAAATATTTTTTTCGGTATTTGTTTGTTTTAGTTTATCAGTTTGGGTGTTTCATATGTATAATATGTATGTATTTACAAAAAAAAGTATATAGTATTTATATCAGTTGTCTAGTACCCATAACACCAGCTCTGCTTAGCTTGGGGCTAGAGGGCATTGTGTGTGTTAGATATCCGAAATATTTATTATTTTTTTATTTTTAAGTACGTTCCATTATGTTAAATGTTTTCAGTATACTAACATTAAAGGATCATGTTTCTTTATTGTGTTATATTTATTTAGATATCCATTACTGAAAATTTCGTACATAAAGCAAAGATGATTAGTCTTCGTGTGAAAGAACCGAAATTAAATACTTAATCATTTAAAAGTCCAAAAAGACAATGTTTATTTAAAACATAAATTCTAATCAAGTTTTAATCAAAACTTGAATTTAATAACTAATTATTCATGAACTCTATCTTCTACTGTGTTGGTTTTTCAATTTTTGTTCTAATTAATTGCATTGACTTGAACTAATACTCAAAAGATTGGCATTTATTACTGCCGTGGATGAAAATATTGTGAGAGGATCGACGTACAAGTTAAACATTTCCCGAGTGGTGGATGAATGGATGGATTAAAAACATAGAGAGTCACCATTTCTATTCATCTCGTGGGTGTCGTAAGAGGTGACTAATCAAGCAAATTACGCAAGACAACAACACTTCAAAGAGCAAGAAATCTTGAAACAAATCCCATACCAACACGTCTGTTAATACCTCCTTTCTAAGGAAAGGTTCACGTCAACTGTTGATGATAATGACGTACAAACATATACGGCTATCAAAGGGATGATGTAGTTGATTTCGAGAACATTTTAGCATTAATTATGAGATACAAGTTTATCTACTAATACTTGACACCAAACAAGAACAGAAATAGCAAGTTAGAAATTTGAAACTGGTTTCTTAGTTTCATCCAGATTCGCTTTTGATGATAAGTTGATAATCTCTCAGTACAAGGGTACTCATATTACGACTTCTTTAATAATTTTTGTTGTTAAAGTATGTACAATCAGATTTTATATGTCTATATGTACCTATGTATTTAGTCGTATATAGGCATGTTGAACAACAGCTGTACAGGCTTTGTTTATTTAATTGTGTCTATTAAAAGTATTTCGAAATACCTCGCGATAAAAATTATATCGTTTTGAATATCTTGTTTTATGTAATCGTCCAGTCTCACTTTAGATAGCGCATCCCGATACTTGACAGAATTTTCAACTTTATAAAAGATGTTATTTAGAATATTAATTTTGTACTCTTTTTCTAAATAAAAAAGTGTACAAGTCAATTTTAAATTTGTTATACCTCCAGCGCCATATTAGTTCAAAAAGGGTATAAAATGTTTTACTAAATAGACATTTAAAAAGGTACTTTTAATCTATTCGTATAGATAGAAACACATAAATATTTAAACTAAGTAATTTATAATTCATTCCTCAGTCACAGGAAGTCCAACCCATTCCAAATTCGTCAATTAAATGCATATCGATTATTCATTTAGCAACGTGAGCGCATCACTAAACAAACATGCATAGAGCCGCCTAAATATTGATTCGATTAATCAACTTCCCGATATATTTGTGGATCGATTCACTAGTATTCGTGGGAAACTCAATTCCAATCTCAATTATAGAAAACTATTAGAATCGTCATCCATTCGCGTGTCGATATATAAATTAAGAATGGACGCGCCAATCTCACGGCTGTTTGAATGTTTAGTTAAAAATAATGAAGTGTGTTTATGGTGTTATTTCAAAATTAAATTTGTGTAACGGAACTTTTGAATATTTATTGCCGTTTTAGATATTTTAACGGGTAAACAGTAACATGAATAGGGCGGCGGTGACACATTTGTATCAGCCACGCATAATGTGTCTCATGAAGGGTCTCTAAACTGGATTTGTTAAGGACTGTCTCAAAAGAACAATTAGAGCTACAAACAGTGCAATAATACCTAGGTACTTTTTTTTCCCATTAACTATGTATTAAAAGAATAAATCCTAGAGACTACAAACAATAACAGTTTATTAAATTTCTGTCTTCCCCCTGTAGGATCTACAGGTTGTGAAAATAACAACCTAACCACAAAATTATCTTCCAGCCCATCTTACATTCAGCTAAGCACATTGCATACAATGTAACATCCAACCACATACTCTTGAATTTTATATTTAAGTTTCAGTTCATGAAATATTAGCATCGGTGTGGTATAAATCTGGGCGGGCATTGTCGTGTGCAAATATTTAAATAGATGCGCTTGCGCCGGTTCCCACCGCGCGAAAGGTCGCTAGTGTGCACTCTGTGTTATGCTAAGCGACTTTGAGATACGCTGTGTATGAGATCTGATACTGTGCAAGTGACAAGCGAATGCGGTATTACAATGTAGTAGTAATTAAAAACCATTTAATACTACAGAATATTTTCGCCAACAATATCTACATATACTTTATTTGTGGAATTGTCAACCCTGACCTGACTTGAAAAGTTTAAAGATTATTTTCCGTGAAATCTTACATAATATATCCTATTTTATTTCTTTTTCTTTACCAGGCTGTCTAAATACGAGATATGATTTAACAGAAGACCGCACCGCACTTGATATTTCGTCAACTCATGAAAGTAAAAAATTCGCTCGCTTTAAGGTACAAAATTTTATACCATCAGTATACTGACTGACTGACTTTTGAAGTCACAAAACAAATAAAAAAATCATAAATATTAATACACGCTGCATCTTATATCTTCAACCACACGCTGAACTAAGAATGGATGCTTCGTGTCGAATAAATAAATGCAACTTTACACACAGGTGTTTCGGCTTCGTCACGTATATACAATGGCTTGCGGTTCGATGTCCAACACTGGACAGTACGTTACGTCATTTTTTATTCACGACCTTTCTACTACGTTGACTCATATTCTAGTCTAGTCTGTAGAAGTATGTTGAAGTAGGTTGCAACAAGAAAACAATACTTTTGAAATGCGGAAACAGTGGCCTAGATGAGATACTTGATTTACATTCCATGATTTCCTCTCAAATATCTAATTGTATAGTTTGATTAGTTAATTAAATACACCTTCGAAAAAAATTGTGTGTTTCACAAATAGTTCTCAAAAGTCTCGGTGAGATTGTTCCTAAAACGATAGATGTTTCCAACATTTTAAAATCATTGTACCCCTTCTAATAATAGTATACATCGATATGTTTAATAACTCAATAAAATAAATATAATCCAACCACCCACCATCATACAGTCAACTATATTTAAATAGAGAGGATTTAAAAAAAAACTTTATAAAACAAAAGAGTTAGTTGAGATATTAAAAAAATGAACATGTCTAAACTCAATACAGCATGAGGCATAGTTCTACAACTCTATATTATTGATAGAAATATTCGAAATTTAAATTCTGTAATTCCAAATATACACCTATAGACATAGAACGTCTTTGTAAAACACAAACCTCTTCAATAAGAAATATCGAGAACAGTAATGTGAGATTGAACAACGCATCAAAACGGATCTTGAGAGCACGTTTGAGTACTGAAACTATTCAACATGTACCCAAGACAAGGAGAGGTATTTCAAAACCCTTTCGTCTAGTCACAGTACACTGGTATACTTCTGAATACCATGCTTGTTTGCGTATGTAGGTCACTTTGATACGATAACGAGATATTTTCTCGACTGGTAAGTCTATGTACTACTAGTATGTACATACATGTATGTAGGTAATAAAATTAAGCAGTAATTGTTATCCATACTAATATTATAAATTTGAAAGTAAGTCTGTCTGTCTGTGTACCGATATCAATAAAAAAAATTCATGGAGATACTTTGATTGTTGAGCAACGATATGGGCTACTTTTTACTGCGATAATCGACATACACGCGGGCGGAGCCGTAGGCAAAAGGGACTGTCATATGAATGTTTTTTTCCTGTAAAGAGCAATAATAAATTTTCTCATTAAACAGATCTCTCAAGAGCAGTAAGGTACAAGGAAGACGATATATTTGTTTGTGCTATTCTATATTCAAATTTTGCATTCAGGAAAGTATGAGACCCTTGGAACGCTAAGTTTGTTGATAAAATAGGTATAAATAAATAAGCCATAAAATCATAAACATTGTTCATTCATTAATCATTCATTCATCAAATAACTACTAATTTTCGAAACACTTATTTCAAAACTAAATCATTATCTTTGACATGTTTGAAATTAACTTTTTTTTTTGAATTCGTGGTTTTTATAGTCTGTAAAACATTTTACAAATTATAATACGACAAAAAAATAGTAGAATATTAAACAACAATACAGTTGAATAAACTTTTTTTCTCACATTAAAATGTATTTATTTTTTCAGTAATTTCATTTGACCTTTGCAGAGCAATAAGCTTGGACGTAAATAAAATTAATGTCTGGCCAAAAAGCAATTTTAATATTTCGTTGTTTCTAGATAAAAGTGTTTCGGGAATGACATTTAATTTAAGAAGAATAAGAATTTGAATTTGGAAATGTTGTTCTACGAGTGCTTATTTAAAAGTTTACGTTACTTGAAGTTACTTAAAAAACCGCCTTTACTTCGGTATTATAATTTACAAGTTTCTTTCGCATATCGCCCAAAAAAACATTACTTACTTTATTCATAAATATGCGTCTCTTTTCAATCATGCTCGGTTTCTATTGGTCTAAGCGTGATGTTAACTATCATATATTGTAAAAAAACGCGAAAATCGGTTAGATGGTTTCGAAGTTCATCGTGGTAGCAACGTGACACGAGAATTATATGTACTCGTAATAGATTAGCATGTTTCAAAAAGTATACAAAATAAACTATAATTGTCATATATATAAAATGCGTCGCGTCGTTAAGTGTTATAATAAAGTGGAGCTTATATTCGTTATTGGAAAAAATGAGATTTTAATTTACTGATTCCAAGTCATTTATTAAAGGTTATTCAAATGTATATTCAAAAAGAAGAAAAAAAAGCTCCTAACAGCCCCACAAGTACACAGTAGTCGGGGAGCTTGTGGCAAAAAACGCGTAATCGCTTATCAAGCATTCCTCGCGCAGCTCTCAACACGTTGTGCATATAAGGTGGCGGCGCGGGAGCAGAGATTAACGCCACCAATATTGTGACCACATCTCTAGGGCTTATTAGGTACGGAATTCTTAATTAGTTAGTTAGGTAAAATAACTATTTCATCTTTACCCTTTAGGGTATTATGGTAAACTCAATAAAAACTAATCATTGACAAGTTAGTTTATTTCTATAAAGCTGAAAAATTTAGAAGCTGATCTCTTTTACAATAACTACTAGTGGTCGCGCCCAGTGATCGAAATACGACCACATTTTTTTTAATTTAGGTCTTTTTAGTTTCCTGCTCACCTCCCCCATACAAGCTTTAACTATGCCAAATTTCATTCATCACTTTCACGTATTATTGCCACTTCTCCATTACTTTCACGTATTAATTGTAGTACCTGGATGACCGAGCTTTGCTCGGTATTTCTATTTTGGTAGATTTTCCAAAAATGAATCGTAGCTAGATCAATTTATCGCCCCCGAAACCCCCATGTATACTAAATTTCATGAAAATCCGTTTCCGAGATTCAGTTTATAAATATTTACAAAATTGCTCGTTTAAGGTATTAGACAGATATAGATATTATAGATAATTACTTTAAATATTTAATCCTATATGATGCTAATCATCCCGAGTCTGCGATAAGACAGCTAGACTGTTGTTAAACATACTTTTGTATTTTTTAATACATAGATACTAAAAGTTACACCTATACATAGAATAATTGGTCATGGTTTTAGCATAATTAATTGCCGTGGGTTGTAGAGGAGTAAAACCTCTATCTATTAAACAAACAGACCAGCCATGTGCAAGCGTTTTTCTTTCCGCAATCGTTAATGCCTAAACTCTCGTGTATCATTGGGTAATACTTTGTCTAAAATTAGCCAATGGCACACGAGAATTTAGGCGTAAACTTGCGTTGGCTAGGGAGGCTGGTAATATAAATGTGATAAAGTAAAACAAAAATCCGTATGTTCCGCAAAACTACCAACTTCATGGGGCACCTAGTCGCGCGTGCCTGCGACCAATGCGCCGACTTGCGCACACGCACGTTCCAACGTTACTGTTGTATGCAACTATGCATACTGTAGTTCCTTACTGTTTTGTTTATATTGTTTTGTTTATGCTGTTTTATGCTAATATATTCCCGAAGCGACCTTTTACCTTGCATAGGCATGCATACGCTTCGCATACATTTTAGATTCCTGATGATATTAGTATAGAGCTATTTACATTTCAACATTGTAACTTACTTTGTACAGTAAGGAGTGCTATTGCTATTGCACATAGTTATTTTATGTGTGGCTATGTATTTTTAGAAATCGTATATATATTTACGAAACGTAATAAAGTAAGATGAAAAGCATAGGTATTACGAAAATTACTTTCACCAAAGTCACTTTTCAAATAAAAAATATCTAATTTGGTATCTCTGTTTAGGATCTGTGACACCATAGACAAACACAGTCTCTTTTTTTTCGTCACAAGGTAACAATTCAATATGCAAAAATATACGACTGATATTTTTGAGTAAAAAATACTTGCAACACTAGCCCACACTAATATTTACATTTGCCGGTAGTAAGAACTTATTTCTTTTTCTTTCAATACGGCGAAACACTTTATTTTCCGAAAGGGTCACTTTAAATACACCTCGCGGTATGAATGGTAATCCTATTCAATGTAGAACCAGCCACAGAATAAATTTGGAATAACATTATACAGAGTGGTCTAGGAAAGGATTTTGTATCAATGGCCAGCTTTTTATTCATCCGTGTTATAGTTTTATGCTTTAAAAGATTTACCGTGAGAATAGATTTTCAAAGCTATATTTGCTTATTGTACCACCTCCATTCTTATTCTGTGTATACGGATTTATTCAAATAGCTCGAGTGCTAGACGTGTGATGTGGAATAAAATGGTTTTATTGAGTTCTATGAAGCGTTTTGCATACACTGATTACAGTTCAAATCTTTTCGTATTTTTTCTATTTGATACAAGACTACTGACAGAGGATTAAGACAGATGGGGCAATCATTTAAACATTTTCTTCCAATTTGACTATATAGGCCGGCTACTAGCTCCTGAATAACATAAGAACATTTTATGTTAAAATGTACCAAAACACAAATCACTCGAATGTGATTGAGTTACAAAAGTCAATATATTGAAATAGTAGTAAATTGAAATATGTGTTTGTATTTCATACTTTGTGTCTGTGAAATATATAGTCACTGCCTTTAAAGACATAAATCTCAAATTACAACACCTTGCATTTTCTGTGTTAACTGAGGCCATGGGCGTCACAAGGGACAAGTTGGGGTGTGCTGTGCACCCTTATGAAGATTAAGAGAAGAGAAGATTAAGAGTGCCTTTGAGATTTATTCTTTAAATTGGTACATGAGCAGAAATTAAGACTCATTTGTGGGATGCCGCAGGTGCGCTGGGTACGGCCAAACACAACCAATCAATCTGTGATCCGTCATTATGTTCCTGTCTTGATCTAGACTAGACTACCTTAATCTGCATTACACTTAAAAACTTTAAGACAGTGAAAGTTAAGTTACAAATTAAATATCCGACATTTGTGTCTCGTAATATCGATATCGTAGTCCCAAAAATATCTACTGGAAATGACTAAACGAATTAAAGTTGCAACGCTACCGGTTACGGTAATATAAATAAAATTAATCACCTCACATATCCGTTGGTCTGTTCTACGTCTCATTTCAATCGTGGCATATGGATCTGGAAAAAACGAGAAACAACCAGTTAGAAGTGACTTCAAATGCAAATTGTAAGTAAATACAAGAAAAACTACATAATAAAAAGAGTAGTCCGTAAATCAGTCCAATGATGCAAAAGCATCACTAGGCCGCCCTAGTGTGGGTCACCATGCTGCATTGTTGCATTGTCTGCATTCCACCAGTCTTGGATCCTGCTTATTCTTTTCATCAGATAGAGTAGTGTCACTTTGGCAGGCACATTATATAGAAAGGGGAAATAGTTATTTGTTATACAAGATTGCAAAGTTGTTTTTAACCGCGTGTTCAATTTTGAGGACCGAACTAGCGAAGGATTCTAATTAGAATCCTGAGTATTAGCGAGGGAACCAAGAGAGTGCGAGGTGAAATATCTTTGCACTAGAGTGCAAAGCGTAACTTTTCATCCCACCTCAGCGAGGAACTGACTAGCATATAAATGCTTTTTTTGCATTTAATCTCACAAAACCACATGTATAAAATATTTAATATCATTCACAAAAAAAAAAACATTCAGTCGAATTAAGAATCTAATTTTAGAAATCAGTTCAAATTAGCATTTCCACTATTCATAAGTTACTTATAAAAAGTTAAACCAATACAGAATGAGATAGTCTCCCAGACATGAAAGATCTAAAAATAACTTCAACACCTAGAAGTCATTACCGACATCAATGTTATTTACCACACCTTATTGATATATAAGATCCTATTCATTCGCTCTCAGTCAAGAAAAAATATTTGCTCTTGATTCGATATTTTCGCATGTCAAAAGCATTAATGTGTAACGTAATTTTTTTCAGAAATCAAATTACCTATATAATTTAGTTTACTTGTACTTCTCTTTCATTCACCATTACATCTTTCTGAATTATTGCTAGTTTTATTTCTCTCTAGGTCTTTTAGACCTGATGCCAAAACATATTTGGAGTCTTATCTCTTTAAGATAGAAAGAAAGCAGGATTGATAAAGAAAACCCATAGATTATGGAAGGAATGAGCTATAGGATGTCTTCAAGCTTGTTGCTATAATCTACATAATATGTCAGATATGGGAACATGAGAACATAGTCATCTTTATTTGTTCTTTTGTCAAAGAAATCAGATACCACGACAGCACGCTTGGACTAGTGGTTTAAGCAGCCGCCACGCCGCTTTCAACTGCGCTAAGTGTTGTGGGTTCAATTCCCATATGGGACAACACTCAGTGTTATCCACAAATGATAGTTCTGAGTCTGTACTGTGTGTCCTTTGTTTGCAAAGTCCCATGCGACACAGGATGTATATTCCTAATCTAGTATCTTTTAAGAATACAAAACAAACAACAACCAGTAGAAGTACAGTTTAATACATAACTAAGCGTATATATACCACAAAAGAAAATCTATTATGATTGCCATCAAATATAATTTTTCAGTATCGGCAAGCTTCTATTCAGGCTAAGTGGGTGAGATCAATTTGCGTATTTTCAACCCCCGGCATGATACTGTATACCGTGATGAATGGGGTATCGATATGCTGACTCATTGTTTTATATTACAAGCTTTATTTTGGTTTCGCTAATGAGAGGGTTAAAGCCATCCACGGTAAAGGAGTGAAACAACTAAATGGATATTGCAAGTCATGTAATTATGTGGACGTTTTGGCTTAATTTGGTTGAGCGATGGACAAAAGTGCGGAACGAAAGTGTATTAACTGGTGTTTAAACAATATTCAGGGTTTGTGCATTAAAATTCCCTTTTAACGCTTTCATTTTAGATTGTAGAAGGTATGCAGTATGCGGTTCACCTGACTAGTCCGGGATCCCTGGTACAAATAATACAAGTAATTACTGTCAAGCTGATTTCTCGTGAATGGCTTCATTTTGATGAGAGGCTTACCTTTCACCTTGCAGAAGTTTTTGGTTGTCGTAGCTAACAGGGGTAGCAGGGACAAAAAACTTATGAGCGTAGGGCCAGGATAACATACCACGCAATATTGTAGTATATAAATACTAACTAAACAAAGTATTAAAAAAACGTGCAAAAGCTAGTACTATTAAAACACTTTAATACCGTACCATCAATCTAATGCAGGTCAGAAATCAGTCAGAGGATTGAAGAGAATGCACAGTAGTTGCAAACTTTCAAAATCTTACACTTAAAGCAAATTTTCTGCAAGCAAAGTTTATTTGAGACTTACAAACTAAAAGATATATTGTTCATTCTATTCACAGGGGCACAACAACACCAAATATATATTATATTACTCCCAAAGTGTAGAACTGTTTAAAATTAAATTTATTAAGGCCATGCTGTGCCTCGCAAATTATTATCCAATGTACATGAACCCAAAATGTCAGCTGCGTACAGAATTTACAATTCACTATACAAACATGATTTATTGGAGTTTAAACACATTGTCTCTACTTACGCATAATTAATTTTAGTTATCTATACTAATATATGAAGCTGAAGAGTTTGTTTGTTTGTTTGTTTGTTTGAACACGCTAATCTCAGGAACCGCTGGTCCGATTTGAAAAATTCTTTCAGTGTTAGAAAGCCCATTTATCAAGGAAGGCTATAGGCTATATATCATCATACTAGGACCAATAGGAGCGGAGTAGCAATGAAAAATGATTCGAAAACGGGGGAAAATTATCACGCTACGGGCAATAGAAGACGCAAACGAGGTTGCGTGGGTCGGCTAGTTCTAGATAAGATTATAAATTAAATGTATTATTTTAATACTTCTTCTTTTGATGAAATGGCTACCAGCCGGATCTCTTGGATCAGCTATTTCTGCCAATGTCAAGTGTTTATAGTCTTCATATCATAAGTCTTTAAGTCTTTACCGTGATGAGATTAATGATAACAAAAAAAAATTAAAAAAGTGGATGACATGAAATGGGTACTGTCTTCCGAAAAAATAAAAAAACGATCTCCATTATTTTAATTTCTTAGAATTTAAGTGTGTATCATCAATTGATTTTCTACGAGTTGCCATAGCAACGAGCGATAGCGACGATATCTTATGTGATTGTTAAAATAACTACTGCTAACATGCTAATCTACACTTTGAAGCATTTATGTCTTGCAGTCGAGCATGAAACAGTAACTTGTTAATGAATATAACGACTGCAAAATTATTCTCAGAATGGGAACTGAACAGGAGATGACTTTTTCTCTTTGAGTATTTTTTGTATCAAAACTTGTTACAAATACTTATATACCAATACGTAGAGTTTATTCTCATAATACAAGATATTTTTCGGTCACTGAAACATGTGTTCTATTCCAAAAATAATATACGGTTGTATTTGAATTATCTCTTCTAGTTTCGATACCGAGGTGGAATCCTATTCTCCTGTGGTGAGGTGCAGCGCCTGATGCGACGCGAAAGACGCTACTGTTTCGATAGACGGACAATATTTTTAACTTAATATCGTTAAAAAACTGTATATATAGATAGATAGTAGAGCCACGCTGATTTTAGCACGAACGGGCCGGCTCGACCGGGGCGGTACTACCCTCGCACAGAAGATCAATGTAAAATGACAGCGTTCGTGCTGTCGTGTTTCGTTGGTGATTGCGGGACCAGAGGCCCAATGATGCAGAAGCATCACTAGCCCGCCATGGTGTGGGTCACCACGTTTAATTGTTGCATTGTCAGCATTCGCAGTATGGTGACCACCACTCTTGGATTCTGCTTATGCTTCCCATCAGGCATAAAAGAGACACTGCGGCAGGGCTTCACTTAAAAAAAAAGTAAACAGTATTCATTTTTCACTCTTTGATTAAGGACCCTTTCCGATCCGAGCATAGTGGGGAATCCCCGAAATACCCAGATGCATAAAATCTTAAATACTGTGTAAGTATACATAGATCTACGAAAGTTTCTAAAGCAATATATTTTCTCTCTAGCATTCCTTTTATTTATATTTACATACAAGTGACACCTACATGAAGATAAACCACCGTTTACTCCGAGAACATTCATTCATTCACTCTATACGTATGTACAAGAATAATGAGATTAACAGATGCAATCCCCGGATTAAATTTATTATGCGTGAAAGAGCTAGGGAAGAATACCAATCTGTCGGGATCAGAGGCGAAACGCCTTTTAACATTTTGTAGAGAATTGCGCTTGACTTATGAGTACCTTGTTGAAAGTATTACTTATTATAGCAGTACTGTCTTTTTTAGGGTCCGCACTGTCATTTTTAGGGTGGGGAGTGTTTTTGAGGGTGGAGACTGTTGCTTCAATAAAATGCAAGGTCCTAACTTTAAGAAAAGTCATGGGTAGATTTTCAAAGGAGTTTTGTAGAGCTTTGCGTTTGAAATGTGATTTTCAAGTTCTTTTGTGTAGTTGGTGAGGACCACTGAAGGATTAACTTTATTTTGTTAAATTTTTAGAGTTCCGTACCCAAAGGGTAAAACGGGTCTTTATTACCAAGACTTCGCTGTACGTCTGTCTGTCACCAGATTGTTTGTCATGAACCGTGATAGTTAGACAGTTGAAATTTTCAGAGATTATGTATTTATGTTACCGCTATAACAAAAAATACTACTAAAAACAGAATAAAATAAATATTTAAGGCTATATAACAAACGTTACTTTTTTTTCCGTTTTTATAGATAATGGTACGGATTCGCACTTAGCCGGTATTTATTTTTATTAGTTACTAGCAACCTGCCCCGGCTTTGCTCGGGTTCTTTACGGAAAATATAATATAGCCTATGTTACCCCGAGACGATGTACCTGATTTTTCCGACGTCTTCCACAATTATCCTTATATTTTAGCAAGTATTCTCAAGAACTTAACAAATTATATACGAAAACCTTCGTCAAAAATTACTCTATCAATTGGTAAAAACCGCATCAAAGCCGTTCAGTAGCTTTTGAGTTTATCGCGAACAGACAGACAGACGCGGCGGTGTACTTTGTTTAATAAATATGTAGTGATAGTGAAGTACAAGCACAGACAACAGAATCATTTATTCCTAAAAGGAAATTTAATATTGTATAATTTATAAACCTGGAATAGAATTAATAGCAAACGTCGAAGACAGCTGTCTATCTCACTTTCTACGAATTCGTCGTTTATTTATTGAATCGAAAAATAGTGTTTTCAAGCAACGAACAATCAAAATAAATTAAAGTATGAAACAATAACTTCTCTTGTGCCATGATTTTATCTATGTAATAAAATAAAATTACTTAAAGATCTTTTCAAATACGTATGTTACACTGGTTAAAAATATACCAAAAATCCACTTTGATTGATAAACTGCATAATGCAGTTAATAAGGTTGGATAAAATTCTGCATCTGGAAAAATAAAATAAATAAATAAAAATAAAAACAAAATAGTAATGTTAAATAAACTACAGACTAGCCAAGGTGAACAAGACAGCAATCAAAAACTATGTCTTTTCTGCGCAAGCGCAGACGTGCGGAACAAATTGTTTCCAAATAAAAAAATATGAGGCAATTAAACCTTAATAAAGTATTACATAATAATCAATATGCCCGTATTTTATTCACTAGCCGGCTACTTATAATCTTACACTTTAGTTTGCCAGAAAAGTTAGAGCGACTTTATTGCAATTCGGTACAACGAATCGTTTTGGAAATGTTTTAACTTGTTACAACACAAACCAGGCAGTTTACTGAATATACCTTTTGGAGTTTTCTTTCGTGGTGGGGTTATGAGCAACTTAAGAGCCGGCTAAAGGAACAACAGCGCTATAAAGAGAAGTAAACATAATTAATTATACAAAGGTAATAGCCTAGATATGATTACCCATATGTGAGCACTCACTCACTCACGCACACACTCACACACAGACACACACACACGCACACAAAAACGCGCTCAAACACACACCGAGAGATGTATATTTTTGTTATTTATTATTATTATTTTTTCGTTTTTTTCCCTCTTTTGTTTCTTGACTTCTACATGCATGAATGTGCAGTGTTTCAGTGTTTCACTTTCTATGTTTTGTCTGTGTAATGGAAGCCTGATTATCCATGTTACAGGTTCTCACCTAGTTTGGAAACCAGTCTACCAATAAGCAATGTGTATTGTACAATTAATGTATATGGGAGAAAAATAAAATAAATTATTATTATAACAATATCAGACCTTCTGGCAGTGGTATGGAAGGCTAAAAGCACCCTTCTAAGGAAAAACCTTTGTCCAGTATTGGCCTTTGAAACGCTATTGAGAATAGTGATGGCTCTCCTTTCAATATCTTTATCATCTTTTTCATCTCTTGTAAATGTACTCAGTAACACGATGTTAATAAATTTAACGAAATAATTGTATATAATGCTTATATCGACGTAAATAACCTTATTAGATTAAATAAACCGTTTTGACGTTTGTGAAGAAAGGAAAATCATATTTGTAGATAAATACAAGGGAATCAGCAGGAAAATCTTTGGAAATCTTATTGATATTTTGTTAAAATTTCCACGAAATTTTGTAAGTATAAGATACGATTGTTATGGCTTATATGTTAATGAGGATTTGTTTTCCATATCGTTAGCAATGGATCATCCTACTAATATTATAAACGCGAAAGTTTGTAAGTATGGATGAATGGATGGATGTTTGTTAATCTTTCACGCAACAACTATGGAACTGATTTGGATGAAATTTTACAGTAATATAGCTTTTACATCAGAATCATACATAGGCTACTATTTGAAGCGATAACCGACATATACGCGGGCGGAGCCGCGGGTCACAACTACTTGGAAATAAATTAGGGCACTACTAAATTACAAACATGTTTATTTCGAAAAATCACAACGACAAGTTTGTTGTACTGGAGTTACCACGAAAGTTTGATTCGTTCTCTATAAAGTAGGTTTTAGGGGCAAACGAGCAGACGTATCGCCAGATGGTAAACAATTACCGCCACCCATGGACACCCACAACACCAGAGGCGTCACAAGTGCGTTGCAGGCATTTGGGGGATGAGGAGATGATGGGAGTTCCGGTATCCTCACTCACTCGGTGAAACACAGCCCAGGCACTGTTTCATACCGGTTTTCTGTGAGGCCGTGGTATCACTCAAGTATGCGTCGTTAACGAGCCGTCACATAAGCGTGGCTCTCCCACGGCAAAGGTATTATGAAAGACATATTTTTTTGTAGTTTAAGAGAATCAAATAGATTTGATTAATTACTAAATTGTTTTAAATCTTCACTATTTTTGATCCTGTCCGCAGACATACTTTTGTTTTATGTACGGTATGAACTCTAGGACTTTTATACATAAAATATTGTGAACCTTAATGAAAAAAGAACTTAAATATAACACGACCTCGACATAAAATTCGGCTAAGCAAAATTTTAAGCGGTAAACTTACTTTACATAAATTTACAAGAATAAAGTCAACCCTTTCTCGCTACAGCCCGCATAAAAAGTACTAACAACTATTTTGAAGAGAAACACGACAAATTATGGTCTTAACTCACTATAACAGCCTTCATACTGCAAAGTGTGATACCCTATAATCATGACAAGGTCTAAATTATATAAAGATAACAGTTTTCCAGCACAATTCCGCGGAACTTTTTAAGTGCGTAAAGAACTTTATACTTGTACTGAGTTATCTTAACAATATAACTTTACGGAGCCCATAGAATGATGTACATCAAGATGAAACCATTGAGTTAGGTACAGCGCATTAACTGTACGCTGTAGAGCCACGAAAAGTTGTGTTTCTCACGCGACGGGAGGGACGCGCTCAGATGAGGTTTGAACGGGAGCGGAGCGCAGTCATTTCTCGCTCCGTTACGTTTTAATTGTTATTGGAAGTTTATGAATGCTGTTTAAAAGGATTTGGAATGAGGGAGTGCGTAGATTTTAACAGATTGACTTGAACCGAATGGTTAATATAGCTGTTATATTAAGTTTAACAGTCCGTTATTTGATTTACTTAAATGATGTTAATTGTGATTTATAGGTATCACCATCGCTAATAGTTTATTGAAGAAAAATTACTGAAATTTTCGTAGCTGTTGATAGAAAAACAAAAGTTATGTAAGATTTTTATGGTGAAGGCTACAAGACCGCCGGTTCCTGTAGAAAGTCTTGGAGGAAGCCTATGCCCAACATGTATAAGTGTGGTATAAGTGTTTAGAGTAACACAATTAAGTAACCATCTTTTAAAAACTAAACTAATTTACTAATTTTTACATAAAACAATGTTTTTTCTAATCCACGAATCAAAGTCATAATTTCCTTCAGAATATGTTCTCCTTATTTCGTAACACGTCCATCTCTCTTTATTACCAACACACACCCACAATAAAGAGTATTTAGTAGAAGTTTGTCGTGCCCAAAGAGTTTAGGCTACAAATGATGGTTTGTAATTAGCGAGTTGCGTGAGTTCGGACGCACAAAATGGCCGCCAACGTTTTGAGAAGAAAATTATTTTCTAGTAAGTATTGAGGATAATGTGGTTTAAAGAGAAGCTTAGTAAGTTTGAAGATATTTGGAGTTTGTATTTTTGATTTGAGAATTACTATTTTTGTTTTCAAAGGACTTTTATCAATTTAATATTTTTTACATCATGAGCAATTTGTAGTTACACTGTATATTTTTAAATTTTCAAAAGAGCGCTGACTAAAATTACATTAAAAAAAAAAGAAGTACCATGTATAAGATGTTTGTTTTTTGGATTTACTTTTCAAATCATAATTTACTTAATTTATTATGTAGTCAGCCAGAACAAAATATAAATGATTTATTTTCTTAAGAAGATATTTTTTGTATTAGAGAAAAATTTGAGTAAGTAAATTAAATTAAATAGTAGCTTCCAAAAAATACTAAATGTACTAAAAATTGTCTGGAAGAATTCGCCGTGAGCGATAAGACTTATAACTCTTTTTTGTTACTTCTTTAATTTTTTATATACATTAAAGATCTATAAAGTAAAACAAATTTCAAAAACAAAACGTTGATTACATGTTCTAAGCAAAAGCCAAATGAATTTGTTTACGCAAAATTCGGGAACACGTGGAATGTTTACGGTGGATTACATCGCGTAATCATTACGTAATCAAGAATTACGCATTCAAGTACTTCGATAGTAGCTTTAATATATGTGCTTAAAGGATCACAATGATATGTTGCAAATTATCTTATAATTTTATTTAATTGATTATTTGTGAAATCGGTCACTTCAAGTTGCAAATTGTGTAATCATCACAAAGTTTTTAAACAGTGTTATTGTCATAGTTTCGTCTTGTTTGCCTGTCTGTCCTTTAAGCAGGTAATTTAGAGTAGAAGTTGTTAGTAACAAAAAACTATAATTAAGTACGTATATTAAGTAATTACGCCCACAAAGCGGTAAATAAACTACGAAATATTATAGTGATTCTAGTTCGAAACTCCATCACACTAGGAATCATATGAAATAATAACTACGACATTATCTAAACCGAGCCAAATATGAAACCCAAGAATAAAGACATGACATTAAGAAAGCATTTTAAACTCCATCTTTAAAAGTCGCAATCTGTATGATAAACAGTTAGCTGCACTCATCACAAAATACCAACAAAAGGGAAGCATCTTCACGACCATTAATTATACGGACAAGCAGAACAATAAATAATACTGTACACTATAAGTTATGGATGGAAAGTACAATTAAAATGCGGTGTACGTGAATCAAAAGACACACCATCCTGTGTATGGTGGATTCACAAATCATTCCATTTTATCTTGATCTTTACAAACTGACAAGTTGACGTTAGTGTGTAGTTCAAGTTATAAGAGACAATTTTCATATCGTTTCAAGGTATAAGATCTTCTTAAATGTTAAACTGAATAGTTTTTGTACGAAGAAATTTAGATGGATTTGCAGAGATCAAACTTCTTTCTCTCCTTCTAATTCAGAAAGAGAGAAGTTGACAAACGGTTTACGAATTATAGGTAATAATAAGGTAATGTATTATTTTAAGTGGAGTTTCTTGTTGATTTTTCTGCATAAGAATGACATTTTGCGCAAGTGCGCAACTAGAGTAAATAATGTAAAGTGTGAATGCCTGAAAACGCTTCCTTGAAATAAAAACCATTTGATTTTAACTATGGGTACAGGTATAGATATTTGTTTCGTTTAACATTTTTATATTTAACAAATATACACTAAACGGTAGTGTTTAAATAATTAAGAGTGTATATAAAATTACGTATAAAATATTCGAAGTCGAAAAGAATTAAGTTTATAGGTATAAAATAGCAAAAGAATGCATTGATTTCAGTAATGTGACGTCACAACTTGTTACTTTACTTATAGTTTCTATTCTACAAAGTACATACCGCAATGTTTTAAGGTGTCAAGATAAAGCTAAAATAAATTTTATAAACTACAAATGCAGATATTTTACTTTTTTCTTGCTACATATTGAGTTTTATACTGACTGAATAATGATGATAATCGTACGAGAAACAGCTTTTTCGCTGCATTGCAATAACAATTAAATGCTAACAATGCAGTACATCTTCATTATTGTTTCGGACGTTTTTATTTTTTATTCGCTGGAATGTGACAACTTGAACCAATGCAATGTAACCGGTTGTAGGCTGCGCAGACGCACCGTCGCTTGCACACCACCTGGCGGCTTATTTTAACACTAAATTATTCACTGAGTTGTTTATCGCTTTTTTACTTTTTTCTTTGGTTAAATTTAACTTCATTCATGCGAAAGCGACCAGTTACAATGACAGTTTGATTATATTAATAATGGAGGTATTAGTATGTGGGAATCGGTCTTTTTAGGTCAACTAAAACTCATAATGTTTATCATGAATGTAAGGTTTTTATGTTAATAGAATTCTTTATGTTAATTTTCTTTCATTAAAAGCTAGATGGTAGTATGAAATTTCTTTGATATGACCTATCTACATGTATTATTTGGATGGTATCTATACAAAAAAATAAAAATGAAGTGTCTGTTTGTAATAGTACTTGCTTTATTACATATACTGTGTGTACAGGTATACTGTAAGTACTTACAGCAAAAAACAATTGATCGGCAGGTAAGTAATTTAGGTAAATTTTTAGATTAGCCTCGCTCCATTGCGTTACACGCAGTTGTTACAAATGCTAGTCAGCTAGTAATACAAATATACGAAACGATAACCGCCATCGGGCAGCCCTAAACGGGATATGTCTGTGACTGACGTTTCCGTACGTCATACAACTCAAATGCTGTCAACAGATGTTCGCCATATTTGATGACTTAATTAAAATTATTCGTTGCTATTGGAGGGACTGTTTGTTTGTATTTACAGTTAGTAGTGTTTAAGTAAACGTATTTAGATCTATTTTGATAGTGTCTATTTTTCTTTTAATAATTTGTTTTACATCAATCAGGTTTAAAAATATACGACTGTTTTCACCAGCGTTTCAAAATGTAGTCGAACTAAGTTATAGTTAATAAAAATGTGTGCATTGGTTACTTTTTTTTGTAAAATTGTTATTTGTTAAACATTTTTGGACTCTATCTCTTTATCTTAAAGTGTACATTGGGTTACAATGTAGCAAATTCAAAGTAAACAAAACTAAAATAAAAAACTAAGTGAAGTGTGTGAAAGTGAAAAATCCATACTGTCTTTCAGTCTATTTCGTAATTTTTCATGGTATAATCTACAAAACCTAGTTGATAACCACCTGATGGTAAGCGATTACCGCCGCCTATGGACACCCGTAATATTAGAGGCGTCACAAGTGCGTTACCGGCCTTTGGGGGATAAGGGTAGGGGTTGGGATATCGGCCTTCGGTATCCTCACTAACTCGGTGAAACACAGCGCAAGCACCATTTCACACCGGTTTTCTGTGAAGCCGTGGTATCACTCCGGTCGAGCCGACCCATTCATGCCGAATCGTGGCTCTCCCACGGTAGAATTTTAGCTTTACTTAACTTAGGTTTAATTTAAAAGCTCAGTAATAAGCTAAAACAGTTTAATATACCTCAATACAAAGATAATCTAAATCACCGCATCCTGCAGAATAGTGTCTCAACCGTAAATATATCGCATCCTACTATTAATCGCAATCACCGTACGGCAATCTCTTGCTGTCAGTACACAGTACATCTAATAAGGCCCGCCAATTTATCGCCAATCGCACTGACAGGGCCAGTTAATAATTAGCGTTGGTTTGCAACTCACGCGCAGCTAACGGTGAAAGGTAGGTACTGCAATTATGTTCCATAGTGTGGTAATGAGGAGTGATAGCCCCATTATGTTTTGTAGAAACTCACGAAGCGATGGAATGTGTGTTAGTGATTTGAGATTTATTCAATAATGAATAGTTATTGTATCTATGGGTTTTTTATAGGTAGGCTGCAATACGAGCAGATCAGTTTGATGGTAAGTGGACGGCCTATGAGCAACATCAAAAGTAGAGATTTTATTGTTTTAAAATAGTGGTGTGTGCAAAAAATTAAAATCTGTGGTCAAATAGAATTTAAAAAACCAGACTTTAACTAAACATCATCGGTTTTCCTCAGTAAAAAGAATGTCAAAATTTTATTTCACGGAAAGGGAAATTAAGTAACGTTTTAATAATAACGAAAAAACAACATCTTCCCATCACAAAACACCTTGAAACATTCCGCTATCCAAAGCATCTTCAATAAACATAAGAACAGAACTCCTATACTTTATTGACATTCTTGAAACGACATTTCAAAATACCTTTCTGTTTGTCTCGGAACAATCGAAAATAAGCCCTCACTATTACAATTTAGAGATAGCTATCATCCGCAACATATATCCACTTTGTAGGTAGAGGTCTCATTGAAGGTGAGATGAGCGGAGCGGAGCGTTTTATATTTAAGTTTTATGCAAAACCTTTTAGGATTTAGACTTAGACTTTAATTTAGATAAAAGATATAAATTGATAAATATAAGGTTAACATCAAGAGTCGGACAGCGTTTCTAATAATAATAATAGTTTTATTAAAACAAGCTGTCTTCAAAGGTAGATTAACTGCATTATTTACTTAATACATCGTGCAATTTACGATCACCATGATCAGCTTGTCGCAGTTCACTGCTGGACTTAGACTTCACCAATGACGCATTCAGCTCCTACCAACCATCTTGCGTAAATCATCATTCAACCTTCAATTACTCTTTCTAAGACTCGTCTTTTTGGCAGTATACTTACTGAAGAGATGTGTAAATCTCCGCTCCGTCGCACTAAAACGTGACTCTAAGAAAGAATTTTCGATTCTGAGTTCCAAACAAGAGATATTGCATCTATTTCGTATTTTATCTAAAGCAAAGGAAACAAGTTGGCACGAATCAAAGTTGGGAGCATGCAAAGTCGAATATACTAGTCTGTGTAGATCGGGTTCGTTTGCATGTAAAGCCGAAGAACGAATCGGATCTGTCACAAACTCGTTTGGCTCATTTTTAAAGTTCTCAATTTCGTACAGTTTTTGACCTCTGTTTTGGATTGGATAAAAATATATATACAATTTATTCAATTTTTAAATAAGAAATTGTAAATCACTTTAGTTTTAAACAGTTAAGATTTTGTCAGTAAGAGTATATACCTTCTTGGTAGGTTACTAAATAATACAGCCAGTTAATTTTAAAAATAAAACAGAAAAACGCGAGGAGGTTGGTCCTTTTACCTGCTTTTCATTATTCATATTATATTTAAAAGGCCACCAAGTTCGACGACACTCATTTTATTTTTCTCTTTTTATACATGACAGTGTCTTGAAGCATTAAGAATTTTTGTGTTAAGTAAAATACTCGTTCATACTACTTTTTTTCACTATGGTGACAACTGGTAACCGCTTTCGATAATTGTTCATATCACTACTTAAAATTTTAAATTTAGTCATGCACTGCCTTTGACCTCGGGGCTGTGGTTCCTATAGTATGATAACCCTACTGGTAGAAGGATGTGTCATTTGTGTGAGATACATATATCTGTGTCTATACACTTTGTAAATTCTTTTACAAAATAACGTAGTTCCATCTTGTATTTTCTGAATTTTCAAATAGTTTTGCTTTCAGGATTCAGATTTTCTCACCCTCAAATAGCTAACTTAGTTTATTGAGTACCCGTTCGATAAATCAACAATCCATTGCAATCCTTGAACTGCAAGATATTAAAAAATATTGATATCACTATAGGATGTATGAATTGATGATGTCGTCGCGTAAATAATAGTAATTTGAATATGCTGCAAAATTTAAACTTTCCCTATTACAAATAAAATAGTCAATTATTAAAAAATTGCCTTCCATTTGAAACAAAGACGTTTTTTTTATTCTACACAAATTTTAATAAGATTGCCAAAAAGAGTTCGAAATTTATAATTTTAAATCAATCAACAGAGGCCAGTGGTGTTATTAAAAAACAATCAAACTAACATTCCAAATTCAAAATATCTCACTTCATCACAGTATCGTTCCAGATTCTCATTCCCGTGAGGTCGTAACTTTTTCTAGCATCACACGGTAGTAAAGAAGCACCGTGAAGAATGAATAAGGTACAAAAACTTAATTCGAGACGGATCGACTGTTAACTAAACCAATAACATCGAGTTTTAAATCGTTTTGGTTTGAAGAATGTTCCTTGAGAAACTTTTAAGTATCTCAAAGAAAGCAACTTTAACTTATTTATAGAGAGTATTGTAGAACATAGATGAATTGAAATATTATAATCATTGTTTTAATGAATAACTGATAAGTTCTTGATTTAAGAGTAAACAGAGTTATAAAATTTGCGATTTATGAATCTTTATTCCCTTTTAAGTGATTTTCTTTGATTATTTTTAAACATTTAACCAGCTCAACCAATCAATGTCTTTTTTATATTATTTTATAGAGGACATTTTTTTATTTATTTTATCTCTACTCAAACATTGCAAACAAATACAGATGTAATTATATAACAAATCTCTCTTTATTTTGTGAACATCCTATGCATTAAAAGCAATATTGATCAGTATATTACGTTTTAATGTGACAATACAGTGTAATATAAGTTACGTTACGCAAGACCGCGCGTACTTAACCATATTTTTTAGTTTTATTTAATTGATTAAACTTCAGTAACTTAAAAAAACTCCTACAACTTTTTTTTCTATATAGCAAAGAAAACAGACAAGAGGGGCTGTGGGTGTATGTGACATCGTCGCATCGCTCGGCAAACGACTAATCTGTGTTGACGCGCATCAACCGCCGGTGACAAGGAATTTCGTCGAGATTTTTCTTCCTATTTCATTAGACTGGGGTGCTGACTTTATTCTTATATTTTTCTTTCTCATCACTTGGCTGCCCGTTATTTATATCTTGAATCGTAAATTTCTAAATAGATGAACAGAAATACTGTCATCTATTTGAGTAATGGTAATCAGTTTTAAAAAAGAAGCGTTTTTATTAAAAATAATCTCTGAGAAGCGGTTATTATAAAATCTTATATTTTATCGTATTCAGATTTCTATCTAACCTTAATATGACGCCAAGACAGCATGAAGTCATAATATATTACTTATTTTATCATATTTAGAGAACTGCTTTTACTGTGAAGAATGGTAACAAGGAAGTAAAATAAGGAGTTTTAATATTCTCAATTTAATTATGCTCACTTTTCATATTTGATCACAAGAACAGTAGTACCAGATTGACAAAAAAACAAAACGTGATACCAGATATAGCCATAGTTATAAAAATGGATGATTTCATAGGGCTAACTGAAAATATGCCTAATTGTCACTCTATAAAACTCAAATATCCTTTAACACATAAACCTAATGAAGTGATAGCGAAACCCACATAACGGTTACAAAAACTGCTCTCCTAAATGAAGGCGTCCAGTGAGTACAGCTCTTTATTAATAATTATCGCATAATGTTTCGCGTCAGACCCGGTAAGCGGATTATATCACTTGTCTGCGAGGGGCGACAATAATTGAGACCTGTAAAGTCGCGATAGTCCTAAGCCACAGAGAAATAGATGTTTACGTATTTACTTATAATTTACAAGTGCTAGTTCGTTCGTGATAAGGCGCAAAATGTTTTATACTTTGATAAAATAATTCACAAATAGACTGGAGGAAATGTCGATACTTTGTGCCAATTTAGCTCGGCACTTATTCTGAAAATTTTAATAAGAGGAAATTCCAGCAATCCTACTAATCCCACTAATATTATAAATGCGAAAGTTTGTAAGGATGGATGTTTGTTACTTTTTCACGCAAAAACTACTGAACGGATTTGGACGAAACTTTACAGTAATATAGCTTATACATCAGAATAACACATAGCCTAATATTTGCCGCGATAGCCGACATATACGCGAGCGGAGCCGCGGGCAACAACTAGTATAATTATATAACATACCAATTACGTATAGTCATGTTCAGAAGTTAGTTAAAGATAATTAGACTGGATTTTACACGCACATGATTTTTCTAAAGATATTTGTCAAAAATGCTATGTTATGGTAATTATTATAATGCTATGGTATTTTAATTTCATGTTGAAGATGTATGCTTTGTGGTTATTATACAGTGATATAAATTTATATACTTTTAAGCAAATTTTTGGTTAAATACCTTTCATAATTAAATTTTATAAAATAAAAAAAAATTACGAAACAATGACTTTTTTTAAACATTACGACCCGTAATCAATATAAATTAAATACGCGAATTTCACAAATTATACGGTAAAACCTAATCGCTTTTACAAAGAGAATCGTCTCGGTATTTAGGATTAACATGGCCACCGTACTCACAGGTGTTGCGGGCGCCAAATCCGTCCTATATAAATATGATTTGACACTTGCAAACACTAGATAAAATAATTTTGGGCGAAAGTAATTTAATATAATGTTGAATTATTGTGTTTGTTATGAATAATTTGTATTTATTATAATGATTAATGTTAAAATTTTATTATAATGTTGATGAAGTTAATAAAAAGGAAAATGTGTATTAGAAAATTACCGTTAAACCTGCTTTTTGTGTAAGATATGCCTATGTTTATAATTAAAATTAAAAGATAAGATACAATAATTTACATTCAAATTTTGCAAGTTAACAAAACTTATAATAAATATTTTTAATTACTTTTTTTTATTTTTTTTCTGTATGGCCTTTCAAAATGTCTTTACTCTGCCTGATGGAAAGCATAAGCAGAATCCAAGAGTGGAGATCACCATACTCATTGCAAATGCAGCATGGTGACCCACACCATGGCGAGCTAGTGATGCGTCTGCATCATTGGGCTTCCGGTCTTACACTCACCAACGAAACACGACAGCACGAACACTGTCATTTTACGTTGGTTTTCTGTGCGAGGGTAGTACCACCCCGGTCGAGCCGGCCCGTTCGTGCTGTAATCAGCGTGGCTCTACTACCTTTATATCTACTAATTTTGTAATAACCTACTAACTAATTTAAATTCCCGATATCACATAGTTAGTAAAATTGCTCTATTTTACAACTTAAATACATCAGATTTTACTACACATTAGTAGTAGACGCTACTATTGGTAGTAAAAGTAAATTTTACTGTTACTTATTTACTTCGAAACAAGTCACCTTTTACCGGACATTTTATTACATTTCAAAATTGGAAGTATATAGAAAGGTATAGTACTTATATACATAAGAAGTGAAGAATATGAACATGATATTGTTTACATAGACGGATGGATTGGATGGATGTGTGGATGGATGGATTCTAAAGTATAACCAATTGCTAAATCAAGGTTCATCAAGATAGTAATAATAATAATAAATGTATTTCAATAAGCATTTGTACAGGTCACATATGAAATAGAAATATAATAATATAAGATCTTTAACAGCATAATCGTTTTACGCTTCTAATGTTTCTCTAGAATCCTTCAGAATTTTCCAGACAACACGTTATCGCATTTATCTTAAGTAAGAAATCATCGTCACATTAAATATGTACCAAAATGTAAATTGTTCTTTGAAGTAAAGCCATTTGTTTTATAACATTTCGAAACACATGACATTTATCATTTCGTAGCCTGAAGCCTTCGCGACAAACTTTATATTGTTCCAAAAGTTTATGTAGAGATGATACCTACTGAATAACATTACTTGGCCCGTAAGTGGCTAAGTTATTTTTAGTAAAAAATTTTCAAAGGTAGCTGGTATTTTCATTAAATAAAACTTAAATCTTAAAATCATTACTTAATACTCAACCACCATAAGCTTATTGAATTTTTTTATTTTAAATGTTATTTTAGCTGTTCTGGTTTCAAAAATATATACATCCTCTATTAATATGGCCTCAAAAAGAACTTAGGCTGAAACTGAATAAAATCAACTAAGTAACATACAATTAATCTATACTAATATATAAAGTTGAAGAGTTTGTTTGTTTGAACGCGCTAATCTCAGGAACTGCTGGTCCGTTCGAAAAATTCTTTAGTGTTGGATAGTACATTTATCCAGGAAGGCTGTAGATTGTATATCATCACGATAAGACCAATAGGAGCGGAGCACCAATGGAGAATGTTTCAAAAACGGGAAAAATTTATCAAACTATGGACAATAGAAGACGCAAACGAGGTTGCGTGGGTCAGCTAGTATAATTTATAAAAATTAGTATATTTATTTTTATTTTCTAGTATTTTAATGTAATTCTATAACGAAATATTGTAAATTTAATAAGTAACACATAAATAAACAAATATGCTCTCAGTATTAATATATTTTACGTTACCTCTATCAATATAATTACTTACAAATAAAGTAATAATAACTTTGTTGATACAACACCAACACCACGATAAAACAATTTGGTTTTTAAGCATATGTCATAATGTACTCTTAAACTAGGTGTCTACAGTATGTCTATGGTCACTAACGTCTAAACTAGACCGAGCCTGTATCTTAGACGTTAGTTTCTTCCCAGGTTTTAAGTATATCATAAAAACATGTGTATTTAACTAGACCTAGGTACACAGCATCAAAATGTGGCCAGACTCACACAGTATATACACACATACATGCATTTTCCTGTCGTAAGAATAGCTATAAGAATATAGATCAAACTTACTGAACTATCTCGACACACTGGTATCACACATACTCCACACAAGAATTTATCACAACTTTCATATTACAACAGTCACTGGTAATTAAAACGTTTTCGTAAATGTTTTCTTTGGTCTCCGTAATTATACGTAATTAAAATTCGAAATGTCTAACAAAACTGCAGAAGTTACTATTCTCGAACTTAATAAGTCCGTGATCGTGTTACAGAACAAAGTGACTGCGCTCGAAATGCTTATATTAGAGCAAAATAAGCTTATTAAAAAGTTCATTGGAGAAGAAAATATTTTAAACAAAAATATTTGTAATACTAGTGAGGGTATTCCCCAGTCAGATTCGAATTCGCATCCAATCCGCGAAGCACGCGTTCGGGCAATATCGGCTATCTCCGCTGGCGCTCGCAAGAAGACGACAAAACCGAGACAGGCACCTGCCGCACCATCACCGAGATTGGCCCCTACTACCGACAACGAAATAACGACGCAATCGATAGCAGGTGAGAAAGGCGAGTCGTTCGAGTTACACGAGAGTTCTCAGACATCGAAAGAGGACGACTGGAGCGAGGTATGCCGCCCGCGTCCGCAGCGTTCGATTAAACGTGCAAGTGAGAACATCACTCGTGGTACGGCCGCACCGATCCCCACTTCGTTATCGGCTGCGGAACGAAAGATTTACCTACATTTGTATTACCTAAAAGTAGGAACAACAGCAGAACAAGTATTAGAATATTTAAATCGTATTTGTCCAGGTGCACATTGTGTTGTTGAGGTACTGAAAGCCCGAGGAGATTATGCGTCATTTAAATTATGTGTTCCAGCGAAACATTTGGACAGCTTCATGTCCCCCAACAATTGGCCTGAGGATGTGCATGTGAAACAGTGGCGGAATGGATTTCGTAAACAAGGTGTACAAACCACCAAAACCTAAGTGTTACACATTGTTCTACCAAAACGTTAGAGGATTGCGATCTAAATTAGATGTATTTAAGTTATCCATATTAAGTGAATCAGCTGACATATATGCACTAACAGAGACGTTTCTAGTGAGTAGTATACACGACGGGGAAGTATTTCCCGACGGTTATACTATATTACGCCGTGATCGCATTAACGATACTGGTTGGGGAGGAGTGTTGTTAGCGGTTCGATCACAATACCCTGTCCAGCAGGTATTGCATAACGATAACTATTGTGATATTGAATTTGTGGGAGCCATTGTTGATTTAAAATACAAACGACTTTTAATTTGTGTTGTGTATATACCGCCAAATTGTGGTGATGAAAAATATTTAAATACATTTGTATATTTGGAAAGCATCTCTGAAACCTATTCAGGATTAGATATTCTAATATTAGGCGACTTTAACTTGAATTCGTGTACGCACAATGTAACCTTAAGCTATACCTACTTCTTGTCGTTTTGTAAATTGATTCAACATAACACAATCACGAATGTTTACGGTAATATGTTAGACCTGGTACTGAGCAATATGGGAGGCGCGCGCGTCTGTGTTCTCGGCGATATGGAGCCGTTGGTGCCGGCGGACGCGCATCACCCGCCGCTCGGTGTTCGGCTGAGCATTCCGCGGCTGGCAGCCGCGCGGGCTCGGCCGCCTCTGCCCTCACATACTTCAGAACACACTTCTCCCCAGTGGAATTTTAAAAAAGCTGACTTTCATAGCTTATATGAAAGTCTTTCATTACTGTCTTGGTCTGAGGTAGTGTCTGCAACGGATGTTGATAACGCCTTAGAAATTATGTATAGAAAGCTGACAACTGTTATAGATGCAAATGTCCCTTATAACAAACATTATACTGAGAATGCCAGGTATGTGTACCCATCCTGGTATACTCCTGAAATTATTAATAATATTAAAAACAAACACTTTCATTTAATAAAGTTTCGACAGTTTCATTTAGATTTCAACAAGGAAATGTTTATATATTATAGGCAACGTACAAAAGAACTAATAAAATTAGCCTATACTAACTTTATAGATCGTACTGAGACAGATATACAGAGTAACCCGAAAAGCTTTTGGAGTTTCATTAGGGCGCAACGTACTTTGCGTCCATACTGTTCGGAGTTCGAGTTCAATGGTCATAGCGTCTCTGGACTCGATGCTGCAAACGCTTTTGCGTCATATTTCAAATCAACCTTTTTAACAGACCAGTTTAATTTTTCATCTAATTACACAAGAAATGAACGTCATAATAATTTATGCTCCCCGCGTGTCAGTATTGACTATATTAGTAAATTTGACCTACTGCAGGCGGTTAAACACCTAAAGTCTCAATCATCGGTTGGGCCTGATGGTATACCCGCCTACATTATAAAGGACTGTATTAATGCACTACAGGAACCTCTATTGCACATTTTGAACGTAGCTATAAAAACTGCCACATATCCGGATTTATGGAAAATCTCGCGCGTTACACCTATACCCAAGGACGGCTCCAGATCTCAAGTCACTAATTATAGACCTATTGCAGTTCTGTCAGCGTTCGGTAAGATTTTTGAATACATCCTAAACACCCACATCACCAGACAAATTAGGCAACAACTGAGCGAGTGTCAGCATGGGTTTAGAGCTAATAGATCGACTTCCACCAATCTCATCAACTTTGTCGATTACTGTGTCACGGAAATGGACCATAGTAGGCAAGTAGACGTGGCATACTTCGACTTCAAGAAAGCGTTCGATCGTGTGGATAACGAAGTACTTTTGAACAAATTTGCAGCTTTTGGATTTACTCCAAATTTGCTAAACTTATTTGCCAGTTACTTCTGTAACCGTAGACAGTATGTTAAGTTGGGTAAGTATCAATCAGACGCATATGACACTCATTCAGGTGTAAGCCAAGGGAGCACATTAGGACCGACGCAGTTTCTAATTATGATTAACGACTTGCCCGATGTAGTCGAACACGCCCAGTGTCTGATGTTTGCAGACGATCTGAAGCTGTACTTGGGAATTAAAAACCCCGACGACTGTGAAGCGCTCCAGCGGGACATCGACAGTGTTGTGACCTGGGGTGAACAAAATCGGTTGGAATTTAATGTCTCTAAATGTAAAATGATGACATTTACTCGATCTCGCTCTCCATACACCTACAATTATAAACTGTCAGGGGTCATGTTGGCTCGAGTCACAGAAATACGTGACCTAGGCGTGACCTTGGATTCACGTCTCACCTTCAATACACACATAAATAATATCTGTGAAAAAAGTTTTAAGTCACTAGGATTCGTGATAAGAATGTCAGCACAATTCCAAAACAGGAACACTATCACGGTGTTGTACTTCTCTTTTGTGCGCAGTGCTTTGGAGTATAACTCCATAATCTGGGATCCGCACGAGGCGGGGTACAACACGATGATAGAACGCGTCCAACGAAAATTTGCGCGGCTCTTATATAAAAAGCTGTATGGGTTCTATCCTTATCTGTATCCATCACTTTTTGTTCTCGGCATGGTAGGTCTTAACACATTGGCATTGCGACGCAAGTGTGCTTTAATGGTACACTATTATTTATTATTAAACCATAAGATTGATAATGCAAACTCATTATCTCGTTGTCTGTTATGGGTACCGAACCAGTACACTCGGCTACGCTCTTGCCGTCTCCTCGCTGCGCCGCGAGTGCGAACGTTAACGGCACAATACGCTCCCACTAGTCAGGCAGTTAGACTGCTTAACTCCCTGATTGCTCAGTATCCAGATGTTGATTTATTCTTTACCAAATTAAGTACATTTGTTTCATTTTGTATGATTTTTTTAAATGATAGGTTTTAATTTTGACAGGCCTGTTGCTCTAGTCTGACTGCCAAGCGCCTCAGGTCGTGGGTTCGGTTCCCACCCATGACTAGCCTTTATGTGATAAGCATGGTGGATAGTTCAACGTCTGGGTCTAATTTACCTAAAATATGTATGTGTTTGGAAATGTCTGGTTGCCTTGGTCAGGCTTTGCCTGGTTTGGGACGGACGACTATAAATTATTACCATATTTGTAACACCAATGTTATAATGGCTCGCTACACGTGTTGGGCAACTGTGAGTGTAGTGAGCAGTTGATATAAATAAATAAATAAATAAATAAATAAATAAATAAATAAATAAACACAAAAAACAATACAGAAGAACAAGTAGTTAACTGTTAACATTAATAAACTGGGCAGGTACTTATGCGTTTACAATCCATGATCCCGAGACGTTAAGCAAGGTATCCACACAATTACAGCACGTCCCGGTGGCCACTTACTTCCTTAGAAATGTACATAGATAATTTTTAGACTTAAATTTAAGACTAGACATATTGCAATTAAATGTGGGTAGGCTCGAAATGCAGCATGTTTGCGTAGAAATTAAAAGTAAAACGATAGTTTGAAAGTTTTAGTACAATTTTGACATGATTCAGATGTATCTTTAGATATCATTATTTAACCGATAAGCTAATTAAATTCCATATCGTTATCATAAATTGATTACTTCTACCAGAAAAGTCCTTTAATATAAATTTCAGACAAACAATATCAGCAAACAAGGTCGCCAGTGACCCATATCTCGGAAACCGGGTTAACTGTCCATATTCCGAAAGTCAGAAGCATGGGATAATAGGCAATATTGATAAATTATGGGTGTTAAACTAGCTATGTACGACAGGGCCTTTATGGCTGCCATAATGGTGTCCAGGATGTCCGTGACTTGATACACTGCTAGAAATAAGTTTAGTGGTGTTTTGTACGCGAATTACTCTTGTGGATGTGTATGGAGTTCCGATTAAAATTGTAGTACTTGTCGGTTTAAATGTTTTGCTTTAATGGGTATTTTAAGTTTGTTTCAATATTGTTGTTGGTTCTGTGGTATAAGATTGTACTTATTTATTTAAATTTTTCTCAAATAATATTGTTCGTTTTTGGAAATGAATTCTTAATCTAACTTATTTCTAAAATAAGGGTCGTATACAGTTACGGTTGTCTAAATGCTAATTTCTTACATTTTCATTAATCTATTCTGGGTCATCAGTACATTTTAAACTGGAGTGGAGACCGCGTCTTGGCAAACGTAGTGTGGGACATCCTCAGGCTAGATGGTGGGACAACTTGCATAGGAGGGCTGGATGCAGAAAGTTACAGACCAGACTCTGTGCTGTTTTTTGGGAGAGGCGTATGTCCAGCAGTGGACTGCAACGGGCTTGATGGATGAATTACTAAACTTGCGTTTTTCGGAACTCATGCGAACACATTTGGCAGTGATTGATATTTCTTATTGCTCTATTAGGTCTTGTATAGATTGAGACACGAGGTCATAACCTTAATTACGTATTTCATATACATTCATAATGCGAATGAACGAATGATAAATGGAATGAAATTAACGTTGACGTTTAGATGTACATAATATATGCTATGGGATTAGAAAGAACTAATTTGACTGGCTTATTGGTTTCACGGATAGCCATCTTTACTTCTATGTGTGGCCGTGGATTCGATTTTCACTAAGGTCAAGTACATGTTATTTATCTATAGCATAGCAAATATGTGTACGAGTATATTTATTTCGAACTATATATGCCAGGTTGAACGCTCCTACTTAACTAGAATTATAATTAATATCCTTTTTGTAAGGATCACAACGGTTTTCTGTGAGGCCGTGGTATCACTCCGGTTGAGCCGGCCCGTGCATGTCGAAGCGTGGCTCTTCCACGGTGAGAGTCCTACCTAATTTTGGCATTAAATACGCTTCTGTCTAACATTTCTACGATAAAGGGCGTGACACATCAACACAGAAGGAATTTACTTTATTCAAGTTGAGATTAAGAAAATACCTACTATGATGGTAGACAAGATGTCAGATTTTATAAGTACCATGTCAGAAGGGCAAGAGTATGGCAACGAGAAGAAAAACTTGATAACAAACCCAATACAAAGCCGTTTGGGCAGCGTTCTATAGTAGGTCGAAACTTGTTAGCTAAGGAGAGAGCTTTTTTTTTTTTACCCGACTACGGCAAAGCCAAAGGAGCCAAACAACGCATGACTACGGCGTTTGAAACCTGTTTCATACTTTTTAAGCGTTGTTTTTTTTTATATTTCTGCTGCCAAAATGACTCTGCCCTGCCTGATGGAAAGCACAAGCAGAATCCAAGAGTGGTGGTCACTTTGTCCAGCAGTGGACTGGTAAAAGCTGATGATGATAAAGTACTAACAAATATCATCACAATCTCATAAAGACTTAATAAACGTACAATGAACTGAAAATGTTAAAATAATTAACATACAACAACCCTTTATGTATCATAAATAATTATTTATTACATTAGTACAGCTTGTTAATTTACTTAATTCATTTTTAAGTAGGATTTGAGTGAATGAAATCGGACAGTATTGTAATTTTTATATTTAAATAATATGATGTTTTATGCAAATTATATTTTCAAAGGATCGTAATACGTTAGTAATTACGCCCAAGGGAACAGTTATTACACATTTTAAAATTAATTGTTCAATTTTTGAAGTACAGAAAACGGACAAATGTGTTACTTTAAGCATTTTATTCGAAGTGTTTCGTTATTTTAATATTAGTACTACTATTTTTCCTGCGACTCCGCGTGTATGTCGGTTATCGTGACCAAAAACCTTCCCGATAAAGGATATAAGCCACTTTTTCATGAGGTCCAATTTAACCCTATACTGAAGTTCATGCAAATATATTTTGGGTTACAAACGGACCGACAGTTACTTTCGAATTTGTAATAATAATAATTGTTTATTTCTCTCAAAACACAAAGGTATATTTATATATTTATATTTATAGATAAGTACCGTATAGATAGAACCTGATTGAGAGCTCTAGTCTGAACTAGGTTCGAAACCTGTGTGACAGACCTCTAGTTAGACCTTGCTTTTTTGCATATTAGGCCGCGGAGCTCTTGCTTCAAGTGGCGTCCAATGGAGAGGCATACGTCCATTGGTAGACTGCAATAAGCTGATGATGATTTGCACATTCCATCAGGTTATAATATATGGATCAACTATCAACATGTTTAAGGGATATTTGTTTTAGGAATCTTAAATACGCCTATTGTGTATGTATGTATGTGTACCCGTGATATGATTAATCCATATATTGTAACGCAAATATTTTACTTAAACATTTTTTTTTATAGAAGTTATTTGTCAGTAGGTATTGATAGACATCATTAACCACTGACCACGTACAAATGACGCAATGTCACGTACTTAGTGTACTGATTTGTGGCGGCCGCTGGATTGCTGTCACCTGTCACTGACTCGTGGTGCAATCTTTGGTATCTTGCCAATAAGCTTGGTTGACGCACATAAAATACCAAAACCTGGTATAGAACCAGCTGACTTGCGTAAATTCGACTGCTTTTCTCAAAGACGTTGTGACGCCTCTGGTGTTGCGGGTATCCATGGGCGGCGGTAATCGCTTACCATCAGGTCATACGTCTGCTCGTTTGCCCCCTAAAAAAAAGGAACAAATTTTCCCCGTTATGCCACATTTTACACATATACTCGGCCCTTATTGGCCGTAGCGTGATGTTATATAATCTATAGCCTTCCTCGATGAATGCCCTACACAACACTCAAAGAGTTTTTCAATTTGAACAAGTAGTTACTGAGGCAAGTATAACCAAACAAAGTCTTCATCTTAATGATATTGGTATGGATAACGACAGAACTATACCTCCGAGTTATTTTGCGTTACGGCTTTTTACGTAAAGGAACCCTAAAATCTTTTACTGTATACCGTTTAAAAATAAATTGTTCCTGTAGGATTAACGATAGCACTTAAGAGAGCTTTTACGGTTCTGAGTGAATTAAGTTTATGATTGCAATGAAATGAGAACGGCTGGACTATAGTGTATTGTGACCTTGGTTTTATGACGTCATCCAGGGACACAATAGTATTATGTTTTTTTTTCATTACACCTTTCGAAGGTATACTGAGACGTGACATAAAATGCATACGATGTTGAGTCTGCTCTTAAAAAAACATTATATATTTTTTCCTTGCTTGGGCGTTTGATTAGATTTAAACCTAATAAGAAAATTAAACAAGTCTTTGGTTGTGAACAAAAAGTGTTCTTTAAAAAATAGCTTCTGTAATATAAATTACTAGCCGACCCACGCAACCTCGTTTGCGTCTCCTATTGCCCGTAGTGTGTTATTTTCCCCCGTTTTCGAAACATTTTTCATTGGTGCTCCGCTCCTATTGGTCTTAGCGTGATGATATATAGCCTATAGCCTTCCTCAATAAATGTACTATCCAACAATGAAAGAATTTTTCAAATCGGACTAGCGGTTCCTGAGTGATTCAAGAAACAAACAAACAAACTCTTCAGCTTTATCTATTAGTATACAACATAAAAACGCCTTACACCTGAGAAAACTGTTTTCTATATGAGATTTCTTTTGCCCTGTTTGGGATCAGAACCCATAATAATGAATAGGCAATGTAGCCATTGTACACATTGAGTCTTCCAAACATATAATATATAACATATTAAACAAACGTTTCCTATTATATTTTCAATAGTTCTGTTTAAAAATATCTATTTAAAATATCATTTACACTGTTTTTATAAAACAAAAAGTAAAACAAGAACTTACGAACTCAGTTGCTTTAACTTAACATAATTATTAACAAACTAAAGAACCACACACATGCGGAAGAGGTTAACAAGTTATAACTTATTCACAACTTAGCCAAGTCACTGACACTAATCAAATTAATACAAAATTAACGAAACAATTTAAGTTCAAGTTAAGTTAACGCTTTCAATTTCCCAATGGAACATTATTTTCTCATAAATCAACCCTCCCTTTGGACTTCGTGGCCTCAACCCTTTCCTCGCACATTGAGTCCTTCAGGTCGCATCGACCGATCCCATGTGATTAATTGATTAATCAAACGTTCCTTTCGCAATCATTTTCATGATTTATTAGAAGGTTCTTGCATACACTGCTATTATTAATTGCAGTTTGAAAGAGGTACGAAGGAATTGTTAGCATAAGACGTTAGGAACAAGAAAGTTCTTATGTTTGAAGGGTTTGCTTAGTCATATACAGATGTTTCCATTTCCTACCCTAGCTTCCGTCTACGTAGATATATACACGATAAATTTGCGACCATAGGTTTGCGACCAAGCAAATCTTTCGGTAATCGATCAGTATCGTACGACGAAAGTAGCGTAGTTTATTAGCATGTGTGTGCGTTAACGCGTGTGTTTACTTGGAACCACGCTACTTTTTTTGCCTCGAAAAGAACAAGGCCTTACGTTATCTACCTTTTTATTTGATCTGAGGTAATCGGTAAGATGTTGGATCAAGCGGTCTCGGGTTCGAATTTAAACTGTGCGTTAGCTTAATTATTATGGAAAAATATCCGACGTTACGAAAAACTGATCATAAACAAGTAAGTAGGTACTTTGTGTACTCACAACCACACAAATTGAACTCAACAATTTTAAAAATGGAATACATTAATAAATATAAAATTACCAATACAAAAATAATGTTAAAAACATTTTACAAAACGATCCTTTGTTTATGTTTATCACTTTGTATCTCAATACAAGACGATTTAAAAAAAAAACTGTCGAAGAAACCCCAAAAAGCGATTAAGCCGTGAAAGGTATGACATCAAACGAGGATTCGCCCACCTAATATCGATACCACCGTTCACAAAGATGCCGCCTCTGAGAATGAATTTCAAATAAAAAACCCTTAATTGGCACTTGGCGATTTGATTTTCTGCTATTTTCATTTCCACTATGAACTGGCAACACTCTGCACTAGAGAAGTGTACTGTGATTCTTTTTCTACGTTTCAAATAAAGAACTCGCTGGTAGGTTTTTTCGATGACTGGATTCGATATTTGATCACGATTTTTAAGATAGAATAGAATCAAGAATATCGATTATTGCGATAATTGGAATAGAAAAGGTTACAAGCGAGTAACATCTCTCGATTCGTAGTTGTTTGCAGCTGGTAATGGTAAACATCAATAAATCTTTGTTTACCTACTATTTTATTTTATTTTATTTTAATTTTTATTTTATTTAATAGGTACAGATACAGATAGCAGATCGAAAAAATACAAAGAGCAGTCTTAACAGTACATAATAGTAAACCTGCAATCCAGTTACAACTGTACACAACTTTCACAGTAGACAGTGCTTCGTTTTGGCATAAAAATAAAAAAATTAAGATAAAAACAAAAACTAACCATAATTAGGTATACCGTTACAAACTAAATATTTATATAAAACTAGGATATGCATTAAAATTAAGGCTTGCTATAACAATTGAGAGAAGATCTGAAGGCATTGAGACTTTCGTGAAAGATATCGAACTGTGAGCACACGGTATTATAGTTCCTGCACATTCTGTTTAGTGGGTTATTATGTGAAACATTATTATTACTGGGAGGAACACTAAATAATTGTGGTATACGTACAGATCGTGTTGGTATTTTAATTTCAATCTTTTCCACGAGATTACTATCGATTGTACAATGTACAATTTTGTGTAAGGTGCACAGGTGCATAGTCGGTTTCCCTTTGTTTAGCACCTTAGAAATATAAAATAGTATCGAGTTATTTTTCGCTAAAAACAGAAATTGCTTTACAAACAAGGTATTTATTAGCTTAACTTTAGACGCGCAAATATATTTAAAACTAGCTGAACCCCGCGGTGTTACCCGCGGTTATTGTTGTACCGCGAGTAACGCCGCGGGACAAAGTTAGTCTAAAAAAAGTAGCCTAAGTTACTCCCCGGGTCATCAGCTACCTGCCAGTGAAAGTCCCGTCAAAATCCGTACAGCCGTTCCAGAGATTACCCGGAACAAACAGACAGACAGACAGACAGACAAAAAATTTTTAAATACATTTTTGGTATATGTATCGTGTATACATAGATATGCATTAAGTAAAAAGCTGTTATTTTAATATTACAAACAGACACTCCAATTTTATTTATTTGTATAGATAACTGCATACATTTAACAATAACTCGATATATCTCGTCCCTAATTGGGTACAGTTTTACTATAGTAAGCTGACTGCTAATGAAATAGTTATACATTTTAAAATACGTATATAATCATAGATAAATTACACCCAGACACAGAACAAATGATGGTGCTCATCACACAATTGTTTCTTGTGGGTGGAATCGAACCTATATCCTCAGGCAGGAAATGAAGTTACAAGTTACGATGTTGTGAATTAATAAAAAGTGAAACAATTTAGTATTATTATTTTATTTCATTTGTTTAATATATATATTCTGAGCTTATTTATATATTTATAGTCTATAAGATATATCTTGACCTCTGTAACAGTTCTCATTAGTCATTTTAGAACTTGAACACTTCACAACGCACATTTTAGTTGTGAATTTTTATATTTACAATGTGATAAAACTGGCACGTAATAAATTAAAGATATTGGTGTTATAAAATAAAATGACTTGTTCAAAGTTACTTCGTTTGTTTCGTGATCATCTGTCACAGAGATCAATGTATATGTTAAGGACTGTAACTTCTTTTTGTAGAGTTAAAACAGTTATTGTACAGAGCAAAAATACCTGTTGCTTAGTTTTATCCATAAACTTATAAAGCACCCGACTATCTAACAGGTTGTAATTCTTTTTAATAGAAATAGAAAACAATGTACATACTATGCTTATATAAACTAAATCAGTAGAATAAAGTAAAATACTTTTTCGTTAAACAAAATGAAGTCAAAATTTTATTTAAATTAATGTTCCGCTTTTAGTTCTAAGTAACTTTTTTCATTTGAAATGAGCCCTGAGGAAAATAATCAAGACAAAAAGTCCGCAAAAAGAATTAATTGATAACAGAAAATGTCTTTTTAGGGAGAGTTTTAAATACTATACCTTTTTTGCTATTCATTAGAAACGTAAATAAAAATGCAAATGTGAAACTTTATTATGTTGTTTTAAACCAATTTGGATTAAAAGTTGTTTTTATTTGTTTAGGGAATCACTCCGCAACTTCTTATTCATTGGACTAGAATGTTGGCTAATACTACAGTCGCATTCCGATTTTCAAATTTCGAATAATGCGATTTGAATTGCCATAGACAAACGAAAAAAGTTTTGTATGATTGTGTATTAAAAGAGTTAAGTCTTTAAACTCAATCTGGTTAAATCATTACTTCGGGAAATTGTTGTATGTGACTTGGCTATCATAAGTTAGCTTGCATAAGGAGGCAGAAAATCATATTTCATTATTTACCAAACATAAAGTACCGTTGGTTCTTGTCAGAAATCGACCAAACACGTTATTTTTATGCATTCTTTCGTGTTTATATTCAGGGGCTCTAACTTATTCATTTTTTTTTATAAGTGGCAAAGATAGTTTTTCATAAAACTGGAAATTAAATTATTTGATATCAGACTCTATTAAGCTGCAATGTTGAAAGCCAAATGAACTTTCACTTCATAGACCTTACCTTGGGAAACGGAAATCACAATATCAGGGTGGAAATTGAAATAAATGATTTGACAATTCAACTGATCAACACTCAGTCAACTCATGGTAAAACTCGTTTGTCTCACTTCTCAATGCCAGATTAACGCGAACAAGGGACGGATGGTACGTGAAAAGGGCTGTTTTTGTGTCTGGTTTCGGCCCTTCTCATCCTAGAACATTTTATCTCAATCATGGTGTCCAAGCGAACTGTGACTCACACTATTCATTTAAAACTTTGAGTGCGACTAAGGGGACACGTTTAAAACGTCCGTAATCAAATTTGACTCGAGTCTTTAAGGGTTAAAGCCTTCGACTTTGAGCCTCCCTAATAAATTATATTGCTGACAAAACTGCTCCCGAGTGCGACACAGCTCGTTGGCTCATCTAATTGGTCCAAATTTGAGTCGACCCGGCTTTATAATTGGGTCGAATTCGGGTGCCTTATGCGTCCAGAAATTAGTAGAAATTCGAACATTGGCCGGATTAGGCGTGTGCGCCGCCACCGCAGCACTAATGCGTCCCCAGTCAAACATACGTAATAAGTTTCTACTCGTAAAGTTAACGAAGATCCGTACGTATAAGAGAAAACAAATTCGGTGCTCAAGTTTGGTGGGTTTGACTTAAAGTTTGCGTTTGAATACAGTAAATTCTTGCTTAATTAACGCGCCTGCCGCTCGCGCCGGTTCCGTGCCGTCGACGTCCCATAACTTTGCTTTGTGTACCTTTCCTTTGCGTATTACTTCCACGAAAACGCTTTGTCGTTCTCAATGATATGTTCTTTATAAATATATTTTACATGCATGCTCGTTACAACATATTCCTAGTATAATGTATCGATATTGTGTATGTTCCAATTTTCGGTTATTTCACTGTTAGGTCCTGAAACAGGTCGTAAAGTGGCAGACTTTTTTGGCACGTGTCACGTTATTTCCGAAGAAGTTTAGGTAGAGAATATCCGCAACGTTAACTCGAACGTTTTATGTGTTTCCGTTCAACAAAATTAGAAGTGTTTACCAATGTTCGACGGTGGAGCGAACCTACAAATTATTATCAACGCAGTCACAGTTTGTTCAGCGAATTCCTTGACAAAGCGAATTCCTTAAGATTCCCAATTAAAAGCTGAGACACTCAGGCTGTCGAAGTTGGTACAAACTTCCAAATCTTGGAGGGGCGTTACTTGGAAAGAATTCCTCACTAATTAGTATAAGTTTCTGCATTCGGAGGTGGCATGAGTTCCTCTCCACTAGTTCTGGTTAACTTTTAATTACTCGCATTCGGATTGGCGTCAGTCACGTTCTTTTCGCCTCGAGTTTTGGGCCGATGAGTTGTGACTTTAAACCCAGTAGCGGAGTTTCATTTTTTGTTTATCTTACTATAACAAACTTTAAAAACTGATTTTAAATATGTTTTTGTACGAAATTGAAACTACTTTAAAAGTACGCTATGTATTTGCCGAGATTAAATTTTGTTTGCAGTTCTGTTCTTTTTTCGTCAGTATTTTTTTATCTTTGCGTTAATTAGTTAACAAAATTATCTGAACTGCTAAGGATAATTTGAAAAATCAACTAAAATAAAACATCAGTGTTTTCATTCATTGTTTCATACTTCCTTATCTAATTGAACTAAGTCATTAACAGTTATACCAGCAGAATTTACTGAAGCTTGTTTGTAACTTAGTTATATAACACAATTATTTTAAGATTACGCCGTCCAGATGCAAACCTGAACAATATTTTTGTGAAGACGGTAAATTAACGCGAACGATCAAATTCATAAATTACTGTTTTAATATTAAACATCGCACAGAGGCTTTGTGAATCATTGATATAAATTATGAAAGCCCTATGATGTTATAACAGTTATGATAATTGTGAGTAATCACTTAATATTAATGACACAAGGTTCACTTTCGACCAAAGTTTATCGATTTTTGTGGTTGCACAAAATGAACGCCATCGAAGGTTTCAATAATGCGGCTTTAATTGTACTGCTTAAAAAATAGGCAAGTGTGTGTGTGTGTACTGTGAATTCTGAATACTACCAATAGATTTTTTATAAATAGTGAAAACCTATACTAATATTATAAATCTGAAGAGTTTGTTTGTTTGTTTCTTTGTTTGTTGATTTGAAAAATTCTCTCAGTATTGGATAGTAATTTTATCGAGGAAGGCTATAGGCTATCATCATGCTAAGACAATTGGAGCGGAGCACCAATGGAGAATGTTTCAAAAAGCGGGGGAAAATTATCACGCTACGGGCAATAGGAGACGCAAACGAGGTTGCGTGGATCAGCAAGGAGCGCTTTGCTGGTTTTTTGATGGGCTAAGAAATAGATACTGATGATAAGTAACCACCACGGGACACTTTCAATCTATACTAATATTACAAAGCTGCTGCTGTGCTGAAAAGTTCGTTTGTGTAGTGGAACGCATTCGATTAATCTTAACCCCTTCTGGTTTGATTTGAAGCATCATTTCAGTGTTTGGTAGTCCAATTATACAGGAAGGCTATAGGCTACATAACATTACACCATACCAAGGAAACAATTGCGATGCCGCCCCTTGACCTGTTTATGAAAAAACTTTGCGAAAATCAACGAGAGTTGTTCTCAACAGTTTTCTGTAAGGCATGCGTCAGTTCTATTAAAGACTGTCAGTAGCAGAAAGCCAAGAATTTCGGTTACAAACTTTAAAGAATTGTAAATAATATATTAACTTCTGCGAGAGAATTTCGTAACTAACTTACAACAAGCCTTCTTACAATTACTTATCTTGCGCATAACTCATTCATTAGAATTGAATAGAAAATGTATATTTTCAACCTAAAGGCTACTCTAAAACCTCATTTTATGCAAATCTCGATATCAAAGTCGTGCCTGTACTATCAGATGTCATTTCATTCTTACCGCAGTTTTGGTTCTTACGAGGCGATTCAGAGTGAAGCGATAACGATCCCCCACTCGAGTTGCATAGTAAACGGTACTAAAGCAACTGTAGTAGGGATAAAAATGTGTCCCAGTTATGCAAAGTTGCCATGATTAAAAATAATTAGCAATTCTGCTGATTTGCGTTCGACATGGCTAAGAGTAAGTTTGTAGTTTGGTTAACTTAAACTTTCGTGAAATACTTTCAAAGTTTATGCATTTCATATTTAGATGTTGAAAATAAATTAACAGAGTGTTGCTGTTACAAACTTCACAACCTGAATTAGCTACATAATATGCTTTAAATTCTTTACAAAAAACTTATGCAACGGTACTTAACAAATATTGAAATTTAAGTAATGATTCGCGCACTTTATGACAAAGTAAAAACTGGTTTCTATTAAGAGCTTACATATATCGGAAACACATGCCTCTATAAGGCAATTTATTCCGTCTTGTCCCGATGACACGAGGAAAAAATCTGATTCACAAAAACCTAACCACCATACGAATTCATAAGACTTGTTCTAAAAACAACAACGATGCCAGCCTAAGTTGGATTGCGCTTTTTGCGCTCCCAAGTCTCAGATTAAATATAAACTTTCTCTCGATGTTTGCTTCAGTTACGGCAATATCCGCGAGGGGCACTGTCACGATACCAGAAGACAATTTGTCAGCTCCCTAGATGTGGCCCCGCGTCGCGCCCTGTGGCACGCCTGCTCCCGTCGGCCGCATTTCGTCGTTTTACTTCCAATGTAGTTATGTTTGAGGGATCCCGTCATATTACTTCATGCTTGTTTGAGTTATGACTCATGAGGCCTCGAAGTAAAATCGCAAGTTTGTATAACAATATAATATCTACTATCGGTAATGCAAATGTGTGTGAGTATGGAATGCTGAAGAGAATGTTAATACAGTAACACGGGCTTTAGAAAAATATTTTTATTGAATAATTAAGTAAGCAAAATTGATTTTGCTTCATCAATACATTATAAAGGGCTTGAACTTCGTTTTTCTGAAGGCTTTCAAACTCTAGAGAAATCAAACATGATTGACGTTAAGAATTTCTAGCACAGCAATTATGTTTCATTAATTTAGATATATGTACTTAAAAACACATTTAAATAGTTGAAGATTTTTTCATGAAACTCATGAGATAGAGATATAGTTTGGTTATCAATTTTAAATAGCTGTTACTTCTTGATGATTTTATTAAATCAATATGGCATATTTTATACATACAATGGTTTTTTAGTACGGATAAAATTCATGTGCTATTGTGCTATATATGCTTTATATGTAAAGTCGTAGTCAGGAGCTGGATGCGAGAAGCCCAAGATCGTGCAATTGGAGAGGCCTATGTCTAGCAGTAGACTGCGATAGGCTGATGATGATGATGATGATTATTTACAAGGATGTTAAGACTTATCGTCGCAATCATATTCCTTTTAAGTTTCATTATTTTGTGTAAATACTCGTGAATTTAATATTTTTCCAACCTGTTGTCTCTTTAGCTGCTTAAATCACGATTGTTTGAAATAAATTTTGAAATGCAAACAAAAATAAATTTCGATGCATCGCCAAAAAACTGTATTTATAAATTTTCATCGGCCATTTCGATTAAAACCTCCATTGTCTGCGGCTATCAATGAATAAAGGAATAGGATAAAGGAAAACGGATAGCCAGAGGGCGAATTAAAAAAATACAGCTACCAGCAATCCACAAAAGAAATATTACCTATTTCTTTTAGCTGGCAACTCCGTAATCACATTTGCTTTGTTCATTTCGGGCCTTTCATTCGCTTAATCGCGTTATTTCGGACTTTTCTGGAACGATCTTTGTAAGATTAATTTACGAGCGGTCGCGTTTACACGTTCTACACGGATTTATAGTATGATAATTTCCAAAATTAAAAACTACCATTTTAATTAAATTGTTGTTTAATGGTAGTAAATATCAACATGAAAATTAGCTTAAATGCTTTACTGACAAGGCAAGTCACTTTAGATTCTAAATAACTTTGAAAATTTTAAAATATAAAGTTAAAGATAAAATAATTTTAGGTTTAAATTCATGAATTCTATACCCGTAGTAGGCTCAGTAGATAATAGTTTTAGTGTAGGTATATACTCATACTAGCCGACCCACGCAACCTCGTTTGCGTCTTCTATGGCCCGTGGCGTGATAATTTTCCCCCGTTTTCGAAACATTTGTCATTGGTGCTCCGCTCCTATTGGTCCTAGCGTGATGATATATAGCCTATAGCCTTCCTCGATAAATGGGCTTTCTAACACTGAAATAATTTTTCAAATCGGACTGGAAAACAAACAAACAAACTCTTCAGCTTTATAAATTAGTATAGATTATTGCAAATGTTCTCTTTTAAACGACATAACCAGATTTTTTTTTTATTACGTTCAAGGTGTGGTTATTTTATAATTGTGAGATCATTATTAATACATACGTTTTGTAGCGGTGATTAGAAAAATCCGTTTATAGCTTAGCCCTATGGCATACGCGAGGCAGCAAAGACACAAAAGAAAGGAAACAAACAAGATGTAGCGACAATATATTTGCTGATCAGGAAACTAAATATACTTAATTTGCTATAACTTTGATACAACATCGAGTCATACAAGAACAAGTCTAATAAAACAACAGAGATAAAAACTTGAAAACAAAGGTTATCAATTTGGAATATTCAAAGTAATTTATCTATAAATGACATAATTACAATTCCGGAGATATGTATCTGTAATGTGTGTCTTTACGATACCCGACACTCATACATTATACATGTATATACTGCTCTTGTATGTACATTTTGGGGTATTAAAAGAAACTTTTCATTGATAAAGGTCAAGACCCAAGTAATAATGAAAAGTAATTCATGTGATACGATTACAGTAACGATGATTTCTTAAAAATTCATAAAAAGGAAGTTTTCATTGGTCATTATTATCACCAGCATCCACTGCTGTTACCTGACCTTCATTTACGACAATGGTCATGGGTGATGAATATTCCATATCACGTTAACCAGTGTATAGGTTCCATTGCAAAATATTACGCCCCTATTGGCCATCTGTCATATCTCTTCAATTTGATCCTGTACAAAAATTCTAAGCAAACTCTATTTTAAAACCCTTTTATTGCTCGTTGATCGACTCTAGAGCTGGTCCACGACTGACAATGTTTTAGGTCCAAATGCAATCGTCGAATAGTCGAAAATCCTTATTCTTAAAAATTCTGAACGAAATGATATCGGAATTTTCTAAATATTTTTCTAATTTCCAAAGAAGATATAATTTAGAAATTATAATTGGTCGATTCACTAAAGTATGTTATAGAACTAAAGTAGGTACAACTGCGATCAAAGCGGTTGTCGATTCTGAATTAGAATAGTTTCAACCTGATCGCGTGTCAAATGACTACAATTCATATTGAGTTATGCGTCTTTGTCTCGTTTAGTTTTGTTTATAAGCATTCGTGTTTCTTTATATCACAGCACCCCTATTTTATTCGTTATTGAACTTTTTGTCTATCATGCTTCGACGCTAATGACAGCATATTATAGGACGTTTGAACATTTTAGAATAACTAGATTGGTATCGTCAAAAGAAATTATATCGTCCAATAAATTATTTATATTAAGATCGTAGGAGTGATTTTGTATATATTTGGGTTACCATATTTGGTTGGTGGTATCTATTTATAAATATCTACTTGATATATTTCTGTTATAAATCTAATATGACATCACCGCAGACGCGACAATTTTTTGCCGTCTGACTCGATCTGAGCTTGTCATTAAATTGCAATGCGGCGAGAAGATTCATATCTCCTGCCACATTTAAATTTGACCCCTAAGCAAACGGCTATAGAGTTGTTTTTCTTTTAATCATGTATATGCGATTCTATATAAAGCTAGTTAGATTGACAAATCGAAAGGAAATTAGTGTGATCACGATAAAATGTTGATTGATAACTGAAAAACTACAGTTTTCCGATAATTTTAACATGGAAACTCCATTTAATGGACACTGAGGGTTATTTTGCTTGGAACTAACAATTGTGATAGATGACAGTGACATATTTATTAGATACTGGAACATTATGCTAGAAATAGAAAAATAAATTGAATGAAGCAAACAACTGTGTCAGTATGGAGTTGTTTTATATAAATTGCTTTTCTTGTTGCGATGTTGTTTTTGATAAGTAATATGTATATATACTAGGCACGTACGTTATAAATATTGGGTTATGCAATGTTTCTTCCCATTTGCCAGAAGCAGTTACAGTACTGGAAAACGGATATGACGTCACAATTTCTCACTGCTGATACTAAACTTGGTAAACTAATAAACCGACTTAAAAGAAGTTTCCATTTGTTCAAAACAGTGGTATAAAAGATTATAAAGTAGTAAAAGTAGGAATTTGAGCAAATAAATTATTGCTATATACATCTTACTATATATATATATATACATAATAATACACAGTATGTGTAGGTCCGCTCCATGGTTGTTTCTTTTTTTTCCTTAGCGTGCAACAAAATGGCGAGGCTCGTAAAAATGTAAATTAGTGCAAAATCGTGTGCGTACAACACTAGCGGAGGCCATGTTTGTTTGGCGATATTTTTCTCTGTGTAAAATTAACTTTGTTCTTTGTTTACATTGTTCTGGTAGGACGTTATTAAAACTAGACTTTTTGCTCTCGCAGCGTTTATTATGAAGTTCTCGAGCAGTTTAAATTAACTCCTTTGTTTGTTAAAGTGTTAAATGACCATCTGTTGTGTATGTGTCGTAGATGCGCGCCCCTCTCCCCCGCGCGAGCCAACCGACATATTAATGTGTTGCAATAAATCAGTGCATTGCGAACCGCCGCTCGTTTCATTACCTACTCCCGATTAGTCCCGATATTGAACAGTGGCGACGAGGTACACGCGATTATAAATCAATTATAAAGTGGATAGTAAAATGTCGAGTCCATGTGTATTATTTGGTATTTTGCATACGTTTGACCACAATGTGCAGACGTGGAAAACGTATAGAGGTCGAATACTACAATATTTCATTGCAAATGATATCTACGACAAGACAGATTCATCGGGCACGAAAAGGAAGGCGATTCTTCTCAGTGCACTCGCTGAGGGTACATATAAGCTCGCAACAGATTTAGCATTGCCTAAAAATATTGATGATGTTCCTTATGAAGACCTGCTATCGCTCCTAGATAGTCACTTCACGCCGAGGTGTGTCGGGTTCGGGGAACGCCACAATTTTTATTCAGCCGTACAGAAAGTGGGAGAAAGTCACTCCCAGTGGGCGGCTAGATTGCGAGGACTGTCGGAAAAGTGTGGATTCCTCAATGTTGAGGAGGCGCTCCGGGACCGTTTCATCATGGGGTTGCAGCCGGGGCGAGAAAAGGAGAAGCTGTATACGCAAGACTTATCCAGCCTAACCCTGGCTCGAGTCGTGGAGATGGCGGAGAATTTAAGGGTCGCGCGGGCAGCCATCGCTGCCAGCGAAAGCGGAACTGCGCATTTGTCTACTCCTGACCCACAGCTTTTCAAGATCTCGAATAACGGTCGAAGTGTAGTGAAAACTAAGTGTAGTGTGTGTGGTTATACAAACCACAAATCGGCTGAATGTCGATTCGCTAATTATACCTGTAAAAAGTGTCACGTTAAAGGCCATTTACGGAGAATGTGTAATAAAATAAATTACTTGGATTCAGTTAGCCGCGGGCAAGAGGCTGATGATGACGGTAAGGTTAATTTTATCCGGTCAACTAGGGGGGAACCCATGGTGGAATTAGTTATTGTTAATAATATTCCATGTAATTTTGAAATAGACAGTGGATCTGCAGTAACGGTGATTTCAGAAACGTTCTATAACTCTCATTTTAAAAATGTGCCATTATCGCGTACGTGTAAACAGTTGATGACATACAATGGAGGCAAAATAGTATGTATAGGTACGCTACGTTTACCGGTTCGCTACGCCGAGCAGGAGCGCCACATCGTGTTTCACGTAGTACGCGACGGAGGGCCGCCATTGCTAGGTAGGGATTTCATGTCCCTTTTTAATTTACAACTACTGCCTGTTAATTACTGTACTGACACCAAGGACACAATTGTCAACGACATACAACTAAAATACAAAGAACTGTTTTCAGATAAGTTAGGAACTTTTAACAAATATAAAATAAAATTAGCGTTAAAGGAAGGTGCAATACCGGTTTTTTGTAAGGCACGCCCGGTAGCGTTTGCCTTGCGGGAAAAAGTTGATAAAGAAATTAACAGGTTAGAGAAGTTAGGTATTTTAGAACCAATTGAATATTCGGACTACGCATCGCCAATAGTGCCTGTCTTAAAACGAAACGGAACCGTTAGGTTATGTGCAGATTATTCCGTTAGCATTAATAAACAATTGTTAATAGAACAATACCCGCTTCCATCAACTAACGAACTATTTACAAAGATTCATGGGGGTGTGCAATTTAGTAAACTCGACTTATCTATGGCGTATAATCAATTAGTTTTAGAGGAAGAGTCGAGAAACCTGACATGTATCAATACGAGCCGTGGACTATATAGATTTACGCGTTTGGTGTTTGGGTTAGCTAGCGCGCCGTCTATCTTTCAGCGCGCAATCGAAAATGTATTATCGGGTGTTGACGGAGTACTGTGCCTGTTAGATGATATTTTGATTACAGGAAAAAGTACACAGGAACATTTAGAAAGGCTCAATACGGTTTTGAAACGTTTGCAGGACGCGGGGTTAACACTGCAAAAAGAAAAATGTAGTTTTTTTCAAAATGAAGTCAGTTATCTAGGTTATATTATTACTAAAGACGGGTTGAAAAAGGCACCTGAGAAAGTTAAGGCAATGGTAGAAGCGCCTACTCCCACAAATGTTACTCAATTGCAGTCATTTTTAGGCTTAATCAATTATTACAGGAATTTTGTACCGAACGCATCTTCTATACTTAGTCCGCTATACGAACTATTAAAAAAAAATACTAAATGGAACTGGAATCAAACTCACGACAAAGCGTTTAAAACAATTAAAAAGTTAATGACGTCAGATCAGGTTCTCGCACATTTCGATCCCCATGCACGAGTAATACTAACTGTTGATGCTTCTCCAAGCGGTCTGGGGGCAGTTCTATCACAGGTAGGGGTAGACGGTATCGAAAGGCCCGTGTCATTCGTGTCGCGAACGCTTAACTCCGCCGAGAAGCGATATGCCCAAATTCAAAAGGAAGCGACGGCCATTATCTACGGCGTACGTCGTTTTCATCAATTTTTATATGGTAGACATGAACCGTTTATTCTAAGAACGGACCACAAACCACTACTATCAATTTTCGGGCCCCATAAAGGAATACCAGAAATGTCAGCAAATAGGCTTCAAAGGTATGCTTTATTTCTGAGTAGTTATAATTATAAAATTGAGTATGTGCGTAGCAATAATAACACTGCTGATTATCTATCGCGCGCAAGCTTACCGCGCAGTGTTCACGAGTGCGCATGCACCGAACAGTGTCAGTGTTGCGACTGCGAGGTGTCGTACGATCGGGCCACATATGTTTGTTTTGTCGCGGATGGTAGTATGCCCGTTACAATAGATAGGTTACGGAATGAGACGCGTAATGACGACGTTTTAAAGGTAATAATTAAATTCATATTGAATGGATGGCCACGAAAAATTACTGACGTTCGGTTAAAGGCTTATTTCTTGTGTAGATCTCAATTATCGTATGAAAATGGTTGCATCATGAGAGGTCACAAAATCGTATTACCTAGGAACCTATATAAAATAATTTTAAAAGAATTACATACTTCACATTTAGGCATTGTAAAGACGAAAGCCGAGGCGCGATCTAGGTTCTGGTTTCCAGGTATTGATCAAGCTATAGAAACGATGATAGGGTCTTGTGATATATGTATACAACTGCGGCCTTCGCCTCCACGCGCCCCTTTGGCTCATTGGAATTTCCCTAAGCGTCCTTTTAGTAGAATACATGTAGATTTCTTAGGACCGATTAAGAATTGTGTATATTTAGTGATAGTTGACGCCTACAGTAAGTGGGTTGAAGTATACAATATGAATACGGTTACTTCATCGTTCGCGGTGGTTGGGAAGATTTACGAGTTTATATCAAGGTTTGGTATTCCCGAAACTATAGTGAGCGATAATGGCACAGCGTTTTGTTCGCGAGAGTTTCATTTATTCTGCATTTCCAATGGTATTTCTCACCTGACCTCACCCGTTTATCACCCGGCGAGTAACGGCCAAGCAGAAAGTTTCGTTAAAGTAGTTAAAAGGGGAATAAAAATGTGTTTGTTATCGGGTGATAATCGAAGTAATATGTCTATTTCATTGTTGAAATACCTTATGGACTACCGTAACTCGATTCATACCACCACTGGGTTGTCCCCTGCTCAACTGGTTTATGGCCACAAATTAAGGACACGATTAGATTTAATCGATCCGAAGTCGCCAGCATTCTTGCCACCGAACGCTACTAATCCTGTTGATAACCAACAGTACTCGCAGACTGATAATAAAGTGAAAAATAAATCAAAAAGTTTAAGTGAAAATGACACAGTCCTTTATAAAAAATTTATTAATAAAAGTAAATACACTTGGTGTAAGGGTACAATAGTTAAAGGACTAGGTAGAGTTATATATTTAGTGAAAGATTTCAATACCATGGAAACCTTGAAAAGACACAAAAACCAACTGATGCTTTATAGAGGGAACAATAGTAATAATTATCAGGGTAAGACACAATGTCCAGCTGTAACCTCACCAGCCCTATCTCCATCACCGTCATTGGATGCTTCAGAGGTTCCAGTGCTGCCCTTAGCTTCACCAAGAGGATATGGGATAGAGAGCAATTCACCCAGAAGGAGAATAGATTTTTTTGAATCAAATACGAGCCCGATAACGTCACCGTCTGTGGGAGAGGATAATGTTGAGGAGTCTCTACCCACAGCAGAGGAACAGCAAACTCATCTCAGCGACTTACCAGAGGTTGTAGCAGAGGAAAGGGATAGCTCTGAACAGTTGGTAACTGAAACGGTACCTACGGTACCGACGGGAGCTTCGGTAGTCAGTGCTACAGCACCACCTAGGGCATTAAGAAACCGTAAAGATGTTTGTTTTAAAAAATATTTTTAGTTATAAATTTTAATGTATAAATATTGTAATAAGGGGAGGAGTGTTGTGTATGTGTCGTAGATGCGCGCCCCTCTCCCCCGCGCGAGCCAACCGACATATTAATGTGTTGCAATAAATCAGTGCATTGCGAACCGCCGCTCGTTTCATTACCTACTCCCGATTAGTCCCGATATTGAACACCATCCAGATGCAGAAATTACAATTAATGGTAGATAAAGCTTAAACTGTTTTTATTGTTGTGTAAAATACTATATTTATTCACTATATACAAATACATTTCTCGTGTTTTTACTAATTTAAAAAAAGTGAAAATGTGTTGCCAGCTTTACATAATTAATTATGCATCTGAAGAGCATTGTCAAAATGGTGTCCTTTGCTACATTCCTGTGACAGAATTTAATTGCACAAAACAAAACGACAAAACGACAAGACAAAAATATTTTTTATATTTGTTACATACATACATAGTTTTACCGTGAGAGAGCCACGCTTCGGTATGAATGGGCCGCCTCGACCGGAGTGGTACCACGGCCTTACAGAAAACCGGTGTAAAATAGTGCTTGCGCTATGTTTCACTGAGTGAGTGAGGATATCGGAGGCCTATAACCCAAACCCTCTCCCCCTATCTCCCCTCCCTATCCCCCAAAGGCGGACAACGCACTTGTGACGCCTCTGGTGTTTGCGGTAATCGCTTACCATCAGGCGACACGTGCTCGTTTGCCCGCCAATTCCAAAAAAAAAAAGAAAGCTATTTTGTGAACAATTAGTATTGCTCAACAGATAAAATCTTTATTTTAACATTACCGAGGCGGTAAATAGAAAATGAAATCATAATTAAAACATAATTATAAGTTAAAGTTTATCCCCGTAAATTTAAAGCCCATTCATACGGGGTGTGGCCCGTTATTTGAGCATCCCCATTCATTTTGAACAAAGCTGGCGGGAGTTTTAGCCGGGTTAATTAAGGTGTCAACAACACTTATTAATCAAAACGACACACTGTCTGGTGGCATCGCCGATGTATTTTTAGCATCACATGATAATGGCAATTTCAACTTTATAGCCGCAGTGTGAAAAGAGAATTTGAAATGAAATAACTCAAATACAACCATCATCAGGTCTCTTCCTAAAAATAAGGTTTTGACAGAACCAGAGACCACACTGGCCGGACTTAGCTGCCTTGGTGTAGAGTTTGTTTCAAGCTATCCTTTGCTTTGCAGTACTGTTGTCTTGCATTGTCTGCTGCCTTAATGGGGTTGTATAGAGTTGACCTCTTTCGCTCTTACTATGCTCCTGGTTCCAGTAAGGTCGTGACAAAGCATCTCTTTAAGCCGACATAGTATAAGTCACAATCCAGCATTGTTCGCGTTCGCAGTGAGACTGGTGACCACCACTCTTGGATTATACTCCTGCTTTCCATTAAGTGAAGTATAATATTTTGTCAGCTATCAAGCTAACTTAAGCAAAAACTATAGTACATATTTGCATGTTTCTTTTTATATCGCTAGCTGCTAAAATAACTCTACTTATCTCTTAGATAATTTATATATCCAGATAGAGTAGTACTTCAAAATAACTAGAATTAAAAAATTAAAAAAACAAATTATTGAGCTATTGAACCCTTGTGTTGTATTAAGTCTCAAAGTCATAAATAATTAACGTTTCGATATTTAGACATTTAGTCAATTTCAATTAGATAGTTTTGGTTAGGTGAATGTTATTAATTAATATCAACAATAGTCGATCTTAACAATTTGTTTCTGATGTTTGAATCGGCAATAACGTTTATTGTGTTCAGTGGAGTTATTGAGAAGTAGTTATACTAACTAGGGTGTATGACTGTATCATAAATAAATACCGATATCTCCTTCATTAAAACGAATATTACAAAACATCTCGGAAAATATAATAATTACAGCTTTTCATTTCTATTACGAATTTTAATCAAATAAACATTGGAATATGTTGCTCAATTGAGTAGTCTAAAACAGTGACGTCACAAGTTTGTATTTAGTACATAATCCATACAAAGTTATCGTTTTGACAGATGACAAAAGCAACTAATTTGACTAAGGTGTCATCTACACTATCCCTATTGGTATATTGTGGTGGTGGTGCTATTGCTTTGGGTAAGTAGAAAAGATGTTCGAAAAGCAAATAATAATAATAATAATTCTTAGTCACGCCCGTTTGCACTCAATCTAGGTAAAACCATACTGATAAACACACTTAAGTTTCTAAATACATCGATATTATTAATAAATTACACACAAAAACGTAACAAATAGACTTAATTATCACATGATTATTAGTCCTGGGTGGGAAATCAAACTCACGACCTTTGGGTTACCATTAACTTACCATTAGACCAGCCGAAAAGTTAGCAATAACCGATAGTCAAATGACTAATAGAGTATACAGAGGTATTTCTTTTATATTTATATGTTATATGTGTTCAATAAAAAATAAATACAAATATTATACAGAAGAAGACATGAGTAAAGGCTTTATGTATGTGAATTAAATCTATCGTCTCTGCCTACCCCGAGTAAGAATGAGAAAAAATTATATTTTTAACCACACAACAAAATTTACAATTAGGACAAAATACATATTGACAGACAGTAGAATCAAATAATAAAATAAACCAATTAGATACTAATATTACAGATTACAGAGAAAGTAACTCTGTCTGGCTGTCTGTCTGTTACGCTTTAAACGATTTAACAATGAAGTATCGCATAGAGATACTAGTATCAGTATAAGCTACCTTTTACTGCGAAAACCGACACACGTCGGACAAAAACTACCAACTGTTAAATTCTTCTTAATTTTTTCAAAATATAAGTTAATGCTTATTCTTCAATATTGTTTTTACAACAATCAAGAAGCTGATAATATATAAATGAGAGTTTGTACTGTAATAAATTGAACCCAAATTCATGTAAGGATATGACAACTTTTTAATTAATGTGTCGTTAATTACTTTTAAGCAAAATTAATTAAAACATTACCTTGTCCCGTGTATAACAAATCATTGAGGAAAGGAACACGATTATTCTAAATTCATATTGAAATGAAAAAATATTTTTTCATTTCAATTTCATTTATGAAGAATGCCCACTGAAGGTGCTTCTGAAATAATTACAAAATTGTTGCGGGGTACAAAGTTTTCCTTTCTTACCTTCCTTGCTTCTTGTTTTATAAAAAAAGTTATAAAGTAGAAGGTACGGTATTTTTTTAACAAAATTTCAAATTTTTTGTTTTATTTTTTCAACTTTTTCTAAGGAGGAATTTTAAAAATACTTCAGTTTAAAAAGAAACTTTATTGTTGGACTACTCGTGATATTGTTTTGGTTATTTTATATTTAGAACTATTATAATAATTGATAGCACGGATTAGGTATGAAGGATCAATGCTGAATTATGTAGAAGCACTTCAAAAGGCCACCAGTGTGGATCACCATACTGTATTGTCTGCATTCGCAATGAGTATGGTGAACACAACTCGTGGATTCTGCTTATGCTTTCCATCAGGCACAGTAGTCACTTTGGCAGGTTCATACATAAAAACATACAATAGGTTTTTGGTGCCAGATTATGACATGTTTAAATTTTTGTTCATGAAACCTATTTTAGATCAAGTGATTGTTCTTTCAGTTAATTTCCTACCTTAACGCAAATATGTATGTATGAAACCTACATATGTATGGGTAGTTAAACTACCGCTATGCTTACAACCATGAAATTATCGATAACTTGATATAAACACAATAAAGTAAACAATCTATACAAAAGGTTTCATATTAACGTTTTCCCTACTGACCTTAAAAACGATATATTTCATACATTTACACAACAGCTGTTATTAAATAATGATCGCACCCACATCACGAGTACAGCCAGTACAAGAACTGTGACGTTGTGGCTACGTCATCAATCACAGTAGAGTAGGTGAGGGGGGTGAGGGGTAGGTTGTATATAAGTAGGCGACAGCGCGGGGCGGGGCATTCTTCATTAACGAGTCGCGGAGAGCTCACGTCAGCGGGCACATATTAATCATAATAGGTTTTCGCCTTTATTACTCTTGTCATTTCCTACGTGTCGTTACTTCAGTAATGAGAGTATTATTAATCAAATTTATTGGGTCTTGGCCCAGTTTTGTCCCATGCCGCAATATTGCTACTAACATATTATTTGCCAATAAATATTTCGTAAAGAAACATATTGATGGTGTTGTTTTCTGTTACGTTTAATGTATGTATGTCATTGATGATTTGTTTCAAGATTATGTTAGATATAAAGATAACTATTTTATTTAGAATGAAAGAAAAGTTTAGTTGTATACTTAGTTGTAGGTATATTTCTAAATCTTCTCTTTTCGTTTATTGCAATCAATGAAATTCTAACTAACAATCAATCATGTCTTTACCCGAAGGTAGGGAGAAGTGAATTGAAAACTGTACATACATGTCCCGATCCCACTGTTTGTAATAATAAAGGTATAATATGGTACGGTAGTGTCGATAATGAACGTGAACATTCCGTGTACAAAGGTAAAATTGGTAACACATTTGAACCACAAAAGAATTAGTTCCGAGGAAAACAATGCTCCATATCAGTCAGACAACGAAATATTTGGTTTTCAAATTACTCTGCCGTGGTTTTCAACATTTTTTGGTTGAAATACCTTGCAAGGTATGGTCTCGATCGGTATTCATAACCCGTACCCTACATCGGTTGAAGTTCCAAACACGTAAAAAGACCATAAACTACACGAAACTACGAAACATCAAAGCATTGCAGTCCATGGCCTGATTGGTGATTCTTCAGGGATTCACAAAAAGGTTCTTTTACAGCAATAACATTTTCTTAGACCCCAGTTAACGACCTCATGGCAACCCATTTCAATCACTCGACCTACAATCCCTGACGAACAGCTGACACAGTTTCTGAAATCATCATGTAAAAACTATAAAGAAGTCTGCTCAGTTTCAAGCCGATTGCCGGTTATTTTAAAGAAAACAAAAAAGTTTTCTAAGAAAAGATACAATGTATTAGGCTTTTATCGATGTAGTCTGTTCGGCGGCAACAACGCCCCTTCAGGAGTAACTAGGCGAGGGTGATACGAACACCGAAAGAAGTTGGTAGCGCGTGACTTGACTCGCTAATATGCCCCTACTATGCATTGTTGCGACATGAGAATCGTGCAGAAAAGAGTTAGGTTATGTAGTCGCACAATTTTAGCCCATGACAGTTTCCGTGACACGCATTTTGATAACATGATAGTTCTCATGTTGATGGCTGAGGCTTTATGGCCATGACGAGTTCTTTCAGATGGTTTGGCTTAAATTCGTTTGCGTCAAAATTGTATACCATTCGTGATCGGCACTTGATGGAAGTTGTTGAAATACATTATCAAAACAAAATTAATTTGTCTTTTACGAGTTAAGTCGAAAGTTCGTAATGCTGTAAGGTGAAAAGGGTCAGGGTAATTTCAATGAAATAGTGGAATAGGAATAAGTGCCTTTGACCGCTTCATTTTACGAAATCACTTTCAAAGAATACAGTAAAGAATAAACCATAGAACACACAATTCGTTCTCACTATTTTGTCGCATATGGATAAACTACAGACTACAATAGTAGGGGTTGAAACAAAAATTGGCGGGCACGTGACAATGCAAGCGTAAAGTGGGGTGAGTCAAACGTACTATTTCGAACAAAAGTAATTCACTTGTTTGAACTCGAAGTTGGCATTTTCTATATGAAAGCAGAAATACATATCAAAGCAAAAATAAAGGTACAGTTACGTTATTGGTAGATAAGTTATGGTTTGCTGTTTGTGTATAGAAATATGCCATATGTTTAGTTACCAAATGATGAATAGATAAATTTGGTAACAAATTGTACAGAACCTTTGTTTGGATTAACTGTGCCTAAATTTACTATCCTGTCGGTGTAGTCTGTGGTGATCTTGACTGCAGATTCCGAGGCCACAGTTTCCATTCCCACTCTGAACGGATGCTAATTGATTTCAAGATTAAGGACCGTGTGTTAGATATGTATATATCCAATTATAATCTGTATAGAATTTCGAATTTGTGTTAAAAAAACAATAATTACGTGGTTCTGAATGAAATAGGTACTTAACGGTAATTATGTTGATATTAAAGCAAAAACGTTCAAAGAAGACTAAGCATGTACTAATAGCAAAAAGAATTAATAAAACATTTTTGTACATCCTTTTAATAAGTTAGTTAAAGAAAAAAGGCGAAGTCAAGAAACAAAAGCACCTACTGATAAAGAAACAATTGAAGTTGTAAGTAAGAAAACCATTTACATATTAACTTATCAAAGTTCGTAGCACATACTGACACTACTTTCCGCCTCAAATGTGTAAATTGTATCTTTAGATTTATCAAATATCGGGCTTAAAGTGATTTAATTCTTTTAAGTTTATTTTCAATATCATGCAACATTATGTAACCCCAACACCGAGCTTGTAAACCTGGAACTTTAATACAATACAATTTAAAACGTCCTATTTTACCTTCTTGCGTGTGATAACTGTACGATCGCAAGTATAGATTGTAGGCACGCGAGGCGTTTGCGTTGTCCGGAACGTTACCACTATGACTGATCACTGCTGTATCGGTTAATTTATTGCCGAGAAGGCGATTATGAACATTAAAGTATTGTATTTAAAATTACTCAGCTTTTATGGGAATTTAATGGTATGGTGTGAACTTATCTCAATTTAAATTTTATGTATTACTTAGTTGTGTCCGTTGCCGTGTTGTGGCACAGTACTCGCATTTTTCTTCTAAACAATAACAGAAGAGGCGTGTAAATAATCAGATTTACTAAAAATACAGTCAGTTATTGTGGTATTGTAGACTCTAATTCTATATTCTACTTTTAAATGCTATAACAGACGTACATAAAACAAATAGACACACATTTTACACAACATTTTAGCAATTATTTCACTTATATTATTACCAATAACAGATTATTTTGATTAGTCAATTGTTTTTTACCTTATATTTGTTTCATGAATATGTATAGGTACTACTAGTGAAACAAAAATAATTATTTCTTATGATAAAATCAATAATGCTTTACGAAGCTTAATAACGAAATATGTACAGTCATGAATGAATAAAATTATGACAGCAGTTTTCGCGAAAGATTAATTAAATCAATTTAAAATACTTGACCAGTGATTACTTAAAATAATTACGATTACAAAAATGTTAATGTATACGCGAAATGGCACCTGTCGTGTGTTTCGTACAAAAACTTGTTATAACATCTTGAATCGAATACTGATCGATTACTCTTGCATTTAATTCATGAAGCATCGCGCCAACAAGCATTTCTTTTAATGAACAAAAATTACGTAATAAATTCTCTTTAGCACGTAACGAGACATCGAATACGAGTTTTGACGGAGAACGAATACAGAGTTCTCGATTCGAAATGTCAAACGACAAGTTGACATTACAAAAAACGTTTCGTTTTTCCATACAACATTACGGCTTATTAAGACATCTTGTTGTAACTTATAAAATATACATAAGGAAAGGGTGAAGATTTATGTGGTATACAATTATTGTAATTGTTTAACATGCGATAACTGAGTGCAAAAGCCGTTTTTATCCGCTAGAGGATAAAGTAAATTGAATTTAGGACACCCTGTGCACTAAGTTTGTGATTTCACAACATCTTTATATCATATAATAATATTTATTTCTACCTCCATGGTGCCGAATGTATCATACAATCTTTTTTAATTTGTTAAAAATTCAGACTCGGAAACTTCTTGGTGTACTTTTTTTAATTTGCTTTGCCCGCACCATTTTATTTTCAGGTCATTTAGTCATTTACTCCCTGAGGTTGGATAAAGAGTTATGTGTTGCACTCGAGTGCAAAGATGTTTCACCTCGTGCTATTTTGAGTCTTCCACTAACGCTCAGGATGCATTTTTTTCAAATTTTAGTATCCTTCGCTTATTCAGTCATCAAAATTGAACACGCGGTTAAAAAGTAACTTTGCACTCTTGTATAACAAATAACTATAGTTACTTCTATAAATGATTACGAGACCCTAATAAATCTAACTTTGGGAAAAACCAGATAATTAAGTGATATATGTTTGTTATTGTGCAAATAGGTAATTTTGTTGTTAACCCAATTAGGCATGACTTGCTATATTACTGTATTCGAACTGAGTAATGAAATAAGAGATCTAAGTTAGTTTCCAGAAAGTTCAAAATGTTTTATACTTTCTTAAGAAATAAGGAGGATACGAGCAGATGGGTCACGTAATGGTAACTGTCGACAACTGCAACTCTTTCTTTCTTAAGAATTTTTAACAGTTCACTGTTGGCCTAAGCTTCTGTTCAGAAAGGAGGTTTTGCCCTTTAATACCACGCTGACGAGATGGTTTGGTCAATGGCTTTTTCAAGTTCTTCTTCTCCTTGCAGTGATATTGACCTACGTTGTTTGCTTCTTTAGTCGGCTCTTACTCGGTAGAACTACTCCTTATTCTACATTCGTCTCCACAGGAACATTTCTTTTTTATTCCTTACCACGATCGAAAATTTTGTAGCCACCCATTTTTGAATGTTAAACCAATAATAATAAAGTTCATATTCCTATTATGTATGTATATTCCAGAACATTCGAAAACGTTAAGTTTTTTTTTTTAATTTTATATTTTCAATTAAATGACTGTTTATTAACCGACCTCAATAACAAGGTCTTTTTTATAATGGATATATGAAGCGAAGTGTTTGTCTTGAACTCGTCATTCGTGTGGTTTCGTAAACTGTGACGATTTTAGCAAGAATTCAGTCATTTGCATTACGAAGGTATTTATGTATGAGTTTATTTGTAGGTAGATATATGCCTACCTTAAAATGTATGAGACATAACTTCAGTAAAGTAATTCTTCGTGGTAATGACGAATTTGTTGTTTACTAGTTAGGTATTTATATTGTGCTGAAACTACAAGTGCAAAATTTCGATTTCAATATTCTAACTGAAATTATGATTAATGTGGGTTTTAATAGGCTCCCCACAGAGATGTCCCATCTCATCTGGTGAAGGTCGCGGGAATTGTTGGCCGCGGGTAGCACAGAACCGATTGTTCTGGAGAACTTTAGGGGAGGCCTTTATTTAGCAGTAGACATCTTTTAGCTGAAATGATGCTGATGAATATGCTTCAGCCCATATGATTCAGTTGGACCGGAGTCATGGACGCACTCAAAACAAACAAAGATACATGTATTGGGTTACTTTTTAATCTGAAGAGAAGTACTTTTTCCGAGGCCGACGGGCTAAGACCTGGGCTAATAATATTATATTTTAATATTTTCAGTCTCTAAGTAAGGCGTTCTAAGTTCAAAAAAGAAAACTGGATTAATATTTTAAAACTTTAAACAAAGTAAAACTTAATAAAATAAAATAGGACTAGAAAAAGACATTTATTTTTTAAGTGCTGATACGCGCCTGCCAACAGACCCCACTACATTATTAACATCAAAAAGAGATTAACAATTAATTACCATTTCATAACTAAAACGATGTAACAAAGTTTAATTGATTACGAAATAATAGCCCCAAAACATAACAATAAATAAACGATCAAAGTAAAATTTGAACAATTTAAATTACATATACAACCGCATTCTCTTGAGGAAACGAAACACCGAATTCGATACTTCCTATTGTCTTCTATAAAGTGTTACACACCCCTGTGACATGTAATAACTCAAAGTACAAATTTCAAATCTATGTCTTTATCATAAAGTGTATTTTAGATTACGTGAAAGTTACTTTTGGCGTATCTGTCAGGGGTGGCCACTATCTCAGCATCTATCGATGTTTCCCCCGTAATTCGATGTGCATTGGGAAATGTTTCCGGACAAAGTGGGGTGAATGTTTTTGTGATATTTCAACCAGAAATTATTGAGTTAAATCTTGCAAAGTTGACGAATTGTTTCGTCGCTTTATTGTGTTATAAATATTTTTGCAGATGAGTAAATGGTTTAATGACATTTTAGATGAAACACAAAAAGGTAATGTAAAATGGAGAATCATAGGAGGACGTATTTGCTATTTTTTTAATAAATTTTACATACATAATACAGAAGAACCTAGAAATTTTGTGGTCTTGGTTGAGAATCGAACCTACGAACTCTATCTCAGTAGTCCGGATTATTAATCACTGAATCAGCATTCATGGTGATAAAAAAAATAAGTGTAGAAAAAAAATTCAAGGGCGTCATTATTCAGTTGCCCGCAGTTATAATTACTATGTTTCCTACTACGAGCTTTCGTGAGCATTAAATTGGGAAGGTACTTCACGTTGGAGCCCCTCGGTCATCATTAAGTATATCCGCTACACAGAATATTGTACACAAAACTTTCTACCAGTATAAAAATAAAAAAACTCACTCTTTAAAAGATCGCTTTGGAGTAAAATAATTCTTGATAAAAGTTACTATTGACTAAATATTATAAAAAAAAAAAATCCTGTATTCCAAATTCAAATCATATATTGTTAATCTTCAAATAAATATCATCGAACCGCGATCGATCGGGGGCTATCGGAGCAAGTTGATAGCGATCGCGACGAACGTTCGACACCTTAATGCCGGTAATGGAAGTCGACACGGGCCGGCTCCGTTCGATTTTCCGAATCGTTTGCACCGTACGCCTGAAGAACGAACACTAGATAACGAGAAATGTCGCGACTATCGTTTTATGCGCCGTACGAGATTTTGTAAAGATTATGCACACTCTTATCCTATCATTGGTGTTCTATTTTCAAATTGAACCCAATGTTAGTAAAGCGTTTTTGGAATGGTAGCTTAAAATAAAAGTTTTTAAACGATCTTCTAAATTACCTAAGATTATTTTTTCGGATAATAATCCCAATAGAAAATTCAAAAAGAGAACATCACTAAACAGATCGTTTAGAAAAAATATGCATTGGAGACAAGATGGCGCCTGTTTAAACTTTTATGTAGGTATACCATTCATTTTGCTTTCATTTGTATTCTCTTTTATAGTATCCTAATATATTTTAATGTTCGAGCTTCTAGAGAATATTAACATGCATTTTTTTCCTGTATCAAAGAGGGAAGCTGATATGATTTTCTCGTAGTTTGTATTATGTGTGTTTATGGAAATACTTACTTGAATGTCGTGTCAGAAGGATTTTGTCATATCTGTAACAAGAAAAATATCTATTAGTAAAATATTAAAAACCATAAATCCTAATACGATTGAATATCCCCAAACGAAAACCAGATCCAAAGTGTGTGTTTGATACTGGTAAATAGGTAAGCTTTCGTCAATATAATACAAAATATTATTGTCTTTTCTTATTATTACTTTCGATTATTGTTCGATTTTACGATTGTACCTGTTGCTCGCAATACCACCTCACGTTTTGTCAACGACTAAGTTTGCTGACGATTGAACCTACGCATATATAAATATAAATTCTCCTATTGTATTTAATTATCATGTTCCGTTGGCAACGAAAGTTATAAACCATTTTTTTTAATTTACACATTACCTTTTTAATATACATTTTTCATTTAAATTTCATTAAAAATTATAACAGAAAGTACTGCCTTAAATAATATTACGTGTATTAACAGTTACTTCATGATCTTTTGACACACACGTATTAACCCAAACAAACAACTTACACATATTAACTTAAATATTCAAATCCGATACACAAGTGTATGACGACTCTAAGTCTGTGGAATGACATCATCAGTGGACCTAAGTAAACAAGCCAATAGGTATATAGTGCGTTTGACAAACCCACGCACGGACTATAGGACAAAAGAATGATATTAATCACTATACTTCAGACGTAGTACAGTTATATTGAAAAGTTTTATTGCATTTGTTTTTTTCTTTAGGATAATCGGCGACTCGAATCTGTAATTATTAATCTTACGATTAATGGTAAAACTAGGATGTTCTACTCGTATAATCATCATCACCAGCCTACGGCAGTCCACTGAAGACATGGGCTTCTCCAATAGGGTAAATGATATCTAAGTCAAATTAGTTACTTTTTGTCATCTGTCAAAACGAAAACTTTGTATGAAAAATGTACTAAATACAAACTTGTGACGTCACCGTTTAAGACTATTCAATTGGGCAATATATTTTAACAGCTGAACCCCGCGGTGTTACCCGCAGTTATTGTTGTACCGCGAGTAACGCCGTTATTTATTTGTATAGATTTTAGTGTTTATATGATTAAAATTTGTATTAGAAATGAAAAGTTGTAAACATTATATTTTCCGAGATGATTTGTAATATTCGTTATAACAAAAGGAGGCATCGGTATTTATTTAAGATACAGTTAACTACTCTATTGTACTGTACACCACTTGGTTCTTCGGCTTCTCGAATCCAATTTTGGCTGATTTGAGCTGGGTGTTCCATGGTACGCAATGTATATGTCGACCATTATTTTTTATTCAACTTCTAATTTAATGAATTTATTCAATGACTTGAAATCTTCTCCGCTGTAACTTTTAAAGAAAACAGTCCTTTGCGCTCGGAGTGGTGTGTGCCACTTCGAAAGTAAAGAACAAGTTAACAAAACGCGCCTCTTAAGAGCACATTAACGCTAGGCTCATTAACTCTTGTTGCGACAGAGCAAAGAAGGGGAGGTCTTGACGATCATTATGATTGACATTGACACTGATGACAGTTGACGTACCTTCAGGAATCCTTTCGTCTTTCGTACAAGAAAGGGAAACTAAACGAATTTGTTGACGGAAACATAGACAAAAAGATGAATTTTTCATTTGACATAGACAATTTACATGTATTTTTTTAAGCTACTACTAAAACATCTGGAATATTGTTACACTGAAATTATTCGGTATCGGTTGATTAATTTGTGAAAGAGATGTAATGATAATTAGGTATATTTGACATAATTTGATGACGAATTATGCGTGTAACACACATGTGATAAATTTCAATCAACCGCTAAGTCACGTGTGATCGAAATATGGAAGAACATATTATTTAGCAGTTTTTATGATTGCATTTTTACACAGCACTAATCTATACTAATATTATAAACGCAAAAGTTAGTAAGTATGGATGAATGGATGTTTGTTACCCTTTCACGCAAAAATTACTGAACGGATTTTGATGAAACTGTACAGTAATATAGCTTATACATCAAAATAACACATAGGCTACTATTAGACATATATGCGGGCGGAGCCGCGGGCAACTAGTAATTTGTTCAAACCTTCGTCATAGGATTGAGTGAAGAACACTCTTAACTAATATCTAAGACTTGTACGGAGCACAGAACTTGTCTTAACTAAAACATTGAAAATAACCAGACCGCACGCGTTGTAACCAACCGCACGCGTTAATTACTCCAGAACATCGCATATCATTAGTTGAATGAACGCATTGCTAATGCAATGTCTGAACGAGATGCCATTATGCGGGATCGCGTGCGGCACTACTTATGCAAGACCAGGTAGTGCTGTACGAGTTTTGTATGAGGGTAATTAGAATGATGCTGATATAGTTATTACACAAGGAACAACTATACTGATAAATGTAAAATGAATTGCCCTGTCTGACTGATTCATAAACGCAGAGCGTAAATCGTTGGGGCTACAAACTGAAAATTTTGGCAATTGACGCTTTTTTAAGTTGTTAGTTTAAGCGTCCACTGAGGTAATGTTTCTGGAAATTTTACTACTAAAATAAAATGAGGATGTAATAAATAGGTCGTCAATTTCAAAGTAAGAAAGATGATATAAGAAATATAATCACGCGAGGGTATCAGCCAGCAATAGCCAGTTTCCATTATTTATACGATTTTTATATTTGGTTAGAAGTTTTAAAGTCAGTATAACAGCTAAAAAAAGTAGCATTAGTTACTCGTAAGATCATCAGCTTTCTGCCAGTAAAAGTCCCATCAAAATCCGTCCAGCTGTTTTAGACATTACCCGGAAGAAACAGACAGACAATTTTTTTAAAATATGTTATTTTGTTACATGTATCGTGTATACATACATATTAAATGCATTTATTAAAAAGCGGTTATGTTTATATTATAAACAGATACTCCAATTTTATTTTTTTGTACCCATAGATTACATTTTTTATTATATAACGATTAAAACTCTTTGAATGTAGATAATGATATCAAATGTCATTCGCACTGTATTTCTCTTTTAAAAGATAACATCAGTATAAAGAGTATTAGGGGAGTATTAGTAAGAGTAGCAGGAATTTGTTGAGGGATACTTTACAAGCATTCAGGAAACGGACACAAGGAACAACCAGAATCAAAACAACAATTTGTGCATCACACAAAGTGTTATCCCATGTGATTTGAACCCACAACTCTATAGTGCAGTAATAAACGTGGCAACCGTTTAAACTACGTAGCCATCCGCGTTGTCTCTATTGTTATTTGACATTTTTAACCGACTTCAAAAAAAAGAGGAGGTTTTTCAATTCGACCGTATATATATATATATATATACTAGCCGACCCACGCAACCTCGTTTGCGACTTCTATTGCCCGTAGCTTGATAATTTTCCCCCGTTTTTGTAACATTCTTCATTGTTGCTCCGCTCCTGTAGGTCTAAGCGTAATGATATATAGCCTATAGCCTTCCTCGATAAATGGGATATCTAACACTGAAAGATTTTTTCAAATCGGACCAGCGGGTCCTGATATTAGCGAGTTCAAACAAACAAACAAACTCTTCACCTTTATATATTAGTATATATATATATTGTTGTGTGTTCGCGGATAGCTTCGTCGTGTATGAACTGATTTTAATGATTATTTTTCTAATGGAAAGGTGAAGTCCCAACGGTAACGTAACGTACCATGATAAGGACATTAATATCTGATGATGGCATCCAAGAGAAATGGAGTCGAACTTTGAAGTCGGTTTTACTTTTGTTAAAATTGTACTTGTAAAAAGACAACTCCTGCATGGAATTTATCTTGAATCGTGGGCAAATCACAATCATACATGAAACACACACAAATAACACTAGACTCAGAGAGTAAGAATACATAAAGCTGATTTTATTCCTAACAACCTTAAGAGCAATTTCCTTTATTGCTTCCTATAACATAATAGCCTTAAACTAACCAGTACACAGCGATTCTTCTCAATGGCAAAACTCGTACAATCTCGTTAACTACCAAGGGTGCATAGCAAACGGGATGTCATGGGATTAGTTAATCAAGGCTCAACGACTCCACGAGTGTGTCCGGTGCCCGTGACGTCATTAGTCTATGTCGGATACACCCCCAAGGGTCTTAAGAAACCCCATGTGGGATATACCTAGCTATGGTTATTATGACTCCTTGATTGTAGGTATTAGTAGTTCGATTTAAATTTATTAGGTTAAATTATATAGTTTTAAAATTTGTGGCATAGAATAAAAAAATCTGACTTGCCTATTGGTCTAGAGGTTAAGTGACTCTGGCTGCCAAACCAGAATTTGTGGGTTCGATTCCTACTCGGGACAAAACATTGTTAGACAAGTACGATCATTTCCTTTGTGTCTGGGTGTGCTTAATATATAAATATGTGTTTATTAAAATTTAAAATTTAAATGATTATTCTTTTAATAGATAGTAAAGAAACAACTTAATCAAGTGTGTAACTGGGAAAACCTCGTACCGCCACATTTTTTTTGTAAATATTTGCTACATTTCTGAAAAATTACACATGCTATATTCAAACGTAGAAATACGGCGCCATCTACCGGATATCTGTACAACTTAGATGCCAACCCGCCATCATCATCATCATCCCCCATTTTATAGAACGAACCGATAAATACACTCTAAAGTCGTATAATAAACATTTAATTTGCAATAACAAATATTGAGATAAAAACTACCCTATATCCTAAGTTGGACCAAATTACAGATGCTTACAAAATTTGATAAAAATTGGTTCAGTAATTTCGGAGTTTATCGCGAACATACATCGTGAAACGAATTTTTAATATATATAAAGATAGATTGTTACTATTAGCTCTTGCGGCTTTACACCAACCAAAAAATGGACTGACCAATATCTCCAAGACCTTAGCCTTCCATTCAATTTATTACGGCTGTATAAGACGCGTGAACTGGTGGAGATACTACTTCTTATCCAGATTATCTTCTCTAGTCGGAACCCTGATGCTGACCATGATGCTCAAGGTATATCCCATGTATAATTCTTTTACACATGCAATTATTGCAGTCCTTTTAAATCACATACTATTATTTTCTACTAAATAATATTACACAGGTACCAACAAAAATTTTCTGTCTAATATGATTCAGAGGTCAACAAAACGTTAAGATTATAACTACTTTAATAAAATAGAATGACGTCATTACATAAGATGTTTAGAATATATTAAAAACACAGACATAAGTATTATAAAAAAACCATATACAGAGCAATGACCATCTATTATTGAGTTAATTAACATATAAAACACGATATACTAAACTTTTTTGTTTGTTTTGAACCGTAATGATTTATCTCTTACTACACAAGGCAACACATGACACCTAATTATGAAGAAAAAATGTTACCAGACTAAAAAATCATCACACTTAATATGTGTGTGTGTGTGAAATTAAAGCTGTTTGAAGTAAGGCACAGTAGATTTCTGCTTGAATTACACTTGATCGAATCGACTGAAGTTGTATTTTTATAGCGATCACAGCCTAGTTGCTGTTTTATACTATTTTTAGACTTTCGCGACTTTTTATATAGACATTGTTTTTATTATACACCGTTTGAAACGTCTGAAAATAGAAAGATTTTAAATCGTTTCATGGAGTAAGCAGAGAGAGAGAGAGAGAAACATACACTTTATGTACTTTTGTTACCTCTAATGATTTCTAATCATTTTGTGCGGTTTAGTGGTTAGAAATAATGATTTCTAAGCCGTAAGTCGCAGGTTCAAGTTACCATCCTATGCAGTTAATTGTGTGATGGAGCATATCTATTGCTATGTGTATGTATGTGAGCATGTTTGTTTGCAGCCTAGTTACCATATCACAGCTACTGCCTAATTTGGAATCAGCGATCGTGGGCGAGAAATATATCTCATTTTATTAATGTATCAATTCCAAAACAGACAAGCTATCAATTTGACGAAAAAAAAATGCAGAACAGCTAAATCAATCAAACATCTAAATTTAAATAAATAAATTTAAAAAACAGTACTGTGGAGATATCGCGTAATAAACACAATATTTTTTTTATTTTTTTATTTAGATCTTGTTTGTAGTCGGTTAAATGTCATACGTTTGTACTTCTTAAAATCGCTGACCACATACTATCTAAGCAAAAATCATCTAATCTTTTGAAACTAGAGGGGTGCATAACAAAGCAGTCTGACACCGGGATTAGTTAATCAAGGCTTCTAATCCAACGGTCTATTTGTCCGGTCCCCGCGACATTAGTCCCGTATCCGTCCCAGCCCGTCGGGATTTGGGTATTTACCCCGGGATTCGGTATAAACATTGTCCTGCTGATTGGCTATTTGGTTTTGACTTTTGAAACACATTTTAAACCAATGTTAGATAGCTTATATACATTATTTTTGTTGGATAGTGATTGTATGAATGCTGATTATTATACGTAAGTATTTTTGAATCAACGCATCAACAGTCTTTACTTACTCCACTGCTGAATGTAGGCATCTCCTTAAAAAAAAGTTTTGACCTATTATACCAAAAAGGCTAGACGGGTGGCTAAAGGGTTTGTTTAAAATTTTCTTTCCTTTGCCAGTGCTGTTATTCTGCAGTTTAATGCCTTAGTCAGTTCTTGGAACACCAAAATGATGACACTTCGTATTTCTAATCAAACACCACCCAGACATTTCTAAAATCAAAACTTCAATACAAAACAAATGATCGTGTTCATCATAAAATTTATTTTGCTGAAATCAAACTCACAACATTTGTATTTCCAGTCAGAGTGAGTAAACACTAGACCAACAGACCCTCAATTCCCTCATCACTTCTTGGCACAGCTGCAATTAATCACAGTGCTATTTTTCACTGTACACTTTGCAGTAATCACGTAATTGTTTCCTTCCACGACGAGCAACTACTCAATCGCTTCATAAAGACCGATACGGATGTATTTAAGCGTGGATACGGGTTCTAATGGATGGAATTAAGCAAGCCGATAGCGTTATGAGTGGGTCTGTAATGTTAGATGACATCAATAGCTGTGATGTTCATCACAATTTGCTTTTACAATCTACGGGTAAATTATCAAGTTAAGTAGCTTGAAATTTTCGAAGTCAGATACTCACAGAACTTAGTTATCTATACAAATAAATAAAATTGGAGTGTCTGTTTGTAATATTAAAATAACAGCTTTTTAATCAATGCATATGTATGTATACACGATACATATAGCAAAAATGTAGTTAAAAAATGTTTTGTCTGTCTGTCTGTCTGTTTGTTCCGGGTAATCTCTGGAACGGCTGGACGGATTTTGATGGGACTTTCACTGGCAGGTAGCTGATGATCTAGGGAGTAACTTAGGCTACTTTTTTTAGACTAACTTTGTCCCGCGGCGTTACTCGCGGTACAACAATAGCCACGGGTAACACCGCGGGGTTCAGCTAGTGTTTTATAAATTCGAAAGTAAACTGTGTCTGTTCGTCACGCTTTCAAGGCTAAACGACTGCATCGATTTCAATGAAATTTGGCATGGAGATTACTTGATTCCTGAGGAAGGAGGACACGTAGGCTACTTCCTATCTATAACCAACATACAGCGGGCGGAGCCGCGGACTAAAGCTAGTAAGGATACACAAAACAAATATAATAATGATAATTCCAGGCAAGTTAGGTAAGGAATATTATCATATTAAAATGGGGGTAATGTCTACTATATCCCATAGACATGGCTAAACTATACGCTTTTAAAGCTACAATAATCTATACAAATAAATAAAATTGGAGTGTCTGTTTGTAATATTAAAATAACAGCTTTTTAATCAATGCATATGTATGTATACACGATACATATACCAAAAATGTAGTTAAAATTTTTTTTGTCTGTCTGTCTGTTTGTTCCGGGTAATCTCTGGAACGGCTGGATGGATTTTGACGGGACTTTCACTGGCAGGTAGCTGATGATCCAGGGAGTAACTTAGGCTACTTTTTTTAGACTAACTTTGGCGGCAACGGCACAACAATAACCGCGGGTAACACAGTGGGGTTCAGCTAGTATTGAATAAAACTTACATGCATCATGATAGGTATTGTAGCTTATAACCATTCTTCGATAAAAGATTTATCTAAGTCAGCTTTCATTTCCGACAAAGACTTCTAGACAATTTATTTGTTCAGCTTTATGTGGATGGAAAAGAAGCTTTGCAAGGTATTTTTAATTATGATCTCCTTGATAATAACTCTATAACATTTATAGTACTTCGCTTTGTCTCGGAGTTATAAATGTCACTGAGGAAAACAGGTCACGTTGGCATTTGTAGGGCAATCGGTGGGGTGAAATTTTACCCCGGTTGCTGTTTACCTACGGAATAAATTAATAGTTATAATGAAACATATTTTGCTTTCATTGCTTTTATGGTCATTGCCCCCTAGGCAAACGAGCGGCGTATCGTCTGATGGTAAGCGAATACCGCCGCCCATGGACACCCGCAACACCAGAGGCGTCACAATGCGTAGCCGGTGATGGGGTGAGAGGTTTGGATGTCCTCCGGTGTTATTACTCACTCGGTGAAACTCAGCGCAGGCGTTGTTGCTTCACACCAATTTTCTGTGAGGCCTCCCACGGCAAAAAATGTTTATCTAATGTTGTTATTTTTACATTAATATTTACTTTGAAGATGTAGGTACAGTGGTTGGTATATTGGTATGTAGAATAGAGACTGTATTAATTTTGAAACATGTGTTAGTATTATTTTTATTTGTATATCTGATTCTCTCATCAACCTATCTTTTTCTTCGTATTGTCTTTATACGTATGATTCATTTTAATTGAGTTTCTTTTATTATAAGATACTAGCTGACCCACGCAACCTCGTTTGCGCCTTATATTGCCCGTAGCGTGAAAATTTCCCCCGTTTTTGAAACATTCTTCATTGTTGCTCCGCTCCTATTAGTAGTAGCGTGATGATATATACCCTATAGCCTTCCTCGATAAATGGACTATCCAACACTGAAAGAATTTTTTTTTATCGGACCAGCGGTTCCTGAGATTAGCGTGCTCAAACAAACAAACTCTTCAGCTTTATATATTAGTATAGATAAGCTGTGATGTGTAGAACTAAATTCAGTTAAATGCAGGTGGTTTTGATCGTCCCTAAAGAATTTGTCTTTCCCTAAAAGAAAATTACAAAAAAAAAAAGACGAAACATTTTAAGAGAATAAACACGAGATAAAACTTCTGACATGCACCCTATCTAGTCATTGTCGTACTATTTGGACTAGATCCAAGAGCTTCGGGCTTTTTAGAAATCCATTCAGTTCCGTTGGCTGCGGTTTGTTTATTGACTAGGGATGGTGGAAGGATTCTTCATTTTTAGCTTTTGCTCAGATACATTTTCAGTAAGCAAGAATTATGTAACAGACATGTTCGGACGTTAATTCGTAACAGTTATTGTGTATAGTTATACAACAAGAAATATAACTTCAATGTTTCACATAGAAAAAACTCAACAATGGATCACTTCAACAAACAATAATTAATTGATACTATAATCACAATTAACTAGAAAATAACAATGAAAACAAATCATTCTAATGGTACCATTTAATTGCTTTACAACATAGGGTAAATGGTTGAATTCCCATTCCTACACAACAAAAACCAGTAGGCAGGCTACACACTCGCTAAAAATTCCACTAGCTTGAGAACTGAACTCGGGAAATCCGCTTCATCGACGTACCGTTGCAACTATGCGCCTAACGGGAACCCACGCACAACCGTACAATTATAATAACACCGGAAAATATACATTGCTTCAATTCCACAATCATTGTATAACTATCTTACACCAGTATATCGCGCACTACATATGAATGGAATTCCACACATCGAAGGCTCATCTTATTGTGGACGGTATTTGATATACATTTCGTACCGAGTATCTGTCTACTCCAAGTCATCATTCATACTCTTTGCGCCGTCACGATCGGCCCGGGGCTTAATCCAATTTAAAATTTATCCAGCCAACTTAAAAAGTCTACTTAATTTGAGAGGGGAGCATGAAAGAGACGCTTTTGAAATCTGTCGGGTATCGTCTTGAGAGCGCGTGAGGGCGCATTGACCGCCCTATTTAGGGGTTACCTCTTTGAATTTATTTATTTTACGTTGTCCTACGTTCTATTTGATTATACACTAGCCATGGAAGTCTGCCTGGTAGTCACAACACTTTTGCTCAAAACCATTTAGTATTCAAGTAGTACCTACATGCTAATTATAAGTAAATGTTGCTCGAATGAATTCATTAATTATGAAGCACTTAATGCTTTAGCGCTTGTTCATATTAACTATTTACATTTATCATTTTCGCTCGAACTTCGAGTAGGTTTTGCAGATTGTTTTACAGTTCTCATCCGGTTGCAGTTTCATGTTGTTAAATCAAACTAGCACCTGATTATTCCTGATGTAATAATTACTCTCTTCTTTTGAAGCTCTTCGAATATAGCTTTAAAAGTCTGACCAATTCAGTTTTATATACTAGACATCAAATGTCTTCAACAAAGCGGCCTGCCAATTGCACTGTTGACATTTAGCATTGGTGGAACATCGATCTCATTCCGGTCCCAAATTGCGAACCGAAAATTGCAGCTTGTTTACGTTTTATCGATGCTTGCCGCTTCAAATATCGCAACCAAATTCTCGTTAGCAGCGTAATGAATGGCGTGGTAAACGGATACATAGTTTTTCCAGCAGGTAGTATAGATACACATTAAATAGATTGATGTCGGTTCCCTTAGCTCCTGTCCCCACTTAGGATAATTAAAACCGTTAAAGATTTCACACTGAAATTCGGTGCGAATCTCGCTTTCCAAATACTTTGAAAGGGTTTTTCGGGTTGTGATATTTGAATGAAAACATCGAGTGATAAATTCGTGGAATTTGTTATATTTTTGTGGGTTTCATTTTGTTAGTGGGTTTGGGCTGGCTGTTAAATTCATAGTCCCTTTTTAAGGTGTGAAACTTAGTATTTCATATTTTATAATTGATATACAAATCTATATTACATAGTATAGAAACCTATTTATATATAACCATAATTAAAAAAAACGATAATAATATTAACATACAAGTGTCAAAAAATTCCTCGGCATCATCACCTGGTACTGGTAGCGTTCCCGAAAGGCTAGCAGCATTGCCACGTTGAATGGCAATGCTAATTCTCTGTGCTAGAAAAAGGCCGGCCTTCTGGTCACGAGAATTGTCGATCAGTTGCTTAGCTAGTTGTTTAAACATAGAGCGAGCACTCGGACCCCATGAACATAGTGTCTCGACCTCAAACGGTTCAGGGATGTAATTACCTATTAGATTTTGGTATTTAAGCCGTTTGAGGCTTTCCGCAGAAGCAGCAGCAGTGCCGGCATGACCAGCTGTAATTGGAAGATGAGATGGCGCGAGAGTGTCGTTTTTTTTTTTATTAATGTTTAGATAGAATACTCGTAATTAGTACATAGAATTAAAGATTGTTGATAATGATAATGATGTTCTTTAGGAGCTTAATATGCGTATATTCGTATGTGCGGTGAGTTGCGATTCGGACTAAAATTAATATCATCAAAAACATCTCACCTTGACACAGTTAACGCTGATTTTGTATGTTTGAAGGCACTTATTGCCTATACATTAATGACTTTATTCAAATTAGGAATTAGGAAAGCTTTAGTAAGCCTGGCTCAATTGAAATGTGACATATGAAACGTCTACGGTAGCAATATGAGCGATTGAAAATAATTAGACTTCTAAGTTTTAATTTTTGTAACTTGTAACGCAAGTTTTCAGTAACAACTTAACACCATCCATTTAAGTTTATATTAAGCTCTATTGATAAAAAGTGTCTTCGAGGTAATTTCTTCGTATAATGTACTTTTACTGTTCGAAAATTTTCGTTCTCCTAGTCAATTACTTTAATACCAGGCGGCTCATTTTTATGATGTCGGTGTGACGTCATTTCCACTTATCACTATGACACGATCATTAGATTCGAAGAGCTCTCAAGTATTATAGTGACATTAAATAACGTTTTGTTCGCTTATTGTAATAGGCCATTGATACGGTTGAAAGCTCTCAAACGTTTAAAATAAGTAAGGGTTTCGTAAAGATCTAGCAACAGATGGTTGAGAAAGTCGCTGGATTGAGAAGAATTATTGTTGTTTGACTAGAAATAGGCAACATACCTTTGTTTAGGTTCTTTTAGTTTTTTGTATTTTCTATTACATATTAAAATATAAACTAGTTTAGGTTTACTTATTTTTACCCGAATACGGCAAACCCAAAGGAGGATTATGATTTTACGGACTATGTTTGTATGTATGTTCATCTGTTCCCTCATAGCTCCTCAACTACTAATAAGAATTGGACAAATGAGGTATCGTTAGAAGCGTTTTGATCGTTCGCTGGTTATAGGCTATATGACGTGTCACTGAATCTAATTTGGCACCCTCTAGCCGACATAAAGTACTGTGTTCAAAAATAAATTTGAGATACATATGCCGTGTCCGGTATCATTAGTAACGGCGTTACTTGGACATTTTAAATATATATATTATTAGCATTTGCCCGTGACTTTGACCGTATTTATTAAAAAATGTTTCTATTATTATGTTATTTTAAATATACTTTGCAAAGAAATTGATATTTTAATGGCAACAAAACATTTTGAATAAAAATTTAAAAATAAAACCCAACTACGACAAAATACGACACTAAGAAAGTATGAAACAAGTTTGAAAAGCCGTAGTCACCGGCTTGACCGGAGTGATAATACGGCCTCATATAAAACCGGTGCAAAATAGCGCCTGCGCTGTGTTTCACCGAGTGAGTGGGAGTGAGTTGGGTTTACGGAGGTCCGTAAACCCAAACCCCTCTCCACATCCCTTTCCCTATCCCCCAAAGGTCGGTAACGCACTTGTGACGCCTCTGGTGTTGCCGATGTCTATGAGCGGCAGTAATCGCTTGATGGTGATACGTGTGCTCGTTTGTTCCCTTATATCATAAAAAAATAACTCTAGATGTTGCGTAAGCACTTTTTCCCCGTAAATCTTGGAGGGACGAACTCAAAGGCGGGTATTTTATTTATTAGACTCATCTGATTGCTTCCTGAACCTCGAAGAATAAAGCAGATGATATTTAGAAGATATTCAAATTATTACGTAGTTACGATAATCAGGAAAATACATCACCGTGTTGACGTGAGAAATTGTGGCAACTTTCTAATTGACGTTAACGTCATTTGTGTGATCCCATTGTGACATCGTCATCTTAAGCGTCGTGTCGTGTTCACAGCGCATTAGAGGGACATTTTTTTAAACGACCACAAAACTCGATTTGGCTCATTACCGTCACACCGTGTTAAGGTTTTTAGTCTAACGTGAAGTAAGTGGGAATTAGCGAGATAATTATGATATCTAGACATAAGTAAGAGGTTTTTTTAAGAATCTTTTCTTTTTCTTATAAATATACATCCTGTGTCGTAAGGGACTTTATATTTATACATGAAACGGGTGCAAAAGACACCTAGACTCAGGAAACAATTTGTGGATCACAGTTATCCCTTGTGGGATTTGAACTCACAGTACTTGGTGCGGTACAAAGCGGCGCGGCGTGGCGAACGCTAAGCCAACCATGCTGTCAATCAAATGGGAAGAATGATAATATAGGATTCCTATCGTTTGGACACTGTAAACAATACCTAAAAACGTATGATATCATACGTTTTTAGGTATTGTATATTCATATGAACATTGCAATCAGATTTATAACAGGACGAGTCTAGCATCTACAATATATAATCGTGGAACTCTAGAAAGGTTTTGTCAAGACGTAGTAATATTTAATACAGCGACGAAAATAAACGACGCCCTTTCTAGGACTATAATTTACAGAACACTAAACAAATATTATCATAAATAAACTGTCTTTCACGAATTTCAGCTCAAGACCTACTTATAATTTGTTTCTGGAACTTAAACGTAGGTTTTTGACATCAGTTGAAATGTTAACGCAAATTACTTAATAATAAGGGCATTGGTGGGTAATTGTTTGAATTTATTCATCTTGACGTTTAATTTTACGTACTCAAAGTTACAGTTGATGTTAGCCCTACAAATATTAAACATATTGAGTTACTAGAAGATTGTATTTTCCAGCAAAGATAGTTTGTTATTAATTATTATTATTATTATTTATTTATTTCTTTTAGTATAAAGAATAGATTAAAATACATCAAAACTTCATAGTTATTGAAAATGCTCTATAAAGCGAATATTGGCGAACAAATCACAGAACAATGACGAGTATTGTTTAATGTATTTTATTCCGATATTACAGTGAACGTAGAATGGTTTTGTTCGATAGAGGAGAAATATTGAGTCGGGAATAACTCTTTATTTTTATATAAGACTTTTGTTGGGAAATGAAAGTGTATTACGTTTTTTTTTTTTTTCAATTCTCCAATAAAGGGTCTGGGTGATAATAAACCTAGAATTTTATGTAAGTATTCATTTACTTTAAATTTACTTTAAATTCTTCTATACACTTTACTACTACGAAAGTTGAGTCAACTTTTAAGATCTCTACAATTTGTACCAATAATATTGTTTTTTTTAAAACGCGACTTATCTATATCTATACTTATAATAAAACTGTAGAGAGGTCAATTCTGTACATTGAATATATATTAAAAATTATTATTGGGGGATGAATGGTTATCGATACTGATGCCAAAAATGTAATCAGTAAGTTTTTTGTCTGTCTGTCTGTCTGTCTGTCTGTCTGTCTGTCTGTCTGTCTGTATGTGCACGCATGGATCAAAAACTACTGAAGGGATTTTAACCAAATTTGGTACAATTATAGTCCATACTCCTGGGCAGGTTATAGGCTATATAACATAACGCTAAGATGCATAGGAGCTGAGCAGTGACGATAAATTTGAAGCAAGTCGGATGAAAATTTTCGCTTTCGAGCTCTTATCCACGCACACGTTGATCGTACACCAAAAATATGTATTACAAAGATATGGTCTTCAAAAGATCTACAAAAAAGTCCTCAATAGTATATTTCTATCTTTTATAAATTAGCCACAATAACGTGTTTAAGCGTTAGGCATTTCTTCAAGGTGTATTAAATACTTAAATATATTGTATTTCACATGGATATATCCTTATCACTATACACTTTAATATCTTTTTTAATAAAATATAGAATTATAAAATTATCTATTCTATTACTTATACTTATAATAAAACTGTAGAGAGGTCAATTCTGTACATTGAATATATATTAAAAATTAATATTGGGGGATGAATGGTTATCGATACTGATGCCAAAAATGTAATCAGTAAGTTTTTTGTCTGTCTGTCTGTCTGTCTGTCTGTCTGTCTGTCTGTCTGTCTGTCTGTATGTGCACGCATGGGTCAGACTCTACTGAAGGGATTTTAACCAAACTTGGTACGATTGTAGTCCATACTTCTGGGCAGGTTATAGGCTATATAACATAACGCTAAGATGCATAGGAGCTGAGCAGTGACGATAAATTTGAAGCAAGTCGGATGAAAATTTTCGCTTTCGGGCTCTTATCCTCGCATACGTTGATCATACACCAAAAATATGTATTACAAAGATGATGGTCTTCAAAAGATCTACAAAAAAGTCTTTCATAGTATATTTCTATCTTTTATAAATTAGCCACAATAACGTGTTTAAGCGTTAGGCATTTCTTCAAGGTGTATTAAATACTTAAATATATTGTATTTCACATGGATATGAATCACTATATATTTTAATATCTTTTTTTTTAAATACATGAACTTGTCTCACACCCTACGGGCAGCCGAAAGTTCTGGCGACTGGCTAAAGCTGTGCAGGCCAACCATTGCCAGCCTTCGCTACCACCGCTGAAACATCCCGACGGATCGCTTGCCCACGAGCCGCAAGAGAAAGCGAAACTGCTTGTGGACGTCTTTGCGGCTAATTCTCAAGTGGACGATCATGGCGTGCAGCCGCCCACCATTCAGACCAGTGACTCCACGATGGGGGATATCCGTATCCGTCAGAGTGATGTCCTAGCTGAACTTAGGTCACTAGACGTCGGGAAAGCCAGTGGACCAGACGGTGTCCCAGCGGTGGTTCTCAAGAACTGCGCACCTGAGTTGTCTCCCGTATTGACGCGCTTGTACCACCTGTCCTATTCCTCAGGAATTGTTCCGGGGGCTTGGAGAGAGGCGAACGTTCAGCCTATCCCCAAAAAAGGTGACCGTTCAGACCCGGCTAATTACCGACCCATAGCCGTAACTTCCATTATCTGCAAGGTGCTCGAACGGATCATCAATAAGCAATTGGTCCTCTACCTGGAAGATCACTCCTTGCTAAATGATCGGCAATATGGCTTTAGGCCGAACCGATCCACGGGTGATCTTCTAGCGTATGTCACTCACCTTTGGGGTGAAGCTATTGATAGTCATGGGGAGTCCTTGGCCATCAGCCTCGACATGGCCAAAGCTTTTGATAGAGTTTGGCACCGCTCGCTTCTCTCCAAACTTCCCGCATTCAGCCTGCCTCCCAAACTCTGCACCTGGGTCGCCGCATTCCTGCACCAGCGCCGCATTAAGGTCCTTTGCGACGGTGCGGCCTCTGATTATCGGCAGGTAAACGCTGGTGTACCTCAAGGCTCTGTCCTGTCGCCCACGCTGTTTCTTCTGCATATCAATGACATGTTGACCCTTGGCAATATTCATTGCTATGCAGACGACAGTACAGTTCATGGACGATATCTTGGTCAACCTGCAGCCAAGTCTGCGGATGTTGAAGAGAGGCGACGGGATCTTGTCGCTGAGCTCGACCTGGTTCTAAGCCGCATCTCTAAATGGGGCAGTGAGAATCTGGTCGAGTTCAATGCCAAGAAAACACAGGTGTGCGCGCTATCTACCAAAAAGTCTCCTTTCCTTCCCCTCCCCACTTTTCGGAACACTCAACTGCCCCTACAAGATAAGCTCGGTATCCTGGGTATGGATGTCTGCCATGACCTCAACATGCGTGAGTACATCGAGAGCGTCATTAAAGCGGCCTCGCGGAAGTTAGGTGTACTTAACAGGGTGAGACGGTTCTTCTCGCCCGGGCATCTGTGTCTTCTTTACAAGACCCAGGTTCGCTCGTGCGTGGAGTACTGTTCTCATCTATGCGATGGTGCCCCACAGTATCTCTTTGACGCTCTCGATCGGTTGCAGCGGCGAGCAGTCCGCATCATCAGTAATCCCGAAGCCACCGAGTTCCTTGAACCTCTGCAGCTGCGAAGAGATGTCGCCTCTATGGCAGTCCTCTATCGCCTGTATCATGGGGAGTGTTCTGAAGAGCTCTTTCAACTGGTCCCCCCTTCTCCATTCCTCTACAGGACAACACGTGCTGGCCTTCTCAGTCACCCTTTTAGAGTAGAAGACATACGCTCTCGAACGCAACGTTTCGGTTCTTCTTTCTTGTGCCGAGCGATTAAAACATGGAACTCACTGCCACCGCACGTGTTCCCATCCCATTATGATCCCGGGTCCTTTAAGCGGGGCGTGAAAAAGCATCTTACTAGGCCGCCATAGTGTGGGTCACTATGCTGCTCTGTCCACGTTCGCATTGAGGATAGTGACCACCACTTTTGGATTCTACTTATGCTTTCCATCAGGCAGAGTAGAGTCATTTTGGTAGCTTGATCATAAAAAAAAAAAAAAAAAAAAAAAACATAATTAAAAAAATATAATTAATAAACACACAATATAGATGAAATAAAACTTCCAAATCTCGCCGCACCAGTATAACTACGACATTACGGTTGATTTTTGTTTAACACGCGAAACGACCATCCGCTGGATATTAAGTAATTACTATATTTTATTCTTCTTTTGTACTAAATATATTGTACGGAAAAAAACCATAATTTGTTATAAATTGATATTAAACGTATACAATCTAATTGTAAGTGAAATACCGTACCACGATAGTCTATTTCAACTGGTTAAATAATTCAGTTAGATAAAGCCACCCATTCCGTATGAGGTTCTATTCAAACAGAGATCATCACTAATTGGGTTATGGTTTTGTCTACGTTCAATGCAGACAAAGCCGTAACAGCTAATGTTGTATACACGAATGCGGTTAATTATCAAACAGATTGATAGACAGATACGGGGTCAGAACAGTTGTTTTGTTTCCCCACTTAGTATATACAAGCTGAACCCCGCGGTTTTATTCGCGCTTATTGTTGTACCGCGAATAACGTCGCGGGATAAAATTAGTCTAAAAAAAGTAGCCTAAGTTACTCCTTAGATCACCAGCTACCTGCCAGTGAAAGTCCCGTCAAAATCATAATCAATATTTTAATATTACAAACAGACAGTCCAATTTTATTTATTTGTATAGGTTTTATCCATTGTGTGTTTATTGTGTGTGTAAATTAGAATTTAATTGCAGTGGTATTATGTAGTAAGATACTTTATAGTTTCTTATTGGGATAGAACTGCAGCAATAATATGATAGCCAGGTCAAGAGTGTCATTAAGAAATTTATTTGGCGTTACCTATATCTATCTATACTAATATATAAAGCTGAAGAGTTTGTTTGTTTGTTTGTTTGTTTGAACACGCTAATCTCAGGAACCGCTGGTCCGATTTGAAAAATTCTTTCAGTTTTAGAAAGCCCATTTATCGAGGAAGGCTATAGGCTATATATCATCACGCTAGGACCAATAGGAACGGAGCAGCAATGAAAAATGTTTCGAAAACGGGGGAAAATTATTACGCTACGGGCAATAGAAGACGCAAACGAGGTTGCGTGGGTCGGCTAGTACTAATATATAAAGCTGAAGAGTTTGTTTGTTTGAACACGCTAATCTCTGGAACCACTGGTCCGATTTGAAAAAATATTTCAGTGTTAGATAGCTCATTTATCGAGGAAGGCTATAGGCTATATATCATCACGCTAAGACCAACAGGAGCGGAGCAACAATGAATAATGTTACAAAAACAGGGGAAAATTATCACGCTACAGGGAATAGGAGACGCAAACGTGGTTGCCTAGGTCGGCTAGTAATAGAATAAACGCGTGTTTGCTTTAGCTTTTAACATGTATGAACAAGTATGAAGCCCAGGCCCCGGAAAATCGTTTTATGTACCGTTCAATCTTGCACCCGATTTAGTAATGAATTTCAACTCCTAATTTGAGATTTAAAATGTTAATTTCTTGTGTATATGAGATTTAATACCTATACTTTATATACCTATGGGTAGTTACCGCTTGAGAAAAAAAGAAAGATAGAATAGTTTTAAGTTTAGTTTTTAGTAAATAAATTTATACTTAAAGATGATAAACCCTACTATTTTCAAACTCGTTTGTAATGGAACTTGTTTTCACAGCATTAAAACTGTATCTATATCTTCAAACTGAAAAAAATAATAGTACGCCACTGTACTCAAACACATATAAAAACATGCGTAAAAATAAATGCATTCATAATGGTTCTAAAAGGCCTGAGGCCAAATACCATACTCTCCCAATAATTCATAACAAATTTTCAATCGCACCCAATTACGTATAGGCATAGTAGTCTAAGTTTAAGCACCAACTGATTAATAAACCGAGTAGGTTCCTCTCAACCAATAAATGTAACAATATCATCTAAGACCCGCCAGTTTTTATCGTTCGACAATAATTTGTAACACAAAACTCTCCGTGTTAGAAACAATTCATTCTCGTAGGTACCAAAGGGTCTCAGACTTAACCCAAGTGGCACTTCCAGGCCACAATTAAGAGACGCCAGTCATTCAATAAAACTCAAATTGTATGAAGTAGCATAATGCATGATATTATCCTATTAAACGTTTGACCACTTAATTTGTTTCTGAGAATATGAACCGTATCCGTTTCGCGAAAGGAAATTGTTCCAGGTTTTGATGAGATTTAAATTATTATGAACCTACGTGCATTCACGTACACAAAGGTGAGGACTGCAAAGATTTGTTTAAAAATAATTGTTTTTTTTCCTGTGAATGTTTCATAAATTACCGTGGGAAAGCCACGCTTCGGCATTAATGGGCCGGATCGACCGGAGTGATACCACGGCCTCACAGAAAACCGGTGTGAAATAGCGCTTGCGCAGTGTTTCACCGAGCGAGTGAGGATACCGGAGGCTCATACCCCAACTCCTCCCTACATCTCTTTCCCCATCCCCCAAAAGCCGGGAACGTAATTGTGACGCTTCTGGTGTAGTTGGTGTCCATGGGCAGTGTTAATCGCTTAGCATCAGGCGATAGGTCTGTTCGTTTGCCCCCTATATCACAAAAAAAACCTCTGAAATGTTGACGTTACAAGAATACTTTACAAACATACAGACAACTAACCCAAAGAACACTCAGACGCAGAACAACAATTTGTGGTTCCATGTGGTATTTGAACACGCAACACTAGCGCAGTACAAAGCGCTTACACCACTTTGTTTTTTTTTACGTTTTGCAACTGGCGGGGCGGTGTGTCGGAATCGAACCGACTAAAACCACACGGTGTACCACTCTGCGCCTGAGACAGGAAAGATCCAGGAATTACTGTTATTAACACATCCGGACCACCTCGGCCACTAGGCCAACCGTACAGTCAAGCGTTACTTTTCCATTTTGAAACTCAAAAAAATTGTGGACTGGAAGCTATTTTAATAAAAAATACTATTAAATTAAAAATTTGAAGTAAATATACCATGTCATTTGATACATCATAAAATATGATGCCAACTACTCATTTTATACTTCACAATTACTCATCAGTAGAAATCACTCGGAAAAATGATTACACTTACAATAAACATAGATGATTCAATTCCGTAGATCATGAATCATGAGTCATATTCAAGAGTTATACCATCGGGCCATCTGGATCTTTCAATATTCCGAGTACACCTACTGAGCTCGCTTTTATAGATGATCTCCTATCTTCGTAGATAATAAAATAGATATCATTATTTTGCAGTAGGATATAAGTCACTCTATCAAATAAAAATATGCTGCAATTTGTTCAGCAGGAACGATCTTAGTTATTGGATTAGCTAAAATTAACTTTGAAATCATAAATTCATTTCTTTATAATCTACTTGATTTTTGTTTAATCTCTTGAAAAATTTTCACGAAGACTATGATAAAACCGTTTCAAAGTTCAAAACTAAATTAAGATTTATAATGTACTAACTATTCATTATGAAAATAATATTATCATCGGGGTTAGTAAAATAGTTAGTAAAGCAGTAAATTTCCAAACAAAAACAATGCATCTCAAAGAAAAGTTAATTTCGAAACTTTCTAGAATTCAATTTGGCCCGAAACTGAAACGTGTAAACTTGGTTAGCAATAAATCAAACAATGAGATAAAACGATTTTAGATAATGTTAGTCTAAGCGCTAAACTTTACTAAGATTCTGAAGATTACAAAGTTTTTTCGAAACCTAGAACGTAAACTTTTGTGTTTGCTTTGAATATAAATTTCTACGGGTGAGGATCTTACACCTGATTAGAATAAGCTTAAGGAGTTGAAAGTAATCAAACTCGGTGGCCTAATTCAAGACATGTCTTGTTGAATAACGTCTGTACATTAGAATTTACTGCACTGCTTTTGACTACGTGGAAATTTATTCCCACGTGTCACAGTTGTCTAAGTGCTACTAACTATTAATACTAAAGAAGACAAGATCTATAAAATTTCATAAACTCTCTTCAGCTAATTAAAGACAGCCAGATAAATACTATTCTAGACAAATTAAATTAAAAGCAAAATCGGATTAGCTTCACAAGATCGTTCGACTAATCACTAATCCCGAATCTCTCAAAGTCAATCTTATAATACAATTTGTTCAAAAAACTCAAAATGTACCTAATTTAAGTCGACTTTGACAGCTAATCCATCCCCAACCTTTTAAAGTAATTGAACCTCTTTATATTTGCCTTCAACAAATTCTAACGTTTTTTTCCTCAATAAAGGAATCGTTTACTGTGATACCTTCGCTGTCATTCATCACTTGTACCTTATCCAATAAGACAAAGAACTCATCACAATGGAATCCAGAGGCTTTCGTCGCCGACTGTTCACTCCTGAGAGACCTTTGTAATCTGCATCTACGATTTGTGTGCTGTACAATGGGTGGATCATTTAGGTTCGCCTTGCTTTCTCAGAGTGTACATTGTGCATTGACGTAGATAGGAATTTATATCGTTAATGATTTAAATTGATCGTCTTCGTATCTTCCTGTACTTGTATTCGATTAATTTTAGTTTGAAGCGAAAACAATTCAGAAATAAACGTTCGTAAACATTTAAAATATTAGGTATTTGAACTCTTGAAATAAAATCCAATACCTATTATTGGTTATCGTATAGTGATCTAAACATGTTACTCTGGTGATGAGAAGTATTTTATCAGCAGTGGGCTGTGACCATAGTACGTAGCCTAGTTTCGGACCAGACGACTGTATGGGATATGTGTTAAGATTATATGATGGTTCAATTTTATATGATGAGATGAAAAAATGAAATACTAAGAAAAACCCTAGCAATAACAATGGTCTACTTTCCAAAAACAAAATGGTGAAATATACGATTCGCTTCCATCTTCATCCAGCATTGTCTAACTGTCAGGCTTTAATCCATATCATCAATTCAGAGATCTCTCTCCCTTGTCTAAAAGCCCCCTTTAAGTTTCGGACGCCTTAATGCACTTAAAATATTCTATAGTGTCATAAAAGGCGAGTAAGTTACGACGCTCTAGGGAATACTCTTGTGTTTTAGTGATGTACCCGGCAAGATGATATCAGTTTCTAGCCGCTTTGAGATATGGGCCGTAAAATATTTTTAGATATTTCTAAGCTGAAACGAGAGAAAATCTTGTAGAAAGTCTGAACTGAAAATCGCTTTACAGTTACTCAGAGTAAGTCTGTAATATATTTGTTTTTTTTTAATTCGTTAGTTTAATTATTGTTAATATAATGTATTTGTATCTTCTTTAAATCTTGATTGACTTACACCGATCGTGTTTATAGATAGCTAACGTAGACAATTTTTTTTTTAAATAATTTCAAAGAGCAGTGGCGTAGCGAGGGGGGGGGCGGAGGGGCGGACCGCCCCGGGCGCCATCATAGGAAGGGCGGCAAAATTGGAAAAAATATATTTATTTTTTTCATTTTATTTTTAGTTACAATTAATTTTTCAAGAAGATAACTTTTGTTAAAAAAATGTAGGACGAAGCTATGTGCTAACAAGCTACAGCTACTTGTTTAACCAATATTTTGCGCATTACAGCTCTGATAAATGATCCACAAAAATAATTGATAGCATTATATATATTTACGATAAATTCAAAAATAGATTTTTTATTAAAATTGGCTTGCAAGTCAGGGACAAAGGGTGCTGAGAATCACCGGGAAGCCATGATTATTGATCTTGGCAACTTTTAATGGTCGCACGTAACGGCTAGACTCGCATCTGGCACAACTCGAGGTGGAACTTAAGAAGATAAGATAGCATATTTTAGGGTAATGTGAAGTTCGCCGCGATGGGAACTGAAAAGTTCCAGTCAAATCTGGAAAACCAATTTGCTACCATGGAAACCACAACACACGTAAACCAGAACCTAATCGAATTTTCAGGGAAGAAGGTATGAGATTTTGTTAAATGCAGCGAATGACATGAAAATCAACTTTTAACTTCGTCGGCAAAGGGGACTAAACCAAGAGATCAGCATACTCGTACGACACGACCTCCGATGCTCCAATACTCTTTCAATCGAACAAGCGATCGAACAACGAACGAAAAGTGTTTGTACAGTCTCTCGGAGGAAGCCGCCTGACGAAGTTGACCACAGCAAGTGGAAAAATCGTTGCTTCCAAGCCTTCCAAGTCCTTTCAGGAGTGGAACGTATTATATGGCGGATTATACGCTGACAGTGGCAGGTGAAACTAGTTAAAAGCTCAAACCCTAGGACAGATGCAGGAGCTTTACTAGTAGTGATGCAGTCATTTTCCTTTCTTTGTTTCTTGGGCCTTTGGCAACCGGTTCTACATGAAGTGAATGATAACTATACAAAAATATTTACAAATAAAGGGAATTGACATAAGATTCTGCGCTCAGAAAGTAAATGCTTTACAGATGATATTGACAGAAAAACGAAAGAAATAGGCAGATAGCGTTGTGTTGTAAGTTCTGAAAAAAATATGTGTGAAGAACTCAGAATTCCCATAGAACTCAGATTTCCAATAGAAGAATAGTAAATTTTACCATGGGAGAGCAACGCTTTGGCATGAATGGGCCGGCTCGACCGGAGTGATACCACGCCCTCACTGAAAACCGGTGTGAAATAGCGCTTGCGCTGTGTTTCACTGAGTGAGTGAGGATACCGGAAGCCCATACCCCAACCCCTCCCACATCCCTTTCCCCATCCCCCGAAGGTCAGCAACGCACATGTGACGCCTCTGGTGTTGCGGGTGTTTATGGCGGCGGTAATCGCTTACCATCAGGTGATACGTCTGCTCGTTTGCAACTTATTACCATAAAAAAAATTAAGAGGCACATAACAAGAAGGTATATTTTTTATGACAGAAATAGAGATGTTAACTTGAGTCATTTTCCTTTATTTGTTTCTTGGGCCTTTGGCAACCGGTGCTACATGAAGTGAATGATACCTACACAAAAATATTTACAAATGAAGGGACTTGACATAAGATTCTGCGCTCAGAAAGTAAATGCTTTGCAGATGATATTGACAGAGAAACGAGAGAAATAGGCAGATGGCGTTGTAAGTTATGAAAAAAATATGTGTGAAGAACTCAGAACTCCCATAGAACCTAAGAGGCACATAAAAAGAAGGCATATTTTTGATGACAGAACTAGAGATGCTAACTTGTATGATTTGAAATAGTAGTTAATTTCGCTATCTTGTCTACTGAGCAAGTGAAAAAAAAATGTGTGATGCTATAGACATTGATGGTGTAATAAAATACTTTTCTATTAAACAAAGTAGACTATAAATATTTAATTAAGGCGGAAGTTTGACTTTCATTCTCAAAAGTATAAGTACTTTTGAGATTTGAGAAATTATTTTTCAATAAAAATATAGTTCTAGTTTATGTGAAAAACCAACTGACCCACGTAACCTCGTTTGCGTCTCCTATTGTCCATAGCGTGATAATTTTCCCCTATTTTTGAAACGTTCTTCATGGGTGCTCCGTTTCTATTGGACTTAGCGTGATGATATATAGCCTATGGCCTTCCTCGATAAATGTACTATCCAACACTGAAAGAGTTTCTCAAATCGGACCAGTGGTTCCTGAGATTAGCGCATTCAAACAAACAAACAAACTCTTCAGCTTTATAATATTAGTAAATTTTGATTTGGGTTTTTTAATTCGCTAATCATTTTATTATGTCTATCGTCAAGTTGTATTTATTTTACATCTAACCTGTATTATGCCAAAATAATGTGGACTGTTCTCGCCGAAAAGTTATCTAGAATTAATCTACCTATGTAATGTTTAGTAGGTATACATTACCTTTAAATATCTAAATAAGAGGGCGGCAAAATTGTCTGCCGCCCCGGGCGGCCGACACTCACGCTACGCCACTGTCAAAGAGCGAAGACTTTTCGTTGAGTTCCGATTGAACATTTAACTATAAAGTTTTTTCTATTTCTAAGAATAAAGATACTATGGCGTCTAATACTTTATTAAGTATTAGAAATAAAAAAAATAGTTATAACTTTTATTAGATGTTATTTATAAACATGATTATTTAATCTACAATTGACATTTATTGAGAAATAAAGCAAATTTATCAGGAATTTGAATACCATAAACTAAGCTAAGACAACGGTATGTAAAATGTTTTAAGTAATTTTACACTATTATTCAAAATATAAAATTCATGAGTAAATGAAACAAGAACTATAATTTAATATGAAAACCACTTACAACTGAGAAACTCAAGAAACATTAAAAGCGGTACCTTATTCTCGAGAATATTAAATACACAGACATTCAGGACGTCGCGAAACAGTTCCAAACTTCGTCTTCAACCTACATCACTATCTGCTATAGGTACAACACTAGTTTCTCACACTCTCTTGGGATTAATACGGAAACTTGTTTTACTGTGTGTGTGTCATAGTTTGCACTTTTGTTACGGTACTTTGTATCTCTAGGGTCTTATTTATTATAATTACCATGTTTCGTTAATTTTCATTCGAGTAATATGCATAGTAATGCATACTTAATATTTGTTATAGAAAAAATACACTCAAAAATCCTTTATTATAAAAATGCTACTGTTCTACATGAATTGGAAAAAAAAATAAGCAAAATAATCATAATTTTAACAAATACAGCTAACTATTAAAAATGATTTATGTAGCAATCTATGTTCATTGCAAGCTTTTGCAGAAAACATGACAATTTATATTATTAGAAGTATAAATATGACTTATAATAAAAGCTGCCAATATATTTAAAGAATTACTAGTTCGAATTGTTTAAGTCAATACATTGTACCTTGCTATACCTACCGGCCATAAATGCAGCTCAGTTTGCAGCATACAACTAACCACTATAACGCTACAAACAGAATCGACCATAAAATTCAATCATTACACGACTGAACGATATAAATTCGCATCGAATCGGACATTCAGCGTTATCGGCCGAATGGAATCGAGTTGATAATCGATTCGGGGATGTTTGATTACGAGTGTTTGCTCGTTTGTACCCGCTGATTGCAAAACGTCAAATTGAATAATCGTGTCGCAATTATTGCCGTCAACATTTTCAATGTTTACATCCATTTGTTAGTCGTGAAGATTTACATAATTTTCAGGATGGTTATGTATAATGTGAGAGAAATTGTGAATGAAAATCTGATACAATTTTATAGGTTTTTTTTAACGGTGTTTTAAAACACTCAAATTTCATTCATTTCTCACACTCACAATTTCACACACTCTCACATTCTCACTCACAATTTTCACCCATAAGCAAAATTCTTAATTTTTTATTCTAATAACCAAACTGCTAATAACTATTTTTAACCGACTTTCAAAAAGGAGGAGGTTTTATGTTCCACTGTATGTATTTGTTTTTTTTCCATACATACATATGATCAATCATATATGATGTGTTATGTAAGGAAAAGTGGCGCGCAATTAGAGAGGTCTTTATCCAGCAGTACACTGCGATTGGCTGATGATCATGTTATCAAAATAAAAGCAATTTAATTTCTTACTGCCTATTTCGTAACTCTAACAAAAATCACATAGGTATTTCAAAATACGCAATCATTTAATGAACAAAAAACAGCAAATGAAACGTACAACAGGTGCGGCCTGCTACTAATCAGTTATTCCAGTATCGTCGCAACTCGTTATTCGTAACGCGCGTCTATAGGTACGTATGCACAACACTACGAGTACAAGTATATATGTCAAAACGTAGAAGTCTGTTTGACAGAATGAAGCTCAACTCAAGTGCTCGATTTTAGTCTGTATTGTTTCAAAATTAATGTGTCATACATATGTGACAGCGCGGGAAATGATATTGTTTTTTGAAAATGGAACCGGGGAATGCGTGCTCTGATTTGTTAAGTGGCCAGTAATTGAATATTGGGGATTTATGAATGAGTTTCAGTGTATATGTAAATTGAGAAGCTTAACTGTACAAGCAAATTTGGATTTGCTTATACAGTTTCAGGTATTCATTTTTGTATATTCTAAGTATCTATAAGTGAATTCTAATACACCTGTACACTATAATATACTTTACGATGTGTTAACTAATATGCATTGGCTTTGCGACAATCATAGATATAAACTGAAAATGTCATGCATTTGTTGGTTGGTAAGAAATTTAGGTAAATCATAAAATTTCAAACAACTTATAAATGAAATAGCAATTTGCTATTTTAGCCGTATTAAATTTTTAAACTATGTTTCTGGTAAATAACTCTTCACAAAATTCTGTAACAGAAACAACGGCATTTGTTTCTGTTTCAGCTTTTGTTTAAATTTAAATAAAATGTAACAAAACATTACAGAGTTGTACCCTGTACATAGTAATAAGTTATGACATTTGATGGCTGATTCCATCCCTGTTCAAAATTCAAACTGGCTACGTTTTAAATCAGATTTGACGTCATCCAATTTGGATTCGCGGGGTGACCTCATCGCACGCAATCAGCTGAGCAAACGCGAAAATATCTTTGGCAAACATCAACAATCGGATGCGTACCGAATTCGGTCGTATCAAGCCGATAGCCGAGTACGAAACGAACTGCCCAATTAGGAACGTACCAATAATGAGTTGTAAAAACAAGGGTTTCACCAACTCTACATGTATACCATAAAAGATTCTTATTTTTTAAATTTTAAGGTGCACTTTCGTTTGAAACCTGATTATGGAGGTTTTGTAAATTTAATACCAAAGTTGAATTGCGAAAGTTCAGTTTACGTGGCGTAGGATTTGTAAAAAGTTTCAAAGCAAATGCGGCAATTAGTGTTGTTTTTTTTTTGGTCAAAATTACATATATTACATTCCATTCATTCCAGTTAAACGGGTAATTAGCCAGGAAAAGTTCAATTGAGAGCTATATTTTTGTATTCTATAAATCTTACAGGTAGCAGAGCCACGCAGATTTCAGCACAAATGGGCCGGCGCGACCGGGGCGGTACTAATCTCGCCCAGAAGAACAAAGACACGACAAGAACAAAGAAGAAAGAACAAGAGTAAAATGAAAGCGTTCGTGCTGTCGTGTTTCGTTGGTGAGTGCGGGACCAGGGCCCAATGATGCAGAAGCATCACTAGGCCGCCACAGTGTGTGTCACCATGCTGCATTGTAGCATTGTCTGCATTCGCAATGAGTATGGTGACCACCACTCTTGGATTCTGCTTATGCTTTTTATTAGACAGAGTAGTCATATTGCAAGAGCAGGGGCCATTCATAAAAAAATATTTTTACTTGATATTTTTTCCCGACATAGTTTAATATAAAAAAACATTGTAATAATAAATACTAATACAATTCCCAAATAAATTCATTTACCTATTAAAACCTCTCAGTTCTTACTAAGAAATGTCTTTTTCCAAAGCGAAATGAAATCGCATTTGTAACATCGATTTGAGCACCTTTATTAATCATCTACTTAATTTCCTGAGGAGATGTTTGATGACTGATGAGAGCATTAGATGAAAGTTCTCTTTTGACTCACAATTACTGGGAGACAATCCTACTAATATTATAAATGCGAAAGTTTGTGAGGATTTTAATCTTTCACGCAAAAAATACTGTACGAATTTGGATATAACTTTACAGTAATTTAGCTTATACATCAGAATAACACATAGGCTACCGTGGTAACCGACATATTCGCGGGCAGAGTAGCGGGCAACAGCAAGTTGTTTCGAAAGATTTAAATGAGCTATCAATAGGTACTTCTATCCTAACATTATGAGCTGTAATCTTGGTTTGTTGGGTAAACTCGCTGATCTCAGGAACTACTAAATCAATTTGAACAAGTCAACAAATGAAACAAATTAGAACAGAGCATTAATGACAAATGTTGCAAAAAATTTTGGGGCATACATTTATTTCTTTTGAGAGTCGCACACGTCTTAGCTAGTCATTTATAACAAATATAACAAAATAATTTGTAAATTATGAAACATATTAAGTCATCATTCTTCTTTAAGGATTAAAAAAAGGGGTTTATCCAGAAGTAGTATTTTAACTAAAATAATAAGAGTGCTATTACACACACTTAGGGGTTAGCGGTGTCTAAGGGTGTACAATTTAGCGCGTTGCTTTTGGGACTACTGGGCAACAGGTTACCTTAGGCAAGTCTTGCTTTTTTCTACAATGAATTTCTAAACAATTAACAAATTTCAACCAAACGTTATTATACCCGGCAAGATGATCTTTTGTGCTTAGAGTTAGTATAAAATGAAAGGTATTTTTTTCCGTAAGGTTTCTAAAAAAACTATGATTCAATACCTAAATCTAAAGAAGAAATTACTTCTCCTTATAATTAATCCACTTGAATGTAATAATTGTTTCGACACTGAGAATTGATAAACTAAGTTCGCGTGAGTCAATTTTATATTCTATTCATTTCCAATTCTGTAGTCTATTAAAAGTTTCGAGTGTTTCTGAGAAAGGGGAACACTAAAAGTGGCAAAATTTGGCACTAATGTATGTAGATTACTATTCCCAGAATTCCAAATTGGTTTGAGTTAGTTTAAAATACAAGATTCAGTTTTTCTAAGAAGGATTTATTTTCAACTGATTATATTTGACAAATAGTTTTGTTGTGCAGATTTGCTTGCGTAAAATGACGAGAAATTTTTCTCTACATTTACCTAATCGTTTTTCACATTTCATTTAACCTTAGCCTTATAGTCACATAACTTAAGCAAAACAAATTAAAAATGTACATACATTAATCACATTTCACTTATGAACTTCAAAAACGGGCCGCCACACTTACCTGCATACGAAAAAAAACATTAAATACACATTATAATATATACTGACTTAACTTAAGGCCTATAAGTGGGTTTTGCATTCAAAACCCCGTTTTATATATATTATAAAAGTTATACAGCCCTTCTCATTCATGCAAAAGGCTTTCAAGCACTCACACATGCGAGGTCAACATATTGTATGGTGCACGACAAGAGTGGCAGAGGAAAGCTTTCCGAGATATATGTATAATACCTACCTATGTATAATGTACCCGTCTGAAGAGAACTTCGCGTAATGGACTGACAATTTGATGTATTTCAGATGTTTAGTGATTGACATGTAGAAGGTATTTGACGGTAAGTTGGTAAGTTAAAACCTTTTATTTAGAAGATGTGACGATTTTATTTCTTATTGACATGGAGAAGTGCTGACGTCTGAGAATTCAAGTAAGATTTGTAGGAATTAGATAGGTTTTACTGGTGAAATATTTATGTAATGATAGTATTAGCTATACTTAATGATTTCACTACGTTCTGTCAGCTCGCGTTGGCTTACACATAAGTACTAATATTTATGGGTTTTGGGTGTCCATAGACTTTAGATTAAACACTCATCGATTTAAGTTCAGTATCATTTTCCACTAAGTTTTGTCATGTGTGGATATTCTCAGAAAGGTAAATAGTACCGCCAACAGCTATTTAGGTTTCATTTTAGCCTTACTAATTTCAGGTTCCATTAAAATTCCAATAAAAAACAATATTTTCTTTCGTGTAGACACAGATAGCGTTCCTTTTTATAGAAGTTAGAACAAACAAATATTGGATTTATCACTTGTTCCATTATTATTATACTTTCGTAAAGGTACAGATTACACTAATATTAAAAAAAAAAAAACAAAAAGAAAAATATAGATAATAAAAAATAAGAAGGTATGTATCTTAAATTATTCCAAAATAAGTCTATGAAAACGCTTTTAATTTGAAATTTATTAACATTGAAAGAAGAAATTCTGCAGAAAGTGCATTGCAAGAAAGAAATGCATTTGTGTCGTTGAATCGTTCAAAAGACTCAACATACTACATAAAACCCTACACAATAGCAGTCACCTCTCACGCCCACCTGAGATAATATGTAACAAGATCTCGGGAAATTTTGACATTTAAAGATCAACTTTTTTGATATAATTTCATAAAAAAATAAAAACTTGCACTCAACGCTTGTTTGCGACACTAAAGAAGTAGGTTGCAGCTAAAAATAGTCACCCATTAGCCCGTAGTTACAGGTCCAGGTGAACTTTTGAAACGGTAGTGAACTCTATTCAGTTACAGAATAAAAGGGGTGCTCTTTAGACAGATTTAGTGTTTTAGTTTCTTCAACACAAATCTGTCTTAAGTAAGTCCTTTTCATTTAAAGTGAATTGTTGACAGTTTTTATGAACGTATTTGTGTCTTGAATTTTTTTAATGTATCTACATAATTAGATATTGGTTTAAATCTTTACAATATTTAGAGCTACGAATCTGGCGAAAAATATTAATTTTAGGATGTTTTAAAATCTATATATAGTCTTGTTCCAGATCCAGGGCAACCTGGTCAGTTAGATTTGTCAGTCAAACAAACGTCAGACGATGTTTGACAAAAGTTTGTTAAAACGGGTTTACTAAAGTCTGTGACAAAAATACAGATGAAGCTAATCAAAGCTTGTTAAAATATACTCAGTCACAGTGAGCTATCTGAGACACCATGGTAACTATCTGAGGCAAAAGTATATTTATAAAAGAGCCACAACCTGTATATTTTTAATTTAAAAAATAAAAGTTTTCGTTTAAATATTTTATAACTATAAAAGTATCGAAAATGTAATACGTCTATAAACGTTTGACATTTCGCTCATTGTTATCCCCACAATGTCATACTACTCGTATTACTCAAATAGGTTAACAACACCCATCACGGATATACAGCACTGCACAATCATCACCTCGCAGACTCACGGCAATATGATACCTCGAAATGCAGGGACAATGGCGCCGATACGGACACGATCCGCTTTCATTGTTACGTCACAGACTAGACACACACTATGACAGATGTGACATTCTCGGTTTTTACCTACATTTGTCTTGTCCACAACATGATTGTCTGCCTCGTTGGTCTAGCGGTTGGCGTATGCGACTGCTGATCGTGGGGTCTCGGGTTCGATTCCCGGGTCGGACCAAATGTTTGTATGATCTACAAACATTTGTTTCGGAGTTTGGGTGTTTTCTATGTATAATATGTATGTAATTACAAAAAAAAAAGTATATATGTATTTGTATCAGTTGTCTAGTACCCATAACACAAGCTCTGCTTAGCTTGGGACTCTTGGATATAGATGTCCGAAATATTTATTTTTATTTATTTATTTTATATTTACAAAACCATTTTGATTAAGTTCTACTTTATTCGGAATGTGCGAATAAGAATAAACAAATGCCTATCGTTTCACAATACTTAATAGTCATAAGTAATTTATTTTAAAATAAAATATCGCAATTAATTCCGAAAATAGGATTGTACACTATGTTATGCTATAAGTAAAAGCACCTTTTTGCACGCAAAATTTTAGTTTCGTACTTCAAAAAAGTTAATAAAATATTATTGGTCTTGCATTGTTTCTGTTGACCATAACTAGTTATGTAAGTTTACAACTGACTTCATTATTCAACAATTCGAAGCCAATAACCGTCATAGATATAGATTGATTGAACTATTACTTAATAAATTCGTATATTCAACTCTATTGCTGGCAACACACACAGATAGGTTTGCTAGTTTTCATCTAAAATACAGAGTATATCAGTGGAAACGTGACATTATAGCGAACCAGAAGTCGCTTTCATGTGGTCCCCGAGATCATAGACTAGAATAATAATAGAGAGGTCATTGTGAACACATAACATAATACTTAATTTCAACCAAAATTAATTGTTTATTGAATATGATAATGGGCCTTTCTAGTTAGTGTCTGTCTGTATTTGGTGCTTACCTGTAGTTCTTGACTATTTTAAGTGCGTGTTAAATAAACTTCTTACTTACTCTTTTTTGTGCGAACATAATATATAGTATCACATATTTAGTCGGATTTCTAATTATACTTCATAAAATACAGCTACAAATTAAGAAACGTAATTTATAAAAGGAGATTTTACAAATAAAGCATTCAAATTAAAGCGAAGTACACCAAATGTCCTTTTTACCACTTGAATCGTTTATTTCTAGACGATACACCCATGAGAGAGGATGAGACTATGACCTATTTCAGGATGACTCTTTTTTGCCAATTTGCTCTAAAACCAATACCCAATGCGCTAGATTTAGTTAGGTACTTTCTTTTTATTTTAAGGCAATTCTCTAGTATAGCGTGGGACAAAGCATTTTAAACCAGGCCTTGTTAGTAGATACATATTGTAAACAAGGACGCTCTACTTCCGAGCGTTATCATAAACTAAGATTTGATGCAAAATGCATATACAAGGAAAGTAGCACAGTCTTATCTTTGGCTCAGTTTCTTTACTGCCGCTGTCTGGAACATTTTTTTATGATACGTGTCCCATCTAATATTCATGTTAAATTGAAAACTATTTATTAATTGTAGAAAAGAAATATGCATTACATTTATAAAGTGCAGCAGCATAAAGTGGAAGTAGACAACAGAAACGCATCGAGGAGTCTAATTTATTATTTATCCAAAAGAGTACGTATTTTATAAGTGTACATATATAATAACTTTAATAAGATAGATATTTACAAGTTAACTAGTAAAAGTTACACCTAATGAGAGACTACACGACAATGACCCACACGATAGTGTATCATGACACACATGACACACTACTGATTTATATATTTTTTTTAGAATATGCATGTTTCCTTAATATTTACATTCCTGGCCAAAAAAACCTAGAAGAATGTAGGTAAAATACTCAAAAATATTTCGTCCGTCTGCACATTTCATATCATTGCCAAAGTGTAATATTATATTCTACACCACAGATTTCATACGCTCCGTGGAGATTCGCATAGACGTGCGGCGTCGGGTTACGCGACTAGTCAATAAAAGATCCTCTGCGGGTTCGTGTTGAGAATAAAAACACGAATTGTTTCACTTTTTTTGTGGCGACTGAAGAACATACGGATTGTTAATTTTATTGTGGGAACACTGAAAGAAAATTGATGTTTTTGTTCGAACGTAATTTGTTACATTTTATAGAGAATTTGTTTTCAGAAGTTATTCTATTATTATATTAAGAAGTTCTCAGTATAAACGCAACCAATATCCTGGAAAAGCAGAGGCATAATAACCAACAGACAATTAATTTCTTATGTTCTGTACTTCGATCAACGTATTGTTGATCGAAGGTTCTGTATAACTTAATTAAGACACTTAGAATAGGTCTAACTATAACACATATATGATGAACTATTCAGAAAAAAATATATGAACGTACATAGCTATAGATATAATATTAATAAAGATTGGATCCATCTCAATGAATAGTGTTCGTTTAGATATTAGCAAAGTGGACGTGAGATTATTTATAAGTAACTCTACTAAATCAAAGATACGTCAAAATCATTATTTCGTACACGTAGAAGTATGCATACAATATTTGAAGGCTTTTTTTCAAGAGAACTCTATACGAAATATTTTTGCGAGCTCTCGAGCGGCAGTCATGATTAGGTGACTCCGTTCACTTGGTTATTTTCTTATGGAGGGACGGGTGTCATGTCCTTCCAACACAAAGGAGGATCCTCCGACCAGACGAAGCGATCATCCCTAGTGGGCCACGACCAAACAGTTGATGTTGAGAAGTTGTATATATGCTATCCAGCCTGAGAATTTCAATATCGCGATACAGGATTAGCAGATGAGACTCGAAATATTAACTCTGTAGTTTGGTGTATTTTCGGTAGATGGCGCTTTGGTATATTTTTGCCGTAGTGGAAGTCGCCACATAAGTCGACCCACCCTAATACCATAAAACACTATTTGTCCTTATACACCAGTCCTCACCACAACCCTCTGTATACCTGACATACTCAATGCTGTAATTAAAAAAGTTTATAACGCGGTTAAAGTTTAATAATCGTCACTAAAAAGGCAGTAGCGTGTGGAATTCGGTTTGACTCATTCCTGCCCTTTGAGGGTCGAGTAATTTACTGGTAAATATTAAAACACGAACATTTATTTAACGTATAATTGTAGATGTTTATGTTAATTAACTTTAAAACTCAATTTGTTACTATTTTGTTTATTTTAATTGTCTAATATGAAGTTCAGGCATCTGTTTTTAGTCTGCACCGGTGATACAGATAATAGATTTTTGTAAATATGTAGCATTTATTTTTAATCAACTTTACGTTTGTTGACATTGTTGAAAGAATGTTTCCCCTCTTTTCACAACTACATGATGTTATAGGGCCTATATCTTTTACCGATTCATGATCTATTTAACTTTAAAATAGTTTTTCAATTCGAACCAAAAGTCTTTGAGATTAGATTAATTAGATAATAGATGGTATCTCTAATCTAATTACAACAAGTAAAAAGTACAATTTAAGAGAGACGATGTCTAATGTTCTCATGCTTCGGGATCATAAGTTGTTCATCAGAAAAGAATGAGCTATATATGTGAACTAGCTGAACCCCGCGGTGTTACCCGCGGTTATTGTTGTATTGCGAGTAATGCCGCAGGACAAAGTTAGTCTAAAACAGTAGCCTAAGTTACTCCCTGGATCACCAACTACCTGCCAGTGAAAGCCCCGTCAAAATCCGTCCAGCCCTTCCAGAGATTACCCGGAATAAACAGACAGACAGACAAATAATTTTTTAACTACATTTTTGGTATATGTACCGTATATACATACATATGCACTTAGTAAAAAACGGTTATTTTAATATTACGAACAGACACTCCAATTTTATTTATTTGTATAGATAGAACGATTGGGCATTATATTATTTGTACATGCTATATATTAACCTCAACAACTTGATAAGGAGCCCTCATTGGAATAGAAATATATAAAGTAAAGTGTATATTTAAGCAAATATGAACAAGTGAAGCGTGGTTTATTTTTTTTTTATTCACCTGACATGCAACGCCATCATGTCCCTGTGTCGCCATCTAGTGGGTATTAGACATCTCATATAAATACAAACATAGAAAACACCCAAACTCCAAAACAAATATTTGCAGATCATACAAACATTTGGTCCGACCCGGGCATCGAACCCGAGATCTGCGGCCACCGAGGCAGTGAGTGTATTTCTACTTTCTACAGTAAATATAGAATATTTCTTATCGTGCTTTGTTCCTGTAATATGTTTACTACACGTATTACCCCACCCAGTACTCGAACTCCACTGCCTCTATAAGCAATAAGGGCCTATTGTTTCCTTACGCGCCAATCATCATAAACCGCTTGCATCTGCCGTTTCGCTGCCACAGACTTTTATAGCTTCATTCTGCCACAGATTATGGAAGCATGTAGTCGAAATGAAAACAACAGTTACAGAGTGTAAGAAGGTTTTAGAGGGTTAAATGACATTCATGACTGCCTAGGTTAAATCCTAGCTGTTGAGTCAAAGTTCTAAAAGATGATTTCTAATCACTATAAAAAACCACGTGTTGACGTCAATTCCTTTTTCAATATGTATCTAAGCATAATTTATCCATAATATTTAGAAATATATAAGTACTACCCGATTCACGGAACCTCGTTTGAGTATTCTATTGCCCGTAGCGTGATAATTTTCCCCCATTTTTGTAACATTCTTCATTGGTGCTCCACTCCTGTAGGTCTTAGCGTGATCATAAATGGGCTATCTAACACTGAAAGAATTTTTCAAATCGGACCTGTTGTTCTTGAAATTAGCGCGTTCAAACAAACAAACAAACTCTTCAGCTTTATATATTAGATCATTACAAATTAGATAGGTTTCAGTAAATTCATAAACTGACAATTCTGTTAAATTATATTTAAGGCTAATCTCAAACCGACATCTTAAACCTCAATGGAGTGGTATAAAAAGTACAGCTTAAGTAAAAAAAATGCAATAATTCGTAATAAGGACTTCGCGTAGTCGTGGCACTAAACGCACGAAGACTTGCCGACTGGCAAGAGTTACCGTTGTACCTCGGGGCTACACTGACAGCGAAATTAGATTAATGGCTAAATTAAACGTATATAACCAGTGTCCGGCCTGAAATAAGCTCGTTTAATTTTGTATGATAAGTGGCTAGACGGAAAATGAGTGCTTTACTCGGTAATGTATTTACTCGAACATTTCTCAAAAAGTATTTTTTAAGGAAAGATAATATTGATTTTAACACTGTGTTAAGTATAGTAGATTTTTTCTTAATGACTTTTAATTTTAAAAGATATAGCCACATATTGTTGTTAAACTATGAGAAGTAAAAACACACAGGGACTGTCTAACAATATTTGTGAGAGATAGTTATCTACGTGGATGAAACAAAATCACATTACTATACAAATAAATAAAATTGGAGTGTCTAGTTGTAATATTAAAATAACCGTTTTTTACTAAACGCATATGTATGTATACACGGTACATATACCAAAAATATAGTTAATTTTTTTTGTCTGTCTGTCTGTCTGTCTGTTTGTTCCGGGTAATCTTTGGAACGGCTGGGCGGATTTTGACGGGACTTTCACTGGCAGGCAGATGATGATCCAGGGAGTAACTTAGGCTGCTTTTCTATAGACTAACTTTGTCCCACGGCGTTACTCGCGGTAGATAGGTAGATAGGTAGATAGATAGAAAACTTTTTATTTGTACACCATACAACAGATTTAAAATAGAGTACAGAAAATGACGAATGTACAAGTGTAATGTACAAAGGGCGGCCAATTGCCAAAAGCAATCTCTTCCAGGCGGTACCACAATAACCGCGGGTAACACCGCGGGGCTCAGCTACAATATAATTCTTAAAAAAAAAATTATCGGTACACCAATGTTTATATCTGTAAAAATATAGTCAACGCAATAAAATTTTAGAAAAAGATGCAATATAAAATGTAAGTCGCGCTCAATGGGACCACACAACACGAACGTTGGCGGAGTAATATTTGCATTCATGGAATCTTAAGACGCTCCTTCCAAGTATGAATATTTCGTCGTATGTTACTTAAAACGGTCTTTCTACCATTTCATTTTGAACGTTTAAAATTTGAATCTGCTATACATTTTAACTGAAATGTAGCCTTTATATTTAAATGTTTTTTACTTTGTTGTTTGAATTTGTGTTAAAACCAGTTAATAACAGGTATTTCTGCTTTCCCTTTTAGCATCGTTTTCGTTTACCTTTGGGTATAAATAAACGATTAATGCGACACGATAAGATGCAAAGTAAATATTTGAAGATGACTGAAATAGCTCTTCATAATCTTTATTATACGATTTGCATAAATATTTCATATGAATATAGGAACCGTTTTCTAAAGGGATTATTGTATTTACATATGTAAGTAGGTATGCAAAACTTGATTAATATAATTTATAGGTTTAAAATGTAAATGCTAATATATTTGAGAATATAATCCTTAGTAAATACAGTATTGAAATTTACGATATTTATATATATTACTAGCTGCACCGGCAAACGTCGTTTTGCCATAATTTTTTTTAAGGATTGGTCCCCCTTAGGGGGGTGAAAAATAGATGTTGTTCGGTTCTCAGACCTACTCAATATGCTCACAAAATTTCATGAGAATCAGTCAAGCCGTTTCGGAGGAGTTTGGCAACTAAAACTGTGACACGAGAATTTTATATATTAGATAAAAAAGCCCAAAACATATTTTCTTTAGAGGTATCGAAGTTCAAAACTAAAATGATAATAATAGTTATTGTTACAATTTAAGAACTCATCAATATAAATTTAAATAATATGATTTTAAATGGGCAATACAAACTACCAAAACACAACGTTGTATAACCATATCTTACAAATTCTAAAAAGTTTCGAGCAAAACGCACCGTTAATGTAATTTACAACAACCGAAGAAAAACCGTAATTTATTATGTAAAACCGGACACCGAACATTTATTGTAACCGAGAACCTATTAATTCGATAGGAAACGCACTAATTGGTGAGATTTTACTGCGTCGGTACTGTCCCTGTCACCTCTCTATAGGTACGCGTAGGGTTGGCACACGCCCAAACAGGATATGTTTATCAATAATTACAGTTTGGATGAACAAGCAATTTGGCTGTTGGAGGGAGAAGATTTAAACAGCGATGAATATTGTTCGTTTAGGTGTTCTTACTGGTCTAGGATACTTTTTTAATTTATTCTTGTGACAATTTTTTTGAAGTGAACTCTTAGTTAGCCGCGTTGAGCACTTTTTCGTAAGTGAAAATTTTATGGGTCACCGTCACCGACATGCTAATTTTTAATGTTGACAATTTTATTTTAAACATTAGGAAATTTCAAATTTTACAGATTAATTTTACAAATAACATTGTAAGTTTTATTTATGTAAATCGCATGCATATTTAACACCAAGTCTAGCTGATTTTCATTACTTATTAGTAACAAATGTATCAACAGCGTTTTTTTCTTCTTTAGGTATTTTCAACAGTCCAGTGCAGGACATAGGCGTCTTTTAAAAAGGAGGCTTTGACCTACCATATACCACGGTGGTCCAACGAGCATAGGGATTGTTTCATATACCTATTTGGACCAAAATAATATATCTATAAGAAATTTAAAATGTGGAGTCAGTAGGACATAGGAAACTTTGCTTAGGCACAAGTTAAAAAAAGGAGAGAAAGATGAAGGTACGAGAACTTGCAGAATTATTTAAGTTTTTTACTATTATTAAGACCTTTTCTGTTCTTATAAATTTTACGAATTACGACATTTTGATTGTTGGCAACCTTAAATACTGTAACTACTTAGAGCTGTAATTTCCGTAAATTTCTCGACACACACTTTATGTTATAAATTACAACTTATTACATTTAATAACGTACATTTTTATTCGAAATCGTGTTAAGGAGGTACTTTTAAACGTGTTATGAAAGTTCACATTAAGTATTGATTGCAGTAGATGTCCGACTGCGACGAACGAAGGGGGGTAATGTATTTTGGTGTTTATTTCATATAAACTATCATAATGTGATTATAACGATGGTCAAGAAGAAGAAAATATATTGAAAGTATTAAGTTTCGATATTACTTTTTTGTCGTAGAAATGTATTCTTGAATGTGGATGTAATGTTATTAGTAATAGTTATTTAAAATTAACTTAACTTTATGAGTGGTTATTTATGTCTCATTTTACACTATGAGTGTCCCATAAAAGTGAATGTTATCTATCGTTGCAGTCGACAATCAATAACCTTCTTAAGTAAACGTTTTATTAAAATATAACGTTATTAACCGCGAAATAACATGTTTTTAAATAATATAATGTCTAACTGCTATTATAAATACTTTGTGTAGAAGCATGAACAGAATGATTTATACTTAATGGCATCTCGTTTCGGTAACAGGTGGGCTGTTCAGTTTCTTTTTGGACATTTGATAACACATCCCATTCCAAGGATGTCACATCACTAAAGCTATCTATAATGTACCACTAACAGGTGTTGAACAATATGTACGTGGTAGAAACTACCCTCAATATTTCGTCCAGCACACATGTTCGTTTTACTATACGTATAGGTGATGGTCTTCGGATATCAACTTCACAAAGTCTTGTAGACGAAGGATCTAAAACCTATTTCTTTCACCAGCTTCCGGTATTGGAAAGTTCCCTAAAATACATAAGCAATCAGTTATTTTATTAACCGACTCCAAACAAAAAGAGGAGGTTTCTCAATTCGACCGTATATATATATTTTTTTTGTGTGTTCGCGGATAACTTCGTCGTTTATGTACCTCATTTTGGTGATTATTTTTTTAATGGAAAGGAGATATACCAACGGTGGTACCATGATAAGGACACTAAGATCTGATGATGGCATCCAAGAGAAATTGAGTCAAACCTTAAAGTCGGTTTTATTTTTGTTAAAATGTTATTCACGTACATTCAAAAGTAATCATAACGCTGTGCATTTTAGAAACGCTTTGTTACAATTAGCATGTTCAATTATATAGCAGCATATTTAACACCAGTTATTAATAGCTACATCACTAGTCTTATCGACATAGACGTTCAGATAAAACCGATTGTGTACATTAGCTAGGCGTAACACAGGATACGGGAAACGTGTGAAACGGATGGACAAATAAAATAGGAACTTCTTATAGAGACACCCTTGTGGGAGTTTGTTTGAGATAAAGGAACCTTTTGTGGGTATTGACAGTGTGTCTCGATATGGGCACTGTTATGATAGTTTGATTAAAAAATATGTTAAGCTTGCAACCGAAATATGTCATATACATGATACATTTAATCTGGCAAGAAAATTATAGATTAATAATCTGAAAACGTATATAATAGTTGTTTTTAAATAGCTTCTGGAAACTATTTAAGTGTGTTTACTAGCTGTTTGGTTGCCATGTCACAGACTGTGCCTAGTTTATTTTTTATGTATGGCCCGGCCAAAATGACTCTACTCTGCCTGATGGAAAGCATAAGCAGAATCCAAGAGTAGTGGTCACCATACTCAATGCGAATGCAGACAATGTTTTCAATATTCTTTGCCTAGTTTGGGGTCAGACTATTAGACTATTTTTTTAGCAAATGGCTTTTTTAAGGTGAGATATATATACGTACAGATACCTAGCTAATTCGTTATTATTCACCAATATAGCAATAATAATATGAAAAGAAACTAAGCATTAAGAGTTATTACAATAGGCGGCCCTCCTCAAACCATCTCTATCAAAGACAAACTTTTTTTTTTTGGACATCTAACACACAACGCCGTCTAGTTCCAAACTAAGCTGAGCTTGTGTTATAGGTACTAAACAACTGATTTAATTACATATATATTTTTTTTTTGTAAATGCAAACATATTATACATAGAAAACATCCAAACTCCCATACAAATATTTGCAGATCATACAAACGTTTGGTACGACCCGGGAATCGTACCCAAGACCTCAAGCACAGCAGTCGCATACGCTACCACTACGCCACCGAGGCAGTTAACCTTAGAATGGAGATTTTTATAGTACCTACCACAGAACAGGAATTAATGCCTTGCTAGGTATTTAAAAAAAAAAAAAATAACCATATGAGTGGATATCAAAAAAATATTATAAAAAATCGTTGCTTGCATAAATTGGTATAATGAAATAAAAGTAAAATATGTGTAACACACAAAATAAATATACTTGAAGTGCATAGCAGTAGATGTATAAAGTCATTTTCAAGAAGATGTTTATTCAGCAGTGGACTGTGGACTATTGTGACTGTGTGTGAATGTGTATCGTATCTGATTATATATTTACATCCATAATACAACAGACACATCCATAGTAATATGTGCATCTTAATACCTACACAGACACATTTTTGAAAACTACTAATAACCTTTCACAATTAAACAAAGAATATTTTCTAATACTATTCGACATACAATTTCCAATTCAGTTCGGAACACATTCACCTGTATTTGAAAGCGAATTCTAATAGTAAATGGTGTTATCTGGAGTACGCCACGTGAATCACAATACGCAATTAGTACGTGAGAATGGGGCTATAACAAGAATATTATTTTATACCAAGTTTATTTCGCATGATGCTGTTAATTAAGAGCTCTTGGAACGTGGTTATTTGGTCTGCATTAATTTATTATTGGTTTATTGCATGTTGTGAGTGTGATTTAGATGTGACGAATTAATAAATCTAGTTGCATGTAATTTCGACGATTCGACTGAATGAAGTACCTACCTACTAATGTTCTTCTAGCCGATATCGGCCACGGCGGCCAGTCTCTCAGGAGATATTATAGTGCACAGATTACCACTAGTAGAATCTTATCAGCCCTTTTGGAGATTACCTGCAACAAACAGACATACAAAAATTATAAACACAGATTACGAAAAACTATGATATTGATATTACAAACAGACACTTCAATTTTATTTGTAGTGTTGATGATAACTTTTATGTTTAGCATTTCTGAACCATGTTAAATCTATATATATATATAAATGAATAGCCGAAATGTATGTACGAGCATAACTTTCGATCGGCTGCACCAAATTAAATAATTCTTTCTTTATGTGTTCGTTATTGTTAGGACAAGGTTTGTGTACAAGAAAAATTTTTTGTCTGCGACTGTACACTGCCTGTGGAAAGCTGAAACAGATATGTAAATAAGGCGGTACGAAGTTGGCCGGGTTAGTTACTAAATTATAATAACAATATTTATGTCAATACACAACACGTCACATAAGACTGTTATGATCAATATTACTTCGCGGTTATGGTCAAAGGAACCAGCCATCTATTTCCAGCCTAAAAAGTGGTTTGTTTACCATTCAAAACTATAGTCAATTTCTATTCTAAACTCTACCAACATCCGTTAAGCCGTTCTGTTGTAATTGAGTAACAAACATTCATATCAACTTTCTCATTCATAATAGCAATAAAGTTACCAAGAAAATGTAAATAAGGATAAAATAAGCAAAGAGAAACACATTTACATTCATAATATCAACATGAAACTACAAGAAATATGTGGAAATGTTTTGTCATGTGAAAACTCCCATTCCAGAGTGAGTTTAATGTGATTTTAATACACCCTGTTAGGCTGGATTTCCACTAGAGCTGTTTTATGATGGTCGATGAGTTAGCTGACTAATAATACTAGATCATTGCTATCATAAACATCTTGAAAACGAAACCTGATGGTTCCTAATGCCGTCAGTTGAATCAACAAAATTAACATTCAATTGGCTCATCTATCAAAGTCAAATCTATACTCATACATAAAGCTGAAGAGTTTGTTTGTTTGTTTGAACACGCTAATCTCAGGAACCGCTGGTCCGATTTGAAAAATTATTTCAATGTTAGATAACCCATTTATCGAGGAAGGCTATAGGCTATATATCATCACGCTAAGACCAATAGGAACGGAGCACCAATGAAAAATGTTTCAAAAACGGGGGAAAATTATCACGCTACGGGCAATAGGAGACGCAAACGGGGTTGCGTGGGTCTGCTAGCTCTAAATATAATTTCTTTAGTGTACCAACAAACATCCCATTATATTACTCATAAAACATAGATCAGACAAATATTTGTTCCTCAAAAAAGACTGGGTGAATTTAAATGAAATTTAGCATAGATATAGATTACAATATTGAATTACATATAATAGACTACTTCGGAAGAAAAAAATACAAAATTGAAATGAACGCGTGCGAAGTTTACTCAGTAACTTATAATGTGTTTTTATTATGTTATGTACAGAATTGAAATCCAAATATTTAGTTTCGTTTCTCTGGTTTTATTATCATTATTAAATTCTCTACGGTTCTAGAAAAAATGTGGCTTAATTAATGTATTTTATATTTTGATATGTATCTATCTTTTATAAAGCAACCCTTATCTTTATAATCCCATTAAGAGTAACAGTAACTATTAGTCGTATCTGCATATCTCTTACTGCCATTAATCCATGTGTTATCTATATAGATAGAAAGAACCGTATTTCGTTAAAAGCCTTACGTATATATCCTAAAGCCTGTTCCACATCTGATGTCAGAGTAGTTTCATTCACTCTCAATAATCTATCAAACTTGTAATAGGTTAATTTTGTTATTTTGCACATAGCGTTACACGTCGTTTTCTCTATTCATATCCCTTATTTTGACCTCTTACAGGTAATACTTTCAGAACATCCTTTCAAGGTGAATACCTACTTTAAATATAACAGAAAGCATTCAGTTGTCTTAATATCCAGTTTGAAGCCCCAGCTGATTTTTGCATTGATGTATCAGTCACTCGGGCCGGATCATTGTAGGTGTATAGATGTCTTCCTAACCAAAACTATCAGATCCCGATATCGCATACATCCACTTTTATAAAACACTTTTGAGTTAATTGGCTCACCATGTACCAACCTAGAATAAACAAATTGAACATTCAAATTACTCACATTTTCGTTTCGCAATACTGACACTTATTGTTTGTTCAGCTATCAGTGGGGTATCACTAAGTAATCGCCGTGTTATCACCGAGGTATCGATATCTATAGACACTATCGGTCGACGACGTCCGCGATTTGTGCCAGTTAGATACGACTCGTTCAATATTGTCACACACTTTGATGTTGGCGGTAACACTGTTTGTTTTAAGAGTCAATAACTTTTACACGTGTTTTGTAACCGATGTCTCTTATGCCCATATGTTTTTGGTTTGACAATTGATTTCCGACTTTATGGTTGGTGATTTAAGAACTGTATCAGTTTATCTTTGTAAATATACAGACATTGAAAATATAAATGATTTGAGTGTATAATTTGTACTCATTCATGACCTCAGTATCCCTTTCTCTAATGTTGGTAAGATATTAGTTTTTCTTTTCTTCCTAGTCTTATCCCAAGATTATTTGGGGTGGGCTACTAGTTTCACCCAGTTTTAGCTTAAGAAGTTTTTACACGGAGCGACTGGCATCGGACCTCCGCAACCCAGAGGAAAGAAACTGAATTCGTAGATTGAAACTAGTGTCAGTTTTTATTTGAAAGCACTACCTCTTCAATAACGATTACCATAGATATTCATGGTAACCGGGACCGACTGCTTAACGTGCTCTCCGAGACACGGGCGTGTGTGATGTCACCGCCAAACTTCCATACTCCGGGCTGGCGGTAATAAGAATTTCATATTCGAAAAACCCAATACATTACTACGGCCCGACTACGAGCATTTATTTCTAATCATAGATCTTGGATACTGTATACATATAAGTGTAAACATAAAAACCTATATTGAAATATTAAATATAAGTCTTTATGAAAATCTAATACTTTATTAAATTTAGATCGTTATTGAATATTGGTAGAAAGGGCAAAAAAGGAAATAGTCCACTGAAAGGGAGAGTGGATAGTTTTGGAGGTAAACATGAGTGTGTGTGTCTCCTCATTACCATTTCATAAAAAAAAAAATCAAACAAGAATCTCCGAATCATAAACGTGTGGGAGTCTATTACAAAGATTATCTTAATGTCATTCTCTATTAGTCCAGTTGTATTTCGCATATCAAAAACGTATCTGGATATTGCTAACGATATATGTTTTTGTAACATTTTTCTGTAAACAGGACGCGCTTACTCAGATTTTGCTGTAATTATTTGCAATGTGAACCAACGTTGTGTGATACGCGAGGTAATTTCAATAGCGATTACGGGGCGACTGGCCGCCATGTGCTCTCAATAAAAAGTATTTACTCAGTTATCTTAAATGGATACGATGATGCAAGTTTATAATTATTATTTCTTAGAATTGGTTTTGAAACTGAGGGACATTGTAAGTTTTTGTTTGTAATTCCTAGTGATTCTACTTTGTAGCTTTTAATGTTTATGCTTGAATATTTTATTATGAGACCGAATTGAGATCGATGTTTTTGTCAAATTATTTGCAAGTGTAGTACCTACTGATTTGCTTATGTTCTGATGGAAAGAAAAAAAAAAGGGGGGATTTTTTTCCAGGCTAAGTAAACATAAAAAAAACAGGCCAACTGCGAGTCGGACTCGCGCACCGAGGGTTCCGTACCAACCTGTACATTATATGATGTAACTAAAAAATTATGTTTTTCGCAATTTATCCTTTATCTGTGCTATAAGACTTTGCTTCGTACCAAATTTCAAGATTCTGAATTCACGGGAAATACCCTGTAGTTTTGATTTGCTTGCGAGTGTCAACAATTTGCAGCATAAACGGTTGTATCTTTTTATTGCGTTGACTTAGAAGTTTCATTTTTTTACAGCTCTAAGGGACAGTAGACCTAAGTATTTGACATGAATTTCAGGATACCTCCTGCGCATTCCTGAGAAAAAGGGTCTTTACAGATAGACGGACAACAAAGTGATCCTACTTTTTCTTTTTTTCCGGTTCTTCGGTTCCGTTTTTTTCTTTTGAGGTACGGAACCCAAATGAACTAGGGTTCAAATAATTATATTGTTACATTACGTCGGCTCTCGAGCTACCAAACATTTCATCACAATGACTAAATGTCAACACTTGGAAATGAAATCAAAGCCCTGTTTCTTCTAGTACTTAAAATAGACCAGGAACACAGGAAAAATATAATTAAGTCTCGCATCATGACCCTATTCTCGCACTATTCTACTCCAGAAAATAAAAACTGCTAACACCATACTGCAGTTTCAAACAGAGGCACGCCAAACTCTTACTTACAATTTAATTGCAATATGCAAAAAAAATATTTCAAAGTAACATGTAAAGTCACCAGTTTCAACATCAAAAAGAAACGACACCAACTAAGTTACTTTAAATAAAACCTACTTGCTAAACTCGTGTTCAAAGGCAATGCATTCTCTATAAAATGCCGATAATACTGTTTTACAGGCGGCTTTGTGTTCCATTGTATGCATGCATGCATGCATATATGCGCACAGTCCCGTGCAGACTGTACCGTGCATAAATCTTTTCTGAGCAAACCTGTTTATTTTAGTCTTTTCATAGATGCGTTTGTGATTTGTTTGCTGAACATTTGTTATGATCAAAACATACCAGCTCCTTGTGAATTGTGGATTTAAAATGCAGTCAAATGGATTCTATTAAAATGACGAATAGTTCAAAATATTGTTCAATAGGTAAGGGAAGAAATTGTAAAAAAGTTATGATTATTTAGATTTTAAGAAAAGTTTAAACTTTTAGAAAAAAAAATTAAGATAATATTTTACTTAGGTAATTTTTCATAAAAGAAAACAATGCACAACAATATAATAATTAAATTTTTACTCATGTTTATTGTCCAGAAAATTATCGTGGATTAAGTTAAAGCTAAAACAAACAACTCCTAATACTAATTTCTAAACTAAATTCTAATAAAATTAGTCCTCGATCTAAAACATAAACCGTTTTAATTACTGCTCAAACTGCCATGCTACTCGCTCTTACCATTTACATCCGCTCGTTGCCACTCAATAAAAAACCCATTTAAAAGAACATAAAGTTCCAATTAAAAAAGCTAACTTTTATTTCCGTATCCGATACTAGTGCTGTCCAATTTAGGTGAACACGGCTTACGTCATATGCACATCGCACGTTATTGGTGCAAGTAAAATTTACAACACAGCAATAACTGGTTACGATCAGTTACGAATATATATTCGGTAGAACCTAGACGTAACTGGAGTTTTGAGTTCATAACTGAATAATAGCTTTCTTTTTAGGATTAGTTGTAATTATCATTTCGTAAGATTATGTTTAGTTTTACTAATTACAGGTACTTAACTGTGTATGCAAATATTGTGATTCTTTGTGTGATTGGTGTGTTGAGGTGTTAATAATATTGCTACTAAGTATTTACTTGAGTTCAATGTCTACTTGCTGCAAATATATAGAAGTAAAAGAGAAAGAAATGAAAAAACTGTATGCCAAATTCGTAGTACACTGATGTGCTGATACGTAGTGATAGTGCAACGTATATTACAGTATTCAATGTAGGATAAGATAATGCTATTAAACATATGTCCTGGATTATTTATGATAAACAGAATTGGTAGTGAAAATAATTAGCTGAACATTTTATCGTGAGTACCAACAACGTACTGTTTAACCGTACGATCAATACTATTACAAACGTTTCGTCGTACTAACGTAAGTAACAATACCATTCTAGTACGTTGATAATTAGAATCACAACCCCACATGTTCTTCCACAAGATAGAACACGAATTGTTAATCAAAATACACATTCAACACAATCGACACCCTTCGAATAATATCGATCGTAAACTCGACAGATGGCCTATCTAATAATTATAACTAGTGATGAGACAATTATATAAATTGTTGCAGTTATAACTAAGTACAAATAACTATTTATTTATTGCAGAGAGTCGAGATAGCAGTTTATAGGGCGTGAAATTTGTGTCAGACGCTACTATCAGTTTGTAAGTAGCAATTAATTAACATTATTGAGAGAAATTGTTTTACGTTCAGAAACGTATGATAAGGTCAATAGTCATTGCCACATTCTCTTTAGGTTTTTATTCCGTGAAATAATAAAAACATATTGTGAACTAGTTAGTAGTTTCGATTAATAGTTAGTATTTAAGTATTTTTTTTTATTTAAACTTTAAATAATGTAAAAAGCTTTTACTTATAAAGAAGGCTGGTTGGAGAGGGGACTCTAGACAATTAGTTGTAGATAAATAAGGAATTTAAAAAATCAAGCATTCTTTTTAGCGAACTTTAATTTGATAATCCTTTTAATTTAAAGATACTGTAATACAGCAGAGTGGTCTAGCACTTTTTTTTATGGAATAGGCAGGCAAACGAGCAAACGTATCGCCTGATGGTAAGCGATTACCACCGCCCATGGACACCTGCAACACCAGAAGCGTCACAAGTGCGTTGCCGGCCTTTGGTGGATGGGGGGGAGATAGGGGTAAGGGTGGCGTATGGGCCTCCGGTATCCTCAATCACTCGATGAAACATAGCGCAAGCATAATTTCACACCGGTTTTCTGTGAGGCCGTGGTATCACTCTGATCAAGCCGGCCCATTCATACCGAAGCGTGGCTCTCTCACGGTTCTGATATCTTGTTACTAATTTATCCAGAAAATACATTTTTAACCTAAACTGAGTTAAGAAAAACAAGAGGTGTTTGAATTGTATAACAAACTTTGTTCGTATCCATCTCTATAGTCTCTGAAATTGTATTTTTGTATTGAGACAATTATTATTTTAGGAATACTTTAGTCGTAATTATTCTAAAACATCACGCTACGACACTTAGGACCGAAACAGTGGAAGCTATTAGGTGTATACATTCAATATTTTTACTCAACTTTCTGCATTTAATATTAACACAATTCCAAGACTTACCACTACAATTGGGAGTTATTTTAAATCTTACTCAGTCAACAGAGAATTTCAAAAAAGATAAAAGAACAAATCATGGTTTCAACAAACAACTTTTACTTCTCTGGGAATGCCGCTACCGGCGCTTTCTTCACTTGTAGATAAGTCTTAATTATTATATTATCACATTATTTTTCCATCTACAAAAATATGTGTAAGTAAGTTTAGGATTTCTCAATAAGAGTGCCCTTTTCAAATATAGTGTCATTTGACTTTGAGCCATGCAACTCTGAAATTTTGCAGGTATAACCTTCGATCAATAACGAAGGGTATAACATTATGTTTATTCCGATTATAGGAAATACAGCCACACACAGAAAAAGCCATGGCAATTCATGAAAAGAGTAATCACCGTTCATCAGAGCCGTTGGCCATTTGACAGATATTTCCATATTTAATCGGGACATGTTTACAACCCAATAAAAAATAAGAAATCTCTCAAAAAAACGAGTTTTTATTTAAAACTAGCTGAACCCCGCGGTGTTACCCGCGGTTATTGTTGTACCGCGAGTAACGCCGCGGGACAAAGTTAGTCTAAAAAAAGTAGCCTAAGTTACTCCCCGGGTCATCATCTACCTGCCAGTGAAAGTCCCGTCAAAATCCGTCCAGCCGTTCCAGAGATTACCCGGAACAAACATACAGACAGACAAAAATTTTTTTAACTAAATTTTTGGTATATGTATCGTGTATACATACATATTATTATGCATTAAGTAAAAAGCGGTTATTTTAATATTACAAACAGACACTCCAATTTTATTTATTTGTATAGACTAGACTTGACCGAGGGAGAATTGACCCGGCGAATTTCGTACTGCCAAATTTACATATCTGCCTCAGCTTCCCACAGGCGGTGTATAGTCGCGGATTTAAAAAAAGCCCTTGCCCGTTCACTAACCATGTCCTAACAATAAGGAAAACATACAAAATAAGAATTATTTAATTTGGTGCACCCGATCAGAAGTTATGCGCGTATATATATACATTTCGACGATTCACTTTTATAATATACTAGTCGACCCACGCAACCTCGTTTGCGTCTCCTATTGCCCGTAGCGTGATAATTTTCCCCCGTTTTTGTGACATTCTTCATTGTTGCTCCGCTCCTATTAGTAGTAGCGTGATGATATATACCCTATAGCCTTCCTCGATAAATGGACTATCCAACACCGAAAGAATTTTTCAAATCGGACCAGCGGTTCCTGAGATTAGCGTGTTGAAACAAACAAACAAACAAACTCTTCAGCTTTATATATTAGTATAGATGGATAAAAAAGTGCACTCTTACTGGGACATTCTTTACTTCATTTCTCCAATAAAAAAATGAATTCGTTTTTTAAGGGTCTCCTACCGTTTGTACCCATGTATCGATATACATAACAAGTATTAACGATAAAACAACCATATACTCGACAAAGCGTTATTAAACCTAATAACAAGTAACGGCATTGGGTAAAAAACAAATAATACCTACAGCCTAATATGCTGAAAATAACAATGTTGTCAATGAAATTGGAATTCCTTATATAACGTTACGAAACGGTAACGGTTGGAGCGGAATAAATTAAATTTATCATCTCGAAAGCACTTTTGTGAACAAAATATTTCATATGTTACGTAATAACTAGCAACTGTTTCTTTCATGTTATTTGGATATTTTTATGGTTTAACGACTAGGTAATATTAGGTGCTCTGAATATTTTTCTTAGTAACTTTAACATCAGCCTGTAGTTTATATACAGACTGTTTTATTTTTTTTCATATTTCTTTCTTCTTATAGACATTGCGTATTGCCTGTACAAGCAAGTATTCTATATATTATCAAAAGTTACCTACCTTTAATTTAATTTTGAATGAAATAAAGTCCTAAATGAAACATTTAACTAGTCCGTTCCGACACTCACTTCTATAACAACAGTAAAACAGCAGTGATCGTCGAGCAGACCGAGTCACTCACTCGGAGAAATCTAGAAAAAAATAATCTGTATGAAAATTGAAGGGTTCCAAAACAAAAAAAAAATGAAACGTATTAATAAAAAACAAGCTTATCTTATTTCTCATTTTTATATAAATCTTACTATACAATCTAAAAGTTCCAAAAGAACCACCAATAAGTGTCTATTGAAGTCCGCAAGCTTTTACCCGGAAAATGTCCGCCAAAACATCGATCATGCGGTAAAATTTTCTCACAAACGGGCCTAACCCTTCCATCGCTCGCCGGTCGCTTCAGTCCAATACCCATTTTTCAACGATACCCGTTTGATCGACCCGAGGTACCGTAATTGGTCTTTGTACGGTGGAATTGTTGTTAAAACGTGGTCACACGAGCCGACACTTTGTATTTTGCTTGACACATGTTAATAGTTCCGTAACAGTGCTTAAAAACGGAATGAATATGGCTTTCACGTTGACTGATTTTGAAAGTTTTGAAAAAATTGGTGTTGCTCTATTCTAAATGTCGCCAGGTATTGCCTGAAAGTTACTGAATCACTTTGTGACGTGCCTTTTTAGATGTTTTAACACAGATGTTGAGCAACATTTTATGTGCGTTTGTGATTTAAATTACCAGTATGTGTATTTGGATGAAATGTATAAAAATGGTTCGTTTGATTTTCCTGTATGAACTCAGGTCATGGTTCCCTTAATGGTAAATAAACTTTTCTAGTATCTAGTTTTTGTTGTAAGCGGGATTTATTGGCGATAAAATTATTTAAAAGGTTACGATACCTTCTATATCCCGAAGTTTCAAACGGGTTATACCCCTCGTGGTCGCGGGTAGTCTACCCGTTAATATTTTTATCCCAAATAAGTCCCCAGTAAGTAAATCTGCTAAACTAAAGCCTTTTATTTTTAATAACATATAACCTCAAAAGAGAAACTATTCATTATCATGGTCAAAACAAGTCAAGGCTTCACAACTAGTACTAATACTATTTACGTAATTTTATGTATTTACAACAGTTTAAAGAAATTATATGGAAGCACTCAGCTATTATACTTTATTCGATTAGATTTTGTATACACATGTAATTTGAGCATCATAACATTTCTAAAAATCAATAGCAATTACCGACACCACAAACAAACATTACAATAAAACCAATGCCCGGTAAAGTTTTACTATGATTCGATATCAATTAGAAATTTCCAGTATCGTAATATAATTGGTATTGCGTTTGAAACGCTCGAATCTAATGGGCGTTTTCATATTAGATTGCATGATATCGACACTACACCTATGTAACAAAATTCTGTTGGTTTGTATGCAGCGCTTTTACATGCGATGCTATTGGTTTCGACCCTGTCAGTGTCACATGCCAGGACGTTGTGACGTTTGTCGATGGTCATATCGGTGATGGAAATTATGGTTTTAGTTATTTCAAATGAAAAAATAATATAATTTCCTTATATTTTTTTCTAAATATCTTTAAAATCTTAAACGATGAATCATCTCTCAGAGGAGCGTCTTTAATTTTTTGAATTTGCAATAAAGCTCAAAGTACTTACTCAGTAATTAAAGATGATATAATAAAAAAAAAGTTATGCGTTTTAAAACTTATAAGGCTCTGTGCGAGATTGGCGACCACAATGACGGCAGCCCTAGTGATTTTTAAGCTTAGGGTTGTCACCCTTCATAAAAAATATATAATAACAATTCAGAGAACGAGATAAGTAAAAATACGAGCTTGTTAAACCGTAAAATGTAATAATGGGGAGCTAGAGTCAACAACGGTTGCATTTGTGTCCCAAAAATTATCACGCGCGTTGGTATTTGACGCCATTTTTGTAACACCCGGCGGGTAAGACCATCGTTAGGGGAAATCGAGAATGATAATAACACTAACTATAATGGATGAAAAATATTTTTTAAGCATTAAAAATAAATTTATAGTGGCTGTTTTGAACAAAGTCAATAAAGGGTGTGGTTGAAGATGTCGCCTTCAGGGGTTAAATTTGACAAATCTATTTTCATTTGAATATAAAGTAGCAATAGTTTTTTAGTCTCGCAGTGTTCTATGTTTTACCTTATTGTTCCAATGTATAATTAATTGATTATTTTAAAAATATAAATTTAAATTAACTCATGATTTAGCCTAAACTATACCTTGCTTAGGAAAGGATGAACTGCATTTGTGAGTTTATTTTTGAATTGTTTTAGTATAATTTATCACCCTAAAATAAAATAAAATCAACACTGCTGAATTTCTTTTAAAACCTCATAATTTCACATTTCTATTCATATAAATGTAAGTACAGTTTTATACCGATCAAGTCACGAATATTTAAATACATTTTTCCTTGTGGTCATGTAGATAAAACTCCGTGCAGAGTGTAATCAAAATGAATACGAGTTGGCAATCCTTTCTGTTACATATTAATCTCTAAGCCTCTTTCCTCCCCACCGTCAATCCTCGAAGCCGCAGTCTTAACCAGATTTTCACTCGATTATTTTCCTTTACTTTTTACTGAGCGAAATTAAAATCCATTTTGGCAGCTCTCCACGCTGTTCGATGCATGTTTATTTAACAAAAAAACAAGATTTTTCAATTAACAAACCTTTTTATTTTGCCTTTGCTGAGAGACGAATTAACTAGTAGTCCGAGAAAGAAATTAATATTAAGCCTTTTGTGAAAAATATTATTTGAATGTTTTATAATTATTATGTACTTCTGTGTACGGTTTTTGAGAAAAAAATCTTCACTTAATTCTTCTGTAGTATAATTACTTATGTAATCAAGTTGCATTAAGCAGACATTTTAAAAAATTTGATTCTACTACAACATTGCCGTAATAATTTTGATTCTCTCATAGTCCTTTCAAAATAATACGTGTCAATTCGTACAAAAATATTTTAATAAACGAAACGTTTTATTAAATCGCAAGTCACCAACATCGTGATTATTCCGTAAGCTTTTGACGTTTGCGGCAGATGTACGTTAAAATTGGATCAGAGCATTGTGTCGACCCAGCTGACGTCTATTTCAGTATGTCAAATTCTGCGTCGAATATTGCATTGGGTCGTTCAGACCGCCACTTGCAAGAGAGGGTTGGTAATAAGCTCACAATTTTTGAATTTAGAACATAAAGATTCTAAATTCAAATTCAATGTGAGCTAGCAAAGTGTAGGTGATCAAAGAGGTTCTAAATGTTTGTTAATTCACAATTTATTAACGCGCGAACCAAAAAAGAAGTAAATCATAAGTATTTTATCAGTAGAATATTATTTATCCTCAATAAAACTGTTTTATTGACGCCCTTGAACTGTGTGGTAAGAACCTCATTTTATTGCATTATGTTTATTCAAGTTTTTGCAAGGGATTCATGCTAAAAGAAAATGAACAATAAAAGAAATAGAGAAATACTTCTGTTAAAAGTTTTTATTCCAATGAAACAATAATTACGAAAGAGTTGAAAGTTGTGTTGACCATTCTTACTAATTTGAAAATGGAAACATGTGTTCATATATTTTTAATACGCCTTTAATATGCTCAGCGAAAGCATCTTATCGGGCATCGATCAAGGTCGTTCACCCCGCAATGTGCGTTCTACATAGCCTACATTCAATTAAGCATTCGATCGTGTTGCAGCCGCGCCCCGCAGTGGCGACCATTGTATTGCGTCCAATGCGATTAACACTGATTCGTACTCTCTTACCTATGAATTTATCGCTTCCTCTTGAATCATAGATTAAGTAAGGTGCTAATATTAGACCAGAAGCGTGATTCATATAATATAAAGGTTCAGAGTTCAGATTTTGTTTCGGCGTTGATGTGAAAAAATATCTCATGGTCTAGTGGTTAGAATTTCTGACTGCTGAACTAAACGTTGTCGGTTTGCCAACCAGGACAAATAACTGTCTGATGAGCAAGATCATTTGTTCTGTCTGGGCATTCTTTATATTCAAAACCTACGTATTTAAAAATATATGAACATGTGTATCAGCAGTCTTGTGATCACGGTACGGACTCTGCCTAGACTTACGTCTGTGTGTGGATTATTCCTATTCACTGTTCGTTTAAGAATTTGTGCAATATAGCTGTTTCAGTTAATTAGGATTCAGTTGTCAAATCTATCCATCCGCTTTCGGCTTAGTTGAGAAACTATTAGTCAAATAAAGCTATGATTTAGTATGCCTATAAAATTAAAAGTATAGTTTAAATTCTCGATCTATCTAGAAAAAGTTACTACTAAAAGCAATCAGCTAACTTGTAAAATGCAAGTACCTTTAAGTTTTTAATACCATAGAAAATTAAGATGAAAAGAATTACTACACAACCCTGTAATACGGTCTGAAAAAAGTTTACAATCGTTATTACGTGGAAGGCGTAACGGCTAACTAGTATAATTCACTAGCTGACCCACGCAACCTGGTTTCTCCTCGCTAACGTTAACGTTAACCTTAACCTCGCTTCTATTGCCCATAGCGTGAAAATTTTCCTCCGTTTTTGAAACATTGTTCAATGATGTTCAGCTCCTGTTGGTCTTAGCGTGATGATATATAGCCTTCCTCGTTAAATTTGCTATATTATATAACACTGAAATAATTTTTCAAATCGGACCAGCGGTTCCTGAGATTAGCGCGTTCAAACAAACTCTTCAGCTTTATATTTAAGCATAGAAGAAATTAGTATAGATTACTACAGTTTGTCAGTCTAATACTTGAGGAGCATCGCTTGCCTGAAGCCAATCAGTGCGATAGTTTGCGTCAGTGAAGACATTTGTTCAATTTCCTTTTATAATCTACACGGCTAATCAAAATACGCGTAAATGTTACAGTAATAATAATTTTCTACCACATTTTACAAGGCCATGTTGTCCCAAACTAAACAGAGCTTTCACTCTGAATATTAAACAAGTGATATAAAATATACATACTTATTTGCTAAGAGCGTGACGAGATTAAAAACCGTTTCTTTTTAAGTTTTAAAATACTTCTGTTGTACGTTTATTGGTCTTGCATCAGACTGCAACGCCGACAATGATTCCACAAAATTAAAAAGTAATGAATACTATCACTGTAATAATACACTTTACCATTATTTTTTATTCTAAGGCCTCACGGAATGCATGCACCATCAAACGGACCCTGTCATTACTTCAGAACTGGGCAAGAATCATGAGTAATTACGAATGTAAGAGGCCTCTGATTGAACCTTCTCTGGGCGTGTCCATTCCACATTTGAGTGACAGCTCTTTGTTCACTCTTTTCGAATTTGGAAATGGAATGTTTTGTTTTCTTAACGGTTTTCGACTGTTTTTGAATTGTAGATGGCCAGTTGCTTTTTAATCTGTAGGTGCCGTTAAGTCATTTGTAGTTAGTTTCAATTTGTAATTTTTTTTTTACTACTGTTGAAAATACTTCTACCTTACTTCAATACACACGCAAAAAACTTTGATAAAATATTTAGCCTACTTCACAGGGGTCATTATTATGTATCTAGTCACACCTCATTCATTGAAATCAGTTCAGTAGTTTAGGCGCTACGTACTACGTACTACTACGTACGTACTCTTTCTTTTAAACATAGCCGCAGTCGGGTAAAAACATACAAAACAAACTCTTTATATTAATAATACGGTACTAGAGTTTGAATAATGAGATTACATTAAGAAATTCTAATTTTAAAAAGCAGCTGATAACAAAGGCCAGCCCAAACTCAAAATTAATACAAATGTAAAAACAAAAGTTTTGAAAGCTCTCAACGTTTCGTAATAATTAATTGTTGAAATGAATAAACATTATTGGGGAAGCGGGTGTAAAGTTAATTAAAAGTTATCAGAGTGTATATCATAATCAACATTTATCTATTCCCGACTGTACATACTGATGATAAATGACTAAGGTTTGAATTAAATGTGTGAATGGATTTCCAATGTACAGTCGAAATTAAAAAGTATTAGAAAAATAATGATGTTGTATTGAGTAACCCTCAGTCTACTAATATAATATTTTGACAAGCTTATGACTTTACTAATAGATCAAGTTGAGCACTCCATTTGAAATGGACGTAGTGCAGATATATCGTATTAAAGGTTGTCTCTGGGAAATCGCAACTAGCGGGTCTCTTCTAGCTGTAAAGTCCGAATATCATTTATAGCGATGATTCCAGTGTAGCATTAGTCAGTTCTGTACCTTTTGTGTATGTATTTTAATGCAACAACTTCACAAATCTTTCTTCAAATTACTTACCGTGTTGATAAAATTAATCTATACAAATAAGAAAAATTGGAGTGTCTGTTTGTAATATGAAAATAACCGCTTTTTATGTATGGTACATATACCAAAAATGTAGTTAAAAAAAGTTTTTGTCTGTCTCGTCTCGTTTGTTTAGGGTAATCTCTGGAACGGCTGGACCGATTTTGACGGGACTTTCACTGGCATGTAGCTGATGATCCAGGGAGTAACTTAGGCTTTTTGTAGACTAACTCTGTCCCGCGGCGTTACGCGCGGTACGACGATAACCGCGGGGTTCAGCTGGTATTATATATAATACCTAAAAAGTGTAGGTATATTAATGTAGAAAATTTAAGTTTTATATCTATTCCTGGCTGACTGTACTTGTTTTTAGTAAAAAAAAACAAACTAAATATCTTACAATCTCTCATGTCTACTTGTAATGATTGTGTAGGTAATTTCTCGTAAAAGCCTACATTTATCAATCTGACAAAAGCTATTCGTGGGCGTCGAGTTCTTAACATGTGCCAGACATGTTTGTTCAGCCCTTCATCGAATCTCAAAGGAAACATTCAGGTAATGAAAATGTGTTTTAATTTACCTGTATATTTTGGTAGAATCGTAGAATATTGGTATTTTCTTTTAATACCTTAAGCATTTGGGTTTGGTATCGCACTGATCGTGGGTGGGTGTGGTCGTCAGAATCAATTCATATTATCTATACAAATAAATAAAATTGGAGTGTCTGTTTGTAACATTAATAGAACTGCTTTTAATTAAATGCATATGTATGTATACACGGAACATATACCAAAAATGTAGTAAAAAAATTTTTTGTCTGTCTTTCTGTATGTCTATCTGTCTGTCTGTTTGTTCCGGGTAATCTCTGGTACGGCTGGACGGATTTTGAGGGGACTTTCACTGGCAGGTAGCTGGTGATCCAGGGAGTAACTAAGGCTACTTTTTTTAGACTAACTTTGTCCCGCGGCGTTACTCGCGGTACAACAATAACCGTGGGTAAAACCGCGGGGTTCATAATAAATAAATAAGATAAACACTGTCCAAAGTTTTTAATAAAGAGAATATTGGCTAAACATTGTTAATGTATTCTATTACAAATGAAAGTAAACCTGAATATTAAATCCTAAATATGAACCTTCAAAAATAATGATCTGACTCGAAAATTCACGTTAAAACTTAGCACCGGAAAGCCTTTAATTTCTCAATCTTTAATAATTAAACCTTTGAATATCGACGCTGAAATTTTGTGGCAATTAATCTTCATAAATATAGCGGTTTTATTTAAATTGACTTACAGGTTCGGAAAAGATAGTTAATGTAAAATGAAATTATCCTTTCTATAAATAAATCTTGGTAGACACTTTTTTAATATAATTAGTTTTGGTAAAATTACATGACATTTTTCTTCGAGTTGCCTTGAAGATGCGACACAAATTTTAGATTGTGACTGTACTTATTGGAATATGCAAGACGCATGCCGGAATACGGCACAGAGTTGTACTAGCAAGACGTGAGTTGTCGTTATTAGATAATAGGTAATTAGCTTTTCCTTGTTTAAAAAAATTGAGTAAAGCAGGCCAAAATACTTAATTTCTGCGAAACCCTTAGAAAAACCCATCGTAGGGATTATGACCAGATTACACCCCCTCCCTCCCTCTCGTCTACTCCCCTGTCCTACATTTCGTACGTCCTAAATTTTACCTTATTTGCAACAGTTTCATATCACTGAGAGATTCATATATAAATATGGTTCTGATTAGAATATGAACCCTACCTTTTTACTATTTCATTACACTTTAAAATATCTCTTTTATACTAAGGTCAATGATACTCACAATGAAAAAGCAATCACAGGGCACTACTGACGTAATACGAATAAAATTACCCATTAATTTACCCGTCTTGTCTATTCATTCTACGCAAGAGATATCAAGGAACGAACCAGACTTGTAATCAGCTATCTCACCGGAAAAGCACTTATTACACAAGCGCCGAGGCTACTAACGAATCTAAAGATTAAACTAGTTATAATTAAAATTTAACGGCCACTAATAAAACTATAGAAATAATTAACATAATTATAAGTTGGGAGCTATCGGGTGCGTTCATCAAACTGTCAGTGAACTGAATAGGATGACAGTTGAAATCTTTGAATGTGTCTATGAATAGATACAGTAAGTTTTTTTTTTTATTAAGACTGTCGTAATGGTGGCAAAGGAAACTGATATAGACAGTAAAGTCTGGGTGCTATAAAGCTTTTTAAATCAATTTATTATATATTATATATATTATTAATAAAGCTTTTTTTATTTATCAAAAAACATTAGGTGCTTTTTTCATTTTATATGTTTTTTTGTCTATGGCAAATTGTGTCGATGTCGACAAATATGTAAAAAATTACGAGGAGATCGTATTTTTTTTACGAATACCTGGTAATTCCCGATAGCAAAAACTGTCTGTTATATTGTAAAATTTAATGTTGAGGTGAACTTCTTGGAAAGAGTGTTTTATTTCATTTAAAAATGGTTTAGGAATCCATAAACACTTTACAATACTAGCTTTTTCCCGGGGCTCCGCCCACGTGCATGTCGGTTTTCGTGGTAAAGAGTCGCCTATGTCCTCCCTCAAGAATCTAAGTAGTTGGAGCACCTAGCATACGGGGCACATATTGGTAAGTAATCAAACCCGAGATCTCTGCACAGCAGTCGCATACACGCTATCACTAACCCACCGAGGCATTCCTATTTAATAAGTAACTAAACAACTACACAAGTCTATATAAACGAATATAATATACCGTCTCGTCTGAAACGCTGCTAACTGAACCATTCATACATCATACAAAACATATATTATACAATACATTACATCGTGCAGAAAATTCTAACAAAAACCACATATTCCCAACCAGAAATCACGAACGACATTTCATACGTGAAATACAGAGAAATAAATAATCCCCTTACTGCCAACATTAACTTGTATACCAAAAAAATAGGCTTAACTTTGTGATACCGATTTGAAAACATCGGCAGACGTTTTGAAAAGGTTAAAAATATATGTTTTTACCGTTCTCCGAACAAGTTTTTATTCGACGACAGACAATGTTTGTGCTCATGTGAAAATATCAAGCGTGGATGTTGTTTCCTTTTATAAAATACTCCAAATATGAGGAATAGACGATCGATTTTTAAATTGACTTCAAAACAAAAGGAGGTTCACAAATTGTATTTTATTTTTGAAGTTAAAACTTCTTTAGCGGCGTTGGGCACTCTTATAAAATGTAATGGGATGGTTTTAAAGTGTTAAACTCGCGCTAGGGCACGTGACTTAAGACGGAGCAGGGCACCATGACGACGAGTAAACAACGCCATCACTTTCATTTAACACATTATTGTTTCGTGGCGAAGGCGTAAATTAGATAATAATAAATTCGTTTTGTATGTTCAATATATTTGTAAAATATATAAGCGTTTAACATATGGAAATTGAAGAAAGTGCATCTATTAATGAAAAAAGTGACGAAGAAATAGTGAAAGAAAATGAGTGAGTACTTTATAAAAATACTAGATACTTTATAAAGCCCGACTTCGCTCGGGTACTTAATATGTTTATACTGTATAGCATTTACGTATATTTTTATAAAATCACAATAACCATTTCTGTAGTTATCGGTTCTCAAGGAATATTTTACTTGTTTTTATTGCGCATTTTATTTAAAGAGCAAAGAGGTTCATTTCAGGTGAGCTTAAACAACTGTTTGTTTATACATAGTTTTGAGTTTTCACTTCTGTTGGCAGTTCTCATAACTGCTTTGTAATTTTTTTGTTCTTTGGGTTGGAATGAAGAATACATTTCTATCTCAGTATCTTTAAGCCAGCTTTGCAACTGTCTCATGGAACACTGCTGGTTAGCAATTCTTTCACTCTACAGTGAGTCACTGAGGTTCCTGAAGAGCAACCTCCTTCCCTAGTTCAGAGGGGAATGGGAACAATACAATACAAAGGCATGTTAAGCTTTCTTGGTTGTTGAACAGCATAGCAGGCGGCCGTGAACGTTGGTAGTCGCTTAACACGTGACCTGTACGCTTGTCTGCCTCTTAGAATAGCCTCAGCCAACAAAAAAAAAGACTGTATTTATTCAAAAGAGAACATGTTTTAATGAATAAAATTACGTTTCCTATTGAATGAACTTAGGAACTTATTGTGATGAATTTTAATGTCATGCGTTCTTTATGCAAATATTGGCCTCGTTTCTCACGATGTCTTTTAATTTTAAGATTATAGCTAACTGAATAATATATAAAACGGTTTATTGCAAAGTTTATACAGGTCTGTGTTAAATAAATAACTCGGTAACGCTATATCATGCTTGAGCCATTGGGTTCACCCGTTCTGAATATTGACAATAACAAACAGGAAACAATTAAAGTTAAATACGTGTTAAATATGAAGAGATGCATATAGTAAAAAGTTGTTAATGCGACATCACAAAGATAATTCATTTTTATGTACTGGTATAGATGTGTGGGTGATATAATTTTGTTAACGAGAGAAAAAAGTGTTTGTTATTCATTGGTTTTGGACTTCCCTTAATTCGCATGAATTTATTTTATCGAGCAATTTACTTATCACTTTGGAACAGTCCATTATTTATGGATAGGAAAGTGTCTTACATATTTTTCTTTTGTTTATATAGACAATGGAAAAAAGTATGGTGTATATGTAAATTTTATACTAAATAAGTAAGAACACTACTTAGAAAGTAAACAAAGTATACAGATAAAACATAAATTCTGTGAAATTGAGTATGCAAAGCGAATGAGTATACTGTCAAAACGTTCAAGACATCAAAGAAAGCTATATCCGCTACTGTTGCGGATGTCTCGGATACGTGAAACTAACGTGGCTGAAAAATATCCGCATTTAGCGATTAGAGCAATAACGCATAACTACGATAAAAAAATCTTTAATTTTTTTGAAACAAAATGAAAAAAATATCCCAAAATTAGATATTTTCAAAGTAATAATAGACAAGGTCACACACCTCAATTCCCGTAAGCACGTTTCTTTTCCCGCCATTTTTTTATAATCCACGTCACGTGCGCCATATTGATAAGTTGTCGCAACGTGATCCGCCATATTTGCATGCCCCAACCTCGATTAGAGACTACTTTGGATCTTTTTCCTCACTCTTTGTTCTCAACATGTTCAAGAGTTCTCACTAACTTTTCTCTGCGTGAATTCTTTCGCGTGAATGTTTTGAAAATGGGCCGATTGCGAATTCTACATGTAAGGAATACTTTCTTTTTTATAAGTTTGGGACAGCAAGCGATAAGTAAATTGCGTTTAGCATATTTAGGGGAGGTCGTTTGTGTGTGGCGTGCGACTGAAAACGTATTTTCATCGTATCTTAAATAGGTTAAAAGGAATTCTAGCCAGCTTACTCAAGATTTATCTGTCCTCGGTAGAGTAATAAAATAAGTCGCGATAGGTACGTATATGATATCGCCAATGATGTCAGTATTGTGGAATCTTGTATCGTACAAACATTAAGTAATCGTATTTCAATTACTCATGCAAAATACCTTTACAACAACGTCCTGCTCTAACTACCTACTAAGAGTTATTTGTTTGTATTTTCTTTGTTTTAGTTGATTACTTCTCTCGGTATCAGCTATTAAACGTTTTCTGCTTGATGTACTTCCTCAGAGTTTTAATACTCAAAAGACTTTTTAACCCTTTAGTTTCAGTCCATTGAGGAACTGGACGTGAATAAATACATCTAAAACACCTTTACACTTCGTCATTTGTGCTTCTCGATGGTCTTCTTAAGGTGTGAGAGTTGAATTTCGACTTATATTTTAAGCGAACACAAGTGTTTTGATAAACAAAATCAAATTCGACCTCATTTCTATATTCTGATCCATCATATCAAGACGTTTTCAGTAAGTTAATTAAGTATCATTAACAAACCAAAGAGGTCAATATTATTTACTACATATTTTGAATCAGCCATTATTAGCCACCACAAAATTAAACACGGTGACATTATAGACATTTACAGAATTCACATCCACGGTCTCGCTCACCTAATACTGCTAATAAACCGGTATTTAAACCAATCAGTTCTGTGAATTAACGGCTCCATGACACATTGCGTTTAACATAACACCTCTCTATCTAACATCATATAAATGAAGGTGACAGGTATATGCTGCAGGTGTGTTTGAAGTGACGACGATATGATTGAAGTGTGAAATATAACGCCCTCTTTGTACTGATTGAAGGTAAGCAGTCACAGTGGAATAGAAAGCTGCTTAGGAATATTCATGGGTCTGCTTACTTATCGGTTAGTTCGTGTGGAAACGAAGATAGGTAGCCGTTGAAATAGCTTATGTTAGATATACGATAATGCTTTACAAGCTGCGAAAATAAACACGCGCTTTGAATGTCTAATTCAACTGCACTCTCTAGCGCAACTTACATTTCTAGAGTCATCGATGTATTCGTTAGCATCTGTTTTTTGTTTATTATTCAGAAAATTACTAATATATTTAACAAATCGACATAAAACTGCCACGCCTCGGTATGCATTTTCGAACGTTTTCGGAAAACATTTTAGTTCCGGCATTTTGCTCGCACTGCAAAATTAGATACCAAAAGTAATGATCGATAGGTGATAATCAGTAAATAAATAATTAACATTGATTTTTTTTGCAACCTTCTTATTATTTTCTATAGTAAGGAAAAGCCCTGCTTTTCTTTAAGAAAACAATTTCTAAAATACATACTTTTATGTATAAATAAAGATTATTAAAATATTTAACAGTATACATTAAATGAACGTTGAAAAGAATTTTACAAATAATTTCGTTTAAAACCTTTGTTCTAAAACATGAGTCGTGTTGTCTTGAAGACATAAAGCTTTATGCCTAGTTTATCTGAAGATGGTACGACAGCTGAAACATTAAGGATAGGCTCCGAGGGAGATAGATAACGTTTAGAAGCCTTTTAGTAGTCTAATGAATAAAATGTGTTCCACTGAAATTTAATTATTTGCTCTGACAGTTGCTTGAAAGAGTACTTTGTACAATTTTAACACTAACGTAATATTATACTAACTAATTTTAGTTCATAAACTGATTTGTTTTAAGCTTTGTGAGTGTAAATCATGACACTTTAAAATTAACATATACTTACAGCCGATTGTCTAAAATAAGAATTTCAATAAAAAATATCTAATTATCTTATTTTAGCTAAGAAAAATATAAAATTTGCTCCATATTTTAGGAGATTTTATGAATCCTAAACGGACTCCGTAAAATTGTTTACGACTTAAATAATAACGTTTGAATAAACTACCAAGTTCAGCCGTTAAACTAAAAACTAACCTTACCCAAGTCATAAAATTAATAAAAATAAATGTTTATTTTAAATATAGAATTCACGACGCCATGACAGCTGTCAGGCGGCCATTTACAAAAACGCGCGGAACAACAAATGAAGCGTTGAATAACAATGTTTTACATTGTTAAACGTTTTTATAACAATTATGTAAGGAATATTTAGTTCCGGACTGTTAATTTGTTTGTTAGTGCTACTACCGTCGCGATCGGTAACCAATAAATTGGGCATGAAATAGATTAGGGTGTGTTTAAGGCGACGTCATGACGCGGGTAGGAAGGTCTTCATCTTTGTTTTAAGAGTCATTTGGAAATGTAAAGTGTTACTATAAATTGAAGACAAGTGGTACTATTAAATACGATTGATGTGTCTTATCTGTCTCTCGGCCGTCTCTGAAGTGTTTTTATTTTACTAAACATTCATTTCTCATGAATTAATAATGGTTGTAAAATTGCTTGCGACAGAAGAAAAATACTTAAAACAATTATTATTTGTTTCGTATCCTGATGATTTGTCGTATGTATGATATAGGTACATGTAATAAAGATATATATTCACATATAGTCTTGGAATAGGTTTTAATTTTAATAATTGAGATCGTGAAACTAAATTTTATTAGAGCTTACCGTTGGTTCTATCTAATATTCTTTCTTCTATCTTATCGTACCTAAATCTCCGAGAACTATATCAACAGAAATGATTTATCATGATTAAAACATCTGTATGTGATAAATTTAAAAAGAGAAGTTTCTCACCGCACTTGACCGTTTCATCTATCTTAAAACATCATAATATATTTATTTACTAAAACAACCAACACTTCACCAGGCAAAAAGACAGTACTTGACATTTTAAAATCCTTAAAATGTAAGTAAAACACTTAAGGAGCATTCAGTATTTCAAACGTCCATACATTTCGAGTCGATGTTACCGCCAGTTGTATTTGGGTATCCCTTCAAAACTACCGCAAATGTTTACTCAAACTAGCACGTGTTAACACAAAAAGTCCATAAAAAAAGCCGACTCACATGAAAATAGTAAAAAAAAAACAAGTTATGATCTCTCGAGGTTCAACTCAAACATATTTCAGTTTTTGTGTACACCTGCTGTTGGTTCGTGGGTCATTTAATAAAAATAATGTTTGGACTATTAATTATTAAAAAAAATGTATTTTTGGGATAGGTCGTATCACCGTGTGGTTTCCGGACGAAAATAAATACACTCCATCATTAAATATTGGTGTCTTGGCATCTGGGCTTATTGGATTAAAAAAACTACGCAACAGACACGTTCCAATATTTTTTTACGGTAATTTGAAGATTATTTATATATATTGGTATTCTTTGTAGCACCATATTATGTTATTCTACTTTCTGCTAGTAATTACCTAGTGTCGGGACTGTGTATTTCTTTGTCATCCGATTTGATTTTTCCGAGCTGTCTAAAAATGTACACAAAGCAAGGCAAGAAAATATTAAAATACAATTTCGTCCAGTTATAAAACGTGCATTTATGTTGAATAGTTATAGAAATCTACATAAAAAAGGGGTTTTCTATAACGAATACCACCACAACTAAGTACTAGGTACAATCTCCTATTTTTTTTTAAGTCAACTTAATACAGTCTAGTTTTAGTTTCTCTCCGGTCCGGTACATTCAATATTCTTTATAATGTCAGTGCATTCCGTTAGCATATAGTAAACAAAAGCTAAAAGCGGCACAAATAGAAGCTTCGTTAATGGCTCTTGGGGTGTTTATCAATAACGTATTAGGTTTCAAGACTGCAGGCGTTGCGGGACCACCCCTACTTGATACTAGTTTAGCTTTAGAGGTGACTAACATACTTGTCTTCTTACCTTCATTGTTTTTGGCACTTGAAGGTCGCGAATATAAAGTCAATGAAACCAGAAGGTGGATTTACAAACGATTTCAATTTCTTTTTGTATAATATGACTACGGGGAAAAGAAAGTAACAGTTTTAGCACTCTATGTATGTTTGTATGTCATACCGTAACGCCTCAGCTGCTGAACCGATTTCAATGAATAAGGTGCTAAATTTGTGATAACGGCTCTGGTGATAGGTATAGTCTTTATAATTTTATCGAAGATATTTACGCAGTCGAGTTATAGCTTTTTAAATTTTTATTGTTAGTTTTATTCTTATAGCCAGTAAAATAGTTTTTTCACTTAAATTAGATAGAACAAGTGAATTGTTTTTGTATCTGTATTACTTATAATGTAACTATTCTATATTCTAAACTAGTTGTTGCCCGCGGCTCCGCCCGCGTATATGTCGGTTATCGCGGCAAATAGTAGCCTATGTGTTATTCTGATGTATAGCTATATTACTGTAAAGTTTCATCCAAATCCGTTCAGTAGTTTTTGCGTGAAAGAGTAACAAACATCCATCCAAACATCCATCCATCCTTACAAACTTTCGCATTTGTAATATTAGTAGGATTACAGATCTTGGTTAATTTAGTTCTGTTGTGTGTGTGTAAATTGTGTGTTATTTACACGATTCTAATACACTAATGGCGCTTAAATATGAACAGCTTGTAATATGTGGGTAAATGTATACCTAATAATAACACTTAAATAGTTATAATTAGGCTCTCATAAAATGTATTGCTTGATAAATGGATTTATTGGGTTGTAAACTTTTAACTTTGGTGCAATGTATGTGCCCGTATGTGACATATCATAATTTGACTTTAAAATTTTAGGAATTACCTACGAATAAGCTGATAAATGTAAAGTTTAGTCAAAATGAGACTACTTTACGAAAACTTTATTTAGTAAGAGAATGGCTAGAATGGGAATAGACCTGTCCTTATTAAGTGAGACCACTCAGTTTCACTTTTTCATAGTTGGCAAGACTATTTTCAAGTGGGTAGTACATATAATGAAATCCTAACTGGTCGCTGTCTGTACATGGAAAATATATAAGGAACACTATAATTGGGGGCTTTATGAACGCAATGTAACTCAAAACAAGGATTTGTTTCTCTGTACGTTTGTGCAAGCTAATCTCAGTAACGGCTTAACCAATTTGAATGCGGTTTTCACTAACGCGTTGTGGTTTGCTCTACTTAACATTGAGTGTCTGTTTCATTTCAATTGGTTTATAAATAACACCTATGTCAGTTTGAATTAATCACCGCGACTCTCACGCAGGAGGAGTCGCAGGCAAAGGCTAGTTTTCAATAAACGTATGAAAATTTATGTGATAAATACCACATACTTTATCCCGAGTGAAAATAGAAACAATAACATCTTCAGGCCTGATAACCACTAGGCATCAGGTCCCAGATACTTCTCTGTAAATATATGTATGTGTGTATGTAAATATATGTATATTCCTACGTAAAAGGGAAAATAAAAGCGATAACTTCTTGTATTTTACATAAACACCTGTGTAAACTAAATATACTGTATGTACTAAAGATCCAAACCCAAAATAACTAAACATTATTTAAAAGCCATGTCTTGCAAAAGGTGCATTAATAATATTAATATAATAAATTTATAATTTAATTTGTTACATAAAACCAGGCCTTAGTTATCTATACAAATAAATAAAATTGGAGTGTCTGTTTGTAATATTAAAATAACCGCTTTTTACTTAATACATATGTATGTATACTCGATACATATACCAAAATTGTAGTTAAAAAAATTTTTGTCTGTCTGTCTGTTTGTTCCGGGTAATCTCTGGAACGGCTATACGGATTTTGACGGGACTTTCACTGGCAAGTAGCTGATGACCCGGGGAGTAACTTAGGCTACTTTTTTTAGACTAACTTCTCCCCGCGGCGTTACTCGCGGTTCAACAATAACCGCGGGTAACACCGCGGGGTTCAGCTAGTTAAATAACTAAGGCCTCGTGTTATGTAACAATCGTAATATATTATTATCATAAAATTATGTCTATATCTTAATCAGATTAATATCAAATATGGTTTACATAAATAAGTAATAACTTACATGATCATCTTGATTATATATAAGTTATGATTAAGTTAAATTATTCATGTTGATTAAATAATTCATGAACCTACTTCAGAAATTAATTTAGTTATATAATTTTTACTTAACTTTTATTTAAATAACATTCTTACTAGTTCTATTTTTGAATCAGCTTTATTAATAGTATGATAACCTCGAAGTCGAACATACAAACCTCTCAGAGGCAGTAATATACGCTACCGCCGCGCTATAAACATCTATTCTTTACTTAAAATTGTCTTTGTCTGTTTCTACCCAAAATAAAACTAGTCAGCATGCCAAACCCTCTCTTCTAATTTGAGGCCCATATCCTACGTTGTCAAATTGACGATTTCAGTGCGAACCGGTCGGCTCAACCAGCGCGGTACTCCACTCACACAAAAAACAACCTAAAATAACACACGCATAGTGTGGGTCACCATGTTCATGCTTTCCACCAGATATCGTAGTAATATTAGTAGGCTCATATCTATACTAATATAGAAAGCTGAAGAGTTTGTTTGTTTGTTTGAACGCGCTAATCTCAGGAACTATTGGTTCGAGTTGAAAAATTCTCAGTGTTAGATAGCCCATTTATCGAGGAAGGCTATAGGCTATATACCATTACGCTAAGACCTACAGGAGCGGAGCACCAATGAATAATGATACAAAAACGGGGGATATTTATCACGCTACGTGTAATAGGGGACGCAAACGAGGTTGTGTGGGTCAGCTAGTGTAAAATAAAACTACAAGCAGTGGATTTTCAAAGGATGTTCATGATGAATCTATTTCTAAGGGATAATTTGTCCGTTTTAGTAACTAGGTACTTTCTTTAAGTAACCCTTAAAACCGTGTGCAGCTATATTTACTGTGTGTATGTCTAAATATACTCAGTGTCAAGTTCACAAACACATGTTATGTGAGAAACATCTTCATACATTAGCTCGTTTAATTTTTATAGCCATTTTATTGTCGTAATGCAGCTAATAATAGATTCAAGGGAAACGGGAGGTCATGGGAGTGGGAAAGTATTATAAATAACTAAAACATATTCGTTGATATTATGTGTTTGTGTTAGTTAGTGATTTAGTCAGAGTTAGTACTCAGGTAATGTTATGTACTTAATAACTTGTATATAAGTAACTTAATTTAACATCATTAGTTTTATTTGGGTTACTTAGGTGGTTTTAATTCAGTTGTAGTGTATATCGTTGTCGAAGTAAATAGGCGTCTATGTCCTTGCTCAAGAATCAAACTATCTCCGTGTCAAATTTTATTTAAGTCGCCACAGCCGTTTAGCTGTGACAGTGTAACAGACAGACAAACTGATAAAGTTACTTCTGAATTTAAAATATTAGTAGATATGGATGTATACCAGAGAATTCTCTGTTCTGTGATCTATACATTAATACCTACATGCAAATAATTGCAGTGTCAGCCTTTAATTTTAAAATTGTATCTTTTTAATAAATGTTTTTGTGATGTTTTCAAGCTTTTAATAAAAAAAATAGGAATAACCAAGGCATGAAATCATAATAAAATGTTTTTTTAGTGTGTGGCATATGTCAAAAGATCATATTACTCGTATTAAGATATGGCTAGAAATAATAGAGTTATCAATTCTGCGAAGCAGTTTTCAGTTCTATACGAACTTACAGATCAAATTTGACAGAAAGGAATTAAACGAAGGAATTGAAGAACGATAAATATTTTTAGTACATTTCGTCAACAATTGTACCTTTTTATTGAGCAGAAATTCATAACTCAATTAATTACGTACAATAAGATCTCATACAGTATGAGTAACATACCTCGCTCAAATGTAATATGATTGATGAGTTTGATGACACTGGAATTTTAAGTAGACTAAATATTTAATAAACACATGATGACTTTAGATAATTAAGTATTATAATCATAATATCGTAATACACAGTTCTATACAAAGTGTTGTAAATAATTGAGGCCGTTTTAGAAGCGTACAGCTACAAAATGTAGGTGATCAAATGAATTTTCCGTGCTGTGTGGTATTTTACCTATTTCCATGACACTATCATTGCATTTTCTTAATTTTTTGGACAAATAAAGATATCTACTGATCTAACTGGGTATTAAGTACTCTGAGTCGTTCATATCTCTAGTATCTATACTAATATATAAAGCTGAAGAGTTTGTTTGTTTGTTTGTTTGTTTGTTTGTTTGTTTGTTTGAACACGCTAATCTCAGGAACCACTGGTCCGATTTGAAAAATTCTTTCAGTGTTAGATAGCCCATTTATCGAGGAAGGCTATAGGCTATATATCATCACGCTGCTACTAATAGGAGCGGAGCAACAATGAAGAATGTTTCAAAAACGGGGGAAATTTTCACGCTACGGGCAATATAAGGCGCAAACGAGGTTGCGTGGGTCAGCTAGTAATATTATAAAGCTGAAGAGTTTGTTTGTTTGAACGCTCTAATCTCAGTAACCGGTGGTCCGATTTAAAAAAATCTTTCAATGTTGGATAGGACATTTAACGAGGAAGGCTAGGCTATATATCATCACGTTAAGACCAATAGAAGCGGAGCACCAATGGAGAATGTTTCAAAAACGGTGGAAAATTATCACACTACGGGCAGCCGTAGTGGTGGGAAGCCGTAGTGGTGGGAAGCCGTAGTGGTGGGAAGCCGTAGAGGAGGTCTGTTGTCTTTGGCTGAACCGCTGATGATGATGATGATGAAGATAAAATGTCGTATTTTTTAATCATTAAGAATTTTCATTCATTCGTCATACGACCATAAAACATGGAATTTCTAAAAGACTTTGTATAAACATAGCTATATGATTGATGTAAAAATACAGTACAAACAATAGAGAGAATTAAAAATGTTTCCTCAATCACGTTCGTTTCAAGTTCTGACACAATTGTAAATAGACTTGTGAAGATAAGACACAGTAATATTTTACTCGGTATACCTCGTGGGAACCTGGGAAATGTAACTTATCGTCTTTCCCTTACGTACGAGGAGCTTCTGTATTTTATTTAAAAATAAAATTTATATAATATGAAAACTGACAGAGCTTATAATAAAACTAATATTATCGTTGTGTTATTTATACTCTCGATTCTCGGCACTTGATGGAATTTGTTGTAATACATTCTAGAATCAAACTCACTAGTACTTATTCCACTATTTTAATTAAGTTTACACCTGACCGGTTTCGCCTTATGGCATTATCAAAGGTTTCTAACAAGAATGCCATAAGGCGAAACCGGTCAGGTGTAAACTTAATTACTTCATCAACAACCCATAACATCCCACTGCTGGCTCTGGTCTCCTCTTAGGAGGTTAAGGCCATACGTCCCCACGCTGGCCAAGTGCGTGTTGGGGACTGGCAACACAACGTTGTGGCTACGTCATCTTGCCGTTGGATGTTTCTAAGCCGCCGGACCGACTGCTTAACGTGACCTCCGAATCACGGAGACGCTCATGGTAACCTGCTACTAGCAGTCACCCATGCAGGTACTGACCGTGCCGTCGTTGCTTATCCTCAGTGATTGTTTTTAATCACCAAGTGAAACTGAGCTATGAGAGCCTCTTATTAACTAACTTAATTACTTAAAATAGTGGAATAAGTACCTACTAGTGAGTTTGATTCTGGAATATTATCATTGTTTGTCCGTGTGGTGACAGGTTAAGAGTACGGAGTGTCAACACCTCTTTTCATATCATGGGTGTCGTAGGAATATACTAAGGACTGCAAAGAGATGGAAGATTTGAAACACACTCACCATGGGAGAGTCACGCTTCGCCATGAATGGGCCGGCTCGACTGGAGTGATACCACGGCCTTACAGAAAACCGGTGTGAAATAGCTGCTTGCGCTGAGTTTCACCGAGTGAGTGAGGATACCGGAGACCCATACTCCAACCCCAACCCCTCCCCACATCCCTTTCCCATCCCCTAAAGTTCGGCAACGCACGTGTGACGCCTCTGGTGTAGCGGATGTCCATGAGCGGCGGTAATCGCTTACCCGCAGACGATACGTCTGCTGGTTTACCCCCTATTCAATAAAAAAAACTTCTCCCTTATTATTCCCAAGATTAATTGGGGTCAGCAATTAGTTCTGACTGGTTTTACCTGAATATCAATTTTGAAACAGAGCGACTGGCATCCGACCTCCGCAATAGGGGTGAACTGAATTCGAAGGTTGAACTGACAACCAGGATTGACTGCTTAACGTGCTCTCCGATGCACCGAATAATAGGCTAAAATCTTCTTTTAAAAGAATAGACCTGTGGTCATCGGTGGGCAATTAAAGATTGTGGATGCTGACTATCATTGTATCAATATGTAATCATATTCTTGAATAAATTGATGTGAGATTGAAAGAAAGTATTTCTATTGTTGGATTTTGGAATAGGCATTCGAAGATAAATGTGATACACGCCTATCCAAGAGACATCTATACACTCTACTCTTGAACGTGCCTGGATTATAATTGTCTGAAAATATATACGATGGTAATTCATTCTAGACTTGAATCCAAATGGATCTGTCTAAAGCTTTATCGGCATTTCCGTCAGTTACTTTTTAGGGTTACGTACCTAAAGGGTAAAACGGGACCGTTTACTTTTTTACTAAGACTTCGCTGTCCGTCTGACTGTCTGTAACCCAGCTGCATCTACCGTGATAGGTGTCTACCTATCACGGTTCATTAAAAAAATGTCTACTGTCTAGTTGAAATTTTTTAGAGATGATGTATTTCTGTTGCCGCTATTTTATTGTTTTTTAGTTAGGGATCCACTTCAACAAACATTATTTTTTTGCTCGTTATCCATAACGACAACGGGTTGACGCTTGTACGACGAAATGTATAGATAATAGTACGGAACCCCTCCTGCGCGAGTCCGACACGCACTTAAGCGATTTTTTTTTCTTAAAATCTTGGTGACATTATATGCTTTTTAACGCAATGAGAAACTTGAATAAGAAAATTATTTTTTACAACATAGTATTTTACATGAGCGGTAACACAAATTTATTTTACCACTGAAGTCAACCATAAATATATGTGACAGGGTTATCTCTTGCATTGTCTGTGTCTGTCTGTCTGCATATTTATTTGTCAGAATGTATAAAGAGAATTAAGTGTATAAAATAATTCAAATATGAAGAGCTTCCAAAACAAAACTTCTACATATTGTGGCTTTTGTGGCATACAAAGCTTACAACACGAAGGCGGAGCGACATTAAAACTTAAATAGGTAATGCTACCTTGGTATGTATCTACATATTTAGTCGCAAGAATTAGTACTAGGCCTTGATAATTTAGGTATGTTAAGAACCTTACTTATATGTGTGTATATTTTCTGGATATCTGATGCGATGATGCCAGGTTTCTCACCGTTCCAACAGGACGTTCTATCCTTGAACAAGAGCCCTCAGTTCTGGAATTAGCCAGGTAGTCCCGAAATACAATTTTCCAGTTGAAATGTATTAATAAATAATAAAATAAATAAATATTTCAGACATCTAACACACAACGCGATCTAGTCCCAAGCTAAGCAGAGCTTGTGTTATGGGTACTAGACGACTGATATGAATACATATATACTTTTTTATTTGTAATCCGAAACAAATATTTGTAGATCATACAAACATTTGGTTCGACCCGGGAATCGAACCCGAGACCTCATGATCAACAGGCGCACACGTCAACCGCTAGACCAACGAGGCAGTTGCATAAATGATGGGATCAAATAGCATTCTGTCATAAAAAGGACCTGAAATTCTGTAACTAATCCCGCCCATATGCCTTCTACTGTAATTCCTGTACACCAGGATCAACAGCAGTGACCCAGGTAAAATAAAATATCTTGGAACCCGCGAAGAGTTGGAAATATAAAAATATTCTGGAACTATTCGGGTATGCCCAAAATAAGAAAACTTTTTCTTTTTACTACCCGTTTAACAATGGTGGGACCAAATTTATCTATTGTCTGACTATTCTTTACGCACGACCAATGGTGAAGTAGATACAACTTGACCAGTCTGATGTCGAAGTTATTTTCCTGGTCCCAATCAGTTACCAAGAGCAAGACGATGACTCAATCGTTCAAATTCGACGACCCAAATAAGAAAAGAATATATTATCTATTGCTAATTTATTAAAAAAAGTAATTGTAGTTACTACACTATAAATAAACTAAAACAAACATCAAAAGATTCACATTTTTTTAATAAAAGTATAGCGAAGACGTAGTCAATTTAAACAGACCTTCCATTTAAGTTGTCAAGTTCTAAACTAAACTAAAAACTAACAAACATTTTACTAACTTTAGTGTGACTCGAATTAATACTGAGTGCTCTTGAAGTCGTTGCCTCTATAATGGATACTACAGTAATATCACAGCTTATCTTTTGATCTAAGAATATTTCAACTTTCAACTCTTCGTCTTGTTTCACGATAATGGATCCCCTACGACTTCATGTATGTTATCTGAAGTAATCTTTATTCGTACAATCTTATTTTGCCTCTACACTCATTACCTTTATACTTTAAACATTACTATATCCAATGGGCTTCAACCGGTCTATCTTTATTTCCAGATAATATTATTTTCAATACGATATGTAGCATTAAAGTATTATGTACTGATTTGCACTTAAATCATGCTTAAATTTTTAAAAAGTTACATTCTACGTTTCTTAATATTGAATGCCTTCAATTTAAATTTAACTGTGAAGTAAAAGCAATAAAAATTACTAAGAAATAAGTTCACGAACTGAAAACACCGCATAAATTTCTAAGAAAAAAGCCAGAGGTATGACGTACCTATTCTTATTTGATGTCTGTTGAAAATAGATGAAAATTAAGCGACTAGTCAAACAGTGTATCAAACTTAGAAATTATTCAGTGACATCAACGCTAATGAAGAAAATTGAGGAAGTTGAATTTGCAATATGGCAGCTTAGGAATTGAATATCACTTGGTTAAACCGTACCGGAAAACTTCTCATACCTGTTGCATAGGAAATCGAAGCAATAGCATAATGAGAGACTTATTCCTAGCAACGGGACTATACTAAATTATTCCACACTAAACTGATTAAAAACACCCTTATGTCAAATATTCGGAGTGATTGCGTGACTCTCTAAACATGCTATCTTTTATTTTATACACGTGCATTAAAACCACCAGCATAGTTAGGTTATACGCATTTTTAATATAGCTTCCGCGCCAAAATCGGATGCAGACAGTTGTGTCTGCAACCAATTTCGGTTTCAAAATAACATTACTATTCAAAACAGTTTTGAATATTTGATTTAGTCAAGTTAGATGACTTATACTTGACCTACACACAGTATAAATTATAAGTTTTATAGGTCACTACTTCTAAATCAACTACATTTTAACCAGCGAAATAGAGAATGTTCATTTCTATCGACAAAAGCAAACAAGACGAAGTCAATCTGCAAAACGAGAATACTAAAATAGAAAAAAAACTGGTTTCCAGTATTCATAAAAGCAAAGATGAAGCAACAAAACTTGAATTTGAAATTGCCGTCGTGAGTTAGATTAAAATCAAAGAAAACAATCATAAAAATTAAATCTATACTTATAAAATAGTAAGTCCTGACTGACTGATTCATCATCGCCGAGCGTAAACTATGATAGTTAGGGCTATGAAATTTGCTGAGTAGGATCCTTTTACTGAGTAGACACCCACTAAGAAAGGAATTTTGGAATTTCTACCCCTAAGGGGGTGAAACAGGGGTTGAAAGTTTGTATGAAAGTCCGTCATTTTTTAAGTTAGAAACCTGAAACGTTATTTTTGGGCTGCTGATTAAAAATGAGTAAACACGTATTTCAGCGTTTCTGAATATTCTACCCCTAAGGGGGTGAAATAGGGGTTGACATTTCGCGTATAGGTTAGTCTGAAAGTTCGTCATTTTTTAAGTTAGAAGCAGGAAATTTTTTTTGAGGCTTTTTATTTAAAAATGAGTAAATACGTATTTCAGCGTTACTGAATATTCTACCCCTAAGGGGTGAAATAGGGGTTGAAAGTTTGCATGAAAGTTCGTCATTTTTTAAGTTAGAAACATGTAACTTTATTCATGTGCTAAGGACTAAAAATGAGTTAATACGTATTTAAGCGTTTCTTGATATTCTACCCCTAAGGGGTGAAATAGGGGTTGAAAGTTTGTATGGAAGTCCGCCATTTTTTAAGTAAGAAGCATGAAACTTTATTTTTGGGCTACTGATTAAAAATGAGTAGATACCTATGTAAGCGTTTATGAATTTTCTACCCCTAAGGGGTGAAATAGGGGTTGACATTTCGCATATAGGTTAGTCTGGAAGTCTGTCGTTTTTGAAGTTCGAAACATAAAACTTTGTGTTCGGGCTACTGACTAAAAATGAGTTAATACGTATTTAAGCGTTTCTTAATATTCTACTCCTAAGGGGTGAAATAGGGGTTGAAAGTTTGTATGAAAGTTCTTCATTTTTTAAGTTAGAAACATGTAACTTTATTCATGTGCTAAGGACTAAAAATGAGTTAATACGTATTTATGCGTTTCTTGATATTCTGCCCCCAAAGGGGTGAAATGGGGGTTAAAAGTTTGTATGGAAGTTCGCCATTTTTTAAGTTAGAAACATGTTACTTTATTCATGTGCTGTGGACTAAAAATGAGTTAATACATATTTAAACGTTTCTTGGTATTCTACTCCTAAGGGGGTGAAATAGGGGTTGAAAGTTTGTATGGAAGTTCGTCATTTTTTAAGTAAGAAGCATGAAACTTTATATTTGGGCTACTGTTTAAAAATGAGTTAATACGTATTTAAGCGTTTCTTAATATTCTATCCCTAAGGGGTGAAATAGGGGTTGAAAGTTTGCATGGAAGTTCGCTATTTTTTAAGTTAGAAACATGTTACTTTATTCATGTGCTAAGGACTAAAAATGAGTTGAATGAATGAAAATGAATGAATGAATGAATGAATGAAAAATATTTATTTTGGCACACACTATAAAATAACAATAAAAATACATAACAAAAAACTGTACCAAAAATGGACCCAATTCAGCATTGTGTCAGGCAAAAACCTGACGCTGATTTTCAATTGGGCCCAAGTGACAGTAGTATACCCAAACTACTTAAATGACAATTATTGACTTTATACATAAAAAAACTAATTGCATTATTATTATTATCACCATTATAACAGGTAGCTAATTGACTAAAAAATACATGTTAGATATTTGAAGCTATGCTCTCACACCGAACAACTGTAACATTCACTAAATTGTAATAATAGAAAAAAGGTTTAATACTAACAAAAACAGCTAAACAAATTAATATTATATAGGTGCTCGTAATAACGAACACATAAATTACACGATACACGATACATTCAACATCGGGGAAGCGCTCGCCAGCATCCACGTTGCATCGCCCTACGCTAAATAAATGATGTGTTTGCATTGATCATATTCAGTCTCCGCTGTGCCTTTATTAGATATTGCCGCAATCTAAATTTAAAGGTACTAATAGTATTTAACAATCTTATGGGCGGTGGTAAGTTGTTCCAAATCTTTGAAGCCGCATAGCGGAAACTTCCCTTAAAAGCGACTGTTTTGTGAGGCAATATTGAGAGTTGTTGCGAACACTGTCTCACATTACAATTACGTCGGCTAGACACCCATTGCAATTTACCATACAGATAGCTCGGCTGTTGATATTTAACAATGCCAAACATTAGCGTTGCTAGGTGAAGCTTGCGCCTAGACTTCATTTTCAGGATAAAATTGTCATTGAGAAATGGTGTAACGTGATTTCTAGGTGGTATCTTGAAACAAAAACGAGTGCAAGCGTTCTGAACTCTCTGAATTAAACGGTCCGTGCGGGCTAGGAGGCGCGGCCCATACACCGTATCCCCATAGTTCAATTTGGACAGTACCAAAGATTCAACCAGTCGTATTCGCAAACCCTCGGATAGAAAGGGTCGTATCTTGTATAAAATGCGCAATCTGTAAAAACAGTTTTTAACCAAATTAGCAACATGTTTTTCGAACCTCAACTCACAGTCCATAAGCAGGCCGAGATTACGAGCCTCATTCACTCCCTCAACCGTCTGCCCCATTAGGGTTATGTTTAAACTGGGAAGTGTTTTAAGACCAGCCTTAGTGCCGAAAATCATATACTTCGTTTTATTCGGGTTGAGAACCAATGAGTTTCTATCCGCCCAATGCACAATTCTGTTCAGGTCATCATTCAAACCGGATATAGCTTTGTTGTAATCATGCGGCCTAAACGAAATATAAATTTGAAGATCGTCAGCATAAATGTGGTAACGTGAATTTATTAAACACTTTGTTATATCCGCGCAATATAAAATGAACAATATAGGTCCCAGTATGGATCCCTGGGGAACTCCCCTTTCGACAGGACTCAGTTCAGAATCCACTGACGCTCCCCCATTAAGAAGCAGTTGTACTTTTTGACGACGTCCTGACAAATAGCTATAAAACCATTTAACCGTGTTGTCATCGAACCCGTAGTATTTTAGCTTTGACAGTAACAAACAAGTATTAATGCTGTCAAAAGCCCGGGAAAAATCCAACAAAACAAGCAATGTACACATGCCTTGGTCTTGTGCCATTAGAATGTTGTCAGTTACATCAAGTAAGGCAGTAGCGGTCCCTCGTCCCCTCCGGAATCCCGACTGAAGCTCTGGTATAATATCGTTTTTCTCTAAATATTAAGTTAATACATATTTAAGCGTTTCTTGGTATTCTACCCCTAAGGGGGTGAAATAGGGGTTGAAAGTTTGTATGGAAGTTCGTCATTTTTTAAGTTAGAAACATGTTACTTTATTCATGTGCTAAGGACTAAAAATGAGTTAATACGTATTTAAGCGTTTCTTGATATTCTGCCCCCAAAGGGGTGAAATAGGGGTTAAAAGTTTGCATGGAAGTTCGCCATTTTTTAAGTTAGAAACATGTTACTTTATTCATGTACTACTGATTAAAAAAGAGTAAAGACGTATTTAAGCGTTTCTGGATATTCTACGCCTTAAGGGGTGAAATAGAGGTTGAAAGTTTGTATGGAAGTCCGTTATTTTTTAAATTAGTATCATGAAAATTTAATTTTGGGCTACTGATTAAAAATAACTAGATATCTATTTAGCGTTTCTGCATATTTTATTAATAAGAGGGTGAAATAGGGGTTGACATTTCGTGCATAGGTTAGTCTGGAATTCCGTCATTTTTGAAGTTTGAAACATAAAACTTTATTTATATGCTACTGATTAAAAAAGTGTAGAGACGTATTTAAGCGTTTTTGGTTATTCTACCCTTAAGGGGGTGAAATAGGGATTGAAAGTTTGTATGGAAGCTCATTATTTTTTAACCCAGAAATATTAAACTATATTTATGGGCTACTGATTAAAAATGAGTAGATACCTGTTAAAGGTTTCTGGATATTCTACCCTTAAGGGGTGAAATAGGGGTTGCAAGATTGCATGGAAGTCTGTCATATTTTGAGCTAGAAACACAAAATATTATTTTTGGGTTACTAATTAAAAACGAGAATATGTATATTTAAGCGTTTCTGGATATTCTACTCCTAAGGGGAGAAATAGTATTTGGCATTTCATGTATTGGTTAGTTTGGAAATCCGTCATTTTTTTAATTTAGCAGCCTAACGACTTTCGTTTTTATGTTTCTGATTACAAATAGATGTATACTTATATCAGTATTTATGCGAATTCTGCTCCTAAAGGGGTTGAAATATGGTAATGTTTGTAAGAAAGTTCTTTTAAATGGGATAATGGTCAAAAATAAATAAATAAATACGTTTAAAACATGAACAAATTACTGATACATTCTTTTACACAGTTTTAATTAAATGCATATAATCAACTTCCACGCGAGCAAAGCCGCGGGCAACAGCTAGTAAAAATTAAATAGAAAAGGGCTTCTTGCGTAAAGCTACAAATGGATATGCGAGTTGGAATAAAACTAACGAGGAATCGCTATACATGTAATTGAATAACATGCATAAAAGATAAATGCGGTAATGAGCATCTTACACAAGATATTACACGTCTTGCATATATAATAACAAACCTTGGACTGCCTTACAATCGTGCTTATTTTTATGATAAATAAACTATGGACATGAAAAGTGAAGTCATCTTTTAAATCGGAACACGTTTAACACGACCGTTTTGTTTTGTATGAGATTTCTCTTCGCTCTTTTTAGAGTTAACCTTTAAAAAAATGAATAGAATTTATGAGAAGAAATAGAAGGCTCAAGGTTAGACGTTTACTTCAATAGATAACATTTAGAAGTAGGTGTTAAATCAATATTGTCATCGCATTCGATTCTTTATAAAAATAGACACGAATGGTTTATTTAAGACATTAGTTCTAAATCATTTTGTGTCTAGCAATTGTTGTTTGGCCATGAGTCACTTGTCTGCGAATCGTAAAAGGCGTTGTCTAATAATGTCTCGCCAAAACTTGTCAAGTCATTTGAATTAATATAAAGCAGCTACTGAATTTAAATACAAACACTTTAGGTTTCAATGACAACTTACATTTATTAGAAAAGAAAAACTATTTACGTTTCTTTCAAAGTTGACCGTAATGTTTCTTATTTCATAATTCATACTTTTAACAGACTTCAAAAAAGAGCAGATTTATAATAATTCTTCCAATGGATTTGAAAAAATCTTTGAAAAAGAAGACAATTTAGGAAATAAGCGAAGTTTCTTCTGATTTAGAATGATTTATTTATTTATAAGGTATGCAAGAGCACACATACAACACACTTAAAAATATTATACAAAATTATGTATGCGCATTGAGCTATTGAGCTCAATAGGTTATTCATTTTAAGAGTCAATAAAGCATAAGTATATTCTGTTAAGTTTTAATAAACAATGCATTTGAATAAACTAAGTAAATTCTATGCCAGAAATTGTTAAGCAAACGCTATCTCTTACACGAAATTTAACATCCGTTTATTTGTCCTCACGACCTGAAATTGAATGGATTCTGCAAATGCACAATCGAGGTAATAGTATAATTGTATTTAGGTCACCAGTCTAAACTACAAATTCTAAACTGAGTAAGTACGAGTATATCTAGCCGCTACACTGCTTTTGTTGTTTATTGCTTTTGTACAAACGTTAATTAAGTTAGCTATTCTAGCTTTTGAGTGTACACATTCAGATTGGATGGTATGTATTCTAGCCTTTTCATTTTATCTTTCTACTGCAATTAAATTACAACACTAGGAAAACTATTTTTATAAAAAGCTGATATATTTTACACACGGCGGGTTGATGACAAATTGGGCTACGATAAACACAGGTACTTATTATTTTACAAAATCCACACGTATATAGATAAACTACATCTAGATTGACTACAAAATGATCGCGAGCTAATCACAAAACGACTTGTCGTCAACTAGATCAAACCCACGACATCCAATCTAGCAGTCAGAATTTCAGACCACTAGATGCTCAGGCCAGTCATGTTTGCATTTAAATCAACATTTCACTCTAAATGTCCAAAGTCATTTCATTGTGGAAATTTAACTGAAATTATAACAATCAATAACCATATTTGTCTATGAATTGCCTGACATTTTGAAAAAGTTACGCTGGTTGTGGTAACAGACATACAGATGTATAGGTACTTAGATATACTTATTTCAACTAAATAAAAAGATAAAACATTTAGATTAAACGAAATATCAGTGATTTTCATTGGAAATGGTTGAAAAAGCTCTGACGAGAAAACAATCTTACAATGAAACTTATCATTATACCCACAGAACAAACGAATATATACTTAGAAATGGTGTCGAGCAGCAAATGCAAGGTACACTGTGTCGCCAAGACGCACACATTAACGATCAATATTATTAAACACACATAAAGAAGAATATCCTGATTCGTCCACTTACAATGATAATTAATACAACCTTATGCCTTTCAACTAAGGTAGGGTTTCACTTGCATATTTGTGTTTGTAGGCAGTGTCGCCGAATGCTTTAGGGATGTGGTGAATTTGACATTTATCGAATATGATTGTTACAATAATTTTTAAATTAATTATTTATTTGACTGATACTCTGATATCCTTTCATTCTTCTTTATTATTTTTTTGTTGCAAAACATTGCAACTCCCTTATCTGCCCAAAATAAATTATATACTTGTGTATTTAGGTATATTTCAGAAACTTTAAATAAACAAACCTTAAAAAAGACTGCGCATTTTACTGCGTTAGAACAATACTTTTATTCACAAATTGTTGTTCTGAGTCTTGGTATACTTTCTGTCAATTTCATGTAAATTTGTTAAGTCCCCGGCGATACAGGATAGATTACGAAGGCAGGAGTCGTCTTTTAAAAAAAATAAATGGTTACACAAATTTCTTTTGTATTTCAAACAATATTTTACATAGTTAGGATAGGCTGACAAATATTTTATGTTTCTATTACAACATAATAATATTTATTGACCCTGAAATAAAATATATTTATTGTATAATTGTCTTTTTGTGCCTTTTGGTACATTGTTATTTTTTAAAATAAAATGCATTCGAATATTTATGTATTTTTCAATAACACACTTTATTAAGTCAGAAACATGATTTGAAGTTGGATATTCACCAATTTGATGAAAATTTATTTGATTAAATATGTTAGTACTACTAACTAGCGTAAAACTTGCATAAGTATCCGATTTTTATTTACACACTTTAAGTGGTCAGTTTGCACTCGGATTACGGACTCGGTAACTTTACAAATTTTGATAACATCATCTGACGGATGGAGTAAACCACCTTTGTCTTTAAAAACAATGAACATATGCAATAAATTTGTATTGTTAGATAATAGGGCACCTTTACAAATGTCACAATGTATTGATTGTATGATGGTAGTGATGTAACTAAATTTACCATATTTCTATGAGGAATAGATCCAACATTTAAGTACCGGTATCTTGGTTGTTCTGTTTTAAAGTCACTGTCGCTAAAATGTATTGAGCAAATGGTACTAGTTTTGGTGGGCATCCAGTTTTCTCTTCCAGTAGCTAAGATCCATTTTTCTTTTATACTTGGATCGCGTGGAAAACTGAAAATTGATAGCGTTTACAAATGTGCAAAACTTATAACATCCTAAATCATAAATAACTGAGTGTTATGCTAGGCACGCTAAATATTTTTTCTACGCTATAAAGTTCTCTACAACCACCGTTTCGTTGCATCCACATCTTACGGGAAGCCGTTGGATTAATAACTAACTAACATAAATTACTTAAAATATGTCACGTTTATTATTTATTCAAAAGTACTTACATACTATCTTTTGTTTATTCAAATCTGTTTTATTTCTCTGGTGGCTGTAAAATTTATATGCCAAAATTTTACAGCCTCCAGAGAAATAAAACAGATTTGATTTGTATTTTTTTTTTTAAATATATCTTCAATATAAGTTTCTATAAAAAAAATTAAGCGATTAAACAAAATCATATATTGTTTTAAAAATCGGATAGTAAACATAAAATCACTATAAAAACCAATATCATCAAAAAGTTTAATAATACGATATCGATTGAATTTGTCACATCCCTATGGCAAGTAATTGTAAACATTACTTTTACTAAATATGTTCGTACCAAATGTTTTGAAATATTCCCTCAGAAAATGCAGTTCATTGCTTGCTCTCTTGGCAACTATGCAAATCATACTTAATTTTAATACGTAATGTATGATTTTTTTAATAGATTAGAATATAACGGTTTGCATGTGTATTACATAATACTTTTTAGTTTTTTGTTAATATTGCTTAAAAACAAAAGTTTTTAGACTTACCGATGATACGATATGTTTCCTTTGAATAAATTGTAGTCCTTGCTTCGTTTTCGGCACGTAATTATCGCACAGCTCGGCATAGCAACAATTTTTTACGCAGCTACGTTCCCGACGAAAGTAATACGTGTATTAAAGCGTTCAGTTGATGCCAGCAGAGACATTAGTGACATCGGTGCTTAACTGCGGCGCGCCTGACCCGCCTACATCGCATTTCTACCTTTAATTCTCCTCTTCTGTGATTATACCTAATTTGATAATCTAATAAATTTAATTGTTACGACTTTAAATTTCATATTTGATTTCTTGATTTAAGACTTTGGAATAAACATAACCTATCTGATACAATATTTTTAAAAATTCTTAACGAAATCGAAGAAATACAAGAAATATGTGATAAAATATTTTTAACCTCCAGAAACGATCAATTGGAACAGACAATGGCACATTTAATTAAAGCCATAAAACGGTAAAACTTTTTATAATGGCCGCTCCTTTTATTTGGTTTGAAATAACTTTGTTTCTTTGTTATCTTGGTAATGTGAGCAGCGGCTGTTATTAAAATTCTTCGAAATAAATTTGCAAAATTAAATTTCCTGAAATGCTATCCTTAAAAAGACGTACGAAATCAAATGAATAATAAAATCATAATTGTTTTATACGGTAACATTTTCAGTTCAAATAGAAAATAATATGTTTTTATTGGACGTACCTACTTATCGTAATAAATGTATATGATTTTATACCAAGTATATTATTTAAAGAAAACCAATACCTAGCTATTTTACTCATATATTAACGGCGCCATAAAGTCCCCTGTGAAAACCCAATAATATTTTAATCAAAATGTTGTTGACATTGCTACATAATATATTTAATCGACCAAATGAAAACCAAATTATTAACACTTAAACTATTTTAAACCTGTTTAAAATTCGAACAATATGACTTCATAATTGACATTTGACTTTCTGCTTATGTAACGCAATCAAACGCTTAAACGCAATCAACTAAAAACTCTGTTCTATAATCAATGCTCAATAATACTAATTACGCAAGAAATTGTTTACATTATCATATTTCAGTTAATGAATAAGCCGAGCTCAATAACATTGACACTGCGTTCTTAGAAACTGTATGATAAACAAATACACGGACCAACGGTGTACTATTACATATGCTTACACAATATTTTCTACTAAATGTCTATACAGATAAACTCTACTAGAAACGAGTTGAATGTTTATTTTATCGTACGCTCTACCCATTGAAATGATTGGAGAAAAATATTATTTTTCTCAACTTCGAGGTTTTGAGACGCTTAGATATTTTAAGCACCAAATAAATAGAATTGACAGATAAGGAGAACTAGTTTGTGATGATAATAAAAATTTATAAAATAAGTCTTGCATTGTATAAAAATATTATTTTGAATTTCATTAGATTACTGTAAAGTTCAACTGATAATCCGTGCCATCTTTGTAAAAAAAATGCCAAAGATATAAATTCACTTGACTATTCAATAAATACAAACCATACCAAACATCTTCCAACGTGGGAAGTGTTAAGTGTGGATGCTGTGCTGAAAACCATCAAGTGTTTGGATTAGCGCCAAAATAATCAGGCAACTGGAAATCGGAGTGCAGTCTTAATGCATCGTCTTCATTTTCAATAAAAAATTCCGATATAAATATCGGAATTTTTTATTGACCGTTTCGATGAGTCGTGTTCGCGATGCAATTGACCTTCATTTATAAAATAGAGCGATATTATTCTTTGCCTTGAATTCTTTTGCAAACAAGCGCTTTATTTCTGTAAAGACTTTTTACATTTTCTCATTTCTCTAATTCTTTAAATCATCACTAATTATGCTTGTTCTATTAACAAGTCTGTCGCTGTCTTTATTTCTTAGCACCGGTTTAATCTTATTACGGTACTAGGCCAAATTAATTCACGCTCGTATTTACCGAAATGCTACATGTTCGAATTAACTTGTTTGTACACTGTTCACCTTGACTATTAGTCATTCTTAGCTCAAACACCTACACTACAATCTTATCTGTACGTAAATTTCTTAGTAATTTTTATACATATTATACTAACCTTAGTCAAAAATCCGTTCGCGAACCACAAGATTATGAATTCCCAATTTTAGAATCACTTTACATCCATGTAGTTCACTTTGAGGCAACGTTACACAGGACGGTACGCTCGTTGAACACACATAACATCACATTTTGCACTTGCCAACTATAAACAATAAACCTTTTAAAACCGAAATATATCCAGTAAACTAAAGCCGTATTCCCCTTTACGAGAGGATGTTACATAAATATATACCAGTCACAGTTTATTTATTTTTTTGTTATTACGACGATTACGCGAGGCTAGGAAATTGCGATGGTGATTCATACGTCTGCACGCGACGCAGGCGGTCGACCGACTGAGGGAACGGTACGGGAGACGTGCGATGAACGAATGGCCGTCTAGCTTGAGCGAACGCATAGGGCGCATCCGAATCGTACTAGCGTGATCCTCGCAAACCCTCATGTAGCCCAAAATAAGTGTTATTAATCACAGTGTCGCCGTTCTTAGTTTTATTTTGCATTAAACCGTCCTGTTTCGAGCGCTACTAGAGATGTCCTGCAGCATACGTTTAAACAGATTATCGATATTGTTATTAACTGGTTTGACAACTTGTGTGTTTCTACCTGCTTTCGGTGGTCTCATGGGGAGATTTGAAGGATCTTATTTTTGTAATACAATAGCGGCACGACATCAAAAGATATTGCAGTTCTTAACAAAATTTTTAAAATGCAGTAGGTGCTAGGAATAATGAAAATGTTTTGTTACCAGGTAGACTACTAGTTTGAGTAATGATAAAATGTTTATGTAAGTTTTGATAAGTTAACGTATAAAAATAGAGATTAGGTATCTCGTATTCGCTACTGAGATAAACAACTAATATGATCATTTCCTTATGGTAGCAGTTTGTACATAAATGTTTGTCTATTAGTTTTACTAACTTTTAAACTTTCGCGTTCCATGATATGTGAACAATTATTTTTACGGGAATTAACGCGATCACTTATTAAAAGTTATTACATTGCTATGATTCGCCTGACGTTTCGACCAGTTTGCACTGGCCGTGGTCACAGGCTGACTGGCCCAGCGGCGCACGCCCTCCGTCGTCGAATCCGTGAAGTAGAAGGTTCTAAGAACCTTTTAGTAAGTGATCACGTTAATTCCCGTAAAAATAATTGTTAATACATTAGCTTTACCTTTATTAAGGTTTTAATATACTTTTCTTTATTTATTATAACAATATATTATTAGATAACAGTATGTTATGTATACAAAAAAATGTAAAATAATGTTTTTTTAGATCTTTGCCATTGAAAAGAAATATAAGGAAGCCTCAAATTAAATTATAATAAAAACTCATTATGACTTATTACGTTCTTTTGTCCAATCGTTTTTTTGCAATTGTTTTTTTTTTACTAACAATACATACGATTTAACTTAGATAACAGGTATGACATGTATCAGAACAAAAACATCTTGAATACCAAATAATGCTCATGCCTCTATCCTCAAAAGGACGAGCAGGGGCGTAAACCAAAATATTATTATATTACTTTTTTTTCGTTACATAATCAGTTAGAATAATCCTTTTACGATCAATTGGGGTCACTAGTAATTAAAGAAGGAAAATTAGGAGTATAATTTAAGTAAGGGAGAAAACAAAGAATAATATTAATTGATATTATGAGCCTCGACTAACACTTCAAGAGGCTACTTTAGAAGACTGGATCAAGGGTCTGATACAGAAGGCAGTCCTCCTTGACACAGCGTATAGTGAACAGCCCTACGCTGATTTTTAACTATAGTCCAACCTATTCAAAATCATTTACTCAATTAAGTCATTAAGTAACATTTATGAACGTTAAATTGAAGCTACAGTTAAAAATCATAGATCGACACAAACAGACGCTACAGCATGTGTTGTATTGTCGAGGTAAATTAGGCGAAAACACCAAAATCTGTCTGTCTGTGTCGATCCATAACCTCCAGTTTCCAAAATGCGTAGAGCCTCATGAGAAGAATACTGGCAAAGAAACTCATGACCACTCTTTTTAAAAGTCCGATATTCAGGTACAAATACTGTTGCAAAACCATAAAATAATAACTTGTATATGCAACACCTACACCTATACAAATAAATTAGAGTGTTTGTTTGTATTTAATAAAAAAAACACCATTTACTAAAAGCAAATATTGTACATATATATGTACACTAGTTGTTGCCCGCGGCTCCGCCCGCGTGTATGTCGGTTATCGCGGCAAAGAGTAGCCTATGTGTTATTGTGGTGTATAAGCTATATTACTGTAAAGTTTCATCACAATCTGTTTAGTAGTTTTTGCGTGAAAGAGTAACAAACATTCATCCATCCATCCATACATACAAACTTTCGCGTTTATACTATTAGTATAGATTTATCAAAGTATTTTTTTTTACAATTTTTGTCTGTCTGTCTGCCTGTTCCGGGTAATCTCTGAAACTGCTGGACCGATTTTGACTGGACATTCACTGGCAGATGAGAAAGAGGAACTTAGCTGCGTTTATTGTTGTATGGCGGATACGGATGTTGTATTCAACACCGCGGGGCTCAGCTAGTTATCTATACAAATAAATAAAATTAAAGTATCTGTTTGTGTATGTGTGTACATACTTATATGCGTTTACTAAAAAGCTACATAAACCAAAATAATATACGTATTATTTAACAGCCTGCTTTCCCAAAAGATTATTCCACAGAAAAAGATTATGTATGTAAAATAAATTACGTCTCGAACATGAGTCATTAAAACGGTGTAAAATATTTAGCGAAAGTCTTATTTTAACTTGACCGAGTTGGCCATCGCTTATTTTTCACGCCTCATTTATCAATATTTGTAAGTACGCCCTTTTGATGTATAACCGTGTGAAGTAATATCATGATACATGAATAATGGTTGTTTTATACCGCTATAACCTTCCAAATTTGCGTGTTGAATTTGAGTTATATGAATATTAGTATTAGGTTTATTTTAGAAAAAATATAGTCGTGAATAGTATGTTTGTATACAAATTTATATTTATTAAAGATTTGCGGTTTACTCTAAAATCGAATCGGTGTAAAATCGTCTAACATTTTAAATATGGTTAATTTTTGCTAATGAGAACACAGTGTCATTAAATATATAATTGTTTAATAATTTGTCTATGTATCTATTGTACCTATACATAAATGAAATGAAATCATTTATTCTGCGATTAGGTCACATAAAGTCTTTTTCAAGTTGAACTTTTTTTGAGCAGATCATGAAAGGACGAATAAAAGTAAGGGTTCATGGCATCTTTTAAAGCCATCTTAATCTTCTTAAAATGCAAAGGACATTCTATCAGAAAATAATAAAAAGTGACAATTATAATTTGAATCACATCTATCATAATTTGGTAAGAAATAATTTTAAAAAGTCATAAATATTCAAGTCATTGCCTCCTCGTTTAGTATTCTCTATAAAGATCAAAACGCATTTAGAAACTCTAAGATTCTAGATTTTGGGCCCTGAATTTAAGGGGCAAAAATTTTAAGTTTAATTCATTTAATATTAATTTTAAAATAAAAAGAATTTGAATGATCTAACGGATTATACGTTTACTATTATTTCAAATTCTGTCTAACAATTATGACAAAACTCATTTTTAAATTAGTGACAGGCTATGAGCATGACTGACCAAATTCACAAACAATGCAGTTGTATACAAAATAGATTACTAATTTATCACTTCCCTATTTACCCTCAAAGCTTTTGATACCGGACGATGACGTCAAGACTGCGAATGCACGCATTCACCCATTTTCATTGAACACGCTCCAATAAAAGGCTCACACAATTTATTACTAAGCGTGAAATGGCTCACAGATTCATCGCTATGGACAATGCACAGAATTATATTTTCAAACGATATACACGAAGTTTTTCCTCATTTCTGTTATTATTAAGCCATATTGCAATTCACTTAGCTGTCTCGGTGGTCTAGTGGTTAGCGTAAACGACTGTAGATCAAAAGGTCTCGGGTTCGATTTCGTTATTGGGAAGTCAGTGCCCTCAATGTACTGACAATTAGTATCTATCTATATATATATATATATATATATACATTTGTTTATTGTACAACTTGTTTCCGTTCTGTGCCTATCGGTCAAAACCTGGTACTCATTACCAGTGCACGTGTTTCTCTACCACTATGATCCCGGACTCTTTAAGTGGTGCGTTAAAAAGCACCTCACTTGGCCGTAATATTTCGTTCGTCGTACGTTCGCCTCAATGTGACCACCACTCTTGGATTCTACTCATATTTTCCATCAGGCAGATTAGACTCATTTGGCAGTAAAAACAAGTATTTTTCATCAAAACCATACATATACATTTATCGACTACCTCGTATAGTTACACCCAATCCTAACAAATACATCAGTGAGATTTGGTATTCATCGGTGTAGTTCCGGCATCTTCCGATCCCGATTGTGTCCGCACACCGTGAGTGATTTATTGTTGTCCATTGTTGTATACGTCATATTATTTACAACACAACACATTAATTTGTTTTTTTTTCGATATAGCAATATATTTCTGCTTTGATATTTGGTGTGTATGTGTTTTTGATGCGTGAATTTACAGGCTGAGGGTTATAATGTTCATATTTTTTATGGTATTCAAGGCAAACGAGTAGATGTATCGCCTGATGGTAAGCGATTGCCGCCGCCCATTGTCACCTGCAACACCAGAGGCGTCACAAGTGCGTTGTCGGCCTTTATGTATGGGCCTCCGGTATCCTCACTCACTTGGTGAAACACAGCGCCAGCACTGTTTCACACTGGTTGTCTGTCCAGCCATGGTATCATTCCGGTCGACCTGGCCCATGCATGCCGAAGCGTTGCTCTCCCACATAAAATTTTACTGTTATTTTTTGTTTTGTTCTCAAAGATTGGATTTCGATTATCATTTGTTAAATTTGTCATTTGAATTAATGTATATATTAATAGGTACTTGAAACAAAAACGTTGTACCCCTTTTTAAGAAAATTATACTAAACGAAAATTATATACCTTGAGGAATAGAGCAGAAAGCTAAAAAAATAAATGCATGTTAAGTTTCGACCACTGGTTGACAATAAGTATCCATATCATAAATGTGGAAATTTTAATGGAGGTTTGTAATTCAATCGCGCCAGAAAAGCGGTTCAATTCCTTGTGAAATTTGATCTAGACTCTAGAAATAAATTACTCTTTAGAATTTAATTTAGAATACACTAATTTTAATCAATGAAAAAGAAACTGCTATTTTTCACGTGTCTATGGGTGATGGTTGTCCGTTACCATCAACTTTCTTGTCCATGCGGTTCCCCCGTGCCAGCTACAGCTACCTTAAACTTTTGTTCCATGAAGGATTTCCATTTATTATTATCATCAGCCTATCGCAGTCCACCGCTGGACATAGGCTTCTCCAATTTCCCACCACTTAGCTCGATCCTCGGCTTCTCGCATCCAGCTCCTGCCAGTCGTCTTGCGCAAATCATCACTCCACCTGGCCTGCGGAAGTCCTACACTACGTTTGCCGAGACGTGGTCTCCACTCAAGAACCCGTTTACCCCTACGGTTTTCGTATTGTACGGTGTGTGTATTTTACTGCAAATATGGCATTTATTATAATAATGATAAAAACTTCACGCATCTCAGACATGATCTGTACATGTAGCAGCGATCTGATCCTGTATGACATGTACTATATACAACAAACAAACAGGACCTGATTGCTGCTATACATAATTAGGTATGTACTTAATTTACTACTTTTTCTAAAGAGTTATAATTTAATTGTATCTTCAAAGTATATTTTTCTTTGTAAGATTTCTCCGTAACATACAATTTAAAAGCAGCTGAAACGGCAATCAACAATTTGATGGATACTAAAAACGGTAATTTCGCTAATGTACTTTTTTCGGGTTTAGAGTAAATTTCGCGAATGTTGATGATTCAGTTGTTGAAACGTTTGCCCTGACTCATACAGCGGAGATGTGCTTAACAGATGATTTCACTTTTGAATAGGTAAATGGATGAAGTGCTAAAACGCAACTCGATTAGTTTCTTATTTGCATGCTACAATCAATTTCATTAGAATCGTTCTAAAAAAACTTTCATTGGTATATGATAAAATAAATAAATAGATCACCAGGTGTACATACCTACAACTCATTTTTAATAAAAAGAATAGGTATTTCGGTCATCATATACACAACGCCATCTAGCTTTTAACTAAACACGACTTGTACTATGACATCTGGATTGGCTGATAGCATAAAAATGGCGTTGCCGCCCTTTCACCCCTTAAGAACAATGAACACCATAAAAAACATGTAACCTTACAAACAGCGAGAATTCATAAATTAAAACAATAATATATTTAGTCTTCGTTTTAATTATTAAGCAATGAAAACACCTAAGAAAAGAACTTTCATAAATACTAAATAAATAAATATTTCGGACATCTATCACACAACCCCATCTATTCCCAAGCTAAGCAGAGCTTGTGTAGTGGGTACTAGACAAATGATTTATATATACGTTTTTTTTGTAAATACATACATATTATACATAGAAAACAACCCAAACTTCGAAACAAATATTTGTAGATCATACAAACATTTGGTCCGACCCGGGTAACCAATCCAAGACCTCACAATCAGAACCCGCGAGACCAACGACGCAGTCAAATAATCGATAAAAATCACAACAAAACAAAAGTAACAGAGCACTGAAATAACTCAATATCCGAAACCGCCATACACAAGACGATAAAACTGAAACCCCGAACAGATACACCTAGCGTTTACGTGAACCATTTCATCAAAAATGTCATAATAATATAATACTCTCACACGTCCAATATTCGTAACAAGCTAATCTTTTTCACCATAAAAACGCTCATTTTCCGCAACTCTACGAATCCCTAGGATATCGTTCGATAAAATTATTATGCCAAACACACAAGTTGAAGCGATTTGTTCCTTTACAACTGTAGCGCGAAGATCTGGAAGCGACGGTTTTATTTTTGAGAGCACACGCTTGGCTGAAGTACAAAGATGTCAGGAAAACCATTTTTTACTACTTTAATTTGTTATTTCGTGTATTAGTCCCATAATTCTTTTCTTAGAAATAATATACGATATCTCAATCAGCATTAACCTTACGATTGTTTAGATATAGTTGTTTTGCTGGAGTTTGTATTCCGAATTAAACCTATGAAAATACTTAAATTCAAAAATTTATATTGTATTATGCTAATGAAACACCCTTCTTATTAAACATATTGATCAGTCCAAATGATATCTAACGGTGGAAACTTACAAATAATATAATTAAGAATTTTAGGACTAGTGTTTGCATGTAATTATTTTGTGATACAGAAGCTGATTTAGAAGACATTTTTTTCTTAACGATTCTTAAATCAATTCATGTCTATCAAGTCATTTACTAACTAATGTTATCAATGTTTACTGAGCTGAATGAATAAATCTTTGTCTTCGTTATACGCAACAATGTCAGAACGCAACAGTTATAAAATTTGGCATACATATTTTAATTTAAATTAACGCGTCTACTCTTTACAATTCGTAATTCTCGATTACAATAGAATTCACGCGGGCTAGCATAGTAAAAAATGAAACTATAGACTGCCAATTTAGAAAAAAAACAAGTAACCTACATATCTATGGCCCGCATCATACACCACAATAATGAAATATTAAGGAAATACTTAGATCAACGCTGATACCGAAGACCACATCATAGCTACATTTGTATCGCCCAATTTCAATAAACGGGCTCCCTACGAGAATAAATAATGCATGTCGAATTGTTGGGTCCCGTATATCGAGATAAAGATCTATAATAATGCCACATCTTTGAAAGACGCTTTTGTATAAACAATTCCATTTAAAAATAACCTTTAATGAAATATAACTAAAGACGATAATCGTTAAATCTTTTATTCAGTAAAAGCTCGCTGATTGACCAAATGTCTGTTTACAATAAATAAGATGATACAAAAGCCAACGACGTTTCTGGGACAGAGTTTTTGTTTATCATTAAACTTAACTTCCTTACATCGGTTGGTCTTTAGAGAGAATGTGGTTTGATTGATTTCATACAAATTAAAGTGAATTAATCATCAAATATTGCAAAAGCTGTTTAAAATTATAAGTAGGTTAATCTTGTGGTATGAATGGGTTACGAAATGTTTGGTGTTGGTAATTATGGGCTTACAAAAGTAAGCAGCCGTTAAAGTAGAACTGTAATATCAAACTAATTATATGTCAAGAGGAAAGTTTGCTTCTCTACAGCGAGGGTTGGGGACAAAAACGACTTATCTGATAGGGTTGAAACTTGCACAACTATTAGATAACTAAGTGTTGAAATTTAACTAGTTTTATGATTCTGGTTGGTTTTAGCTGTTTATGTTCTTATAATTAGTTGGCTCTCAAAATAAATGGATTTATTTTTGTAAATATTAAAAGGTCCCTCAAGACACGGGAACGATTTTGATGATGGCAAAAGAAGCCAACGATTAAATGTTTTAAATTTACAAATATACTTTTTTTATTATTACACCCGGGTTATGCATTTGTCTGTTATTGTATTTCCGATGTGCATTCAAAGTTTCAAGACTTTATTAGACCTAATTCTACACCGGTTTAGTTATAAAATGATAGGTTACAAATACCACCTCACTACACATATAGACGATAAAACTTATTTAAAAAAACAAAAAACCATGAACAAAACCCGTTGCTTCTTGAACAATACTATTGAAAGCATGAAGTGGTTTACTTATTTTTTACGTATACTCAATTGATGAGATGTCCTCTTTCGTTACTGCAAAAGTATTTTAATCAAAGCAAACAATTTCTATGTTCGTTCGTGTAATACACTTTCTCTTTCCAATTCTTTCGGCACTGGTTCTATCGCTTTTACTTTTGCTTAGCTAAAAAGAACTTTGTATTGTTTTTACCTCTTTTCTGTTACACCCAAATTACTTACTGTGCAAAAACTGGCTCCAAGCGAAGATCGATTCGTTACGCCAATCGTATAGTTGTTATCTATTACATTCTAAGCCAATCGTAGATAGAATGTAACTGCTTGATTTCTCGTTATTAATACTTTTTGTTCATGAAGAGGGATGTTTGAATGTTACTCCTGGCTACAAGTTTTATTAATAGTTGTAAGATAGAATTTAATTACTAGGTACAGTAGTCGAAATATTTCTTGAGGTAGAAAAATGTGAGTTACAAGGGCCTCAAGCTACGTTATGCCCTGTCAATCAAAAAAAATGTCGCTGCTGTTAGGAACTTCGCTATTTCGGCTTTTTTGTTATTATTTTTTAACTATGAGTGCCCTAATTGTGATGACATACGGTGTACGAAACGTGGCCTCTAAAGGTGGCACTAATACAGAAGTAAAGACACGCAGTTCGTAATAAAGTTATCCTGAAGCGTCCATTTTGAGCGAATTTTTTGAACAAATCCAATGACGTCATTGTCATTTCGTGTTTGGTTACTATTAAGTGTTTCAGTTATTTTATACTTATTTACAGTTTTAATTGCTATAAAAATCATGGAGAAGGTTATTTTTTCTCGCAAACACTACTATCACAGTAGGAATTTCGAAGCCGATAATTTCGATAATGTAACAATCGACGTCACATTTCGTTTCGACCTATAGGACGCGTTTTGTAGGTTTAAATTTCCCTCCCATAATTTTCACTTATTATTATATATCTCCTAGGTTTAAATAATCACTAAATAAAAGAAATACGTTTTAAGTATATTGTAAAGACAATAAAGAATCTAGAAAGAAAATATTATAATAATTTTATGCATATTCCCTATTGACTGATGCGTGATGTCATATACCAAATATATAGCAAATCTGAGAGTTATCTTTACTCCGATATTTTAGACTTATACCAAGAATTAACTTTCATCTAGCCCGTATCCAAATATCAATCGATTTGACATGCAAAAAGCAAGAACTTGTGGCGAACATTTGTCATGGTTAGGTAACAATGTTTTCTGGAGAGCAAAATGCGCTTAGCAGTAACAGTAATAACTAGTGACATTTCACAATAGTCCAAGCTAAACAAAGCCAGTGTTATGGTAATCCATTGGCCCGTGTTGGCTCTATGTGGTAATCAGACGGAACACATACCTACACAGAACAAAATAATAATAATACTTGTCAAATATATAGGATAGAAGTCGGAAATATTGATATTTATTTATCTCACATACATATATCTAAATACATACACCTACTTACATAATCTATGTAAAAATAAATGTGTTGCAAAATAAATAATAATAATAAACATTTCGGACATCTAACACACAACGCCATCTAGTCCCAAACTAAGCAGAGCTTGTATTATGGGTACTAGACAACTGATATAAATACTTACATACTTTTTTTTTGTAAATACACATATATTATACATAGAAAACACCCAAACTCCGAAACAAATATTTGCAGATCATACAAACATTTGGTCTGACCCGGGAATCGAACCCGAGACCTCAAGAACGGTAGTCGCGTACGCTAACTGCGCCACCGAGGCAGTTATTAAATAGAGGATGACAATTAAAGTAGGAATAAAGTTTAATATTACACTTAAATATTGTATACTTACTCAAGTAAGTGGTTAATTCTTTTTTCAGAAATCATTACAATTATTCATAGTATTCTAGGAGGAGTTTCGTACCGTTAAAAAACATACAACGTTTCAAATGATTAGTTTGACTTATTTTTACAAATTTTCAACTAATGATCGTATGTTTTTTTCAATAAATTGTATTATTTACACTAATAGCTCAAAAATTTATCCGGACTTAAATAAAGTGTGCGGAATCAAGCAATCGGAATATATTTCTATTTAAAAACAAACAATATACGCCAAACTGAATAGCTTTCAAGACAATAGCACAGACGATATTAATCTCTCTCTCTGCTTTCGATAACTGAATATTTTTTATTGCTGTTTGAAGGCCACTCTATTGGAATAATCGTTCACGTTCACCGGATGTCAAAATCAAAGGGAACAACCATTCATCGACCCTTTTAAGTCAAAATCGCGGTTTAATGCCAAAACAAGACTTATTGTATGTCTACCAACTTATCAATACTCGTAAATATTTGAGAATAATCTTTAACGTAGTGTGATAAAGCGCATTGTTGTTTAACGCTGATTTTTGTATAGGTTTACATCCTGCTCATTGACGCTGTGCGGCTCTCGGACGGAACTCGTAAAATCGAAACAGAACGTTGATTTAAAAGAAAAGGCAGATGAATACCGAGATGAGAAAACCGCTATTATGTATGAGATATACAGGCGTGATGTTCGCTGAACCGTGATGACAACTTGTCTACGATTGCAAAAATACTGGATAACAATCGTCATTTTCATTATTACCATCTGTGCCTTTTTATTTGTTGACGGGGTGAAAAATCCCTTCGTATCTCCAGCTCCTCGGAGACGCAGGAGCCTGGATAATGTGGTTTCCACTAAAAAATACCCTGACGACCGTTCTCTGGCGCCCAACTCTGGGAGGACACGCACCATGTTATTTCAGGTCCTCCCCGAATTGACGCCGTGCCTTATCAAGTACTGTCCAACCATCTGTACCTATTTCACTGTTAGACATAGGACCTTAGAAAGTCTTTTTGGCTTACTATACCAGACGTATGCAGTCAAGAAAATAATATGTATCAGGAATTATTCTAATAAGTTCTTGAAATTGTTTTCGTTAGAATGTTTGCAACAAAACCACAACAATTTAATTTTAAACACAAAATACTTAATAATTTTGATGGCACAATGCCAGTGACCAGTGGCTGTTGCTACAAATGCCAGAGTATGCACTGTTACGAGAAAATTGTTATTTATAGGTACTTGACTACGTGAAGTATATACTATTTTTAATAAACAATGTGGGTGCAACTAGTCAACCTTTAGAAGCTTTGACATATTGCAAATGGGAGATTAAATTACTAACAAAACAAAGTTTTGGCACATATAGGACAACACTTCCGAAGTGGTACCATTTCTTCTCAGATAATAGACATTAAGTAAATGTAACCATTTTGTGTGGTAACCAGACTACCTAGGCAAGTGGCAATCTACAAACGTAAACGTTAATTGAAAACTAACAAATATATTGAGACGATGTCTCTCAACATTAAGTCATCTGGTCAAAACAAATTATATTTCAATAATACAAGAGAAAAGAGGCGTTAGCGAATGTAACCTGATTATGATGATGAGGCCAAAAAGGCAGAACTTCTCCTCGTTTTAGAACGTAATCACTCAGAGGCCGGCAACGTACTAAGTTGCAGGTGTCACCCCATGAAAAACTGAGAATATATAGATTTCCGGTCATTTGAAATCCAGGTATCGCTTGGCAAGTATAATACTCCGTATGTCACACAAAAGAGCAGCGAGACAGCAGTTCTGCTCTCAAAAAACGAACCTCACAATTCCATTCTCTTCTTGGTGCTCTTGAGAAATTTTATTTCAATAGTACATTTGGAGTTTAAGGAAGGATTTGACTAAGTTCCAGAGCATCTTTAGCGCTATTAATTTGTCCGCCTTTTGTACTGGCTCCTCAAGTTTAAGGACGTGCCAGCGAGATGCTTTCGAGACAATTACCATTGAGAGGATTTCCTAAAGTTTTATAGATTTCATTTTATTGGATCTGGATGAACATTGTTAGCTTCTTTTACATTTTAAAGCTTCCGAACAAATTCTTTTCCATTTCCAACGAATTTATAGCAGAGCTTCGATTTGCTTTATTACGACATTTAATTGTGTTTTGATCAGGTTCGTAGAACAAATTAATATATTTTACTAGCAAAAAATCGATGTTTTGATTAATATTCGACGATATTATGTTGTTTTTTTATTTGACAATATTTGACGTTTATCTGTTACACATTCAAACTTGGTTTGAGTGAGCAATAAAATGTGAATTTAAAACTGCAAGCGATATGTTATGCAAAATTACGATAAAAGCAAAATTTTGTCAATTAAGAAAACTCTTAAAAGAAACATCAAAACGACATTGTAATAAATAAGTCATCATTGAACCATAACAATATAAATATGTATTTAAAACTGTACATATTTCATAAGAATAAAATAACATTTTGTATATTATTTAAAGATATTCTTGTTCTTCAGATTGTATCATTCATTTAAATCGCCAATATCCGTTATTCTAACAACCCTCCTAAAACCCATACACATAAACAAAACCTATTCTACTTAGGCTTACTATGGGTAAATAAAAAAACAGCGAACAACCGGAGAATCCATTAGCCAGCGGGATCTGGCTTCCATTATTTGTTTTTTTTTTTAACTACATATACTGGCATGATATGGTAGCCACAGCTTCAACGATATTGCCTTACATTGTGAGATGATGAATCGACTGATCTTTCTTTAATATAAGATTGATTCACGAATGAGTACTATGATAAGAATATTAGTGGGTTTACTTGAATAGTTGTGGCGTAATATAGAATAGATATCCCAGTTCTTCAAACTTTGTCTGCGTAAAGTAGAAACTTAAACTGCGTGCGACTAAAGTATAGTATTATAATATTCATAGAACAATGATATGGTTAGTTACATTAAATATTAAATGGCAATCGGATAACAGCTGTTTGTTTCCTGGTGGTACTTTAAATGTCAAACGTGTGCCGTGACTGCTACCGTGGTCCGGTCAAATGACAGGTGATGTAATTGTAATGTTGTCAACCTAATAATAATGTATTTTTATGATACAGTACACAAACCAATATATACGAAGATAATAAATTATCAAGCCTTCCTATACTTCTCCCTGTATCCATTCTTCCTTCCTCCTCCAATCTGTCCTTCTCTGAAATGCTCTTCCCAAGGAAATCAGAATGGCACCAAGTTGTAATTCGTTCAGGATCAAGGCACGTGCTCTTCTTGCCCGAAATACAGCAGATAGTAGAGCCACGCTGATTTCAGCACGAACGGGCCGGCACGGTACATAGACCGAAATATTTATAAATTTTAGACAAAGTATTAGCCAATGACACACGGAAAAACGATTAACGATTGCAGAAAGAAGAACGCTTGCAACTTGGCTAGGGGTCCAGGTCTCGCTGGAATGACATATGCACTAGCCTATAGTCTTTTTTAATTTTCCTTAGTCTTGATTAAAAATCTTTTGAAATTCGCTCTTAATATTTCTGGCCTCGACTGTACTGAATACCAACGAATTTGTCAGGCCATAATTCAGAACAAACAATCGTCTTTCTCAATTGACATGACATATATCAAAGTACAATTTATAACAGCGGTGGTTCAGTCACAACCGTTCAATATTAATCATATAATAGACAAAGCATTTCGCATTGGGAACGGTTAACTGGGAGAAGAAACTTGTACAATGAAGTTGTTCATAACTGGTATCAGTCGAGTCCGCAGAAACTCGGTTGGCTTGATTTATATAGGAGTTGTTATAATGAATAGGTTGAAATAACAAAATTTTGTATTTTACACTACTTCGAAAGCAATAAATGCTTATATTTCTTGCTAGCTTTTACCTACGGCTCCACCTGCGTTTATGTCAGTTATTGTGATAAAGGGTAGTCAGTAGTAAACAAGTGAGTGAGGACACTGTAGGCCCATACCCCAACCCTGCCCTCCACCCCCCTCCCCATCCCCCAAAGGCCGGCAACGCACTAGTGACACCTTTGGTGTTGCGTTGTCTCGCAATCGCTTACCATTAGGTGTTAGGTCTGCTCGTTTGCCTCCTATAATATAAAAATTATTAATAATGATCATTTAAATTTTATATTATAATTCAATAGTCATTCAACATTCATTTATGAAGAACTAGTTGTTGCCCGCGGCTCCGCCCACGTATCTATCGCGGCAAATAGTAGCCTATGTGTTATTCTGATGTATAAGCTATATTACTGTAAAGTTTCATCCAAATCCGTTCAGTAGTTTTTGCGTGAAAGAGTAACAAACATCCAAACATCCATCCATCCTTACAAACTTTCGCATTCATAATATTAGTAGGACATAATGAATGTCGAAATTTAAAAATATTAATTAAATAATAGATCATTTGAATCAATGACTGCATAGATGGCGTATTGGTTTAAGTTAGCGGTCACTTCGACGAACTCAAGCTAACGCTAAGAGTTGTGGATTCTAGTTCCAGTTGGTACAACACTTTGTGTAATCCACAAATTGTTGTACTGAGTCTGGGTGCTTCTTGTAACTGTTTCATGTGTGTTTGTAAAGTCCCTCGGAACACAGAATTCTTTATTGCCTAGATGTCTTTAAAAAAACCCGATAAACTATGATATTTTTACGGTTACCTAATCAAATTGATGTACCTTAACTTAACGTTACTGTGTTAAAAAATAAAATTCAAATAAATGTGCCGTGTCTGGTACTATTGGAAAGGGCGTTACTTGTACAATAATATAGAGATATATATATATATATATATATATATATATATATATATATATATATATATATATTAGCATATGCTCATCTCCTTGTCTATATTTATTCGAGAATTGTGATATTTCTATTGAACGTCTTTAAAATGTACTTTGCAAAGAAGTTAATATTTTAAATAAAATAAATAAAACTACAGCCCAACTACGACGCTGAAAAAGTATGAAACAAGCTTGAAAAGCCGTACACTTTAACAACGCGTGACTACGGCTTTTCATACTTGTTTCATACTTTTTCAGCAAAACTATTTTACGAAAATGAAATTTGTTATTTGGCATCGATATTTTGCGGGTATCACCTAAGTTTCTATTTATTATAGTGTATCCAATCATTTATTTAACTTTTGACAGATCTAATACTTAATCAAATAGTGATACCCTGACCCGTTACCGATTCGATTTCTTTTATCGATCGATTTTGTACATGAAGAAGTTTTAATCGATTTAACACACTCATTATTTTACCGATAATTTCGTAATTTTATCGATTATTAAACCGCAACACCGGACGCGTAGCGGACATTTTGTAGTTAGTCATAATTCACATTTTCATACGTCGAGTTGAGTATTTTTATTCCTCCGTATTGATTTATTTGTGAATTCTCACGTTTGGTTGAGTTGAGCGTATCGTCCCTCCCTTCGTTACTGTCAAAATGCCAAAAATTAAGGTGCTCAAAGGACAAACAAGAGAGTTTGTCTTGCGACTTCGTGAATACTTTGAAAAGGAGAGCTGTAATAATGGGCCTCTTATATCAGTGACTCAAGTTTAGAGACCGTGTGATTTGATATAAAATATAATCACAATAATGTTATTGTATGTTTTATTAATATAATCGATAATCGATTTATTTCAAACCCGTTTTTATAGTCTGTGGTCATTCATTGTGAATGACACATCTCTAAGTGGGCGGAGCCCGTCCATGAAGTACAGTATTCTCTCTAGTACATTGATCAAAAATTATTACAAAACTTTATGTGCATGATCTGTCAAAAGTTAAATAAACGATTGGACGCACTATAAGCGTTATACTTCTATTTAAAGCTAATATGTACTAGTTAAACTTGTATTCAAAAGCGCAATTTCGTTATATCTATTATGTATTTATTTATTAGAGAAAATGTATAGAAATGATCACTGGGAGCCATAACCTATTAGTTCCACCGTGATTGTCTGTTATTATCTTCGAGGACACCATCTTGTGTCTTGTGATTACATCATTTGGTAGACCACTCATTTGTATGAATTATGTACTAGGTTGATTTGAAATATGAAAGTGTATTCAGAATACCTATACTTTTATTATTTCATTTAATCTTATTCTTATATGGTTCTTATATTATGATAACAATTTTTGTGGAAACTTTTTAGTTACGACATTCTTTCTTTTGATATTCGAACAAGAGTTTTTTTATATTGACAAATGTCATCTGACTTGATATATTATATAAAAATTTTCCCTGTGCAAACAACGTTTTTTGCTTTCATATCCTAGTTATCTAGTTTATTTCAACAAAAGGTTATGGGCCTATCCACGAAAGTTGCCATTAAAAACCTCTGCGGACTAGATGACTACTCTACGTGGAAATTCGCAATGAAAATGATTCTGATAAGAGAAAAATTGTTCACGTATACGTCAAAGTACCCGGATTCCAATGACTCCATAGGCATATTCAAATTCAAATTCAAATTCAAATTCAAATTCAAAATCATTTATTCAATTAAGACACTAAGTGACATTTATGAACGTTAAATTGAAGCTGTAGTTAAGAATCAATCGTCGAGAAGGACCAAGATGCACTGGCTTTGATCTGTCTGCATGTGGATACCTCACTCTACACGTATGTACAGGATTCAAAGCATGCCAAAGACGCTTGGGATAGCTTAGCGAAAGTGTTTGAGGATAAAGGTGTGAATCGAAGGATTACCCTGATGAACGCTTTGCTGGATGAAAAGCTGGAGAGACACTCGTCGATGCATGATTATGTTGCTGCTGTTATGTCTCTATCGCAAAAGTTGAAGGATATTGCCACCGGATTTGACGATGACCTTGTAGCTGTTGTGTTGCTGAGAGGACTACCTGAAGAGTACAGACCTATGCGTATGGCACTGGAACACTCTGGGATGAAGTTGACTTCAGAGAACGTACGACAGAAGTTACTACAGGAGGATTCACGTCAAAGTTGCAGTACATCGTCTTCAACAGACTCGGCATTAGCAGTGAGCAAGAGTCGGAAACGGAATGGGAACAAGGACAAGAATATGACCAAAGTGAAATGCTATAAATGTGGAAAGCATGGGCATAAGAGGCCAGACTGTCAAGAAGGAAGAAAAGCAGATGATTCGACCTCCAAAAGGAAGGATGTCGTGAGCCTGTCTTCGTCCAGTATCGGGGACTCCTTCAATCCGACGGAGTGGTACATCGACAGCGGGGCATCTTCACATATGTCTTTCCAGAAACATTGGTTTAAAGATTTGGTCATGAATATCGGTATAAGTAACGTGACATGTGCGAATAGTGATAAGATGGAATGCACGGGTAAGGGTGACATCATGGTGAGTATGAAAGGTAGAATGTTTGCCGTGAGGGATGTCATGTATGTACCTGGTTTGCGTGTTAATCTGTTATCTGTTTCACAGTTAGTAGAGAGAGGATGGAAGGTGATTTTTGACAGGGATGGGTGCAAGCTAATTCACCATTTGGTTCCAGGCCATTTCAATGGAAAGCTTCTGGCTACCGCAAGTGAAGTCTCTGGTATCTACAAGCTTGAAGGTTGTCAGGTGGTTGTAGATGAGACTGCGTTGGCGTCAGTGAAAGCAGGTAATCCTTTGATGTTATGGCACCGGCGGCTTGGGCACGTAAATGAGCGAGATTTACATAAGCTTCCGGGTATGGATTTTGGAAAGAGCGTAATCGAGCCTTGTGTCGCCTGTATTAAGGGGAAGGCACATCGTTTACCTTTTCCAGTTGGTGAGGCTGAGAAGGCAGTTGAGAGACTGCAACTGGTTCATGCAGATATCTGCGGTCCAATGTCTGAACCGTCGTACGGTGGATCTCGATACATGCTAGTAATTGTAGATGATTTTACACGTAAAACTTTTGCATTTTTCCTTAAATCAAAAGATCAGGTTTTGGATTATTTTAAAGTTTTTCTAGCATCTGTAGAGGTTGAGACCGGGTTGAAGCTGAAGTGCATACGCACGGACAACGGAACAGAGTTTGTGAACAATAAGTTTGATGGGTTTCTACGCAAAAAGGGGATTAAACATCAATTGACTGTTCCCTACACTCCAGAGCAGAACGGCGTAGTGGAGCGAGCAAATCGTACTATCGTGGAGATGGCTCGTACTATGTTGGTGGAGAAAGATCTTAGTTGGAAACTGTGGGCGGATGCGTGTTCTACTGCTGTGTACACGAAGAACAGGCTGCCTCACAGTGGTAACAACGGTAAGATTCCTGAGGAGTTGTGGACAGGAAAGGCTCAGTCATTCGATCATTTCAGAGTTTTTGGATCTAAGGCGTTTGTGCACGTACAAAAGGAAACTCGGAAGAAATGGAGCCCTAAAGCGGAAGAACATATCTTTGTTGGTTACTGTGAAGAAACCAAGGGATACCGTTTCATTAATCTTAGTAATCCACGCGTTACAGTTAGAGCAAGGGATGTAGATTTCTTGGAAGACTCTACATTAGCGATTTCAGAGAATCCTAGTCAACTGGTAGACAACGGTGACAAAGGCGCTGAAGTTATCTGGGAATTTGCAAGGGTAGAAGACCAGTCAGGTATGTCACCTGGTACTGCAGAAGCTTCTCAAGGGTCGAGTTCTACAGATGAAGCTGAGGTGTATGAAGACGCGGAAGTGGAAGTAGGAGAAACGGCAGATAGCAGAGCAGAAAATGTTGAAGATGAAGAGCAGACTGTTGATAGAGGAGAATCAAACGAGGTTGAGTATCGCTATCCTCTACGTAATAGAATGCGAGACAGAAATCTTCATGGACTTGCATGCTGTACTGATGAGCAGGAGCCTTTGACAGTTAAGGAAGCCTTGAGTCGGGAAGACAAGGATAGCTGGAAGGAAGCCATGAAGAAAGAGATGGACTCTATGTACGAGAACAAAGTCTGGAAGCTCGTTGACAAGCCACCTGAAAGTAAGATCGTGGGGAATAAGTGGATCTTCAAGTACAAGTATGATGCAGATGGTAACAGGACCTATAAGGCTCGACTTGTAGCGAAGGGTTTCTGTCAGTCCTACGGGGTCTTGAAACTTATTCACCGGTCGTGAGAAGATCAACAGTCAGACTGCTGCTATCGTTGGCTATTGAAAAGGACTTTTTCATTAGCCACTTCGATGTGAACACCGCCTTTTTGAACGGTGATTTACATGAAAGAGTTTATATGCGACAACCGGAGGGTTGCATAGACAATGACTCGAAAGAAAAAGTTTGCTTATTAGAAAAAGCGATATACGGCCTCAAACAAGCTTCTCGTTCGTGGAATGAAAAAGTGAATGAAGTGTTATTGTCTTTGAACTTCAAGCGCTGTGACTTTGATAGCTGTCTTTACAAAAAATAATAATTTTTATATCGCTTTGCACGTTGATGATTTTATTTTATTTTACAAAGACAGAGCGCAGAAGGAAGAGTTGTTGAACAACCTTCGCAAGCATTTCAAGATGAAGGATTTGGGGGAAGCTAGGCAAGTTTTGGGGATGCTTTTGTATAGGACGGATACCGCAATATATTTGAGTCAAGAGAGGCTTATTTCAAAGATCTTGGATGAATATGGTATGAGCGATTGCAGACCGGTGAAAACTCCGATGGAAATGGATTTCCATAAAGTCATGGCGGAAGGGGAAGGAGGTAAGATCTTGTCCTGCCAAGACTGTCGTCGTTATCAGGCGCTCATAGGGTCGCTGAACTATTTAGCCTGTAACACACGCCCGGATATTGCGGCTGCAGTTAATTTCTTGGCACAGTATAATTCCTGTTGTGAAGAACGCCACTGGAAAGCAGCTAAGCATATCTTAAGGTACCTTAGGGGTACAAGGGATCTATGTTTGATATTTCCCAAGTCGCTAGTGCAGGACATCACGGGATTCGTAGATGCTGACTGGGGAGGGAACATCAAAGATAGAAAATCTTATTCTGGATTTATTTTTAGATGTGGAAACTCGTTGATTAACTGGGAATGCCGGAAACAAGCTTGTGTGGCACTGTCATCAACGGAAGCCGAATATATTGCACTTTCGGAGGCTACCAAGGAGGCAGTTCACTTGCGGCAGCTGAATGCATTTATAAGAGGTGAATCTCTTAGATCTATTTGCATTTTTGTAGATAATCAGAGTGCTATGAAACTTGCGTACAATCCTGTAGCGCATAGACATAAGAGCTCACTATGTCGGAGATTGCATTGCTAAAAATGTTGTACGTCTGGACTATGTGTGTACGCAGGATAATCCAGCAGATGTGCTTACGAAACCACTAGGTCGTGTGGCATTTACCAAATGTGTGCGCGATCTGAGTTTGGGTGTGTGTGGTATGGTGTGATGTGAGGATATCTGATGATGGATGTTGTTTGAGGGGAAGTGTGGAAACTTTTTAGTTACGACATTCTTTCTTTTGATATTCGAACAAGAGTTTTTTTATATTGACAAATGTCATCTGATTTGATATATTATATAAAAATTTTCCCTGTGCAAACAACGTTTTTTGCTTTCATATCCTAGTTATCTAGTTTATTTCAACAAAAATTTTGCACCTAACTGTACACCTCACTCAACAGTTGAAAACCAGTACTGGTGATTCGTCTTTTGTGCATGTTTCTTTATCTATATCCTACACAACGTCACAAACATGCGGACAAACGCAAGTGCTTTGCCGTCCTTTGAGTACTCTCGCAAAAGACGTGGGGATGGTTTCTCCAGTAACTTCCACCTCCATCAGTGATATATAAGTAAACAATTGGTTAGCAACAGTTTTCTTTGAGACCAATCACACCAGTCATGATGATCATCACCAACAGTCTTTATTAACGCACTGGTTGGATGGACCTCTCTTTTGTTATAGTATACCATACTGGCTGGACGAGTTAGTGATCATACCGCTCAAGCTTGCCTATTTATGGCATGAATCTCAAATGGCACCAAATAGCTTATTTGTTTACAGCTAGTAAGTATTTTAGTTATAAAATAAATCTAAACCAATATTAAGAACGCGAAAGTTTGTAAGTATGAATGGATGGATGGATGTTTGTTACTCTTTCACGCAAAAAATTATAGTAATGTAGCTTATACATCAGAATAACACATGGGCTACTATTTACCGCGATAACCGACATACAAACCGCGGGCAACAACTAGTACATTATAAATCACAATCTTTAGTAAGTGGTAATAAAATGGCGGCACAAACATTTTATTCTGTTGCGAAAATGTAACTGTCACTCGAGGGAAACTGATTGCCTCCTTGAACGGTTGTAGATGCAGCGATAACTCGACACGTAACTTGCGTTAACGGATCACTGGAATCTGAAGAGCTTGGAACATATTTTGTGTAACAGGATACAATTCCATCGTCTGGAAATACTTTCCAAACGTTAAAATTTTAATCCATGTCCCTTTTACCTGATTCTGGAGGGACTAGCTAGGGCATCAACTCGCTTATGATTTCTGAGTTACAGCTATCCATTTTGGGCATTTATAGAAGTATACCTTCTCATTCAAGTCCTGGTGGACTCATCAGTCATTAAATATTGCTGGCTACAGCTTGTTTGGAATAAATAATATTAGATAAAGAATGTCCACAGATGTCAAGTGTCAAAAAACAGAACATCCTTGCTGGACTAGTAATTCAATCAAAACTAATAATAATCTTTAATTCGCAAACTTATATTTCGTAGTTACAGAGTGACTTATAATTGAATCCAAATAAATGTTTTGTGTTTTAAGGACTGATACTTTCTCTCGATCTAAGTGAAACTTTACTACCTATATGCATATGCATAGATATATACTACAGACATATACGTGCACTCGTTCCTCGTTAATATTTTCGTTTATCATTCATCGCCAAAGTTATAAAGGCACTCCGGTAACTTTCCGTTCCTCAATAACTCTAAAAAACCAACTCAATTTAGAATTCCCCAACCCTGACCACCTTTCCAAGCGGTATTTTTTACCATATAACACAAAAAATCAATAAACACGACGAACAAACAGTCTTTTAGTTCTATTCGTCTACCTGCGTTCGCAGTTAACAATAGATCCTTTAGCATCTTCCTGACGTTGTACAATAGAACACGTGTATCGTGTAATTAATTTGTTAACTCATTGATAAAGAAGGTGAGCTTAGTTCCTCACCAAAATGTTTAGTTAATGTCAATGTTCATATATATTAAGTGTGTGAAAAAATTGGGCACGTTCTTTTATTCTTCGCCCAAATATTTGTAAGTACATCTGCTTACAGTTGCGTACACACTAAAGTCCCTAAAAGTCTAATGTCAATTTATCTGTGAAATAAATATAGATTTCGGTTTTATAAGCCTCGGACAGAGTCATATATTTCAGATACACATAATTATGTTTATCCGTAATTTTTATCTCTTTATCTGTAAACTAGCTGCTACCCGTAGTTTTTGCGTGAAGAAGTAACAAACATACACACTCACAAACTTTCGCCTTTATATGTTAGTGTGACGTGTGATAGAATTAAGTTGCAGGTTGGAGATAACTATCCGAAACTTTATCAGGAACTTGTGATACTGATCCTTAATTTCTATTTGTCATTTGTGTGTACGTCTGACTGTAATAGGCTGATGATGATAGAAGTGCACCTCCTAGTAATAGGTACCTATAATTTAGGTTTTTTTTTTTGTAATAGGTGTCAAACGAGCAGGCGTATCGCCTTATGGTAAGCGATTACTGCCGCCCATGGACATCCACGACACCAGAGGCGTCGTCACAGGTGCGTAGCCGACCTTTGGGGGATGAGGAAAGGGAGGGGAGGGGTTGAGGTACTGCCTACGGTATTTCACACCGGTTTTAAATGAGGCCGTGGTGTCACTCCGGTCTAGTCGGCCAATTCATGCCAAAGCATGGATCTCCCACGATAACTATAAATCATTTAAAAGAATAATAAAATAATGCCGAATAAAATGATCTTGCTCTTATCTACTGCTCATTTCAGGTATCACTCTTATATAGAGATGTACAGGTATTACCTACAACATCTAGTGTTTAACAACAACGATAACTTTATCTTTTATAAAGTAGCTTTTGCATTAATCTATGGTGTCAGCTAGCTCCATACCCAATGTTATCCTAATTGCTGCAGCAGGTTCCTGCTGTGAAGAAGTACCAAACACAGCTAAACCCACACACTCGTCTTATAATACGTATTTAAGGATAATACCTTCTCAATAAAAAAAGTAATTATGACTTATATATACAACACCTTGTCACTTAAACCAAAGTGTTAAAATCACTTTCAGTGATAACATCTCTAACACGGATTTAGCTAATTCATACTGTGTCGTCAATTGCACGATAAAGGTATACGACAAAAGTTAAGTCCGTCTGTTACTTGGAGAGAAAAAATGGCTACCTGAGACAGAATAGCAGTGTGAGAAATGAAGAATACTATTATTAAATATACCTTTTAAAGGCAATCTTCCGTCCGTTGCAATCTTAAACTTATAAGTCCTTTGAAGCGAAAGTTAGAAAAAATAATGGATGGCATACATATCGATCATAGTAATACCTAATGTATTAGGTACTACTGATGAAATGTGCGAAACTCTGTCAATGTTGAATATTCATTGAATGTTTCGTTGAATATTTGGTAACAGATAAGACTAGGACTACGCAATGTATGTAGTGTAAGCTATACTATAACTACCGTATCAGGTTTTAAACTATTGAATCGGTTAACAACCGAAGTAGTTAGCGTAAGCGACTGCAGATCAAGAGGTCTCGGGTTTGATTCCTGGATCTGCTGTTGGGTTTTTCTTACAAGAAATTCTTAATAGCAGCCCGGAGTATGGAAGATGAGAGCACGTTAAGCCGTCGGTCCCGGTTGTCATGAATATCTATGGCAATCGTTATTGGGAAGTCAGTGCCCTCAAATATACTGACAACTAGTTTAACTTTCGAATTCAGTTCACCCTCAGGGTTGCGGAGGTCCGATGCCTGTCGCTCCGTGGAAAAACTGATGTTCAGGTAAAAGCGGTGGAGCTAGTAGCTGACCCGAAATCTTGGGAAGAATAAGGGCTAGGAAGATGAAGAATCGGTTAACAACCATTGTCATTTAATTTCTAGTGAAATAATTACAAATTTTCTGATGATTAAGTAGGGAGGAATTGACAATTTATTGTTATTTTTTAACCGACTTCACAAAAAGGAGGAGGTTTCTCCATTCGACCGTATATATATATATTTTTCTCTTTTTTTATGTGTGTTCGCGGATACCTTCGTCGTTCATGAACCGATTTTGATGATTCTATTTTTAATGGAAAGGAGATGTCCCGACAGTGATACCATGACAAGGACATTAATATCTGATCATGGCATCTAAGAGAAATCGAGTCGAACCTTGAAGTCGGTTTTATTTTTGTTAAAATTGTACTTATTATTTTTAACGAATTCTATATGAATATGCTATGCTTACAAAATCAACTGTACCCGACAACACTGCAACCTTTAACCAAGAAATAATGTAACAATTCTACTGATAGAGTCAGCTAAGCCTATGATCATAGATTCAATTCCAGTTCATTACACCCTACAAAAAATTATGGGTTTAACAACGTCATTTGCTCTGTCTGTATTTCATATACTATGATTTATTGTCTAGCGATACATTACTTAAGTTACCATAGAATACGCTCTCCCCCTTCTTTGGGATCCGTCAGCTGTGAGCTAAGTGTCTTGAGTTATAAAAATCTTATCGTATAGGAATAATTTCATGTTAAAGATATAAGCAAATGCTTTATTTAATAACTTAAAAATCTTACAATCTATAGTAAACTAAAATAATATATAAAAATGAAGTGTTTGTTTGTTTGACTAGACGCCCTAATTTTAGGATGCACTGGTCCGATTTGAAAAATTCATTCAGTTTTAGAAATTGTAGTTATTGAGGTAGGCTATGGGCTTTATATCATCACGCAACAGTAAAAAGGAGCAAAGTATCAATAAAAAGTATTGCAAAAATAGGGAAAAAATTATTACTTTTGAGAACTTCAATTAGGAATTACAAAAATAATGTAGGAAAAAATTGTTTTCATTTAAAAGTTCTATTAAAAGTCCGCAACGACAAAGTGATATGTCTATCTTGAAAGGATGACTCATTATAACTTTTTTTCGGTAAACAAATATCCCACTGTTAGAACATCACGCTACGGGCAATAGGAGACACAGATGTGGTTACGTGGGTCAGCTAGTTCTAGATTAAATGTCTTCCATATGTAGTACCTTGTTTAAAATCTAGAAACTTCTCTGTGTTCAAGCATTACCGACCCGTAGGTGAGAGATTTACACTCGAGCAGACACCGTCGCTACCAGGGTCGGATTGAAATGGAAAAATCGGCTGAATTCTCTTCATACATTTTGTATGAATCATTGAACATCCCGATCGGAACGGTTCAGATACAGGCTGGTGATTTTTTTGTTACGTGTACGTCAATTACGTACTGTAATATATTACATAGAAATTTAACTTCGAGGCGACATTTATATTTTCTAAGCATATGTATATAATTCCCCTTTTTTGTACAAGTAAAATGAAAGACTTATATTTGACTTGATTTTAATTTTTTAGGATTACTAGATTTTGTCCGGGGCACATACTCCGATATATACGCATTTTTGGGTTATCACGACTAAAATAAACCTAAGCCCTTTTCCAAGGTCCAATCTATCTCAGTACCAAAATTTATTTAAGTGGGTTCGGCAGTTTAGCCTAGAAAGCGTAACAGATAGACAGACTTGCTGATAGACTGATAGCATATAGAAAGACAGATGAATAAAGTTGCTTTCAAATTTATAATATGCATGTGGATTGAACTTAATTACAAGAGTTATACTCCGTAAGAAACAATCACCGACTACTTAGAAGTAACCTTGAAAGATCACGGCTGAAGAGTTCCATGGTTCGACCATCATCTATCCACATTCGAAATTCCGAGAGCTTTCAGCTCTAACATGATCCACTTAGTCTGACTCGAGAACTGCTTTGAAACCAACGAACTAAGCGACCTATTAGTGTCCACTTAGTGGAATGTCAATTAATTTAATTTGAAATAAAACGATACAGTTTCGAGTTTATTTATGTAAAGATATAAAACCCCTATAAAATAAAAATTAGAAATTATCTCTAGAATTATCTCTAGAAAATCGTTATTTTGCATTGCATGTATGTATAATATTTGCATGACAAATAGAATATCTAGTAATTAATCTCTATTTTAACTATAAAAATAATACTATTATTCAAATAATTTTATAATTTTAAAATAATATGGGACAGACTAATCTACACTCACGTGAATTTTAATGAATTAATTAGTGTTTGGGTTTGTACGACAGAATTAATAGCAGTCGGCATCGCTAGTTTACCAGCTTAAGAGCATACGTGACTAATTAATACTGGACCATTTAATAAAGTAATATTAATATGTAATAGTGCATACTTTTAAGTTTTATACTTAACTCTTTTATGACGAATTTCATTTAATTCACCTCTGTGCGTCATACCCAGCGGCGGTTACGCTTACATTTTACCGACTAGAATTTTAGTTCTATTTACATGGTATGGCAAGTCTATTACCGCTAATATCTTTTTTCGGGCACATATATTTCTATATTGTTTAACCGAAAGACGTTCACTACTGGACACAATGCCTCTCCACAGCTGAAAGACGCAACCGGTCCTGTGTTGGCCGCTGCGTCCTCCGTTGTATCGTCAAGTTCTTACATACTAAAAAATACACCCAAAGACAGACGAAATGATCGTGCTAATCTCTCATTATTTGTCTTCAATGGAAATTGAATCCACGAGTCAGGTTGTTAACAACTGGACCATCAAAGATAAGCTAGTCTTTTTAGAATTTAAGACAAATTTTACTAGTCAATGTGGCTACAATATTTAAAAAAATTCTGTCAGTATTTTGCAAGTTTTTTTTTTATATTTTTTTTTTATAGTGAGCCACTAAAATGTCTCTACCCTGCCTGATGGAAAGCATGGGTAGAATCCAAGAGTGGTGGTCACCATCCTCATTGCGAATAAGCACAAAGCCTGGCCAAATCAACAACATTCAGAAATAATACTGAACAACGAAACGAATGCACTCATTTCGTACTTTCATTTTTGTGTCTACCTATCGAGACCGAGCTAAAATCTGGGGCAGGCTTTAGGTACGTTTTAAAACCTCTAACGGTTGCGAAAACTGAAGTGAAGTAGTGCTAAGTTGGATTACAGTTGAGCTGCACGAATCTCGTTCTCTTCTAATGATTGTAGAATTTGTACAAAGTGTTAGGGATTGCTTTTCAACAATAGCACTCGAAGTCAATTGTGTGATTTTAAGTCTTTAGTAATTGCTTCGGTAAGTTGAATCGAATAAACAGTGTGTACTTTTGTAAATGTGTACGTGACTTTGTTTATAACGATTACGTATCTTTATTATTTAACTCGTCGTGTAATTTTTATACAACTTTTCCAGGGTACTAAAGAATATTAATAGTACTATAAAATATATTTTTTTCACGTGGACAGTCCATGCCTTGGCACACATAGGCTGAGTGTGAGAGGAGTGACTGAGTCAGTGGCCTCTTAGTAAGCCAGTCTGAAGTGGGTTACTTTTCATTTCAAACATTCTTCTTAATTCTGAAGGATTAGGGAGAGTTGGGTCTTGAGTAGCAATAATCATTGTATCGTTTGTCCTCCATTAGTTATATAAAGAAGGTGTTATTTACATTTCACTGGGTTTAAAAAGAAAAATTAAAAACAAATTAAAATCTTTAGAACTGTGAGATTGGAGAGGACATGATTTACTGACCTCAGGGGTTAAGACCTGAGGGGTTACGCTACATTCCACTGCTACTATTTAGATCGTCAAAGTTTATAGACTGTGACTGCAAATGTTTCGGCAAATAACTGACATAACAGTGGGTGCGACCCCTTCCTCAATCACATCTGACATTTAAATTGAAGAAATGTGAATGTTTAATGTTACATGTAACGATGAAGGAACCATAATTGAATGACAAAATTACTGTCTATCATTGGACGGACGGACCTGTTGGGCTTGGGGTTCGATTGCTAGTGAGAACAAAGTATTGTGAGATTTTTTGTTCAAAGAACTATAACATGACTACGTTAAAAAAATTGTTAAAATTCTATACTTTATGTCACTCGGGTCATTATTACGAAACTATTGACATCTCATTCATTAAAATCGGTTCAGTAGTTTAGGCGCTACGGTGGAACATATAAACATATATAGACTGCCAAAACTGGTACCCTGTCTTTTTTAAAACGAAGTTTATCACGTAACTACCTACGTATTAGAAAATTATAGGATAAGAAAGTTTGTCATGTTATCTCATGAATCTATACAAAAATCATATATGTTCTTGTCAGTTCGAAAAATCGAAATAACCAAATTTTGTATACGACACTTATATAGTACAATTAGTAGTGGTAGTAAAAAATTTTAAACTATATTTTTGGTATATGTAGCGTGTATACATACATATGCATTCAGTAAAAACCGGTTATTTTAATATTACAAACTGACACTCCAATTTTATTTACTTGTATAGATTAATATTCAATAGTGTTTAATATTCTTATCAAGAACACCCTTCTAGATAAGGCATTGCCTTACGTAATTCTTTATTCCATATCAAACTGTTTAAAGGTTACAATATTGTGCGAGTAGAGGATTATCATCAATTTAGGGGTCGCGTATTTGCATAGGGCAAGCGTGCCGGCCCGGCGACGCGAATGTGCCGCGGGCGACATTGCTATGTGACGCTACCTAGTATGGGTTTATAACTGTGCCCATTATACCGCGGTTATATTTAATTAAGATTAAGATTTACTGATCGTTTTTAACCCATGGAAAAATAATAATAAGTAGTGCAATAAATAAATTAAAAAATTGCATGATTTTCATTTTGAACTATATAAATAAATAAAAGAATATTTTGGACATCTATTAAACAACGCCATCTAGTCCCAAGCTAAGCAGAGCTTATGTTATGGGTACTAGACAACTGATACAAATACATTTATACTTTTTTTTGTAAATACGTACATATTATACATAGAAAACACCGAAACTCCGAAACAAATATTTGTAGATCATACAAACATTTGGTCCGACCCGGGAATCGAACCCGAGACTTTACGATCAGCAGTCGCACACGCCAACCGCGAGACCAACGAGGCAGTCAAATATGCGTAAATGGACACAATTAAAGGTAATTTTAAATTTAAGACAGATCTTAATCATGTTTGATAAGGGCTAGCTATCTTAAATTTATCTTTAATAGGTATCCAGTCAATATCTTTGTTTATCAGTTTTAGATATTTACACACTGCCACCTAAAAATATCTTAATTCAGAATTACGTGAACCAGGAACCGTTTGCCAGAAAGATCGGTATGATTTTAAATTGAAGCCTTTACAAACAAAATTCGCACAACAATGGAACCCAACACGATTTCTTAAACCAGCCTGAGGCGATCGTGAACCCCCAATAATGCTTCGTCCCTTGAAGTCGCGCATTTGTGCATCACGACATCACATCTAGGAAACTGTTATACAGAAAACCATGAGATTTATGCAACATTGAAACCTTACCTTTGCCTGAAGGCGTAGATAGATGTCTGTAACTTATGATTTCTTGTTTGAAAGTTAAATTGATAGAAAATTTTACTAGCGGTTATATCGGCAACGATTTTCCTATTTGTTATGATGGTTTCTTGGTCCCATAGTCTTAATGAGCAGACGGATATCTTCATTCTTAGGAACTAGGTCTAGACTTTAAACTCAAAAAACAAAAATGCCAAACCTACATTTGTATAGTGTAGATAAATTCTTTTCTAGAAGGTTCTACAATTCAATTTCTTATAAGTGTTCTGATCCATTCTAATGTGAATTTCAAGCTTTTTTATTATTTGAAATGTCCTCCAATATGAACGTTAGAATATGTACGTAAAGCAATTCAGATAAAGATTTGCCCCAGGTTGTAAAAGCGGGACTGAATTCACGACGATAAAGGATGTGAGTTATGGCATCGCGTTGAAACTTTGATTGTGACTGTGCTATAGATAGATAGAGATGTTTCAGTTGTTTATCATATCTATATTCCTTATTATCACAATTCGTTACTTCATATTTCTATATTAATGTGTAAAGCAAAAACTTTGAACCCCTTTTTACGAAAATTATGCGAATGGAGGCGTATGACATTTGGCGGAGTTTATATAGAGGAGAAGTGTAGAAACATTAGAGAGGAGAAATATTAAATGAATTAATGGGCAAATTTTGACCACTGCGAGACTTTTAAGTTTCAATAAGTTTATTTAATATTTTTTTCCAATTTAGCACGTTTGTAAGGGCTGTACATTGAAGATAAAATTAATAAAGGGTCTTCATTTTTTACATAATGTTTGCCCCCTAGCAAACGAGCAGACGTACAGTCTGATGGTAAGAAATTACCGCCGCCCATGGATACCCGCAACACCAAAGGTGAGGGGTCAAAAAAGTAACAGAACTCAAAACAACAGTTTCAGAATTTTCACACACACAGTCTGTGTGTCTGACTGTCTATGTGTTTTTGCTAATGCTCTCAGAAGTTACTTAACAGTTTTAGATGCGGATTCCTCTTATCTATTGCTGTGGTAAAATTCACTTAACATTTAGTGTTTTATGTCAATCGGTTGACAAATAAAAAAGTAAAATCAGTTTAAGGAAACATTGCGATCACCGACACATACACAAAAGCCGGTTTATAATAATTCTGTCTGTTTCAACGTTACTACTTTACGCTACTTATATGCCCAAGATTGTATTTAATCGTTTCCGTCTCCTTTGATGTGTTCAAATGTTGTGACGTTGTTTGAAATATAATAATTCAATCTAATTTCTGTTCAACACTTCAAAATAACATGAAACACGTTAAATTTAATCACTTCCATTCCCATTAAAGGCTCATTTGTTACATAATTATTCGCAAGTGATTATATCACATCAAAGAATCCTATTAAGAAAGTAAATAATTTTATGCAAAAGTATAATTAAATCATAAAATCTCGAAAATTAAATAAAAAGTTCCAGACTAATCGAATAATCCAGTTCAATTAATCTTACTAATCGAGTTCTGGGTAAGCGATTCTGAACATTTTCAATTTGTGCATAAAACGTTGGCAGAATCACAGAATCACATCTTCATTAGCAATACAATCGAGTCGGGGCGAGTGGGAATTTCCCATTCCCAAGAAGTTGGACTCGTCAAAGATTTATAAAATGCACAGAGTGACTTTAAGACGCAACAAACAAAGATTTATTCATTAAATTTAATTTTTATTAATGTATAGATGATGGTAGATTGAGATTATGTGTACTAAGAAATATAATTTAACCTATTAAGATACAATGAATAGAATTTAAAGGTGGTAGACTATCGCTGATTTCAGCAAGATTGGGCCAGCTCGACTGGTTATGATAGTACGCTCTTACAGAAGATCAGCATAAAAGACAGCAGTCATGCTGTTGTGTTTCATTGGTGAGTGCGTGACTACACATCTAAGGCTTACACGCTCAGCTCAGGCGGAACGTGACAATGAGTCATGGTTTTCTGTGCGTGCAGCCGGCGTTCATCGATTTATAAGACGTTGTCACGTCAATAAAAAAATAATAAAACAATGTTAAAACTGATGTATTAGATCAATATTAATTTTAACATGGTTTTGTTCATTGTTTTAAGAACTGAATATTTTTTTTTATTTACTTTTGACGTAGTTAATGGCAGAAAATGATGATAAAGCCAAAGAATAGAGGATGTTCTGTTTAACATTTATAAAAGAAAACAAGAAAAGTTTAAAAAACTATCAGTCGACGTTAAACTTTTAATAACACTTTTATGACCTATGTTATTCGGCCCATTATTACAAATCTGTTGACAACTTAAATTTGTTTAGTAGTTTAGACGCTAAGGTGAAACACACAAACATACACAGATAGCCAAAAACTACTGTTCCATAAAACAATACATAGTTTAAGTGACTTCGAATTCATAAAGTATCGAATTTTTTTTTTTCAAGCTTTGTTATTACGGTCGTCTAAGTAAGAAAGGTTCGATGGATTTCAAATATTTAAAGCCACTGCTATTATTCAGTAATTCTTTTCTTTATCCTCTTTGTTAAAAATGTAGTAGTGTATAATAAAATCAAAAAAAAGCTAATGAGATTTTTTCTAAAAGTACTACTTAAACTTTGAATGATGAAGCTTACATTTTTTTACTGTACTTGACGATGTTTAAAACTCCATAGCTATTAAACATCAAAAGAGATAACAATTTTCTTGTGTACGGAGTCATAGGCTCTCCACATTAGGTATGCCATATATATGGGTCCAACCTTTACTCATATGAGATAGAAAAAGTAGAAGTATTCTCTTATTGATCATATCATATTAAAAATTTTTTTTTACCTATTGAAACCCCCTCGGGTCGTTACCCCGCCGGGGTTTGCGGCGGGGCGGTGTGTCGGAATCGAACCGACTTTTTTTTTTTTTTTTTTTTTTTTTTAACGTGTGGAAACCCCCTCGGGCCGTCACCCCGCCGGGGTTTGCGGCGGGGCGGTGTGTCGGAATCGAACCGACTAAAACCACACGGTGTGCCACTCTGCGCCTGAGACGGGAGGGATCCGGGAACTGCTGTTATTAACACATCCGGACCCCTCCCAGCGCCTGCCCGCACTGTAGCGGGCACCGTCTGCTGTTAATAACTCTCAATGTAGGCGACGTACGGCACACGCGTAACGTCGCCCCCTCGCGGGTGACCACTAGAGCGGATGGAGGGGAAAACCCGTCCCCACCATCCGCAGCCACACTCAGGGCGGCATGAGGCGCTGGTATGCGCGCCTCCGCCGCCCGGTTCGCCGGCGGCGGATCGGGTCCGAGTGGAGGTCGTCCTCTCGGGCCTTCTCCGCCGCCTCCTTCTGCGAAATTACGTCTTCGCAGAAGGCTGCGACCGCGGTAAAACTGCTGTCGCTACCAGCCATGCAGCGTATGACGGCCGGTAGCGAGAGATCTCCTCCGATGACTGCAGTGAGGGCCCGACGCTGCGACGCCCATGCGGGGCAAACCGCCAGCGTGTGCTGGGCCGAGTCCTCACTGCAGTCGCAGTGGTGGCAGGCGGGACTCAGTTCCCTCCTGGCGACCGAGTGCAGGTACTTCCCGAAGCAACCGTGCCCGGAAAGCACCTGCGTCAGTCGGAAGGAAAGAGTCCCGTGCTGCCGCCGGAATCGAACCGACTAGCTGAACCCCGCGGTGTTACCCGCGGTTATTGTCGTACCGCGGGTAACGCCGCGGGACGAAGCTAGTCTAAAAAAAGTAGCCTAAATTACTCCTCATATTATCAGCTACCTGCCAGTGAAAGTCCCGTCAAAATCGGTAGAGGCGTTCTAAAAGGTGACCCGGAACAAACAGACAGACAGACAGACTGATCGGCAGGCAGACTGACAGACAAATATTTAAAAAAAAATTGTACTGTTAGCCGTACCGGGTATACATACATTTGCATTTATTAAAAAAATGTTATTTTAGTGCTGGGGTTGGAAGCTCTCCCTCATCCGCCATATTCACCAGACCTTGCACCTACCGACTATTACTTTTCCAAAATTTAGACAACTTTTTAGTGGGCAAAAAATTCAATTCCCGAGAGGCAGTACAAAATGCCTTTGAAGAGTTTGTTGCCTCCCGTCCAGCTGATTTTTACAAGAAGGGCATCAATAAACTACCAATGCGTTGGCAAAGATGCGTCGATTGCATGGGTGATTACTTCGAATAACAGAAATAAAAAAGTTTGAAAAAATACTAATAAGTACTTTCACTTATTGCATACAAAACGGCAATTTCATACGTAAAGACCTATTATTATTATTAAATGTACGTGTATCGCGATAAAGAGTAGCTTATGTCCTTCCACAAGAAGCCAACTATCTCCATGACAAATTTCGTTAAAACGGTGCAGCGGTTTACATACAGACATATAGACGAGTTACTTAGTATGGATAGTATGGACGTTTAAAAACTGGGATATATGAGATTATATCCTACTCACATTGTATAAAGGTTTATAGATTTGAAGCTTGTTACTACATATGAACAAAACGTTGTCTCTAAAAATCATGTGTAACATCTCTGTATGCCACGTTCAATGCATATAAATATGTCTACAAGAATCTTTCATGCAGTTACGGTTTGTCGTGTCTATCTCCAAGTACTCTTTGCGCTGAATAAATGCATATTTTACCCTCACGTCTCCTGGATTAGGTGGTGATAATGAGGCAGGCTTCACAGTTTGCTTTTCATTTCCTGGAGCTGCATGTGAGATTGTCTGGCTTTAGACTCTGCAATTCTGTTTCGATTGGAGATTTGTGATTTTAAAGTTGGGTAGAGATACTTTTCAAAATGTGTGTATTTTAAAAATGGAATATTTTACAGAATTAAGCTTCCTATGATTAAGTTTTAGGCATGCTCTTAACTTTTAAGATGTGATATGTAGCGTTAAAACAAAATATTTTATAGAATTAAACCTACTTTGTTTACTTCCAGGCATATAATTAATTTAACTATAATGAAAATTTCTAAGCGTAACATTTAGCCCTAGATTCTACGAGTATTGTTAAGGAGATTAGTGACATTGTTTCTTTAAGTGCTATGAACCCTTAACGCATTATGCTGTGAGTTCAATTATATTATTTTCTAAAGAAATATAAATATACGTAAATAAATGTATGTGTGTGTGTACACTACAACATAACCAAAATACCTTTGCAGCTTGCTACATAATTATGCGAATTGGATATAGATCTCGAGGTTCAACGTTAATACCATGACTTTATTCTTACACTCTATTGTACTAGTTTAGTGATTATATATAGCTATATAATCCTACTAATATTATAAATGCGAAAGTTTGTAAGGATGGATGGATGTTTGGATGGATGTTTGTTACTCTTTCACGCAAAAAGTACTAAACGGATTTGGATGAAACTTTACAGTAATATAGCTTATACATCAGAATAACACATAGGCTACTATTTGCTGCGATAACCGGCATATACGCGGGCGGAGCCACGGGCAACAACTAGTATATTATAATGGTAATTTTCTTACTGTTTATGCTTAGAATAATACTTAAAATAAGATTTAATAGCACATTGACATGTTTATGAAATTTTCATAACACAGATTAATTTCTTAAAGCGGGATGTTCCAAAAATAATCCCTTTCCATAATTACTGATGATGATGCAGTCTGGAGCGATTATTGCGAAATCAATTTAATTGTATTAAAACCACACGATTTCATATTCGATTAATTTGCCTGGCGTTGTTATTCGCATGTACCATATTTTCTGGTGCATTAACTACTCGAATAAATTAAATCGATTCATATCTGATTCTCATAAAATTTTATTTCGTACTAGCTGAACCCCGCGGTGTTACCCGCGGTTATTGTTGTACCGCTAGTAACGCCGCGGGACAAAGTTAGTCTAAAAAAAAGTAGCCTAAGTTACTCCCCGGGTCATCAGCTACTTGTCAGTGAAAGTTCCGTCAAAATCCGTCGAGCCGTTCCAGAGATTACCCGGAACAAACAGACAGACAGACAGACAAAAATTTTTTAAACTACATTTTTGGTATATGTATCGTGTATGCATTATATGCGCATATGCACATATGCACATATGCATTAAGTAAAAAGCGGTTATTTTAATATTACAAACAGACACTCCAATTTTATTTATTTGTATAGACTAGCTGAACCCCGCGGTGTTACCCGCGGTTATTGTTGTGCCGCGAGTAACGCCGCGGGACAACGTTAGTCTAAAAAAAGTAGCCTAAGTTACTCCCCGGATCATCAGCTACCTGCCAGTGAAAGTCCCGTCAAAATCCGCCCAGCCGTTCCAGAGATTACCCGGAACAAACAGACAGACAGACAGACATAATTTTTTTTAACCACATTTTTGGTATATATACCGTGTATACATACATATGCATTTAGTAAAAAGCGGTTATATTATTATTACAAACAGACACTCCAATTTTATTTATTTGTATAGATAAAGTACAACCATTAATAAAGTAAGGCTTTAAAATTTACAAACGCAGGCATCTGAATTTTCAAGGGCGCAGAAAATTCTTAAAAGATTTTGTTTTTGTAACGAAGTTCCTTATGGGGCGTTGCGGAGGGGTACCCTAGCCGCAAAAAACGTCCGTAACATTAAATAAAAAAAGCGTAAGAGTTAAAAAATTAGTATATAATAGATAATATATGACAACAGAATCAATTGTAATATTCCCATATAAAAATATTATATAAAAGCAAAGTACTTTTTATTCCTGGTACATGCATTCTACAAACGTTTAGTTTAAGTAGTTAACAAAATTACAAGACAATTGATGGAATGCTTGGAAAATTAAGTTCTACAAACTTTACTTCACTCCCACATAGCGAAATTTCATAAAAAAATACACTACTTATCTGAGATAAATTTCTTGGTATTTAATACAAGTGAAATAATTAAGTGCAAATTCACAAGAAACAAAATATGTAAGAGCAAAATTTTCTATCGAGTACTGAGTAAAATACTCGTTGCTAAGTTCTCGCACAACTTTAACAAATCAATAACATATCCCATTCTGAAGGTGCACAGAACTGCAGCGTACTCTGTCTTCGGATCCTATGCGGACTAAGAGCGTAAATTTCAACTTTAACAAGGTAAAAACATCTAACAGCCAATTTAAGTTTTTCACAAACTGACTTAGCAAAATTTTTCTCTAAGAATGTCGGTATAGTTTCTTTGAAAAATTAATATCTATACTAATATTATGAAGCTGAAGAGTTTCTTTGTTTGTTTGAAAGCGCTAATCTTAGGAACTACTAGTCTGATTTAAGAAAATCTTTCAGTGTTAGATAGCCCATTTATTGAGGAAGAAAAAAAGAATTTGTCAGTATATTTGAGGGCACTGACTTCCCACTCACGATGCCCATAGGTGTTCATGATAACCGGGACCGATGGCTTATCGTGCTCTCCGAAGTACGGAAATACTCCGGGCTACTGTTAAGAATTTCTTGTAAGGAAAACCCGACAGCAGTCTAACCCGGGAATTGAACCCGAGCCCTCTAGATTGGCAGTCGCTTACGCTAACCGGTGGACCAACAAGTCAGTCATGGTTTTATTATCCATACTAATATTATAAATTCGAGAGTAACCCTGTCTGTTAAGATTTTACGGCTAATGTACTGCATCGATTTTAATGAAATTTGGCATGGAGATACTTTGATCCTTGAGGAAGGATATACTTTTTACCGCGATAACTGACATACATGCAGACAGCCGCAGGCAAAAGCTAGTGACTGCAGGCAAAAGCGAGTGAATTTTTAAATTATGAATTTTTAAAATATTTTTAAATTTTGGGATCTAATAAATAGCTGACAATTAAGGTAAGATATAGCAATAAATAATACACACACATGCTAGGTAGCTTGTGTGTGTATGATAAACGAAGTTATAACAGGCGGCAGTTAATCATTTTGTGATGTAAATTATATTAGGAGGTAAAAAGATTTATATAATAAAGTTTATAAGATGTTTTAAATAAGAAAAGATATTTTGAATCTTTTGGAAATAATTTGTATTTGGATGAATGGTGGATATATTCTAAAGGGTTTATATATTCCAAATTTCAAATCACTTTATCACCAAAACGCTATATCACTGTTGAAATTTTACACATCTGTAGTGTTTACATTCCTTCACCTCTTAAAGAGCCTCCTAATCGAGTGTTGGTCTTTGTCTTCACCACTTGACACTTGACACATCAGAACAGTAGCATAATATTATACTTATAGCAGTTCCCATCGGCATACCAACAAAGTAGGTCAATGTATAATACTCGATGTATCTACTCTAAGGTTTAACTTGTCAAACTTTGAATTCATGCAGATACCCACTAAGATAACTGGACACTTGATGAGACGAATAGCCAAGCAATTATACCCCTTATACTGCTTGTTACAAGATTTGACAGAGAATTTCCGGAAGACAAAGAAATGTCGGTATCTTGCATGGTCGAATCTCATGGGCTTTCGAGGTGTCAATTGCTTGACACTGTTGCAGTGTTGTGATAGCATTAGTGAATACAAAATTGCACCTTATTCCTATGAAATAAAAGTGTTTTGTCGTCGTGTGATCGGTTGTCGCGGAATTTATTTTATTCTTCAGTGAAAAGGTTTAGTAGATTTGTTTATTTTCTCAGGGTTTATGATGTTAATGCTTGATGTCGTCACATTGAACGAGAGCTTTCCTCGTAAACAAATTATATTAATTTCGTGTTATGATGTTATGACGTGAAGTGAATTATCTACAAGAAGTGAATAAATAAAATACGGGAAGAGTAGTGGGTAAGTAGGAATGTTTGTTTAATATACTTTATGATTTCCTTGTCTTATAATGAGTAGTACATTAACTTATAGTTTTAGTTATACAGCGGAACTCTTTCGCCATATAATTGTTCGAAGTTTTATTTCCCGAGGTTTTGGATGGGTTATACCGCTTGTAGTGATGGTACAAAGTTCTGATGTACTACAAAATGTGCGTGAGTCTTAAAGTAGATCAAACAGTCTATTTCATTTTCTGAATGGTAAGTTTTAAGACAACTATGTGTAAGAAATTCAAGAGTATATCTACGAGCTTGGGTATGTCGTGTTTTTAAAGAAACAACACCAAACTATCATCTTTTTTACTCAGTAAAAAAGATGATAGTTTGTTTAAAAGTTAGATGCAGTCGACATAAAAGTCAAAATTTGGCACGTATTTTTTGCAAAGTTTGTTTTGAACAAAATCGAATCGGCCGTAACAATTGCATGGGAAAAAGAATATTGTACGTATGTATTGGCGTAAAAACGGAAAGCGGGAAATTTTTACAATTTAAACGGAATTGTTTATCGGAATGTCGCTGTGTACGTTGCGGGTAGATTGGCAAATTGACGCTTCGCGCCATTTCTTTTTTGAATTAATTCTATTTTTCTTTTCTTTATTTATACATTTGCAAACTTTTTCGGAAATTTGACAAATATATACGTAGACTGAACATTAAAGAAGATTTTATTCAAATAAGGTTTTTTACCAAGTGCTAATTAATAAAAAAATACCTAATAAAATTATAAACAAATTAATGAAAGCTTTGGTTTGAACTTAATATTGTAATATTGAAATAATATTGCTATATTATTCAAAGACAACACAAGATTTTTTTAATTCTATGAATCCAATTTTTTTTTAAATCTGCCTGCGAAATTTATACATTAGGTGCACAAAAACTGTAAAGTGATGATTTCGCGTTTTACTTAGAATGATATTTTCAATTATCTATAAACTAAATTACTATAGCTATGTTTAGTTTGATATAAATATAACTAACCTTATTATAAGTCGATTTAATGACGATGAAGTCATAAGGAGTACCTGAAAAACAAAAAGAGGTAATGTACATTATTTTCATTAAATGACACTGATAACCGACAACACTACACTTATCGTTCATCTGCATACTACTGCATCAATTATTTTTATTTTATTTTTTAAACTTAAATTCGGGAAAATTCGTGAGCAAAAAAAAAAAGGCTCCCACAAAGCATTTATAATTGCACTACCAATTTTCCTCAAAGCTTTTAAACAATCCTTTTAAAGTAATGCTTTTATATAAAAGCATGAAGCTATCTGTGAGTTGAATTCAAATTTATGATCGTTAGAGTATGTACGGGTGGAAAACAAAATATAATAAAACTAATTTGCCTCTGTGATTTGGCGCATGGTCATATTTAACTCGAAAAACTTTTATATACAAATGGACATGTATTTAAGAATTTACATATATTGTAAAACTGTCTGGCTACGTCATCATGAGACTATCGAAGTCAGTGAACTGACATCTATTAAGTTGGGTGTTTGAACAAAATTAATTCGATTCGATTTTCCAACAAAACACTCACTTAGAAAACGTTCAATGCAATAATAATTCTTATGGCTACATAATTGCAACATGACATCATACAGAATCACAAGTCCTATTATGACGATCGGAATGCAGTGCGAACCCTATCGCTTACTGGCAGGTTTACCATGTAAGGTTGGTTGTTTGAAAAATATCAAAGATGTTATATGTTCAACTAACAGATGTATTCATCACCACTTGAATTAGTCTTGTCTTGCCTATTGAACTCTAATCCGACCCCATATAATTTTAGGACTAATAAAGACTATAAAAAAGGAGAAAATAATTTCCTAGTTAAATTCGTACTGAACAGTGGAACTTGAAACTGTATTCTTATTTACATTAATAATAAAATAATAAAAAAATATTTCGGACATCTAAACACACAACGCCGTCTAGACCCAAGCTAAGCAGAGCTTGTGTTATGGGTACTAGACAACTGATACAAATACATATATCTATTTTTTTTTTGTAAATACATACATATTATAGATAGATGACATACATATATAGAAAGATAGACATTATTTTCGATTCAAATAAATTAAATTTAAAATACTTTAAAAACAATCTTTTGTTGGAATGCCCTCATAAGGTACTCGTCGAGACGACTGAAAGAAGTGCAAATTTGATGGTGTTGCCACGTTTGTTTACAGAGTTCCTATGCCCATCTTCCAGCTCCAGCATCAGATCAGCTCCATGTCATCATAATATTGCATTGTCTCACTGTATACATATGCTTGCAAAATTTCAGCAAAATCGGATTAAGATATCAGCTTCAAAATTGAGTTGCGAGATTCCACCCGAACATACATACATACATATCAAGGTAATAAAAAGCTTATAAAATAACTTTCTCCTATCCTCATTTCTGGCAATGGAAACTATTTAAAAAGTATCACTACAATTTTCAACCTTATCTACACCAGGCTTCGCATTTATTTCACCGGTTATTGCTCGTATTTTCCGATATTATTTCCAAATATTTCTCGACTTTTTTCGTTCTATATCGTACATATACGCTCGTAAAAATCGGGATGATCCCCGGCTATCGATGCCGGGACCCGATATGAGAGATTCCCAAAACGGGTATTAGGTTAGGTGGAAGTTGGGAGAGATGGAGTATACCTACAATGAAGTTCAAACATAGGAAATCAGAGCCCTTAAATTATCCACAATCTCACACTTTACTAAGGAGGGAAATGGACTTATTATATTTCCAACTTCTCCAGTTTTCTTCTGATCAATTTCGTTGCGGGTTCCAAGACAGTTTAATTTTTCCTGGGACTTCCTGATTGTCATAACTCGGTGTGTTCGTGGGTCACTGCTGTTGATATTGGTGTACAGGAGTTTCAGTGGTGGGCGTGTGGGCGGGATTAGTCCCATTTATCTCACACTTTGATTTGTTCCTTAACCATGTAATAAAAATAATAAATATTTCTGACATTTTAACACACAACGCCATCTAGTCCCAAGCTAAGCAGAGTTTGTGTTATGGGTACTAGTCAACTGATATAAATATATATATATTTTTTTTAAATACATACATAGAAAACACCCAAACTCTGAAACAAATATTTGCAGATAATACAAACATTTGGTCCAACACGTTAATCTAACCCGAGACCTCAAGCACAGCCGACGCATACACTCCCACCCCAGAATTAATCATTTTCTTTCTTATAAACCAAATAGAAATAAACGACAACAGAAACAAATGAGTGGTGCAAATTCTGTAAGTTGATGGGTTATAGAACTCTTAAGACCACACACTTGACTTAAATCACACCAAGGGCATAAATCGATGGCTCCCATGATTGATAAGAGGCCAACCTGCCCCCCTAGTGAAGTTGCAAGCGCGTAATCTTAGACAAAGTATTAGCCAAAGAAAGAGTTGCAAGCCTTCTTCGTTCTGCAGTCGTTACCGCCTAAATCATCGTGTGTAGCCAAAGACACACGATGATTTAGGCGGTAACGACTGCAGAACGAAGAAGGCTTGCAACTTGGCTAGGAGGGTTGGTCTTACTAAAGTAAAGAAAGCAGGCCACAATCTTCCAATGCCTGATGATTTTTCCTTAATTCTTGGTATGATTCAACAAAAGCCGGATATGGGTAACTACACTAAAGTAATTCGTTTTTATTTCCTTTGTTCTCTAAGGCTATGGTTCGCAAGTGATGATGACGTCGTTGGGCTAATAGTATATCTATCTATACTAATATATAAAGCTGAAGAGTTTGTTTGTTTGTTTGTTTGTTTGTTTGTTTGTTTGTTTGAACACGCTAATCTCAGGAACCGCTGGTCCGATTTGAAAAATTCGTTCGGTGTTGGATAGTCCATTTATCGAGGAAGGCTATAGGGTATATATCATCACGCTACTACTAATAGGAGCGGAGCAACAATGAAGAATGTTTCAAAAACGGGTGAAATTTTCACGCTACGGGCAATATAAGGCGCAAACGACGTTGCGTGGGTCAGCTAGTACTAATATATAAAGCTGAAGAGTTTGTTTGTTTGTTTGTTTGAACACGCTAATTTCAGGAACCGCTGGTCCGATTTGAAAAAATCTTTCAGTGTTAGAAAGCCCATTTATCGAGGAAGGCTATAGGCTATATATCATCACGCTAGGACCAAAAGGAGCGGAGCACCAATGAAAAATGTTTCTAAAACGGGGGAAAATTATCACGCTACGGGCAATAGAAGACTCAAACGAGGTTGCGTGGGTCGGCTAGTGTTCAATATAAAGCAAAATCAAATGGGTATATTCTATACAGAATTCACTTTAAAAATATTTCAGGGATAGTAGTCCAAAACCTCCTTTCTAAGATGTGGCCTGTCCAGTAGTACCAAAGGCCGTTGATGATGATAACCAGATATTTAGACCGGTATAGGAATCATAGGAAAAAGAGCAAATCGGACTCACATTTTCAAAAGTATTTGCTTATGTACCATAACTATATCATAACAAAAATGAAAAACTTTAAACCTTTGCTTATAATTTTTCGAGTATAACATCATGTTTACAGGAAAATTTCATGGTTTTATGTTAATAGAAAGTGCCTCAAAAGCCAATTTGATTTAACTGAGTAAAAAAGAAGAAGAATAAGTTATTTATTAGAAAGATTGCGAAGAGCATTCCATTCTAAATTTAAAATTACCTCCAATAGAAAAAGCTTTTGACAGATATAAAAATAAAAACATGGACAACGAGGTGATTTTGTTAAGTCGCCTTTTTCCTTTAGAAAGAAAAAACGAACACTCATTAATTTTTTGTTTATTTAATTGTTTTCTGGAATTTAGACTAGATGTTTGTAGCATCCTATCATTACGGTGTAAACACATTGTAATAAATAAGTTACAGTTAAGGGGTCAAATTAAAATACTTTGAAATAGAAGTCTTAATTTTAAAGTTATTTACCTGTACTACGCATAAACACAAAAGGAACTGTCGAAAAAGAAATATGCGTGGTTCACGCGCATTTCAAAGGTAAGTACAAACCTTTTTAAGTTGTTGTTAGTAAGTTGCAGATATTTTTTTAGACAGAACTTATCTCACTGTCTTGTTTTTGAATTTAGAATCTACAACAAATTAATCAAAAAAGTTATATTCAAGGAATTGTTGCTCGCAAAACCAGTAAAACTGATTTCCTCCAAACCTCGAAAAATGGAGGAAAGTCTCCTCGATAAAAGATAACATGACTTTTTTATAACTTGATAGCTTATTTGACATATGCTATGACGTCCCTATGTCTGTCTGATCTACTTTTCTAGTTATGTTGAAAACTCTTACTGCTCTTTTATACTCTAAATGAATTTGTTTGAAAGATGATTAGTCGATTCTTATTTATCAGACTTATTTTCTACTTCTTCTTAATGTGATCCATTCGTTTAGTAAATCGCTATCTCCTATCACTTAAACCACCCCCAGTTTGCAGAGCTGAGCAATATTTCAAATTTTTAAAGTTCAGTCTAATGACTGCACGTGAGACGTTGATTGAAAGTTATATATTTTGAAATTTAATCTGCAACTTGTATACTTGGACGATAAATCGTAATAGTATTTATTGATCGAGAGTTTCCGTGTTGTAATATGGCGTTTAATTTATAGCTACAATATCTTCGTCTTGAAAGTTTTGCAAGAGTGTGTAGAGGCAGCCATTTTAATGGTGGATATGTGTAGGCAATTTGTATTCATATACTGTAAGTATACAATATATACATACATTCATTATTTTATGATACAGGAAGGTAACCCCGTGCCTCGTTAAGCCGTCGGTCCCGGTTGTTATGGGGATTGGGCGCTAGTCATCTGAACCTCAGAGGAAAATGGTATAAATATGATCCAATCCAGTCATTACCATAGTATACAGACCATACAGCGTAATATTTTGTACATAAACTACTACATTCTACTACGATACCAGTTTCTGCAACTTTTTTATCTTGAACCAGAAAATCGTTCAAAAGATTATTTTTAGCTAGCTGAACCCCGCGGTGTTACCCGCGGCTATTGTTGTACCGCGAGTAACGCCGCGGGACAAAGTTAGCGTAAAAGAAGTAGCCTAATCATCTGCTACCTGCCAGTGAAAGTCCCGTCAAAATCGGTCCAGCCGTTCCAGAGATTACCCGGAACAAACAGACAGACAAACAGACAAAAAATACTTTTTAACTACATGTTTGGTATATGTACCGTGTATACATACATATGCATTTAGTGAAAAGCGGTTATTTTACTATTACAAACAGACACTCCAATTTTATTTATTTGTATAGATTTAGCATCGCTAGTGAGTCAGGCTAAGATGGTTTGAACATGTTACGCGAAGATCCGACAATCACGTAGTGAAAAAGTGTTGCGCTGGAGAGAAGCAGACACGAATTACTTGAATGACGGATATCAAAGGGGACATGAAGATTTGAATTGTATCTATTGATGATGTTTATTGCTGAAGTATATGACAGCGCTACTGCCTCGTCGGTCTAGTAGTTAGTGTAAGCGACTGCTGATAAAGAGGTCTCGGGTTTGTTTCCGGGGTCGGACTTCCGTTGGGTTTTTTTAAAAGAAATTCTTAATAGTAGCCCGGAGTGTGGAAGACGGCGGTGTTTACCGCCCGTGCCTCGGAGAGCACGTTAAGCCGTCGGGGCCGGTTGTCATGAACATCTATGGCAATCGTTATTGGGAAGTCAGTGCCCTTAAGTTTACTGACAACTAGTTCAACTTTCGAATTCAGTTTACCCTCAGGGTTGCGGAGGTCCGATGCCAGTAGTGCCGTGTAAAAACTGATATTCAAGTAAAACCAGTTGAATAATAAGGGCTAGGAAGATGATGATGAGAGATTCTAATAAAAACGTGTGACAATTGTCGCCTGTGGCTAGGACACATGCGGTTGTGCGGGTACAATCTATATTAAATTAGTGGTTAGTTAATAAATAAAAATAAATTTATTTATTACACTCAGCATGGCAATAGATCGTTAGATAAAGATTATTATAATCTCACAGTTTTTGTTGTACAAATCCATTAAAGACGCATTATTCGAGTTCACCGAATTTTCGCTTAAAGTAATGAAAACCCGTAAAAAATAGTCTAGACGTCTTTGAACAATCTCCTTCGTGTATTTACTGCTGGCAACATCGATGTGTCTTTTATGTATATTTCGTTAAAGAGTTTATATTTTTAGAACCCTATTTTTGTGAGTTATTAAAGCGATAGTGGCCAGTAATAGTTTAGTTTAACATATAATACGTATACTTCATTTCAAAAATAGAAGAGAATATTTTTAAGGAGTAGATAACACTTCACCTCCTCATCTGGCTTTCCTGTAATCTTGTAATTGTAGAAGCGCGATTATCATTGTCATCGTCTCAGCCGAAAGACGTCGTCGTCGCTTTCCACAAGAATCGGTTCGGAGAAGAGCACAAATAGGCCGTCTCCACCGAAGTGATGATGCGGACTCCCAGAATACTAAGGTTAAGCAATTAGGTAACTAGAGAATCTAACCCTATGAAGGATACTCCAAGGGCGACCTTTAAATTGCAGCAATTATCACGTGATGATCCCTCTGCTTGTTTGACCTCCATACTATAAAATAACTATCATTGCCAGTCGTTACAAACAACATGCGGCTTTCGTATCGCTCATTAGGTCAGAAATAAAAATCTCACAAAAACATGAAATAAAAAGATACTTATAACCAAATCATTCCTTTATAATGAATCTATTCAGACCCCATTCATGAAAATTGTATTAGTAGTTAAGACGCATATAAAATTTACATCTGCCAAAAATATTGGCATTACCGCAGGCGGGTAAAAAAGTAGAGCTACGCTGATATCAGCACGAACGTGCCGGCTCGAACGGGGCGGTACTACCCTCGCTCAGATGATCAACCTAAAATGACAGTGATCGTGCTGTCGTGTTTTGTTCGTGAGTGCAAGACCGGAGGCCCAATGATGCAGAAGCATCACTAGCCCGCCATAATGTGGGTCATCATGCTGCATTGTTGCAATGTCTGTATTCGCAATGAGTATGGTGTAGAGTCATTTTAACAGGGGTAGTTAAAAAAAAAACAAAATAGGAAATGAATACGCATCGCACGACCCTTATACTAATCTGGTTTTAGCTAATTAGAACTATCAGTCAGAATATGCCACAATTACTAAGCTAGGCTTTTCCATGTATTCGCAATTGGTCTGAAATCCAAATTGACGATTCGTTTCGCCCGCATCCAGTTATAGATAGGATGTTAAATGTTCTCCACAAATGAGGGTTAAAATCGGAAATTAGAAATCAAAATCCGAATAAATGTAACTTAATTGTATAAATGTACACTTTATTTTTACAAGGGTATATTGATACAAGCTCTGGTATGTCTGTACACTTCTATATATTTTTACTAATAAATTTTAAGCTTTTAACTGCGACTTTCTTGGCGTTTAAACTCTTCCTCTAAAAAAATACATGCTACACCGATTTGCTTCTTCAGTACATAAACATATACATCCATTAGAGACTATAAACTATCATCAAGTAATTCGTCATAAAAACATAGTGTTTTCCCCGAAAACGTTAATCGCCTGGGTATTTTATTTTCATCTCTATTGACAACAAGATGCACGACCAGTTTAATTGAAAAAAAAATACAAACAGTGAACATAAAACCTCCTCCTTTTTTGTAGTCGGCTACAAAAGTGATTATTATTATTCTTATACATATGTAGTTCCATTTAAATATCGCAAATGCTGTCACGTCGATACACGTATTATACGGGTCTGACTAGATCTGCGACCACAAACGTATTTTTTACCATTTTTTAAATCTCAGACTAAAACCTCATTTGCCCAGAAGTCGTCATGACAGACATTATGTTTCTTTCTTCCGTTTCTGCTCTCTGCCCCACATTACATCACAATGTAGCCTCCATCGTACAATGAAAGGTTGAACGACAATAAATTTTTATTTTCGTCCATTCAATAGCAATTCCCATTGTATATCCACGTTATGTTTATGTAAAACCTCATAATTTTATATCGTGTGCTGTATGAAATATATTTTTTACTATATCTGGAACAAAACTTTAATAGGTCGTTTGCGATTCGATTGAAACTTCGGGTAAAATATTACAGATAGCTTCGTCTGCTTTTATGATCACTGCTCGACGCTGAGGAACCATGACGTGATGTTACATTCATATTAATGTTATAAATTCGTATTACATGTTAATTTTCTATTTTTTAAGTTGTCTAAAGAAAAATTAAATAAAACTGACCGACAATTGCGATTGTATGTCGCAATGCGCGTATGTTGTGTTGTAACAGGGGCAACATAAATACATTTTCTGTGAAAATTTCAACTATCACGATTCAATATAATATACAACCTAGTGACGGCAAGACGATACGGAACCCTAAACCCTATATTATCAGTATCAAATGTGTATGCAGTGCCCTAAAATTTATTTACATGCTTAAACACTTTTCTTTTAAGGAATTACATCACTATTTTTAGAGCCTCACAAAAATGATTATCAAATATTTATTTAGGCTGACTTTTTTCTTAGACAATTACGCTCTAGTGAAAAAAAAAATCCTTTTTAATTTTACTTGTTCGTTTTTAGATTTTAAGAAAAAAAAGATTTAATTTCACTTCGAAACTCAGGTGGAGCCTTTTTTCTCATGCGTTGAAAGCTAAAATTTTAAAAAAATACGCCCCTGAGTCCAAATCTGTGCCCGTTTGGTTAGGTAGGTAATATTGTATGACGTCAGAGGCCAGTTGTTAAAGCAACTGCCACGTACGATTTTGATAGCGTCAAATATCTCTGGAGGGCACGCTTGTAAAGAAAAGTTCCGATTCGCGTTTCTTCTTTTAATTTCTAAGAATTTCTGTGTGATTCGAATATAATTCTTATTGGCACAGCAGGAAGAAAACATTTTTAGCCATTGCAAAGAGCATTTTAAGTCTATTTAACTATGTATATTATAATAAGCCAATGTGACGATGCGGCAAATCACTTGTCTGATAGCTAGGTGAGGGGGTTTTAATTTTCACTTTGTGAAAATAGTTGTATAATAAATTCAAGTCCAGATCATTATCTGAAATACAAAGCATTCTATCTAAAAAGTTACAGGAAATGGAAGTGGTGTCCTTATTGATTGTTTTAATCTAATACATTTAATTATAATTGTTTGGTAGTCAATATATTTTACACCGTTGCGCCTATACGACTGAACTATTTTTTTTTATGAAGGTAACGCAAGCTGTATAAATTTTATCAAATACTTTTTACTTGACTGGGTTATAGACTTTTAAAGATTTATTTCTAAAGTCTGAACTCTTAAACTGTTTTAATTTAGTTCATAATTTTGTTTAATTAAAGTGAAAAGTGGGCAACTTTAACTTTAATAAAATCGTAATTATCATTGCATTTTTTTCTGTATTGCAAAAATTCAATATGACAGTACTTTCCCTCCAATTATGAACAAATCTCCAAAGAAATACCTTTGCCTCACGCAAAGAAAAAAAAAAGGATCAAGTTACTTATTATTCCTTCGTCACCGGACGCACCTGTTGTAATTACAATATTAAATATGTCACATGTAACACCTTATGTGTAATAATAACGCTTCTATTTGGAAGTTATTAAGGTACGCAGTTGCATGGCAGTCAGTTGGACAGAACAAAGTAAATGAACCTTTTATTCAGAAATTGATGAGGTTTGGTCCGAATTTGAAATCTTAAATCGTAAGGCATAAGGTTTCAAATTATTTGAGGGATGCACATTTTATTTCGGTTTGCCGATGTTTTGTTTAGCGCCATTGTGTAAATGAAATCTGATACTATTATTCTTATTTTTCTAGTTAGATCAAGGTAAAATCCAGTAAAATAATCTCCTATTTATAAACAGCCCTGTATTAGAGCGTAAATAGACATGAAGAGATTAATATTTCTGAGAAATGGTTTAATAGAATTTTTGCATGAAATAACCATTTGAATTCTCATGAAAATAGGTTTAATCATTATTTCACTTTCTTCGAGTTAGTTCTTAATGACATCGTTGCATACCTAGAAATCTTAAAATTATTATTTTTAATCCTTTGTTACTGTTATACGGTATATAGTAGTATAGTAGAACCTCAGGCAAAAAGACCGCATATCACACCATTTAAATTAAGAAACCACATTTTATTTAAAAAGAAAAAATATTTGAAATTGGAATTTTGATTGAGATGTACAAAAGTATAAAATATCTAAGTTCAGTGAATGCCGATTTCAAAAGTAGTTTGACATAAAATTCCATTTTTGAATAATTCGCGCGTTTCATGAAATTTCTTTATTGGAATACATATGTCCTTATTATCTATATTGTTAGATAAGTTTTGACATCATATTATCTAAGCCAAAGACGTTCTATTGTAACTTAATAACCATCCGATACTAGAACAAAGACCATTCATATTAGATTTATGTATGTACCATATATCATGTCATCCAACATCTATTGTACCTAAACTATGCTTGAGCTGCCCTAGTTCTAAACCACCTACCAGGGCAGGATACAGGAATTTTCAAGCTACTTAGATGCCTGTATACAGTTGACTATAGAAGTGTCTCATTGGCGTTTTTAAGAAAAATAGAAAAGATGATTTTTTGAAGTGAAAACTTCTGTAGCGGCGTTATGCACTTTTTTAGGGATGGATAAAAATGTTAAACTTGCTTCAAGATAAGGTGCGTCAGGACACGTGACCTGATCGTAAGACGGCGGCGCAGGGTGCTTGCGTGAATGTTTGTACTATAGCCTGCTACAAGCTTGCACGGATGATGACAGATGACTTTTTTTATGGTATGTAGGGCAGACGAGCATATGTATCCCCTGATGGTAAGCGATTACCGCCCCCCATGGACACCCGCAACACCAAAGGCGTCACAAATGCGTTACCGACCTCTAGGGGATGGGGAAAGGGATGTGTTTGGGGCATGGGCCTCCGATATCCTACTTACTCGGTGAAATACAGCGCAAGCGCTATTTCACACCGGTTTTCTGTGAGGCCATGGTATCATTCCGGTCGAGCCCGCCCATTCATGCCAAAGCGGGGCTTTCCCACGGTACTGATGCTGACGGAGCTAATGGCTCGACTGTTTAGTATGAAATGACTGGTAATATGTTTATACTGAAATATTTTTATATCATCACCTTGACTCTTTTGTGTTTTTTAAAGTGCGGCTGGTTGTTAAGAAATAAAAAATGAATTGTCATAATCTGTCGTGAAAGATTGTAGATTTTGGTTCTTCTTAACCTGTGGAAGAGCGAGATGACAGATGTAATAATTTAAGAAATACATAAAAGAATAAATATTTAAAGTCTAATCTACAGTTGTGTTTTAACACTTATACTGCTCTAAATAAGTATATTACATGATTTTACTTGTCTCTTGAGCAATTTAATCAAATATAATTATCTGGAATCCTTGTATGTTAGAATATTCATAACAATGTCAATGTCAAGCGGGTACCATATTCCCGCCCGTCTCCAACCAAGTTAAAAACCACAAGGTGTCAAGACACCGCCATATATAATAATTAACGACACTTAGTAAAACTAAGTTAAATTAAGCGATTAAGCATTGAAGCGTGGGTGACGGGGGTCGCCTTATTTACGCATGAGGAAGAACCGATTATGAGGAAATTACCTATAAATCATTTCCCAGGATTCGGGGTTTCGTCCGTTTGACCTCTGCGATTTTCCTTCTCAGTTTGATCACTGTGCATTGATTTGACTTTATGACTTTTTACATGTACAGTATGGTTCAGTATACACTGATCGGAAAGATATTATTCGAAAATTGACTGTCTAAAATTACATAGCTGATATCGAGATACCACTAAGAATGCTAAATGTTTGTAACTTTATAAAAAGTTATTAGACTTGACAACTGTCGTATTGTCTAAAATATGTGCATTTTACCGTGTCGTACTTGTAAGATCTTTAAAACTTATAGAACTGTTTAAAAATATCTATACAAATAAATTAAATTGAAGACTATAACTGTTCTAAATGCATATGAAAGTAACTATCTCTTTGTTCAGGCTAATCTACGGAACGGTTTAATTAATCGCTTACCATCAGGCGATATGTCGGCTCGTTTGCCCCTTATTCCATAGAAAAAAAATGGAGCTCAGCTAGTTTTCAATAATATTGATCGATTATAAATTAAACTGATGAATGATGATCTTGAGCTACGTTCTGTTGTTTAAAACGACAAGAGTTACGTTAATAATACACTATTGACACGTGTCCTTACGAGGACTCAGTTGTAGGTCTTAGAACATAGAGGGCAGCAGTGGGAGTCCTTTTTCAGCACAATTTCTTGAGACGCAGAAGATACTTTACAAAGTGATATTACTCTTTAAGGTAGTCTTTTATAATCTGTTCAAAAGACATCTCAGTGTTTATCTCAGTACAAAATCATAGTATAGTCAATTAAAATACCCGTAGAATTAGTTAACAAACAAAGCTTATGAAGCCATTACGTATTAACAATAGCGACCGGTCAAAGGGTTAAAAGCGTGACCTTAACTTATGCCAACCCTATTTTGTATATTAGAGTTATTTATATAATTCTCATAGCTTTTACGATGTACCCTTCTTATGAGGTAAATGTGTTAAGAGATAGCTTGTTGAACCATTTTGTCATAAGAATGGATATTAATAGATAGTTATAGTTCTGGGGCGACTCCTGGATTAAATTCTTTTCATTAACGGTACTAAGTACGAATATTTACTGCGTCGAAGAGGACTTTACAAACAAGGTAGTAGAGCTATGCCGATTTTATGCTGGTATTTCAAAATGATGCTATCATTCGTGACATCGTATTTGTTGGTGAGTGCAAGACCAGAGACCCAATGATGCAGAAGTATCTCAATACAATACCACAGACCCACAGTCGCCAAGCTGTATTGTTGCATTTGAATTAGTATGCTGAGCTGCTGTCATACCTTCCATCAAGCAGATAAGTGTCACTTTGGCAGACTTATATAATCGATGAAAAAAAAAACATAAAACGCTCACTAAGAACAATCAATCAACAACATTAGAACAATAACTAGTAGATCACCTAACGTGTAATTCTGTAGGGAGTCGAACCCATAACACTCAGCACTGTAGGAAGCGGCGAGGTGATCCCTTCAAACACTACGCCTACAGTCATACTACAGCTAGAATCACTCTCCATCACGTGGCCATATGCTATAAAATTCTTACATCAACATCTCGTAACCTCTAACTCCATAACAGCTTAAGTGAACCATAACGAACCACTAGCAAAATTCACATTTATTATTCTGGCATCCGCACTAAAATGTGACGATGTACAATCAGCGCTGGGTCGATCTGACCCGACATAACCGTTATATGCTTAATGACGGGTATGAATGTCCACCGACGTATAAAACATTTAACTAATCTAGGGTCCGTGTTGTCGTCTGTTAAGAAGAAACGGGGAGGTTTATTACGTTTTTGTAAAGCAAGTAGATGAACACAATGAAGAATTGATGCTTCAGTATACAAAGATATCAAAGAAATCTGGACTTTATGCGGTTTTCATTCTTTCTCATTTTGAGGATTCCGTACCTAAAAGGTAAAACGGGACCCTATTACTAAGACTTCGTTGTCCGTTTGTCCGTCTGTCACGGGGCTGTATCTCATGAACGGTGATAGTAAGACAGTTGAAATTTTCGGAGATGATGTATTTCTGTTGCCACTATAACAACAAATACTAAATAACAGAATAAAATAAATACTTAAGGGGGCTCCCATACAACAAATGTGTTTTTTTTTTATCGTTATTGCTCTATATTGATAACGGCAACAGGTATACGTTTGAAATGTAGTGCGACTCGCACTTGGCCGATTTTTTCAAGAGTTATGTCAGAACTATAGTAGGTAAAGATCATTGATGTCACTTTGCCCCTATGGGAAATAGGCGTGACTTTATGGTATGTTTCTTTTAATGTAGTTTTAATTGTTTTTTTTTCAAGTTTACACGAGTCACACCCGTGCGTTTGAGCCACTCTATTTCTAAGAATCAATCGATCGTGTCGGTTAACCGTCCCATCAGATTAAGAGAGAGAGGGAACAGAGAGTGCACCTGGCAACACAGGTGCACTCTCTGTTCCCTCTCTCTCTTGTGCACTAAAATGTCTCCTGCCTAGTTGCCTGGTCACCGTAAGACTGGCCGCCGGGACGTGGCCGTAATTGGCTTGGAGAACATCATCATCATCATTTCTGAGAATAGAATACATAAAACCACCTAACATCAATAACTTCTAGTTATGAAGTATGTTTATCATCATCATCAGCCTATCGCAGTCTACTGCTGGACATAGGCCTCTCCAATAGCACGCCACTTAGTTCTATCCTCGGCTCCTCGCATCCAGCTCCTGCTAGCCGTCCTGCGCAAATCATCACTCCACCTGACCTGTGGACGTCCTACGCTACGTTTACCAAGACGCGGTGTCCATTCAAGAACCCGTTTACCACAACGGTTGTCGGTTCTACGGCAAATATGGCCATGTTTATAGGAAGTACTTAAAATCAGTCAAACAAATATCTAAAAGCTCTAACCTAGCAATTCTTGTATAATATACGTCGCTCCAACGTTTTTCATGAAAATTTGTATGCAGTGGGTTTTGCGGGCGATAAATAGACCACATCTATTTAAGAATCATTTTTAGAGAATTTACGAAATAAAAATACTAGTCATCAAAGGTACCATATATTTATTACATTATATACATTACATTGAATACCTAATCTTGACGGATTTACGTGAAACCCAATATATTTCTCACATCTCAGATTTACATAATTTATATAGGTTGCAGAGTAAGGGTCGTGGCACACTATGCAAGCACGGCTTCGGCACCGCTCCAACCCAGCGATTAACTTGTCATTTGAATCTGGCCCTTAAATCGTATATCGTATAATATGTTTCAAAACGTCAGTATGTAAACCTAACGGCGGGGTGTCTGCGTGCTTACTGCTACCTAACAACGCGTAGTGGTGACAAGCATGCGGTCCGCACGCTTGAAGCTTACCGCATGCTTATAGGGCGCCGCCCGCCAGGTGCCAGGCGACGCCGCATCGTAGCCCTCTTCCTTCACAAGTACTTTCCTTCTGCTAACGGTAGCAAGATGCTTTCACCTCGCGGCCGTCACGCGGACTGCGAGCTTGCAACTTGCGGACAACGCGTGGTTATCGCACTGGCAGCTAGCGGTAGCCAAAGTTCGAGACAGAGCCGTGCTGCAGTTGTGCCGTTACAGTGTGCAATTACCTTTACACTTACTTTTTAACCATAATCAAAAGCTTCTAATCTAATAGTCCATAGGTGAATATAGTATCTTCTTAGAAAAGAGAGTGAACACTTAGTTACATGTACTTTGACAGCCTCGGCGGCGTGGTGGTGGTGTGTGACTGCTGTGTTTTGAGGTCCCGAGTTCGATACCAAATGTGTGTCTGATCTGCAGATATTTATTGCAGTTTGGGTGTTTTGTGTGTATAATATGTGTCATAGTTCAAGTTCCGTTTAGCTTGAAGCTAGATGGCGTTGTGTGTTAGATGTCTGAAATATTCATTATTGTTATGTATATATTAAAGTTTTTTTTGTTTACTTAATTAGTAGAAACAATACGTGTCAGGTTTTCTACAAATTCGAATAATTAAATGTTATATTAATCAGCAAACAAGCATCTCTTGTTGGTAACACGTTTACTATCATTGCTAAGGACCGGCTCAAATTCTAGGATGACTAAACGTGATTTGTGAAAAGTTGTACCTATTTCAACGTCTCGAAAACAAAGAAAACGCTGCCTTACTACATCGACTTAAAGCGCAAATTCTAATGCTGCCGATAAAAAATTAAATTACATGTACTCGACGCAATACGAGTATGACGTCATTATTAAGTGAACATCAAATAGGCTCTACCGGTCTTCCGCTCATAAGTAATACCAACATTACCATATAATTTTAGCCAGAACTAGATTGTACGATAGCTTTTTAATAGTTGGACAAGTGGATAGGCCGTTTGATTTCTGAATATAGATAAGACGTTAAATACGGAAATGTTTACAGCTAATAATAGAGGTATGCCGAAATCCTTCGTGATATGAATAATTAGTTGATTTTAATTCCAGTATGTGTATGACATCTGTGAACTTCTCTTATTAGATCTATATTTTTGGTTGGATTTATGTCATCATCCACACTATGTGCCACTAGTATTTACATAATAGGTTGACTGCCTCAATGGTCTATAGCGGTTGGTGTATGCGAATGCTGATCATAAGGTCTCGGTTTCTCACTCTCACAAATCACGCATAACTTCCCACTGCTGACCTCGGGTCTACTCTTAGGAGAGGATTAAGGCCATATGTCCCCACGCTGGCCGAGTGCTGATTGGGGATGGACAAGACAACGTTGTGGCTACGTAATCTTGCCGTTGGATGTTTTTCTTCAATTTCTGTTATCAATAGGCATGATAACTAAAAAACTGTTTTATAGTGTTCGGAAGTATCTCCTATTGTCAAAAACAGTTATATTTCTGCAAAAAATAAAGTTTTTGTAGGAAAAAATTGCGATTTAAATTTTAAGTTTAAACTTCACATGAAAACGTTCGGTGGTGTCATGGCGTCTTTTGAACAGACGCGACGTCACCATTTGTCAACCAGTGTCAATTACGAGTATGATCGTCGAATATATCCGAACAGATTAGTGTTCAACTCAATATGGCGGATTGCTATTATTTAAAAGAAAAAGAAAAATAAAATTACAAATTATTATTAATGTTTTGTAGTTTTATTTTTCTTAATTAATGATTAATCTCCTCAAATATGAAAATAAATACGATTTTTATACTCTATGAACCCCATTTCATCAGATAAATACATCATTTTAGTGCTTATTATTACTGTCATCATGCCTATTCCTGCATTTAAGTATATTGCTCTAACTGTAGTAGAAATATGTCTGATAATATAGGAAAAAAATGATTGAACAAAAGAACAGAATATTTTAAGCTCAGGAGCTCATCATGATGAAAGCGTAAAAAAGATCAAGGTTCGATGGAACTTCGCTTGGAACCAAACCTAGATGATGCGATATTTATTTAACAGCCCCATTTAGCTTTAATAAGACGATAAACCAGATCCTGGTGACGAAAAATGATGTCATTAAAGCATAATCTTGCAGCTGGGAATATATTTAAAATCTTTTCTAACTTGCCGCTTGCATTTTACTGATTAGTGATTTCTGATGATACTGGTTCGGACAACTTAACTTTTTATATTAGTTAAATCGTATCTATCGTGGGAGAGCCACGTTTCGGCATGAATGGGTCGGCTCGACCGGAGTGATAGCCTCACAGAAAACCGTTGTGAAATAATGCTTGCGCTGTGTTTCACCGAGTGAGTGAGGATACCGGAGGCCCATACCCCAACCCTTCCCTACATCCCTTTCCCCATCCCCCAAAGGTCGGCAACGCACTTGTGACGCCTCTGGTGTTGCGGGTGTCTATGGGCGACAGTAATCGCTTACCATCAGGTGATAAGTCTGCTCGTTTGCCACCTATACCATAAAACAAAAACAAACAAATGGACACCACATTATATTGATATCAACAACTAAAACCTAAAGCTATTTATTTTAATAATTAGAAAAAGTCGCTACTGTCACCCTTTTTATGTTTGTTTGTTTTAAATTCAAATATATGTTTATATCAAGCTGTCTGTAAAAGAAATGAGATAAAAAAAAAAGGTTTTTTTTATTTTTTGGCTGAATTATGATGTATTTATGTTTAATTTAGACATTAATATGAAAAAATATTATTACTAATGCAACATGCAAACAATCGGTTAGATTGAACTCCCACAATCATTGAACCTTACTTTTTTTTAATCATGCTCATTATATTAAGAGTCAAGCCGCTTAAATCCCACAAAAATATAAATCACAAAGAAAAACACCGACGTTTACAATTTTTTTTGTATTTCCTTAAATTATTGTTTTGATATACCTATTTACAGTATTCGAGTGTTCACGATACACTTCACTTTTTTCAGCTTAACGAGATGCTCTCGCAGACTCTGTCTCTCTCCTATTAGCTGTAACAATATACTGACACGTTTCAGTAAAAATCCAGAGCATTATGCTTCAACCAACTGGCTTACATCGTTTTTATTTCCAATGATTGAGCAGAAAATGTAATATACACATAGTTTTATCTGCAGAATTTCTGGTTGTTGTACACGGGTTTATATTTGTTGCTGATAAAGTTCTTGATAGTATAATTTCAAGTTATCTACCAGATAACTATAGATTTCGGTTTCACTAGTCTTAGATAGAGACACATTTATGTCAGACTAGCTGAACCCCGCGGTGTTACCCGCGGTTATTGTTGTACCGCGAGTAACACCGCGGGACAAAGTTAGTCTAAAAAAAAGTAGCCCAAGTTCCTCTCTGGATCATTAGCTACCTGCCAGTGAAAGTCCTGTCAAAATCGGTCCTGCCGTTGCAGAGATTATCCAGAACAAACAGACATACAGACAGACAAAAATTTTTAACTACATTTTTGGTATACATACATATGCATTTAGTAAAAAGCGGTTATTTTAATATTACAAACAGTTACTCCAATTTTATTTATTTGTATAGGTTTTTTTTCCATTGTGTGTTTTATGTATGTGCATATATAGATACATACTTACATACATAGATTGTATACTTAAGTATATGTATTTCAGCAACCTTCATCTGTGACACGCAGATACATGTTCAAATCTTCCTACTGGATAGTGAAAAGGAGAAAAATTAAGGTAAGTCTTTCAAGTAATAGGAGGTACTTCGGCTGTAGAAATAAGTATGAACCTCCTTTAATAGCAAAGACCACAAAAATCAGACCATAAAAAAACCCATAAATTTTTACGAAAAAATGCTAGAATTCATGCTATCAAAAATGGAGTGTAGTAAAAAAAATGCGAACAGTTTACTTAAATTAGCTCTAAGTTTTTATTTTACTTCTCCGAGCTACATCAGGTGAAAGATGTATTTTCTCTTTTGTCTTACAACACTAAAACGTTTATGAGGAGCGTGGCTTATATTTTTCCCTTAGGTATCTTATAGGCTATTTCTTGGTAGAGCCTTATATTTAGGGCTATCAGTTTATAATAGAAACAAATTTTCTTAAAGCTGTTAAGGAAAAATTTACATTGAAATCACAAACGAGTATTTGTTTTTTAGCATTGCCAGTTTTCACGTCGTTATAGACTTTACATATATTTGTTGCTTGTATACGCTAATAAATTTAAAAAGGGAGAGAGTAAGTGACTTACTTTGGCAGGCTCTTATACATATAAAAAACCCATATGCTTCCTTCTACTAAAACCTTCTACCAAAATGTTGGTAAACTGCAATTATATAAAACAAATAAAATGTAATAGTTTATTTTCTGTAAAGTTTTGTCTCAAGCTTTTACTTGATTACTTACCTATCTTAAAGATCTTATACGAAGTGTGACAACCCTAACTGCTTAAGAGTTTGCACGCAGCAAGATATCGCTGAAAGTAATCTTACAGAAAGGCTCCGTGTCCTACTAACACAGTTTTTCTTTCGGGGTTACAGAATCACCATATTTTAGAATATTTCAAATATTTTCTACTAGCTTTCATCCGCCGCTTCGCTCGCATTTAATAACAAGTATCCTACGTTACTTCTAATACCTCCAAGAATATGTGTACAAAGTTTCACGATGATCGGTTAGTTTTCGCGTGAAAGTGTAACAAACAAACTTACTTTTACCTTTATAATATTAGTATGACATGAGTTTTAAAAATACTCTAAACGTGCATATTCAACACAAATTGTACAGTTTATTAATATTTTAACTAATGATCTCGAGGTTTACTAATTAATTTAAAACATGTGGCTACATATATTTAATAACACGTATTTTAAACGCTAAGATCGGTACTTTAATAAATATAATGACAACGTTCGAAGCAATTAATTGTCGTTTTACAAAATGGTAAGTTTCATTATGATTCTATAGAATGAAATTTGTGATCAATATGTACTTAAATATTACTACAATAATCTATTTTGGATGACTATTAATTACTTTTTTTAGAACTGTTTGAATGGCGCCTGTTACTTAAAAAGTTTGTTTACAAAAATAAGCATGCCTGTGTTTCACACTGCCAATATAATGGATGAATCTTAAAAGTGTCAAGTGTATTCAGCAAATGTCCAACATATTTACTGACCATATACAGACATGTTCAACAAAAAAAAATCTCATGGCGGACAGCAAACAGCTTTATTTTACATGACAATTAATAATCCATACATTATTCAAAATAAAAAAAAATAAACATAATCAAAAGGCGACCTAACAATTTTCATAATTTTAATAAAAACAATAACTTCCCTTAGCTACTAAACAGAGGGCCGCACACTCAATATTCTCTAGACACTTGTATAAGCAACATACCGTACATTTAAAATCCCTAAACACACAATAACGCCACACAAAAGCCTCCATTAGCCCCAATTCCGACATCGGTCACGTCTAATAACCCTTATTAACATCCCGAAATAATCTTTTACGTTCAAAACAATAGAAAACCCAAAAAAATATATCCTACTAAATATTAAAGGAATATATCATAACGTGAATCCTGAGAATGGGCCTCATTTTAAAGTATGAAGGGCTATATAAATTAACGCGCTTTTAATTCAAAATTGGTCAGGGGTTACCTGCTAAGGGTGGTTTAAAATGTATAATTTGTTTTTTCTCGCAAAGAATTATCGAGACACGGTTTTTTGGGTAACGTAGATAAACACGCTTTATCTCGTAGATAAACACGTGTATTTTATTGAATTCTGCGTTCCTTTGGCTTCTGTTTACCAATGTCTTGTGTTCAAATCAATTGTGGTAAAATAACTTATTTTATGTTTTTGTGTGTTGGATTTCTATTGTATTCCAATGATAATAAAGAAATTAACTATGCTTTTTGTTGTTCAACAGTAATGTAGAACTTTACTCACAAATAAAAAAAAATGTCTAATACCAACTTCTGCGGTGATTGCTTATGTCTGAGCATTTAAGTTTCGGGCGTGCGCTGGTGTTCCTTACCTACCATATATTGGCACTGAAGGAGCGTGTACAGTAGGGACAGTAGTTCATATTTACATGTTACTAAATTTTATTAATACTAAAAGTTACTAAATCCGCGGTAGTACCGCCCCGGTCAACTACCTACTACTACCCGCGCACAGAAAATCAACGTAAAATGACAGTGATCATGCTGTCGTGTTTCGTTGGTGAGTACGAGACCGGAGGCCCAATGATGCAGAAGCATCACTAGCCCGCCATGGTGTGGGTCACCATGCTGCATTGTTGCATTGTCTGCATTCGCAGTATGGTGACCACCACTCTTGGATTCTGCGAGTACAGTCATTTTGGCAAGGCCAAACATAGAAAAAAACTATAAATTATTAAATTAGACAGTTTAATATAATAATTAAGATTTCAATGAAATGGAAGTGCAAATAGCACTTTAAGATGACATAACACTTACTAAAGACTCGCAAGTAGTAAATGTTACGCTGTCGATGGAAACATTTGGCCAAAGGCTTTGAGCCCGTCTCAATAAACAATCCCAATTATTTTATGGCCTATTATTAGTGTCCACTTAACTGCAGCAAGCTATGTCGTAATGAGTTGGCTGGTCCAGTTCTAATATGACCACAATCTAATTCAGACCTCCGCCGCAAATTCAAGCTAGAAGTAATTTGAACCGCATATGCAGCATAATTTCACATAGTCATAGCGTATAGTTTTTGTAGGAGCTATAGACAAGATGATCTTTGGTTAAATGATTTCATAGAATTAGGGGTATTTTATTAGTCTGTTAAGCCCACTTAGCTAAGTTGGTATTTTACAAACGTAAACGACAATAGAAAATTAACAATTGTATGAAAATGACGTCATCTTTATGCTAAGTCATACAAGAGAATAAAGACATTAGCGTCTGTAGAAAGAGATTTAACGCGAAACATTCGCGACTTGGCAAATAGAGCAGTTAACGTGACTGCCATTGAAGCTGTTTTTGTTACGTTAATAAAAGGAGAAAATACCTGTTTTCACATTCTATGATATTTGCGAAAGTTGTATATGAGAACAAAAATGTTATTTGATAAATAATTATATAAGATTTTTATTCATTATTTTTTCAATTTATATAATCCAATTCCGTGGGAGAGCCACGCTTCGGCATGAATGGGCCGGCTCGATCGGAGTGATACCACGGCCTCACAGAAAGCCGGTGTGAAATAGTGTTTGCGCTGTGTTTCACCGTGTAAGTGAGGATAACGGAGGCCCATACCCAAACCCCCCTCCCCCTATCTCCCCCCCATCCCCCAAAGGCCGGCAACACACTTGTAACGCCTCTGGTGTTGCAGGTGTCCATGGGCGGCGGTAATCGCTTACCATTAGGCGATACGTCTGCTCGTATGCCCGACCATTACATAAAAAAAAAAAGAAACTGCCTACTTTTAGATTTGAAGTATAGTTGTTAAGTTTCGTATGTTGTTTTTTTTCATTGCACAAGAAAAATGTGCCATTTTAGTTATTTTCCGATAAAAGCAGTTCAAAATATAAAAAGAAGATTGAGTATCTTTTTAGATTCCCTGCATTTGTCACAGGCAACCCCAGCACCCAGTGACTACGGTCTATTAGTGAAAGGTTTCTTCTATGATAGGGCCTTTTTCTTTTACTCAAGCTATTGTGCAACTTTTTTCTCCATTTTGTTTTTTTGGGGATAAATTAGGAAGTTTATGTGAGATCTTTTGTCTTCAAGATGGGGTTAGTAGGAACACCATAAGATGTTCATGTCGAAGACATGTCTATTTTCAGCATTTTTTTAATGGTTGTATGAGTACAGATTTTGATCATTCGAGGGTGTGCGTAATTATTCAATATTTTCTATCTTTTTGTATTAAAACGTAATGCTGCGGTCTAATATTGATTTATTATCTATAATGCTAATTCATCAGTTAAGTTGGCGGTGGTTGGGGTACAGACAGAGTACTAAAAATAAAACAGTATTTACTGTACTAACTGTCATTCTTCGAAAGTAACTTGCATCTGGATGTATGAGGTAGTTTTAAGAAAGTCTGATTTCACTTTACTTTTATATTATAATAATAATAATAATAATAAATCGCTTTATTGTACACCAGATAACTTAGTACATAACTAAAAACTAGGTAGGTCGGTAGTACAACTGGCGGCCTTATTGCTCAACGGCAATCTCTTCCAGGCAACCGTGCAATTATATAAGTTCCAGGCAATTATATAAGTATTCAGAATTATTTTTACGGGAACTAAAGCGATCACTTATTAAAAGGTATTACATACCTCTAATTTGCCTGACGTTTCGACCAGGTTGCACTGGCCGTGGTCAAAGGCTGACTGAAAAAAAAAAAGAAAAATATATTAGTATTCAGTTTTTCAATAACTGACAGAACTTTAGGACGTAGCAAGTTTTATCGGAAGATTCTTACTATGTTTCCTAAGCTTGTGATTATCTTTGAAAAGGAATATTTTTCTACTTTGATTCAGATACATTTGTGTGTTGTGTAGTTTACACAAGTGTACACTTAAAAAGCACTTTTTCCCTCTCGGTAAGTTATAGTGAATGTACGTGTCTGTGCTATTTATCGAGCTTTGTACTAAAAGTAAAATAAAGTATTGGCTTTTAAAGATATATCGCCATCCCACGAGTACCATAAGCCATTGATATATTGTGTTCTTTTGCCTAAATAGAAAAGCTGAAAGGATACGCTATGTGTTTGATGTCTTTTAACTAGTTTGAAAATCATTTTTATTTTCAACAAAATTTTATGAAACTAAAGACTAATGAGGACTAAATTATAATATTTACTTTACACAAAAGAAATATTAATCCTAGGGTAAGAATTAAAAACCTTTGTGTTGTTACTCTATCACTCATAAGACACTTTCACAGATCCAGGTGAGACAAACAACCAGCTGAGAGTCTATAATAACACCGAAGATACTTCTTATCATAATACAGAGACCGATATTTACGAAACTAAATTTCATTACTTGTCAAAAAAATTATAATTATCATGATGTTTTTTTTAATGTTAACATTATTTACCAACTTTAATCTAATACTCAGTTTTCTTATAACTTTTTATTCGTTTCAAGACTTGTCAACAAAGCATCAAAATGATGGAATCACTAGTTGTAATGCCGTTTGCATTTATTCGCGCAACTTTCACGAGTTGTACATACTAAGTTATTTACGACACTTGTTCAATGTACATTTTATCTCGGAGACTTTTGTTTTGAATGCAGCTTGGGGCATTATCTTGAGTGGCTATTAATATTATGCCACTGCTTTCAGTAACAAGTTTGGACTTTTCTTAAATAGATGTTGAGGTTGGATTACGTTTTATTCCAAAATAAATACTTTTTTATTTGGTATAAAAGTATATCGTTCAATTTTGTTTTTATTACAAATTTTAGCAACAAGTACAGTCAGTCTATATGTTTGAAAAAGTATATGAGGTTTATAATTTAAATTTTTACATTTGAAACGGTTCAAGAATTTAAAAAAAGTACTACAAATAGTTAGCTAGAAAAACTATAAGCTATAAAAACATACCGGTTATATTACCCTTTTATAGTTACGAATTTATTAACATCTCATTTATTATAATCGGTTCAGTAATTAAGGCGCTACGTCAAAACATACACACACCAAAATAACTTTTATCTATCTCTTATAATTAAATTAAAATACCAGGAAATAATAATAAAAAATACAACAACCACGCATCATCGCTTACTGGTAGCGTTCCCAGAAGGCTGGCAGCATTGCCACGTTGAATTATTTTATTTATTTATTAACAACAAAACAATACTGAGTTACATAATTGTCCCCCAAAACCTGGTTGATGGTTTAACTAGGGTATGACAATGCCAATTCTCTGTGCTAGAAAAATAACGGCCTAAAAAAATACAAAATAAACTACTTCAAGAGCTGGACCAAATTGAAATGGGACCACACGGGAAGCATCAGCTTTCAAATAAAATAAGAGTTCAAAATCGGTTCACCCAGTAGAAAGTTCTGAGGTAACAAACATGAAAAATACAGTAGAATGGAGACTCTACCTATTTTGAAGTTGGTTAAAAGTAAAGTCTCGAAACTAACTAAGAAAGAACTTTTGAAGGCCCTACAATATGGTTTTTTTTGCTTGCTGTATTTGCTACTACAGTTTGTAATAAAATACAAGATAACTAGGGCTTAGTGATATGAAACGAAAAAAATCGTTACCACCTGTTTTCCGTGAGGCTATGTAATCCCATCCCATTGAGCCTACTGAAATTATTCCTAATCCGTTAATAAATTACTCAAAAAATATTCATTAAAAATAAATTAACGCACAATTCTTCTTTAAACGAGCTACAACTAAAAACTTTTTAAACCAAATTGACAGCTATTAGTTATGTTACTTAACCTTCCACTCCTCGCCCATTAATATATTACAAAAATGCACCATTCGATTTATCTTCTCCACTTATTGAACAATGTATAACGGTAGGCTGCAGTTGTAACTTGAGTATGTAGTTAATCTTGGTGATATGTCTTTTGAACTGACAATAAAAGTACTTATAACATGTAATGGATAGCGCAGTACGGTTCAGACATAGTAGTGTTGGGATCAGTAACTTTAATTGCTTATTTTGTTTAGATTGTTTATGAATCTTTTAGAATTATTATATACATCCAAATTCAAACTCATAGTCTAATATCACAGTAGTAATACTGATTGCGAACCAATATGTCATTGGTTTGATTCACGTTTACGAGTATATCATAGAGTTATTGTAGATAGAGTGAGATAGACATACGGCTGCTTGGAAGCGGAAACGTACAACGGTTAGAATGAGAGAGAAAATCGCGGTACCCCATGTGTCTTTCTTAACTGACGCAGGCGTAGTAAAGGACTGACGTGACACTGACGTAGTGACGTCACACTGTGTCGCTCTCGGAATGCGAGACCTTGTTTTCTTATACCATGGTTCTACTATGCTGCTTTTCCGCGCGAACTGCGCAAACGTAGAGCGAGAGAGATAGGTACCGCGATTGTCTCTCTCTTTCTAATCGAGGGACAGCTGGAGGTCTAGATCGCCTGCTCTATCTATATCTATACTTATAATAAAACTGTAGAGGGGTCAATACTGTACATTGAATATATATTAAAAATTATTATTGGGGGATGAATGGTTATCGATACTGATGCCAAAAATGTAATCAGTAAGTTTTTTGTCTGTCTGTCTGTCTGTCTGTCTGTCTGTCTGTCTGTATGTGCACGCATGGATCAAAAACTACTGAAGGGATTTTAACCAAACTTGGTACGATTATAGTCCATACTCCTGGGCAGGTTATAGGCTATATAACATAACGCTAAGATGCATAGGAGCTGAGCAGTGACGATAAATTTGAAGCAAGTCGGATGAAAATTTTCGCTTTCGAGCTCTTATCCTCGCATACGTTGATCATACACCAAAAATATGTATTACAAAGATGATGGTCTTCAAAAGATCTACAAAAAAGTCCTCAAGAGTATATTTCTATCTTTTATAAATTAGCCACAATAACGTGTTTAAGCGTTAGGCATTTCTTCAAGGTGTATTAAATACTTAAATATATTGTATTTCACATGGATATATCCTTATCACTATACACTTTAATATCTTTTTTAATAAAATATAGAATTATAAAATTATAATTAATAAACACACAAGATATAGATGAAATAAAACTGCCAAATCTCGCCGCACCAATATAAGTACGACATTACGGTTGAATTTTCTTTAACACGCGAAACGGCCATCCGCTGAATCTACAAAAAGGCGGGAGCGCTCACGCCGCTCACGCGGTGACTTCACTCGAATTGTCACTGTTAATGCGAACGAACGTGGTTCTTATTGACTGGGAATAAGCGCGTTTTAGATTTAAAAAATACATAAGACGTAGTTTTTAGATATCAGTTTAAAGTAGGTATTAGCACTGACGAAATGTATTAGATAATAATATAATTAGTTTGTTTAGTGTTTTTGTTTGTTTCTCCTTCTTTTCTTTATATTTATAGTTGTAAAATTAATAAGTATAATTTCAAATAAGTAAATTTATGCAATGACAATTAATAAATCTCATCTTCAGACTTCCCGTGTTGCTGGAGTAGATCTTAGTCTCAGATGTTTTTCACGTGGGCAGTTTATGTCGCATGCCTGCCTGGTCAAAGTACAGAATATTGCTTTATTCATCGGGTGGTGAAACGACTACTTACCGAATCAAATTTTTAGCAGAATTTCTACTGTATTATGATTAATTATGAATTTAAATTTAAGATAAAGTTCAAGCTTGACAACCAAAAACGATATTTCTGTTATGACGCTGGTCACATGAGACGCGTGACGTCACACTCTAGCCACAACAAAACAAAACAGCGCGGTTTAAGTTAATTTTATCAGTTTTCTCCAATTTTATATTAATTAAAATGTCGAATAAATGGTTTGTAGTGCCACAGTGAACAAATCTATACATCTATAGGTACAAATAAATAAAATTGGAGTGTCTCTTTGTAATATCAAAATAACCGCTTTTTACTAAATGCATATGTATGTATACACGGTACATATACCAAAAATGTAGTTAAAAAATTTTTTGTCAGTCTGTCTGTGTGTCTGTTTGTTCCGGGTATTCTCTGGAACGGCTGGACCGATTTTGACAGGACTTTCACTGGCAGGTAGCTGATGATCCAGGGAGTAACTTAGGCCACTTTATTTAGACTAACTTTGTCCCGCGGCGTTACGCCGAAATGTATGTATGCGCGTAACTTTCGATCGGCTACACCAATTTTTTTTTTATGTGTTATTCTTAGGACAAGGTTTGTGTACAAGAAAAAATAAAAAATAAAGGAAAAAGTTTTTTTGTCCGTGACTACACCTTACTCATGGGTAGCTGGTAACGAAAGAAAAATGGTGGTACGAAGTTCGTCGGGTCAGATAACATCTTTAAATACCACGATTTGTACTATTTCAAAATGTAACCTAAAAGCATTGAGATATACCTACCTACATAAAGTAAATTAGATTTTACAAAAATAATGAATGAATTTTTTCCAGAGGTTATTACAGAAACAACTTATGCAAGTGCAACATAGCTGCTTTAACATTTTTCAGTTCTGCAGCATAGTTATCAATGTTATTATTATGTACTAGCTGAACCCCGCGGTGTTACCCGCAGTTATTGTTGTACCACGAGTAACGCCGCGGGATAAAGTTAGTCTAAAAAAAGTAGCCAAGTTACTTCCTGGATCATCAGCTACCTGCCAGTGAAAGTTCCGTCAAAATCCGTCCAGCCATACCAGAGATTACCCGGAAGAAGCAAGCAGACAGACAAAAACATTTTTAACTACATTTTTGGTATATGTACTGTGTATATATATACATAGGCATTTAGTAAAAAGCGGTTATTTTAATATTCAAACACACTCCAATTTTATTTATTTGTATAAATAGAAAAGTGCAACCATAAAAGCGTCTATCTTATGTAGGTTGATGTTATCGGCACGCACAAAATTTGGTTCCTTTTTGTTTCGAACCACTTATTAAATAGTTTATTAAAAAAAGTCCTGCAGAAATAGCTCACAGATCGATTATTACCACTCCGAAAAAATAAAACGCAAACAATATTCAATAGAGGAATCTTTCGTTTATTAGCATGTGACGTCACCAGAGTTGCAACCAATCACAAGACGTTTATGTCGAAGACAAAATTTCAAAAAAATTGTTAGTTTTATTTCGTGCCATCTGCGAGAAACTTAAATTATTTTGTTTGATTTATAGTGAATTATGTCTTTTTAGACTATTATCTTAAAGGATGACCCCAATCCATAGTTTATTTCCCTTTCCTCTTTAAACGCGTGCAGTTTTTGGTAAGTCTGTGAGTCTATGCTTTGCGATGACGATAAACAAGACATAAGGTCAGACGTTGCGCACCGCAGGCATAGACGAACTGTTTCAGCAACGGAAAGCTCTATGTGGCTCTGTCGAGGGTGAGCGACAAGTGAAATTTCACGCAAAAACTACTGAACGGATTTGAATGACACTACAGGAATTTAACTTATACATCAGAATAACACATAGACTACTATTTGCCACGATAACCGACATACACGCGGGCGGAGCCGCGGGCAGCAGCTAGTATATAATAACTCTATGGTTAATATCATATAACATTATGTTTGACACACAGATATTCCTGTTCAAAACTTGTAGAATAGAACTATCTGTTTTGTATCTGAATGGAATTTATCTAAAATATAACTACAACTATGTGTTAAGAAAATCATGGGTCATATTTTATTTTGTACTAGCTGACCCACGCAACCCCGTTTGCGTCTCCTATTGCCCGTAGCTAAATAATTTTACCCAGTTTTTGAAACATTCTCCTTTGGTGCCCCGCTCCTATTAGCCTTAGCGTGATGATATATAGCCTAAAGCCTTCCTCCTCGATAGATGTACTATCCAACACTGAAATCATTTTTCATATCGGACTAGCGGTTCCTGAGGTTAGCGCGTTCAAACAAACAAACTCTTCAGCTTTATATATTGTAGATATATATCATAGTTTGGAGTAGAGACCACGGGTACACGGATAATTTTATGCCTATCACAGACACCCTCCATCCTCAACCGAAGCAATTTATAAGTCACTTCGCAATCTAAACATGATATTCTATTATTATTTTATTAACTAGTATTTATATTATTTAGAAACAAATAACAAATCTAAAAATATATGTATTAAATAGTAGACAACCGACTTCAGCTACAGGGTTAATTTATTTTAATATTGATATTTAATATTATTTCATTATTAACAAGAGTTTAGTTATCTTAGAACACTCATTAATTTTTATTTCGTAAAGTCCTTTGCTCTCTTGAGTATATTCTGAAGGTACCTAAGTCCTTCCCTTCCATTCTAGTCTGTTTAATTTCCTCAAGTGAATAGTTGATTAATCTTGAAGAGCTTTGGATTACTTGAAACTAACAATCAGTTAGTTTAATGACTTTTTTTTCTCTGAAAGAGTATTGTAAAATTTATAATTCATGTACTTTAAGTCTACGTTATTAAGAGGTATATTTATTTCGGTAAAAACTTTTAGGGTTAATATTTCATTCATAATAGCTACTACTAAATTTAATTAAAATTTTAATTTAGATTTTGTTGAAAGTAATTCTTTAAGTTCGCCAGCAAAACTTACTTTATTTACGAGCTCTTAATAGTGAAAGTTCGAAATCTTTTAGTCATTTAACCGCAAGTAACTAAAATAAAATAATTTTGTCCAATGAAATTATTTATTATTATTATTACTCTTGTAGCCACGTACAGTTTGTGTAGTTTACGTTACACGTGAATTAATCAAGATGTGACAATCATCATACAGGCTTATTCTATTGTACAAAGAGTGCAACCAGTTTTTCTTTAGATTATTTATAATTAAGCTACTTGTAGTTTGTTATATTCTCATACTTATAATTTTATGTTTGCTCAATTATAATAAACACCTGCTATTGTTGGTAACGCCACCTGTCGATGATGACAGGAACACTGTTAGTTAGTTAAAAGTTCCGCTAAGTGAGGCTGTCGGCACCCATTTCTACCCGCATCCTTGATCATTATTCCCGCACCGCACGCACACCGCAAGAAGAAACGGTCAAGTTGTTCGCAAAGTGACGCCCGAACGTTTTGCTCACCGCTCGTCGAGTTCTACACCAGTCGTGGACTCCGCCACCGCGTCTTATATAGATAATAGAACCGCAGTAAAATTGTTTAATAACGAACCCGCATAATTCGCTGAGTGCAATCGTGCCTTGCCGGCAAGCTAGGGACGTTTTATTTATTTTATTTATTTATTTTTATTTTACAACTTCATGCACTTGTGTACATCGGCGGGCTTAATGCCCAAGGCATTCTCTACCAGCCAACCTTCAGGGGGTGTAGAGATCTAGTAAGGTAGGTGCAGCAACGTTAACCAGAAATCGATACAATTGATATTCTAAAAGAAATACATATATGCTTATAAATATAAACATACACACATACGCAAATATATATATAATTATACAAGTACACAAAAATACATATACCTTATAATAGTACACTATAGAAAACAGAAGTACTGTTGGTAAAGTTAATCCACCGTCTGAAGGAGGTAATTATGCACGTTTTTTTTAAAAGAGTTTCGGTTAGTAGACATCCTGATGTCAAGTGGGAGCGCATTCCATAGCAGCACCGCTTGCACAAAGAAAGACGCGTTTATGAAGTCGGAGTTATGGGAAGGGCAGAGGAGAAGCAGATTATTTGTAGAACGAAGATTTCTGTCATGATTAGAGCAGAGGAAACGCAAATCGGGATTAAAGTAAGTGGGTAAGAATCGGGAATTGAGAAATGAAAATAGAGAGGTCAGCGCTCGCTGATTACGACGTAGACGAATGGGTAGCCATTTTAATTGGGAACGTAAAGCAGATACGTGATCATACTTGCGAAGATTAAATATGAATCGAATGCAGTTATTGAGAAGTCGGTCTAGTTTATTGAGAAGGTCTGCATTCAGGTCGAAGTAACACACATCACCATAGTCAATTATTGGAATGATTAGGGATTGGATGAGAGAGGTTTTCGTTTTGGGAGGCAGGAAATTCTTTAGGCGGTATAGTGTTCGCAGGTTTCCAGTCACTTTTTGACTCACATGAGTGACTTGAGCTCGCCAATCAAGTGTTGAGTCGATGTGTAGGCCTAGGTCTTTAACTACAGGGCTCCAAGGTATAACTGAGCCGCAGAGGACGACTGGAGGTATTGAAGCTGTGTCCACTCTGCGCATCATATTTTTGCTGCCCACTACGATTGCCTGACATTTGGTGGGGTTTAAGGATAATCCAAACCTCAGCGACCACAATTTTATGCAATCTAGGTCCTTGTTGATATTGTCGACGGCTGCAGCTATGTCCTCCACCCTTGCCTGTGAATAAAGCTGCAGATCATCGGCATACAGGTGATACGCACACTGAAGGTGTTGAGTAATGAGATTGATAAACAAAGAGAATAAAAGAGGAGACAGAATTCCGCCTTGAGGGACGCCAGTGCAGAGGTCGCACCAACTCGAGGTCGAGTTTTGAACACGAACACACTGCTGGCGTCCTTGAAGATAGCCGGAGAACCATTCCAGTGCATCTGGGGTAACCTTAAGATATGTAAGGATTGAAAGTAGGATTTCGTGACTGACTGTGCTGAAGGCGTTAGAGAAATCAACCAAGACTAAAACTGTAACCTTGGAGTCTTCCATGCCTTTCCGTATATCGCCAGTCACTTTAAGGAGAGCAGTAACAGTGCTGTGACCAGGTCTGAAGCCCGACTGTAGAGGACTAAGCAGTTTATGTCTGAGCACAAACTCAGAGAGCTGTTTATAGACACAGGCCTCGAGCACTTTGGATAGAAAGGGAAGAATGGAAATAGGTCGAAAGTGTTCAGGTAGTGAAGGATTAGTTTTTTTAGGAAGAGGGATAATGTATGCCTTACGCCAGATAGAGGGGAAGGATCCTGAGTCGAGTGAGAAGTTGATGATATGGGTAATTACTGAGAGCGTGTGATCTAGGATGGTAGTGATCATGCGTCGACTAATGCCATCATACCCCACGGCATTGGAGCGTATGGATAATATAATCTTTTTGATATCCTCAGACGACACTGGAGAAAATTCAAATGAGTCGATATTAGGACTGGTGAGTGGTGTGGAGTGAGACTGGTTATTCTACATCGAACACGCGTCGCCATCGTGATTCGCAAGCCACACCACGGTACGAGGAGCCAGGCCGCCTGATCAGGCCGCCAGGTCTGGACTGCAGCTCAAGATCACCAAAGGTAAGCGTGCTTCCATATTCTCCTACGCACCTAACCTATACGGCAGTCGCAAAGTACTCAGCCCACATAGTTTTCAGGCAGTGCATAGTCACTGAAGTTATACTCGCTCCCGCCTTATGTGTTAGCGCTCACTTATTCTTTGGCCAAGCCAGTTGGCGCTACCAATTGTATAACAACACAGTGAAGCTCTGCAAACTAATCTCATATAATTTTAAAACAATAGTGGCACTAAATTGAAATGATTGCCTAATTTTTTGATGTTTATTACCTATAAACTTGATTAAATGTGTTACATATCTAGTAATAGCCTATTAAATGTACACTATAATGAAACTGGGACGTTTGCAAAAAGAAAACGTACATATTTGTTTGACTCTCTGTCTCATTGTAATAGATGGCAGCAACCAAAAAATTAAATTTTCAAAGTTCTCTAAAAGTAAATGAGTTATACTTTAAATATACAGCTACATAAAAGCAAGTAGAATCCACGAGTGGTGGTCACCATATTCATTGCGAAAGCAGACAATGCAGCATGATGACCCACACCATGGCGGCCTTGTGATGCTTCTACTTCATTGGGCCTCCGGTCTCGCACTCACCAACAAAACACGACAGTAAGAGTACTGTCATTTTACGGTGATCTTCTGTGCGAGGGTAATATTGCCCCGGTCCAGCCGGCCGGTTCGTGCTGAAATCAGCGTGGCTGGACTATCTTGAATAAAAATGTAATTACCTATTGCATTAACCATGTAATCGGGTAGTGCAGTAAACATTAGTACACAAATATACATAATTACATTAAAAGTTATGACAAATATAAAAAGGATTTTTCACTTTTCCCCAACACTTGGAAAGATAAATAGAGAAATTCATTTCCAAGTTGAAACTTACCACTTTAAAAGAAATTGAAAACTACAGCCGATGCATATATATCGTAAACGAGCAAAACTTTAACGATAATTGCTGTTATTTTTTTCATTTTATACTCCAGTGTGCAAAACCCTGCTGTTTGAGAAATTTCCTTTTCACCAAAGTTTATTACTTAAAGCTTTGGAATGAGAGTGTTTTAAGGAGTCTGGAGGTGGGCTGCTGGGAGTGATATTCAGTGCATTCGAGCGGTAGCTCAAAGGGTTCTCACAAGTAGACGTAGCCTTAGCTAGGGAGAGTATGAAATAAGCTTTTGGTACAAATAGTGTTGGTATTTGTTACCAGTTCAAGAATTGTTTTAAAGGTATGTGAATTTGAAAGAACACAGAAATAAGCAACAGTTTGAACATTTGTTTTTAATGAGCTTTGCATGAGGACGTAACTTAGGGTTAAGTTTACATTTATGTAATTTTTACTAAATACAAGGCCGTATTCTTATTAATAATACTTTTGAGGTATAAACAACCATTGCGTAATATCAAGGTTGATCCGAAAAGTCTAATCTTAAAAACGAATTTCTACAAAAATGTCTTTTAATAATCAAACCTATTACAAATTCCTTAAAGTGGTTTGCAAACCCACGAAGATATGGTATCGTAACAATGCTTTACAAGTTAACAATATATCATGCACATAATAGCTGCAAATACCTATCCTTTGTATCAGCTCTTGTGTACTTTGCAGCTTAGCAAACTAGCTCATTCAATCTCATGCACACGCTCCGTTAATTTCCCAAAATTTCCTGCATAACCCCGACAATATGGTCACTACATTTTGCAAGGAATTCAGTGTTTAATGACTGGGCATTGCGGCCTGAGAGAAGCTGCACTAAGCGGATCTGAACATCTTAGATTTAATACCATTACAGTACCACACTTTGAGTAATAATAAGTACAAATTGTCTTAATAATAATTAAAGATCTTATTGTAGATGTTGACTACGTTTCAAAGGATTTCTCTCTCTTTGTGTTCAACAAGATACTATATATACTACCTATGATATTATAAATATAGTACAAATGTAACTGAGGACCATTATCATCATCAGCCTATTGAAGTCCACTGCTGGACATAGGCGTCTTTGCACACCACTCTGATCAATTTTGGGCTACGAGAGATGTTAGCACTATATTGATTCAAGAATTATTCGTTGGAAAACTTAACAGGGCCATTTTTATTATTATGAAAAGGTAACAAAAACAAATTTGTTGCCATAAAAAAATTGCGGTTCAAATACAAACACTTATTTACACAATTTACTGGCACCATCTCGATTACTCGCAGCAACTTAATACAGAACTTTAATACACTGGTAACATCGTACAAAAGAATTGGCGGCAACAGCTGCTCCGTACGGCCACTGCGGCTTGGCAGGTCGCAAATAACTCTTTTTGTGCGATTCAAACTTGGCAATGTACGATCTAGCAATTGGAATGTATTGTCGACTGTTGGCTAAGACGAATGTGTTAGTTTTTGGCTAGTTTGCGCAATTGCGAATAGAGAGTTAAATAAGATTAGGTTCTTATAAAACTTATTGTAGTTACCAAGGTGTATTACTTTGCAATTATAAGATTAATATACATTAATCTATACTCATCTTTAAAGCGGAAAAGTTTGTTTGTTTGTTTGAATACGCTAATCTTAGAAATTACTGGTTCGATTTAAAAAAATATTTCAGTGTTAGATAGCCCATTTATCAAGGAAGGCTATAGACTATATGTCATCACGCTAGGACTAATAGGAGTGGAGCACCAATGAAGAATGTAACAAAAACAGGGGAAAATTATATCGCTAATTATAACGGGCAATAGGAGATGTAAATAGGTAAATCTCCTTTCTAAAGAAGGTCTTCTTTGTCAAGACAATATCAAATAATGAGTTAACAAGAAGTATTTGTTTATTGTATCTTTTAAAACTCTTTAGCCTCTATTTTTTTACCCAGTCTTTTGCGTTTCATATTACCGCTGAGCGACGTACTATTCTAGAATACTGAAATAATTAAAAGAGAAAATATTCTAAGGTAAGTGAACAAACTCAGTGGCTTAATAAAAAAATCACAAAATGAGTTCAAGGATAACCACTTAAAGTTATAATTAATTCTTTTAGACAATAGCCAACGGGCTTTTAAAAAGACAGAACATTTCTAACAAGAAAATTCTGCTAAAATATTTACGCTATGTAAATATTTTATTACAATTTTCTTCACAAGCGTCCCAAGAAAAAAAGAAAATTGTGAAATGCAAACTATTTTAAAGAAATATGGACCAGAATTGTGGTAGCTTTCAACAAAGAAGTTGAGTATAAAATATATTGCTATAGATAGTTCTTAAATTTGTACAAGCGGTATTCTTGTGGGAGCCAAGTATTGCAGGTGTGTGAAAGCACTTAACAGTTAGTATGATGATATGTCTAACATGTTATGAGTACTATGTGTTTACGTATTAAATATCCGAGTATTGTATAAAGTTGCACATCTGTTTTCTAGCATTCAATAGATTAGGAACGGACTAAATGGTTTGATTGATACATAAGGGAAGTCGGGGAAACGCGCTGTTAGATTAGTCAATGACTTCGCGTGGTGTACAGATGGCTGGCAGATAGTGGTTGTTCTGCCTGTAGGTTTGAATTAATGTTTCTAGTTTCCCTCGACAAAGGATGTAGGTTTTTATAATGCGGGGGTTGTCTTTTTAATCAATTAATATGTGATTTCAAATGAATGCACATCGGTCGTAACAACTGTATAGCTCGCATATATTTTTAAAATAATATTTTGACTATAATGCTACAACTGAAATACATAAGTTAGACATAATCAGTTTCCCATCGTCAGAGTTTTATCTACAAACGATTCAGAAATTTCTTTTATAATAAAAACTTGGTTGTCTTGAACTTAACACTTATGGTTTCTATTATACGAACGTCTCTTATAGCTATTGCGAGTAGACCTTATGGAAGTTTCGTTTCATATTAATAGCAAACATAAATTCAAATTATATTTATGGCAGCAGCACCTCTAAAGTAGTTCTTTTAATCTTTATGTTTAAATTATTTCGTCAAAGGTTTTGGGTTTGAAATTAGCAGAAGTAGAAGTTTGAAGCAAAACCCAAATATAAACGAGAATGACAGTAAAAATACAACATTCACACAACGCCGTCTAGTACCAAATTAAGCAGAGATTGTGCAATGTACCACACTTATTGCACATTGTTTCTTCATTCTAACTTATTTTATGATTTTCATGACATATTTTCTGATATCGAAGGTTTAAACATCGTAATGTATCTAAAAATATATAAAACGATGTACTATCATTACTTTTAATTTATTTTCAAAATCAATTTTCGTATAGCGACCTTCATCACCTTTATCATGGAGAGTGTGTTGATGAGCTCTTCTAACTAGTCTTACCTTCTCCCTTCCTCTGCATAGAAACACGTGCAGGCTTTGGAATCCAAAGCCTGCACGTGTTTCGTGCATCCAAAGTTTGGATGTCATCGTTCTTGAACAAAACCATCAACATATCATATCCGGGAACTCACTACCAGTGCACAGTGTTTTCGTTTCATTATGATCCCGGGTTGGGCCGCCATAGTGTGCATTGTTCACATTGGCAAAGAGAATGGTAACCACCACTCATGCCTTTCATTAGGCAGAATAGAGTTATTTTACCAGCAATTATAAAAAAAAACTTCTTATACTCTCAGCTGTAGAGTTGCGGGTATCGATGACATGTCTACTGGTTTGCCCCTCTAACATTTTTTTTATGTTTGGCCCTGCCAAAATGACTACTCTGCCTGATGGAAATCATAAGCAGAATCCAGGAGTAGTGGTCACCATACTGTGAATGCAGACAATGCAACAATGCAGCATGGTGACCCACACACACACACACAGTGATGCTTCTGCATCATTGGGCCTCCGGTCTCGCACTCACCAACGAAACACGACAGCATGAAAACAGTCATTTTACGGTGATTTTCTGTGCGAGGGTAGTACCGCCCCGCTCGAGCAGGCCCGTTCGTGCTGGAATCAACGTGGCTCTACTACCTTGAGCATAAATGAAAACATACTCTATTTTATTATAAATCAGGTGTGTGACATTATTTCCTCCTCAAAAATTGAAGCAAGATTCACGAGTAAATTTATTATTATCAAAAGGCGTGTTCCCCTGTAACTCGCAGCTATTTCACTATCTTCTTTTCCAATAGTATAGGTTTCCTTGTCTCCATATGTTACGCCTTAATACCGGGGGTGCCTCCGTACTCCGTACTCCGTACTCTCAGTGAATTTTATAGTTGGAGTAAAACTTGCACGGTGTTATATTTACAGCTGTTGGAATACGCGGTGTTCGTTCTTAGCTTGTGAGTCATACACATGCACAGATTGTTTCTTTCAACACCTTTAGCACTTGCTTTATTGTGAACGAACCTAGTGTGTGGTTTAAAAGATGTCCTATTTCTGGTGTTGTAAAAATAGCTGTCGTAGTGTTTTCATTTGATAAATATCTTTACGTTTCTGTGTGTGTGTTTGTATTCTATCATTTTTATTACCTTATCTTCACTACATTACCTTCTCCTATAATGAAGCTTTTGCGTAATGTGTAATTTTGTAAAATAAACTTTCGTTCTATCTCTTTTTGCTTAACTTCCTTTACACCTACATATACCAATGTAACATGTTTATGTAGATCATATACCATTTGGTTGATAAAGCACTTCTTTTGTGAGATTTTTGATTTTCATGATTTTGGTTATGCATATTAATTTATACGAAAATCGGTCCGTATTTAGCAACAGTGAATTTGATGTTTTATCAATAAGTCAAACTTGAGATGCAATTACAGAGAGGGAGAAAAAAATAACGTTGTTATATTAGTAAATTCACTGCTATTTAATACTAATAATAAGGGCACTTTATTTCCATTAACTTTTATATAACATGTATCTCTTTGAAAAGTCTAGATAGACTTTAGCAACAACTTAAGCACTTAGGGAATATCCCATAAAATTACTTTTGAAGTATATTTCTGTGGACGTTCGGCCTTATAAGTCAGCCTCGTAATAAGTCTTCTTTAGAAGACTGCTACTGAACATGAGCAGTGTGTGAGCTTCTTTGAGAAGTAGGTACAGTGTTAAAATCAAACATTTTGTATTGAACTATATATCTTTAAATGCAAATTATAATAAAAAAAGTCAGGCGTTGTTAATGTGTAATGGTACATTTCGTGTGACTACGGCTTTTGAAATTTGTTTCATACTTTTTCAGCGTCGTTTCTTGTCGTAGTTAGGTTTTAGTTTTTACTTTTTTTTATTTAATATGTTTTGGTGCCTCTATAATATTAATTTCTTCGCAATATACATATATATATATATATATATATGTCGGAGTCACAGCGGGGAGATCGGTCGAAGCGGTTTTTTAAGAAATGGTGACGTCAGTTTCGCCGACGTCACTTGGATATTTTGTCAAGTGGCACTCATGATTTAAAGCAATAGAAATCGCTCTTAATCAAGTCTAGTCTAGTCTAGTAATCAATCTTCATTATTACACACGTTGGTAGGTAGGGTTTATTTGCACAGCCAAAGACAATATAGAATTCCAATAGTTTATTGAATCAATGAAGCTACAGTTAAAATCATAGATCGGCACAACACTGTCAAAGTGAATTAGGTGAGAACACCAAAATCCACTGAACGTTCGTGTCGACCTATAACCTCCAGTTTCCAAATGCGTAGGGCCTTATGAGAAGAAACCGGCAAAGAAACTCATGGCCACTCTTTTGAAAGTTACATCTTAACTTATTAGTTACAAACTATCAATAGTCAATTACAACAATTAAGAAGACTATGTACTTAGCTTATTTACAGCTTGTCCTTCCTCGTACAATGCCCGTACTCAACTGATCTGTTGATTCTATTTTACTTCAATACGAAACGGTGGGTAGTTAGTTTATGAGCCAATAGGTTAGTAGTCCCGCAACTCGTGCGGCCGCTCTCTTTTATACCGGCTGCTCGTTTTAACTAGTGGTGACACCTACCACTGTATTCGGTGTTACCCGCACACATTTTAGTAACATTTAATATTGCTTACAGAATCGACTAAAACTAAACCAACATTATTAAATCAAGCTGTAAGTAAACTAAGACGTAATAATCACATCGTTAATAACAAATAATCAGTGCGCCTTCTTTAGCATACACCATCCACAGATTCCACCCAAACTGCCATGTTTCTCGATGCACAGTTTAACGTTTCGAATAATCGATTGAAATAAACACTAATTCAAATTAAAACTTAAGAAAACTACTCGTTCTCCGACACGGCCGTCCTGATGCTTCACACGTCCTCGTGTGAGTCATCTGTAAACAAAGAAAAAGCAACCACAGTAGCTCAATTTATTCGGCCTGGCCCACAGGCATTCTGATAAGACTTACACGTCTACGTGTTTGTTAACTGAGGAATCATCTGGACAGTGAATCCGTCCTCTCGGCTATTCCTGACCAAATTAAAGATTCATAGAGACCAATTTCAAAGATAAATTATTTTGCTTTCACGAATTTAATTTTAAATTTATTTTTCTATTCACGTCAGTATCACGATAAGGTTCTGACCATGCTCATTTATGTCTCTACTAAGCATAATCACATAAATCTTAGAACAAACAATAATGATTGTTAACCTAGGTTCAGCACCTCTGTCTAAATCGCCAGTAACAGCGTTAAGACATCTTTTTATTGTCGCTTAACCAGCAACTGCGTATAACCACTTCACCAGCGGCTTTTTGCTCAACTCTTAACCAGAGATCGAGATCTTTTTATTGTCACTTAACCAGCGACTAACATTCGCATAGCCAGATGCGCACCGCGCACTCTCTACAGATAAGTACTGCACGAGCTACGGCTACAAATGACCAGCGAGACCTAAGCAGGTTGTGAAACCAGGTTACCAACACTACATCCCTTGTAATTAAATAACTTTGTTTATTATTTAAAATAAACTTAAAACGTCACAAAATACATTCCAAATAATTCTTCACGAACAAAATAAAGACTTCGATTAATCTAATAAACTATTCAAGGATCATTGTTTTCTACATCTTGTGCATCGGACAAATCAATAGGGACTTCACTAGTGCGTATCTGAGGGTCTGTATTCACTTTGATTACTGCGAGTGTAGATGATCAATGGTTGGTAGAAAATATGTGTGGACAGCAAATTCGCGGTCTCTCTCTCTAGTATTTCGGCGACCACGTAAGGACCTTTATACTGTGGGTTTAATTTAATTTGATTGCGATCCTCATTTTATAAGAGAACGTAGGCACCAATAGAAACGACCTTATTACTTTTAAGAACTTTTCGAAAATTACAACTGAAAAGCCTAATGCAAGCAGATTTTCATTCTTTTCTTTAAATAATTATGTCGGTTGAAATACAGTAAACGTGTACCTACTACAGGAAATGCTATTCAGTGCATTTCTTCAACCCGGATTTCTTGACAGAATTTATTGTTTTATTAAAAAGACAACTCTCCCATTAGGAATTAACATCCTGTGTCACGGGGGACCTCACAAACGTACACAAAGATCACCCAGACTCAGAGCAACAATTCGTGGACAACTCAATACTATGTTACAATAAAGGCGGGCGTTACCTACCCTCAATAATCTTACTGCACTATAATGTCGTTGGCCCAGAAATATATCTGACAGAATTTGTCTTATTAAAGAGCATTTGAAACAAAATGAAAACTTCTCACCAAATCTTTCTTGGAGCTGAACTAGAGCTGGTTGGATGGAGCCGACATTCACTGGTTACTCGGTTTGCAAATCGTTTGCCTTGGCATTCATATTGGAACTGCATCTATGACACCACACTTTTCAAGGTTCAAGTAATCGTCTTCAGCGCTTTGGTTTCCTTTGTCAGGTGATTGTCAGGCGAAGTAGTATCTGAAATCTCAGATTATGTGTTAGCAATATTGTCATGACTAAAATTGTCCTAATCTTTACTGGATAACGTAACCTTTTGATTTTGCCACAACTGAGCGCTTGTATTTTTCACACATCACTTCACTTTTACAGTAGGAGTAGTTCTCTCACTAGTTGGCGGTTCTCGTATAGCACAAATTAATTCCGTAGCGAAAAGATTTTTTTTTTAACGTAGGGTAACCGTAAAATAAAATAATAACAATCTGCCCTGTATTTTGTTCCTGATCCGTTATGGGTAATCCATAGGGGTATTTCATAGGGGTGATACATAGGGGTAGTTCATAGGGGTAATCTCTAGAGGTAGTCCACAGGGGTAATTCACAGGGGTAATCTCTAGGGGTAATTCACAGGTAATCTCTAGGGGTAGTACACAGGGGTAATTCACAGGTAATCCACAGGTAATCTCTAGGGGTATCACAGGTAATCCCACTTCTGATGTCGGAGTCACAGCGGGGAGATCGGTCGAAGCGGTTTTTTAAGAAATGGTGACGTCAGTTTCGCCGACGTCACTTGGATATTTTGTCAAGTGGCACTCATGATTTAAAGCAATAGAAATCGCTCTTAATCAAGTCTAGTCTAGTCTAGTAATCAATCTTCATTATTACACACGTTGGTAGGTAGGGTTTATTTGCACAGCCAAAGACAATATAGAATTCCAATAGTTTATTGAATCAATGAAGCTACAGTTAAAATCATAGATCGGCACAACACTGTCAAAGTGAATTAGGTGAGAACACCAAAATCCACTGAACGTTCGTGTCGACCTATAACCTCCAGTTTCCAAATGCGTAGGGCCTTATGAGAAGAAACCGGCAAAGAAACTCATGGCCACTCTTTTGAAAGTTACATCTTAACTTATTAGTTACAAACTATCAATAGTCAATTACAACAATTAAGAAGACTATGTACTTAGCTTATTTACAGCTTGTCCTTCCTCGTACAATGCCCGTACTCAACTGATCTGTTGATTCTATTTTACTTCAATACGAAACGGTGGGTAGTTAGTTTATGAGCCAATAGGTTAGTAGTCCCGCAACTCGTGCGGCCGCTCTCTTTTATACCGGCTGCTCGTTTTAACTAGTGGTGACACCTACCACTGTATTCGGTGTTACCCGCACACATTTTAGTAACATTTAATATTGCTTACAGAATCGACTAAAACTAAACCAACATTATTAAATCAAGCTGTAAGTAAACTAAGACGTAATAATCACATCGTTAATAACAAATAATCAGTGCGCCTTCTTTAGCATACACCATCCACAGATTCCACCCAAACTGCCATGTTTCTCGATGCACAGTTTAACGTTTCGAATAATCGATTGAAATAAACACTAATTCAAATTAAAACTTAAGAAAACTACTCGTTCTCCGACATATATATATATATATATATATATATATATATATATATAAATATATTAAATAGGTACCACAGAAATATATACTCACAATTATCGAATAAATACGGACAAAGTCACAAGAAAATGCAAATAAAATATATATTTTTGAAATGTAGTAATACCCTTTTGAATGATACCAAACACGTCATATTTATCTTAAATTATTTTTTTAATACAGTACCTTATGTCGACCTTATGTCATATAGCCTATAATCAGCGGACGATCAAGACGCTTCTAACGATACCGCATTTGTCCAGTTCTAATAATTAGTTAAGGAGCTATGAGGAAACAGAGGAATACACTTACATACATAGCCTGTCAAAATCATAATCCTTCTTTGGCTTTGCCGTAGTCGGGTAAAAAGTTGAAGCGCGTTTGGCAAATATTTTTGCACGACATTTTTACAAACGATCCAATAGTTTTACAACTAAGTACTCATATTAATTCCATATACTAAATGACCAGGCCCTTAGGCGGTACAAGTAGTACACTGCAATAAATCCAGTATAAACTGAGGATGTGCGGTTGTCTACATTTCCTCCAAGCCAGACCAGGCCGACCACTTGGTGCGATGTTTCGAGTTAAAAATATTTTAATTGCAATTTTATGTAAATTTTCATAAATGGATGATAGGTTAGCAAAGGGAGTGTATGAATGACTGTTCAAATTCTGTTTATTACTAACTATGTATTTGTATCGGACAAGTATAAAGTGACTGAGACGATATAATTGGGTTTGATTTTATTATAGTAAAGCAGACGTAATATTCTTGGTTATCTTGATTTCGGTAAGAAATTGTGCAAGATTGTGCTAGACTGCGATATGAGTATATAAACTATACTGCAGCAGCTAATATGAACGTTTTGATTTTGACCAGCTGATGTCTCTGTTTTTGTGTCATATCCAATTACAATATAAGCACGGACCGATTGAATTGAAAATTGAAAGAGTACAAAAGATAAAACCGGCCAAGTGCTAGTCAGACTCGCGCACGAAGGGTTCCGTGCCATTATCTAACTAACCCCCTTACAATTCTGTTTTATATTAATTTAATTATTTATTTTTGAAGTGAGCGTCTACCTGTTGCCGTTATCAATATACAACTATCACGGTTCATGAGATACAGCTTACCACAATACATTAGTGAAAACCACATCAAAATCGTAAACGCACAGACAAATAGATAAACAGACAAAAAATCAAGAAATCATTGTTTTGGGTCCTATTGCGTTCACAAAACCCTCCATAACAGTTTTCTTACAAATCTTCCATGTACAGACAGCGACCAGTTACGATTTTATTATATGTAAATTGATAATTAAAATAATGAGTTATAATCGACGTTCAATTTGATAATAGTTCTATTCATAAAATCTTTTACTACTAAACGATGTAAGATCTTAATTATTCACTTTATATACATTTGCATTTTATACATACATTAAACCATTTTGCAATATTTTAAAGACGTGTCATAAGGTTAAGTTTTGCATACAACTTCAGTTTACGTTAAAGCTCTTACACTGTTGACAGGTACTTACATAACTTTTTCCATATTTACGATAGCAATATCTCGCGATGGTCCGTTCAACGCAACAATTTATTACAAATCATAGAGATGCCAGAATGTTCTGGACGAGTAATCAAGCTAGCATTCGCCCCGCGGGTGCGTCTGTGCATAAGCTCGAGCGAAATTTACATTTTCTATCTAGATAGTCTTATTTCAAAGCATGCGCTGTGAACACTTAACTACTAATTCGCCCTAGGGATAAATGAGCAAACAAACATTATTATACTATTCTGAAATTGCCTCATATTGGATTAAAGCTTTTATATGGACTTTATTAGGATATAATTTGCACGTTTCTAAATGAAAACGAACTTTCCGTCCGATTATTCTAATACAACTTTATATTCTCGTTTCTTTTATCACCTGCTAAACAATTTTGAACTCTACTATCAATGGTGCAATGTAGTAGGTTTAATTTGTCACAAATTTTAAGTTATTCTGGCAAAGCGATGCATTTGATTACTAACGACAGATAATTTTAACTCTAATCGTATTTTTAATGATTAATACGATGTGAGATTTACATTTTCTTTCAGAAATAAAAAGTAGCTATCTCTCTAGTGCCTTTAGAAACTGTCGTAGATTTAGTTATATTTAATAGAAATTATCGTGAACTGTCAGATATCAGACTTTTTCTGTCTATCTCTTTATCATCAACAGCCCATAACGTCCCACTACTGGGCTCGAGTCCCCTCTCCTAAGAGAGGGAGAGGGCTTAGGAGAGGGTTAAGGCCGTACGTCCCTACGTTGGCCAAGTGCGTGTTGGGGACTGGCAAGACAGTATTATGGCTACGTAATCTTGCTGTTGGATGTTTTTAAGCCGCCCAAGGCCTCCAACTAAGCCTCACGACTATTACTCTACGATAACTATCGGAACCGACTGCTTAACTTTACCTCCGAATCGCGAAGACGCTCATAGTATAGTGTCACTAGCGGTCTTGCATCCAAGTACTGACCGCACCGTCGTTGCTTACCTTCGGTGATTGTTTCTGATCACCGAGTGCAACATTTGTCCCGTTATGCAATATTTTTTGATGCTCTTGACCCATTGATCACCCGAAAAGTGCTCGCCTAAAGAATTTTGACTTTAAAAATGTTAATTACACTCGTCAGTATCTCTTAAATTTAATAATTCTCAGTCATAGCTAACACAAGACTTACAACAAAAACTCACTCTAAGTCTGGAGATCCACACGGTAAAACTTTTCCGTGTCTTCTTACGATACAGTTTTACCAACTTTTTTCTAAATAAAACTGTGTTCAGGAAAGTTTGAAGGCCTTTAGCTGAGGATGCGGACTACCTGATTATAACTAGAAACGATGAACTATGAGTATTTTATATCTGTTACTTTGATAATAAGGTTTTATATTAAGAAGAATGTTCATTGGTAATTGATGTAGGGCCAAGTTGACTTTGGTTAAGGTTCCAGAGACAAAAATCTACACAATACGTTGCGTATCGAAACGGACTGAACATTCCCATTATAGTTATGCTTGTGGTTTATACACAGAGAAGTCTTTATCCTGGTACATTTGTTCGCACGTTGTTTAATACTAGCAAATTTTCAATACATACGCTCTTGCCTACTTCTCTGTAGAGGTAGGGAAAAACGTATTATTATCTCTCTATGGTTATAAGTTACCTAGCCTATTTATTTATTCATTTTTAAGACAACTACCGCATTAGAACTATATATCCTGTGCCGCGAGGGTCTTTAGAAACAAACATGAAATGGACACAAAGAACGCCCAAACTCAGAACAACAATTTATGGATCACATAAAATGTTATATTGTTTTAAACTTTCATGGTCAGTAACATTAAAATGGGAATCTGCGGGATTGCTACCATGTTAATTAATTAATGTTACCATTTAACACATAAAATGTTGTCCCATGTGGGATGTGAACTCACTACACTGGGCGTAGTAGAATGTGACGTGGCGACCACTTGAAGTACTGTATTGTATTAGCTAATCGTAGTCCTACTGCAACTTATATGACGTATGTAACGTCTAAAAATGCTTAATAATAATGCAAGTACGTTGAAGCAGTGGCCTTGCAATCCTGAGACGTGAATAAATTTCAAGCAGAAGCGTTTACGTTCTCAGTGAAGTTAGTTTCCTACAATCTGCTAATCAACATCCATGTTAATTCAGACGCGTCGTGAATAGAAGCCCTGAGACCGCGAGCAAAATAGCTTTCAAAGCGCTACAGATGGCACAATCTATAATTTGAATCAATAACTTGCGTAGTTTATTACATATTGTTAATTCTATCTTTAGTGAGCGCGGAGCTTGAACTTATCAGATTCTTGCAGCATTCTCATAACTCTTTAGACTGCCTCCATGTTGCAAAGTCAGAGGAGATCGAATTTTGCTACCAATTTGTTTTATAGGTTAATAAAGTAACAGTATAAAAATATCAACCATTCTACATTGAGTTTCCTAAGAAATTAAAAAATATGAAATTAACATATGTATTACATAATATAGAAACCTACGTACAGGACCATACTTAAAAAAATAATAACAATGTTTACATACAAGTGTCAAAAAACTCTTTCAAATCTTTGCCTACTGGTAGCGTTCCCAAAAGACTGGCAGCGTTACCACGTTGAATGGCAATGCTGATTCTCTGTGCTAGAAAAAGGTCGGCCTTCTGGTCGCGAGAAGCGTCATACAGTTGCTTAGCTACTTGTTTAAACATAACATAACATGTTAGTTCTTAATTTTTTGGCATGTTCCGGATTGACAAGACTCTAGTGTTTGGCTAGTCAAACACTTTCTTTTATCAAGACATCTCTCACATTTAGAATATATCCTGTGTCGCGGTGGATTTTACAAACATATATGAAATGGACACACAACACCCAGACCCAAAACAACAATACACAATAATCAGCGCAGTAGAAAACGACGTGGCAACTTTTTAAACCACTACTAGGCCAAACGTACAGTGAAATCAAGATAACAAAATATAGTAACAATAAATCAAATGGGTAACTTGAAAACAGATAGACACTTCTTAAGATACTTCAATTACTGCGTCGTGTGTTGTTAACACAAGGTTATTAGAAGAACCTAGTGACATTGCGGCTGGATTTTAACATAATATCTACTCAGCTTTGAATTTAAGGGGGAATTTAAAATATAGGTGGCAAACGAGCATACGTATCACATGATGGTAAGCGATTACCGCCGCCAGTGGACACCTGCAACACCAGAGGTGTCACAAGTGCGTTGCTGACCTTTGAGGGTGGGGAAAGGGATGTTGGGAGGGGTTGGGGTATGGGCCTCCGGTACCCTCACTCACTCGGTGAAACACAGCGCAAGTGCTATTTCACACCGGATTTCTGTGAGGCCATGGTATCACTACGGTCGAGCCGGCCCATTCATGCCGAAGTGTGGCTCTCCCATATAGGTTTTATGATGACTAGAATCTTTATATATATAATTCTTCTGTGAGTGTGTATGTCACTGAACTACTCTCAAACGACTGGACCGATTTTGATGAAATTTTTTGTGTGTTCAAGGGGATCTGGGAATGGTTTAGATTCACAATTTTGTCCGCTGGACAATGTTTTTTTAATTAATTTTTAATTTATTAGTAGTTATGGCAAAACGACGTTTGCCGGGACAGCTAGTATACCTATAAAGTATAAAAAACGAACTGTTATTGTCGTCTCTCATCAAGCATTTAGCAAGAGACTCATTTGCACGTAGTCCGTTAGTGTAGCTTTACTTTGTCTGCTTACTCCCTCATTAGCTGAAGCGCTCGTTTGTGACGTCACACACACACATAACTTAGCACACCTTGTGATGCTAGAAAGTAGTAAAGGGTGTTATGTTTCAGCTATAAGAACACAGTTCAAGTTGTATGTTGTGATTTAGCTGTGACTAGGGTGAGCTGAAAATTCTTATCCGATTTTCATCAATGAAGAAGTATAGTGATTATAAGTGAGATTCAGTTAAATTTTACTAGCTTTTGCACGCGACTCCACTCTTGTGTATGTCGGCTATGGCGGTACAAAGAGTACCCTGTGTCCTTCCTCAAGAATCAAGATATCTCCATGTCAAATTCCATTAAAATCGGTGCAGACAGACAAACAGAGTTACTTTGCATGAACTTAGATTAATATGGATTGGGATTTACTGTACCCTATTCAGCATGAATGCAGGCACCGAACTAAATAGATGTGTTTTTTTAATTTGATGACCGTGTTTAAGCATCGAATTCGAATGTATTTTATTTTAGTAACCAAATACTGCATTTAATAAAATAAACGTTTCGAGGTGTTATTCAATTAATGAATACACATGTACCTAAATGCTAATATGATACTAATAACTTGAAAGTTATATTATAAATGTTAAATATATATTTTTCAAAATATAGCAAACGTAGTTTTTCAGAAACATCCCGTCATAAACAAATCAATAAGTTTTTTATTGTTCCAAAAAACAATTCAAAGTTGAAAGCTCAAAAACCGTGGAGCTGTCTGGAACATCTGTCCTGTTTCCATTTGCAACTTATTATTTCGTATTTGTTTCAGATCGCGACTATGGGCGCGACCTTGAAATTTCCTCTGATGATTCCTGATTTCGCACTTTCGAGTTAAGTTACACCAGCTGCCCATCTCAGCATCTTCATCTCATTTACGTGCATTTTCTGTTCGTGAACTTTTTTATAGCCCAGAACTCGGCACCATATGTCATGTCAGGCTGGTCTGACTGCAGTTTTGTAGATTTTTTTGAGAAATTTATTTTTTATTTTATTATTTATTTAGAATGAATTTACTTAATTATAAGTTCATACGTGTGGTATCTTCATCTAAATTATTAATCCATGGCATTTATTTTGGGTTCAATTTATATGATACTATTATATTATATTATACTTATGAAGACAATGTCTGACGACAGTTGTTTTACCACTTTTGCTTTAACACAATCTTTATAATTTTATTGAAATATGTACAGGCTTCCGTTATTTAATTAAATGTAGATATCGTTTAAAGAAATGGCTAATAGTTTGAAGTAGCATTCTTCAGACCATCTATGGATCAAATTTTATAAATACCCATTCATTTAGCCGTTCTGGCGTAATCGAATAACGAACATCCATATTTTAATACTTTATCGAATACGAATACTTACTCGAATTTACTAAATAATGTTACATATAGATATTTTTTTTTTAAATTTTTTTTTTTTAGAACTTTTGCGCCGATCGTAAATCAGTTAGATATCTTAGAATTGCTTAAACTATTAAATACAACGCACGTTTAGCGTCCGAGCATTTCGAGACTAAACATGGTTTGTACTTATTAAACTTTCGCAGACATTAAACATTTAAAAAAGGAAATACAAGAAAAAGAAAAAAATAATTATAAAGTACATCTAAGCAGAATTAAATATACCTGCCCCACTGAGAACGTTTTCTTTTAACCTTTCTACGAATACGAATTAAAACAATGTTTCAAACTAAAACGTTTTGGAGGCCACCGAGCGGGAAATTGTTAGCCATTAAGAGACTAACTTTTATTTTTCTACACCCCCTTCACGACTTCGGCTGGTAATTAAATGACAATTACTGGAATTCCCAACAGGAGATGTAGGCGTTTTTTCTCATTTTGAACTTATTTTTCCTTTTATCGGAATAAACAATTAACAGACTAATAGCTCTATTAAATATATTCATACAGGCAACACCCTCAATCACAAATTTTATTTATTGTAATATTATTAAAAGTGTTAGTAGTCGTTCTACTTTTGTTGATACATAATTAAAGCTTGACAATTAGTGTTAAAATTAAAGTTACTATAAAAATTGTAAACAAACATAAAGTACTAAGTATGTGTTGATCTACATTCTTATTAAAATCTATCTTTTTTATTTATAAGATGGTAATTTAAAAAAATAATAACAATAATGTTAATTAAAGTAATAATTACAGAAACTCTACGAAAAATAATGATTATAAGTAACTAGTTCTAAATCTCTTTTTATGTTATCAGACAAACTTGTCTTTACATGTTTATTTATACGGTTCTTTCCTAACCTATAAACACTATTCTCTCTGCAGCAGTCTTCTAGGCTTAAAAGGGGCTCTAGATGTAGTAGAGCCACGCTGATATCAGCACGAACAGGCCGGCTCGACCGGGGCGGTACTACCCTCTCACAGAAGATTAGCGTAAAATCACGCCGTTGGTGAGTGCGAGACCGGAGGCCCAATGATGCAGAAGATACATTAGGCTGTTGTGGTGCATTCACAATGAGTATGGTGACCACCACTCTAGGATTCTGCTTATGCTTTCAATCAGGCAGAGTAGAGTCATTTTGGCAAGGCCATACATAAAAAGATCATCTGTAATCACAAACCCTAACATACAGTTTACAATTTTAATAAATTTGACCCCCGCAAGAACTTGCCTTAAAAAGGTACACAATCGAAATATGCCGATTTATACAAAAACAAAACACGCTCGAATTGTCGGCGTTCATTGCGAACACAATACAAAAAATGTGTACCGCTTAAGTACAACGGTTGTGTATTATTGGCTCGATTCCATTGTTCACTTAGTTTTTTGTATTTATAACTGGGTACTTATATTCTGACAATCAGACATATATATTATGAAGTATATATGTGGTAAATTATGTATCCGTTCGGATAAAAGTAAAGAAAATTGTATTATTTGTTATTAAGGAAAGTTTCTTACGGTATGGAAAATTCGTATGGTTAAGTGGTATTTCTAATTTATCTATTCAAATAAATAAAATTGGAGTGTCTGTTTGTAATATTAAAATAACCGCTTTTTACTAAATGCATATGTATTTAAACACTGTACATATACAAAAAAATTAGTTAAAAACATTTTTGTCTGTCTGTCTGTTTGTTCCGGGTAATCTCTGGAACGGCTGGACGGATTTTGACGGGACTTTCACTAGCAGGTAGCTGATGATCCAGGGAGTAACTTAGACTACTTTCTTAAGACTAACTTTGTCCCGCGGCGTTACTCGCGGTACAACAATAAGGGCGGGTAACACCGGGTTTCAGCTAGTAATGAATAAAATAAACAAATGTTCATTGCAAATGAGTTTTTTTGCAGGAAATGTTATAATTACATAATCAAGAATTCCCTGCAAATCTCGCCGAACTTAGTAGCGTGAATGGAATGGGTACAAACAGTGCAAGAATCAAAAACTGCTCTTGCAAAGGTAATGTGCAGTTCTACTCACTACTAGCCAGAGATTATGGAGGTCGAATAACGTTATGTGCTTCCCGGTACCAGTGCATCTGACGAAAGAGACACGCTTTGACTCTTAAACAGTCTTCGAATAGGAATGTTACCCAAATGTGTTACAGATTTACCAGCGTGCATCAAATGGGGAATGAATTAATTTATTTAAGGAACTAATGTATTTGATGAACTAATTAATTTATTTATTACTTTTTGAAACGTTTGGGCTTGAGACGACTAGTTTCATAGGGTCCGAGTGCTCGGGCTATGTTTAAGCAACTAGCTAAGCAACTGATTGATGCTTCTCGCGACCAGAAGGCCGACCTTTTTCTAGCACAGAGAATCAGCAGCATTGCCATTCAACGTAGTAATGCTGCCAGCTTTTGGGGAACTTTTGTCGCGGTGAAAAGTAGTCTTTGTTATTCCTCAAGAATCAAAGTATCTCCATGCTAAATTTCATTGAAATCGGTGCACTGGAAAGCATAGAGTTGCTTATTAGATTTTGCCATTAAATTAAAAATAGAATATGAACAAAGAAAATGTAACAGCACAATAAGATAGTGTCCTCGTTAAGATAAGGACAACTTTTTCGTCCTTTTAGTAGTTAATCAGTCAATTATAAAAATAAGTCAAACGACTTTCAAAGGGAATTATGCTCGATTTAATGTTCATATTGAATTTATGATAGCAGTGAACGGCCGTTCGAATAAAGCTTGGCTTCGATCGCACGCATATGTGATTAGCTGATCTGTTAGCTAGGACGACTTAATCATAAACTCGACTTTAGTTGGTTTTGTCTATGGTACAGTGAAATATAGCGATAAATTATATCTCTAGTTTTGAGAGTATTAATCCACTGGGTTAGATTCCACCAGGTGATCCTTCGTCTTGTTTACAGCCTGTACCATGAGAAAATCAGTAATTTAGTTTCCTACCGATAAGTTGCATAAAACTGTTTTTTGAACAACAAAAAAAACAACGTACAGGATCTGAAGTAAAGTTTTTGAAACAGCACATTCAATATTTATTTGATGATGTGACTTCATCTCTATACAATTTAATACGAATACAGTATAAACTTTTTAGGTACCCTTTTCAGTTTTAGCCGAAGTTTTTAAAGTTAAAAAAAAAAACGAAAACAGTAAAATTGGAAAGTGCGGTTAAAACCTGAAACTTACTACCAGCGCACGTGTTTCCATCGTACTATGATCCCGGGTCCTTTAAGCGGGGCGTGAAAAGCATCTCGCTAGGCCGCCACATTCTGCTAGTGCTTTCCATCAGGAGGGGCAGAATCATTTTAGCAGTTCAAATATATAAAAAAAAAACTTAAAAAAAAGCGGAGAAATAGGCACTTGAACTTTTTTTTTAAATTTAAAGAGCTGCATGATATGATCAAAACACAGTCAAAAATATACATTCCTCATTGTCAATATTATGATTTTTATCAGAATTTACCTAATCGAAATTATTTTACAAAAAGTTTGCTATGTTCCGTTATAGCATCAATATCTTTAATATAGCTTAGTTTCCACTGCAACTTCACTTAGAAATCGGAAATGCGAGTATCAAAATAAAGACGTCCATTTCAACCGATAATATGGTATTATGGATATCTGTAATTGTGGGGTTAGAGTCGTTTCAAATTGACGGACTATAATTTTCTATTTTACTTTATCCTTTTTCAGGAATAAAAGAAAATGTTTCTTTCGGAAAATGCATGGTTTTTTAATGCAACTGAGACTGAATTTATTCACTTTGAGTGAAGTAACAATAGTTCTTGGAGATGGATGATGTTTGATTGGTCAGAATATTAATATACTCAATAGATTAGAACGTATACTATCGTAAACTTCAATCTATATAAGTAACAAAGTTCTATCAATAACAAATATTATCATAACAAATAAAGAGTATTTCGTAAAACTAAGTTAAAACAAAAACGTAGCAGTTTTGTAGAGATTGGTCTTTTGAAATTTCACGAAGCGAAACATTATTTGACTAAATGTCAGATGTTTTTTGACTAGACTCAACTATAAAACAGTTATCTTTAAAAAGATGTAAACCAGGCCCAAACAAGCCCAAGAGTCAATTTAATATTATTTATACCTAAAACTGTGTCTATAATAATTTTAACACTAAGAATAATTTTGATAAGATCTGCATTAAATAAATAAATTATAATGTATTGAAATAATCGACCTTTTTATTATGAAATTAAAAACTGGGAATATATATACGAAATTTACCAAACCGTTTTTTAAGAAAAATGTTATAATAACACAAATTCAATTATTACCGAGAAACATGATTTCAAAAGGAAATCTCTAAAATCCCTGCCTAGCTGTGTAAAAGGGATTTTTATAATTACTTTTTTGTAAATAAACTTTCAGTTCAATTCATGTTATCCTTGTTTTCATTTATATCAATTATTTACAGTTTCTTTTTCTGTAAATAGAAAAATAATATGTTCTTTTTAGACTTTTATGTGATTCTTCATTTTAGGGAGGAGTCTGTGTCCGGTACTGTACTGTTAAAGGCTGTTGATGTTATGATTCAAACATACCTCTCAAATCTGTATCAAATGCTCCCATTTTCTCTACTATGCTTTTAGTTGCACTATCGTAATTAGGTAAAAACTTAGGGAATATTGGGAGTAAATAGAAAGAAAATATAGATAAGAAGAGAATGCAATGTTAGAAAAAGAAGTTTCCTTATACATTTGTTTGAGAAATATATCTGTTAGTGAAAGAAAATACAAATTTATATAATATATATTCAAATGTTCGTTTAACACGCTAATTTCTGGAACTAATAGAGTCACTACAACAGGCTATTCATATTTGATTAAAAAATCTTTAGCCACTAGTCATTGGCAATTAGTACCAACTTTTTATTTTTCATAAATACGTGTTACATTGAAAACGCCCGTTAGCTCAAAGCAGTTTATCTTAACTTAGACTCATCATGTAACAAATGTAACAAACTTAAAAAGTAAGAATATGACTAATTCTTAAACAATTCGTTGACTTCCATCCCCAATATATCAAAGGCTAGATTTATGTGGATATACCTCAACTAGTCATTAGCAAAATATGTTTGCAAGCTAACTGCGAAACCTTGCTTTATATCTAAAGTAATAAATTTGAACCTTTCATAGTCATAAATTAGCAGTTAAGAGTTAAGGAGCCTAAGGTATGTCCAGGATAAATCTTGGAATTAGTCATCGATTATTATGACGATACGGTACTGTATTGAAGTCATAAAATCAAATAATAAATATTTTGAGCTCCTCGTTCGTAAAGCGTTATTTACACTGTTTTTTATAGAATTCGAAACAGACTTTACCATGGGTATTCAGAGTATGGTAAAACACAGCTTTAGAGGATGCTAACTATACCTAGCTATAACTAACACTTTTAATAGTTTTTATATTGTATCTTTCCAACCTCATTGGCGATCCATTTTATAAAAATGTTAGAGATGTCTGAGAGAGTACTGGTACCCGAAACACAAGTTAGATCTTATCATGGGTACCAGAGTTCCACTGCCATTGACACCACTATTGTTTTTCTTTGATTTACATTTTTATGCCTGTATAAAAAAGGGTTATTTTTCAACTTTATATGAAATTAATAAATTATTATTATTATTATAAACTATTTACTCATTACGTACAAATGTTAAAACATTACTGCTAGTACTGTAGAAAGCGATGTATAAAACTTTACATTTCAGTATATTTATTCCAGTTCTGGAACCTACTAAATAAATTATACCTAATTTAGGTCTAAATGCTACGCAAAAACCCACAAATTATGTATTGAGCACACTGAACTCAATTTATGGAAGCTAAGCAACTGGTACGAAGATATTCAGTATGCTTCGAAAAACAAAATTTAAAGATACCAAGACACGTAATCTTTCAAGGAATAAATGTTAAAAAAGTAGTAAGTAGAGATTGTTTAGTGTTAATTTAAACCAATATTAAAGTGAATATGACTTAATTTAGGACTTCTGTAAAGTCCTAAATTAAGTCATATTTATAGTGAGTAATAATATAATATGGTAGAGCGTGTTGAATGGAAATTGGAACTAAATTATGCACTGTTGTTCTGCATACGAACATGCTCAGCACAATAGCTCATCTATACAGCTCACTCCCTGAAGACTAACGAGCTTGAACATATCCACATATTCAGTTATCTCCAGTTTCCTTAATGCCCTGATATTGTATAATTACGGTCTAGAATACGGAGATAACTTGGAATTAATTAAGTAAGCTGCGTTTAGATCTGACAATTTGACTAGAGACTGACAAGACAGGTATAAACGCTTGATGGTTGGAGTAAATCCATACTAAATTATCCATTCGAAAATAAATCTGTCTGTCTGATACTCATTCACGGCTAATGCATTGATTTCAGCGAAATTTGGCTTGGAAGTGCTTTGATACATGAGGAAGTCCTTCTTATAGGCTACTCTTACCATAATAACCGACATACGTTCAAGCGGAGCAGTGGAAAAGAGCTAGTTATTATAATAACCTCATAGCTTAGAAGAGTCTGTACCATGTTGACAAAACCATTGATGAACGTATTTATATAGCTCTCAATACATACATGCTACAAGTAAATTAAATCCTGAACCGAATATATTTGTTCTATTAGGATATCGAACCTACGATCTGGGAATTCCGGATTACTATTATATATGTCATATTTATAAATCCAATCATATTTATTTATTTCTCTCATAAAGGTACACAATCTTAATACTATACATAATAGCAGCCAAGTTAAAACCTTCATGAGAGCTGGAGTCTGCACTAGGTTCTAGACCTGTATGACGGATCTCCAGGCTCTCATCCTCTGACGGTATACAAACTTATCTAAGCTAAACGAGTACGTACTGTTTCTGAAATAAGGGAAAAAGGTGACGTAAAAATAGAGGAGAAATGAAAAGTGTTCCTTGTATGGTGTGTTGAGTGTTTGTGTATGTGTATCTGTGATGGTGTTATAGTCGAGTGTTTGTGTATGTGTATCTGTGATTGTTTTGATATGTATGTATATATAATACTTGCCTTTTCAAGGTCTCAAAATATGTCAAGAATATAAAGTAGTTAATCTTTCGGGTTATCAGTAGAATATAATCAGTTTGTATTTTGTTTTGAACATAAGTCAACATTATGATGTAACAATAAGACATGTTTTCTTAGTAGCCAGACTTATCAACTTATTTTACCTATATTTGTGCCTAAGCCTAAGCCTTTGGTGTCGATATCCTGGCGCCATAACATCTTGCTAGCTTGCTAAGTATCTTGCATGTGCGGAAACCTAACTGAACAATTTCCCAATTCCGTAACAAAACACCTTCAATGTTTTTTTTTATGGACGAGGGGGGCAAACGAGCAGACGTATCGCCTGATGGTAAACGATTACCGCCGCTCATTGCCACTTGCAATACCAGAGGCGTCACAAGTGCGTTTCCGGTGTTTTGGGGATTGGGAGAGGGATGGGGGAGGGATTGGGTTATGGGTTCCGGTATCCTGACCCGCTTGGTAAAACACAGCGAAAGCGCTATTTCACACCGGTTTTCTTTGAGGCCATGGTATCACTCAGGTCGAGCCGACCCGTAGTATAGTTTTCGTGTGAAATGGCTATCTATTGAAGATAAACGAGTTACATGTTGGTGAATATGGCAGCTTTACCATCTTGCTTTTTCACCTCTCGTAATACATTTTTCATCAATGAAATGGAAATAATATTAAATATAGACTATGTTTGATGTTAAGTGTTTCTCAATATATACAGACTGACCCATATTGCTACCTTTTGATGTAATCGGATGCGGTTACTTCTCTCTAGTAAAATATGTGGATCGACCAATAAATTGTTAGGAACCAATAAACATACATGCGAATTAGCATGAGCGATAAAGATGGACCGTGGTGTTATTTAGTTGAGAAGATACGAGGACGACACGATTTATATATTTTTTAATTATATTTATCAGAGTTGTGATCTCAACATAAAGTTTTTAACCATCACAACATGAAGGCAGAACATGTTCATGTTTTTAAAGACAAGCTCCACTGCTATGTACAAATTCAATTAAATATCTATTTACACAGGTATTATCTAATATAGCTACTTATCTATAACTGATAATTAAGTTTTGTTATGGTTACAGCAAACGAGTATAGGACTAATCCTGCAAACTGACTACCACTATAACTCCTGTACACACTGTACACACTGAACATATCAAGTAATTGGAAGTTCCAGAAAAAAAACTTGTCTTGGATTTAGCAAATTCTGAAAGGTAAGTGACTAATGCAACTATAAGACATCTGTAACTTAAAGAATTCGTTATCACCTCTTATAGCCTCTCCTCTTTCCCTAGAATTCTCACTGTCGGCATATTGCAGTCCACTGCTGGATATAATCCTCTCAAATTGCACACCACACTGATAGATTTTGGACTTCTTGCATCCAACTCCTGCCAGTCATCTTGCGCAAATCTTAACTTCACCTGGGGTTTTGCTCTATCTAGGACTCTACTCCTGGGGTACTCCACTCTAGAACTCTTTTACTCTAATGATTGTCAGTTCTGCAGCTAATGTGGCCCAATGCCACTTTAAAAATTGAACTACAAATATATTTTCAATCGGGTTCATTTATAACAAAGCACAACATGATGATATTGAAACCAACACGTCCTAAAACCTTCCAGACTGCATCATCAGAGTAGCTCTCAAAAGAATTAACATACATAGCTTCATTTCGATACGACACTTTAATTTAAGTAGAGTTGACTTCTGAGTTTTGTTTACATAGTAAGTTACAACTGAAGCTAATAAAAGCGTGTTAAAATAAATGTATTTCTAACTTCAGTTGAATCAAAAAGTCGTTACTACTAAAAGTCTTTAACTGCTGTTTCGAAACGTACCCGTAGCATTATTTATTGATAAACTTGTTACTTCGTCTTGTAACAGCCTCTAGAGAACTCTTTGTTGCCAAGTATGGTACCTACTGTGTAATTTTTTACAGCACAAGCGTTCGATAGCGGATAAAAAAATTATTGTAATGAGGTGTTCAATACTCCTGGTAGTACCTCCTGGGATCCTATCACTTCAGTTCAGCTGTAATGTTAATTTCTTCGGAAAAAAATATTTGGACCTTATTATAACAAACATATCTCTTATTATTCAATTAGTCTATTGGTGGGCCCATCCGGTTTAAGTATAGACACTCCGATAAGCGTTCAAACCATAGAAGTCATTTAAAACGAGCGGTTTTGTATATGTGTTATCTGAATCTCGGAAACGGCGCTAATGATTTTAAGGAAATTTAGTATGCAGAGGGTTTCGAGGTCAATAAATCGATCTAGCTAGAATATATTATTAGAAAATTTAGCAAAAAAAACGAGCAAAACTCGGTCATCAAGGTACTACGAGTAATAATGAGACGATTACTATCGCTATTTTTTTGGTTAAAAAAGTACCTTCTTAAAGCTCGACTTAAAGGTCGACTATCGTTGTTAGGAGCTGCAAAATCGACTAGATGTTGGTAGAAGTTTATTACCAAATTTGCAATGTTTAGTTAAAGTTCAACCAACTATCAATTGTATTTTTCGCCCTCGTAATCTAGTAAATACAAATAAATTGAAGAAAAAAGAGAGATTATATGATACTAAATTTAGATGTTTTGTAGTATTCCTACACCTTATATTCGCTAGTTAAATGTAACACAGATATGATAATCGAAAACTTATTTTTCCATTTTGATTAAAAACTATACGATGTGTGCATTTGAGATCTAAAACCCTTAAGGACTAGTTAATTGGCTAGTCATGTTCTAGTGGCCTAACTAACTATGCTGGTATACTCCTGCTTCATATATATGGGTATGTTTGTTTTGGTAATGGGCAATTTACAATCGCTCACCATCAAAAGATACTTCTGCTCTTTTGACCCCAATTACATAAAGAAACAATAATTTGTGTGCGCCACGTGGTTGCGTGAATTCCAGCTACTACTAGTATAATTACATATGAAGTTTTAAAATCAGTATAACATTTGAATACAGTAACACAATACATTCTGTCTGAAAATTGAAAACTAAAAAGAACTGACGTTGTGGAAATGCAGTTATTATTTTCTATTTCCTTTCTCATCTATCGAGAAACTTTGCAATGCAAATTATACGTCACCAGATAGAAAAATGTATCTGTTCAAGAAAATGTGAGACGCTATTTTAGTTTTGCATACATTTTTATTTATATTTATTCAGAACGTACTCCAGGAAATACCTTTAATTGTAAATATAGCAACTGGAAGTCGCTACCCAGTTTTAATATACTTACGACTGCGTACAGTAGTGGTAGATGCTTAGAGATGTACAAAAACGTTCTACAACAATGATGAATATATATGTAAAAACTTTCAAGAACGATAAGGTTTGAATCTTGTTTCATTGCGACAAAAAAAAAATAGACAGGTCTCGTCATGTAATGTGACTACAGGTCTCTATGTACAATTACAACTACGAAGTCATAAGCGCGTTGCCAGATATTAGATAAGACTACTCTATTTTAAAGACGCTTTGAGGGTCGATTATTTTGATCAGAAAATTTTGTGTCTGCACTAAAGTAGTATGTTCTATTATATCACTTTTCAATTTCTTTTCCATACAATGATACGCGTTTCAATTTAAACGACATTCATCGGTCAACTTTGAGGACTAAAGGTGTGTATATACATACAGTGAATTTCCAGTGAGTGCCGTTCCGTGTAAACAGCCCATTTCTGCCCGCGGCTAGCACCGGATTAGCACTTTTTCTGTTCTCTGTTCACTATAGGCGGCCTTTGTTACACAACGGGTGTAATAAAGTTCTTTGGAGTTAAAGTTTTTAGAATGGCTTTAGCTTTGAATTCGGAACTTTTCGTTTTTAGATGTAACGTTTACGGTGGAGCGATGAAAAAGGTATTAACTCAGTCAGGTGCATTTAGAAATAGTGGAACGGAGTCATGATGGCAATGTGACCAGGATGTTTTTGATTGAGAATTAAAAGAGGTTGAATTTAAGTTTATAAATAGTAGGTACATCAGCATAAGAAATTTTTTTAACAACAAGTACAATTTTAACAAAAATGAAACCAACTTCAAGGTTCGACTCGATTTCTCTAGGATGCCATCATCAAATATTAATGTCTTTATCATGGTACCACCGTTGGGACATCTCCTTTCCATTAAAAAAAGAATTATCGAAATCGGTTCATAAACGACAAAGTTATGCCCGAAGACACATAAAAAAAAATATTAATATATACGGTCGAATTGAGAAACCTCCTCCTTTTTTTGAAGTCGGTTAAAAATAGACGAGCCGACCAGACCAAAACATTGATGTTTTTGTCTAATAGAGAATATGCATGTTTTTTTTTATTTTTTAATGTGATCATTTACATCTCTATAACATGGAAAAAATATAAATAGGCTAGTTAGCTAAATAGTCAAACCAATTTTCAACGTGAAACTTAAGACTATGAATAAATTTGTGCTACTCAAACGCCTCCATTTTGCTCGCGTTTTTGGACAAACTCAAAACAGAATTAGCAAAATCGGTTCAGACGTGCACGCGTGATGTCGTGACCAAGGCAAATAGAGATTCATTTATATATATATATATATATATATATATATATATATATATATATAGATTTTCTGGGTGTAAATAATCACTAAATAAACCTTTTAAGTATATTGTAAAGACTTTATAGCATCTAGAAAAAGATATTTGAGACAAATAATTTTTTTATACATATTTCCCTATTGTTAAATATTGCTAATAAAACGTTGCTATGATTTTGCTGAAGATTAGTTTTGAAGCAAAAGTAGAATCCAAAATTAAAAAATTCTATTAAAAAATCATCCACCAAGTCAACACCACTAAAAACACGCAGTAAATACTTCAAAATTTTTATTACGATTATTACTTTTGTGACTGTAGATGTCTTTACACCGACCCTATGATTTTATAGTAATGTGCATATGCTAATGTATCCCTGAATACTCATATTCCATATTACCCCATGCATGCGAATGACGAATTTACGTCACAAAAGAGGAATAATGTAAATATACCCACTTAATTCGTTCCACTAAAGATTTATTTGAATTAGCGAAACAAACTGTGACCGTTTTCAATAAGTCATAGAACGCCCTTCTCTCCCTCCTAATATTAACGTTATTTAAAGAGTTGACATTTACAGAATAGCACTGCGGGTGTCCTATTTTAAGTTTTAATTTGAGGGTACTTTAAATACTTAACCTGATTGATTGTTATTGTTTTGTGTTGCAAGTTTCACTTTGCAAATGTTTAAAATTCATCTAATCTCTACACACTGACACTGAATTTATACACACTGACTCGCTTTACAAAACCATACTGAATACCTTATAGGAGGTACTTTATTTCAGCGCCATCTGTTTTTAATAAAACTTATATTGTATTTTTGCATAAAATTATGATTATATTATTGTTTATTGTGCACGTGGCGCTTACTTATAAGTAATTTTAACACGATGCCACTTTATACTTATTGAAAAAAAAAAGTTAAACAGTGTCTACAATTGTTGGTGAACCTAGTAAATAAATAAATAAATTATCTAATACAATTTACTGAATGTAGATTTGATATATTGAGATTCTAAGTTTTTAAGTTCAAATAAAATATTATATGCAGTATATTTCACAATCCTAATCTGTGTGTTAATTATTGTACATATTGGTAAAAGTAAAGTTATTAAATTAGAAAACGTCTTAAGAAATACATCACGCTCCTTTAAATTTTTAAGTTCGTCTTATTACAAAAGCATTTTTTTTGACAATTATTTATTAACATTAAACACGCGCAAGGAAAATAATTCACATTGAATTTCGCGTGAGTTAATTATATTCTTTGTCTGTTAACACAACAAATGGAAATATCCTTCGTGCTAATATCCGTGAATAAACTTATTATTGAGCACAGAACTATCTAATATACCTATTGAACAGTGAGAATGCAGTAGAAACTATAGACAAGAGAACAGGCAAGGGAACATTACATGAAATACGGCATAAATTTGAGGCTTCACACGATTCAGAAGTGAAAGATGATAAGAAAAATATTTCTAATTTTTGCTTGAAAGAAGGTGTGTAAAAGTAAAAAAAAAGAAAATGCGTATAAAAATTAACCAAGTGAACACGAATGTATGGTAATGTCTTGCTTATTAGCTGTTGGTAAGTGATGCTAGCTGTAAGAAGGTTTAAGTGAGAAATAGATTCATCATCATCATCAGAACTCTACCAAGGAACACCAAATAGTCCGGTCTGATACTATTGGCAGCCAGTCGCTGCCAGCCCTGCTACGCAAGTCGTCTCGCTATTTGGCCGGAGGGCAGAAACAGGTCATCATTATTGCATTTACCTTTAATTATTTTGGGGCTGGGTTACTTTATCCCTGATATTTCAAATGAAACTGTTGTGTAAAAATGGGAAATGCCGAAAATTGCCAGCTTAAGTGGATTTGTTTTTAACTAAGACACACCGAACAGTAACAACTAAATACGAAAGTACATAGCAACAGATAAAATGAAAATACTAGTGTGTGTGTTAGCAACTTTCCAACATGGAGAGCGATAGAGCATGATTTGGCAACTGGTAAGGACTATGTGATTATCAATACGCCCATTTCTCCTCTATTGCATACCTTGTCCCACTCAACGCTCAGTTAGTCCATCCGAATGTCTATTTTACCAACAATAGCCGTTCGCCATTACTGCACTAATCTACAGACTAAGTCACTGGGCGTTTCGAAATCAATCTCGCGTGCTGGTATTAGTTTAAATAATAACAATCTGAGTGCGGGTAGGACAATGTTGGAATGGATGGGTTTCCTGATAGGATTAAGAAGGTTGGATATCATAGACCCTAAACATGTGTATGTATTCCTACGGGAATAATATATTAGTAAATGGTTTAGTGATACGTTAGACAAATATGTATGAATACTTTAAATGTTTTAACATAAGTTTTAAATACACTCCAGGTGCAGAATTATTATGTTAATTTATTTACACGACAAAACAACTTGTGTGTGTAGATAAAAGGAAAATTAATCTACTGATCAAGTCAAATATTAAATATTCAAATTCGACTTTAAGTTTCACTAATTAAGATTTTTAATTATTTAGCTGTGTTACGTTTTCATGTATTTACAATCGTATTTCTCTATATCATGTTGAATTATATAGGCACTGAAGTTACAATATATTCTTAAAAAAGTACCTAAATAAAACCGCACAATCAACCCTTCGCTACAACTTTGTACCCCTAAAGGGTCGACGGAAACACTTCTCTGGCCACTAACCATTAGCCGTTGGAAGGGTTAACTCGTTCGCAACTTCACTTCACTACAAAGAGATATAAAAAAGGCTTTAGATGAAGGTTTTTGCATGATGTAATGAAGGCCAGCCTTAGGCGGTGAAATGCGGTGATGGCTTTAATGCCTGCTGAAATTATTGTTATGGCTTCGTTGGTTATTTTTGAGGTAGTATAGGCCGAGCCCAAGGAATGTAGCTATTTATTGCTGCATTTAAGGTGACTACGGCTACTTACATGGACCTTAAATTCAATAATCAAACGTGCGTGCCTGCTAAAATGAGTCTATTCTGTCTGATGAGCATGAGCAGAATCTAAGAGAAGTGGCCACCAAATTCATATATCATTGCGAACACATACAATGCAGCAACACAGCATGGTGACCCACACTGTGGTGACCAGAATGTCAAATTAGGTTTGTCTTATTTGTCTTGGTTGCTGAATTTTGGTAACCCCTAGAAATAGGAGATGTAAAGTAACTATGGAATCATAATACCGGTTTTCTATTAAGTCGGATATTTTGAGCCGAAGCATGATATTCCCATTGAAGAGTAACTAATATTAAATGTTTGTAAATTATTCAATAAGATTTGAAAAACTAGAAAACTTTATAGTCGAGTAAAACAATCCTAGTAGAAAGGCAAGGAAAAAACTGTTCATTTTTCATAGAATAATACAGGTAAACTCCTAAGAGACATAAATCCAATGTTAGAGATATTATACAAAACATTTAAACAAAAATAGGGCACCATCCGTCAGCGCACTGACCCTACCCTTGTCAGAGCACAGATGCTGCTGAGCCCCTTCGCTTATGAAACAATGTACATAGAAATTTTAATCTTCTCTGGATTCTCTACGGGTTAAGGTATGAAAGGAAGCGTGGCGACTACCCAATGCGGCTAAAACTTTGAAACTGATCAAATTAAGACTGAACCGCAGAGGTTCAGCCTCAATTTGATCCCAAAAGGCGGCAACGCACTTGTAACGCTTTTGGTGTTGCGAGTGTCCAAGGGCGGCAGTAATCGCTTGCCATCACGCGATACGTCTGTTCGTTTGCCCCATATTCCATAAAAAAATAAAAATAAAACCTGTGCGAAACTTCAGGCAACTAAAAGAATTGTGATTAGTTTTAATTCATATCTTTTTCGTAAATATTCGTAAGCAATCTATTTGTAACATTCAAAATTTATTTAATTATCTAAATATAAAAAATGTTGGATAACTATTTATAAACATTGACTATCTGATTGTGGATTCCTTATCAACTTCAAATACATTTTTTTATTTACCTATAACACACCACTTAAATCCACAGAAACAGACAGTAATCTGGACTATAATCTGCATACCGCAGTGGTCTTTTACTCCACGAGTTACAGCTGCGAGGACATTCTATTGAATATTCATGTCTAACGAACAACGGGTCCCATGAACTTTATAAGGTAAGAGAAAATAAAAACTATTTGTTTATTGGTCGCCGCTTTCGTATTTTTCTTCAAGAGTATGGTTTTCAGTTCTAATTTCGGCATGTACACACAAATTTGGGATCAAAAGACGACCTGGGTTTTTTATTAATTGTATTTGGACTATTTTACCATGTTGATCCTGATTAATCTGGAACTCACTAACAGCTCACGTGTTTCTTTGTCACTGTGATTCCAGGTTCTTTAAGTGAAGACGTGAAAATTCATCTCACTAGGCCGCCCTAGTGTGGGTTACTATTGTATTGCACTGTGCACTTGTGCAATGAGGATGGTGACCACCACTCTTGGATTCTACTCACGCTATCCATCATAGCTTCTAAAATAACTATACTCTGCCTGATGAATAAAATAAATACATAAATGGTAAGTTATCTATATATATTGAAAATGTATCAATACACTTAAATTCATTACTTTGAAAGTCTCCTGAAAATGTATGAAGTATTTTTCAAAGAGTGCGCTCGTAATAGAAAAAGTATTTCAGCAAAAAAAATATTAAATTGACATTACCTATCATGTTTTTATACTTATAGAAAAATTGTCTGCTTAAAAGCGCTGTCTTTACAGAACTGCTCACAAATTTGTGTAAGAAGTTATCTTTTTAATGAATGTGTAGTCATTTAGATCTTCAGCATAGGACCTGCAACAAGACATATTTTTCTCTAAAAAATGCGCTTATACCTATACAGTATTTTTCTGTTGTTGTTGTATTGCAGTACTAGCTGACCCACACAACCTCGTTTGCGTCTTCTATTGCCCGTAGCGTGAACATTTTCCCCCGTTTTTGAAACATTGTTCATTGGTGCTCCGCTTCTAATTGTCTTAGCGCGATGATATATAACCTATAGCCTTCCTCGATAAATAGCCTATCTAACACTGAAATATTTTTTGCAAATCGGACCAGCGGTTAATGAGATTAGCGCGTTCAAACAAACCAACAAACTCTTCAGCTTTATAATATTAAGTATAGATTTACAAACTTTACAATACCTTGGAAAATTAGTTAATTAAGTTTTTTTTTTTTTTTTTTTTTATGTTTGGCCCTGCCAAAATGACTCTACTCTGCCTGATGGAAAGCATGAGCAGAATCCAAGAGTGGTGGTCACCATACTGCGAATGCAGACAATGCAACAATGCAGCATGGTGACCCACACCATGGCGGGCTAGTGATGCTTCTGCATCATTGGGCCTCCGGTCTCGCACTCACCAACGAAACACGACAGCATGATCGCTGTCATTTTACGTTGATTTTCTGTGCGAGGGTAGTACCGCCCCGGTCGAGCCGGCCCGTTCGTGCTGAAATCAGCGTGGCTCTACTACCTTGAAAATAGAAAGTATAAGGAATATATAAAAAATAAACTGGTCAAATGCGAGTTTATCTACGAGTAGCTTGTATAAGCTGTGTACAGTCTTTTAATCATCATCGTCATGGATAGCCACTGCTGAATATGGGCCTCTCCTTAAAAAGTCTTGCATTAATTATGTTCTTTTAAACGAATTTGTTTTGCAGTTGAAATGAATATTTTTTCTTATTCCATACGTGCAGATTGCAAATGTTGATGTGTAGGTGTAAAATAGATTTAAGACTATAATTTTCATGCAGGTACCTATCCTATAAATAAACAAGCACTTTTTATAGTTTTTTTTAAATTGTTAGGTTTGGCTCTTTCAGAAATTAGGATATTTAGTGGTTTATTTTCATCTATTTTATAAAAAGGTTTTTTTATACAACTTCCGCATTAGGAATATACATCCTATTTCGCGGGAGACCTTACATACAAATATGAAACAGACACAAAGTACACCTAGACTTAGAACAACAATTTGTGGATCATACAAAGTATTATCCTATATAGGATTTGAACCCATAACACTTAGTGCAGTAGGAAGCGGTTTCTACTTACAAAAACTCAAAAACCTTGTACTCATAAGAGTAACTTACAATATTGACGCAACACCCAACTGAGGCCGGCAAAATATTTCAAGTGTAATGGCCTTTTGGCCAAAGGTCTTTAGGGTAAAACTGCAACTAAATGAATGGGATCGGCCTACTATCATTAATTCTGCAGAAGAAACTCTTATAATAACATAAGAGTGTTCTAATAACATATTTATTTGTATTACATTTAAAATCTGATACAATATTGTTAATTATTTTAGTCTAAAATTCGTATTCATCTTCCTTGGATGCAAATCTACGTCCACACTTTGTATAGTACATCCATTCCGTACCGGTGCTAAGGGGCTTCACTATCAGGAGCGATATATGATACAACTCTAGTCATTAATTAGTAGATACTTACCTATATATTAGCACTTGCAAAGAATACACCAATTAAAGATAGAAATACAAGACCAAACTTCCAAACAAAACATTTCTAGATCATACATACATTTGATCCGAACCAAGAACCCGAGATCTTAAGCACGGCAGTGGGCAGTTAAAAAACAAAAATGCTGTTTTATTTATTAAGAAAACATTTCAACAAGAACCGTTTTATTTCTCAAGAAAGTAACCCAGATATCGTCGGTTCTATAAATTAACTTGCTACATCACTAGTAAGCGTACTTGACAAATAGTTTGTTCCAACGATTTATTCTTACTCCCAGCAGTTTAGATTTCTATTGTTCGGGTAACGTATTAGTTTGGCAAGTAATAATTTTGTTTACTATCAGATTTGGTAGGATTATATCGTCTTATTTAAGTACATTGTTTCTGTTAAACACGTGTTAAAATTGTGAATTACACCAATTTAAAGGGGAGTGTTTCTGAGTTTATTGGGATTGTTCTAAACTTAGATTAGTTATTTTTATGGTTGTTAGTTTTCTAATAATGTTTGTAAAATTTCAAGGGATGATTAGTGAGTGCGTAAGAAACACAAGTGATGAGGAACGTTCGAGTTGTTTCTCTCTCTGCCATTAAAGTTTGAACCTCTGGTAAATGCACTCGGTCGACAATGAGTAACGAAAAAATTTCTTAATACTGACTAGCTTTTAACCGCAGGTTTTATTTTAACATAGTAGAGTCACGCTGATTTCTGGACTGGAGCGGTACTATCCTCTCTCAGAAGACCAACCTAAAATTACGGCATTCTTATTGTGATGTTTCAAACGTTCCATTAGACAGACTAGATTTACTTTGGCAGGCTCATATATATAATAAAAATCTGATATATAAGCTATATGACTATAAAGATTATTCTAAATCTGCTCAGTAATTTTTACGTGAAAGTGTAACAAACATCCATACGTCCATCCTCACAAAGTCTACATAATATTAGTAGGATCGAATAGGATATTTAGTGCTATCACTCCAGCTCATGTACTGAACCGTAGCTCTCTCATATCGAAAATATGCATAGATTGATATATACTACATCACATAGAAAAAAATAGAATATGGACTAACGGTACAACTATCGGTATATTGGCAATCTGCTGACTCTGACAGACTCCATTAGCATACGGTAAAATAGTACTCTGCTAAAGCGTAATAGCACAGTTTCTAAGTTAAAAAAAACACAAAGTAGTCATGAGGACCGCCGACAGAAGTAAAAACTTAAAACTATAACTAAACATTTGTTTAAGCCCACCTGAATTTAACCTATTTGCTCTTTAAATAAAATGCGCGAATAAAATGTTGTTGATGTTATAAAAATAATAGGTCTTTACCTATGAAATTGCCGTTTTGTATGCAATAAGTGAAAGTACTTATTTTTTCAAACTTTTTTATTTCGGTTATACGAAGTACTCACCCATGCAATCGACGCATCTTTGCCAACGTATTGGCAGTTTATTGATGCCTTGTAAAAATCAGCTGGAATTCAATTCCCGACAGGCAGTACAAAATGCCTTTGAAGAGTTTGTTGCCTTCCGTCCAGCTGATTTTTACAAGAAGGGCGTCAATAAACTGCCAATGCGTTGGCAAAGATGCGTGATTACTTCGAATAACAGAAATAAATAAGTTTGAAAAAATAAGTACTTTCACTTATTGCATACAAAACGGCAATTTCATAGGTAAAGATCTATTTAATGCTGTACAGAATAAACATAATTACTAGTCATGTCCTATTAGACAGTCGAGCCATCAGCTGTCATCAACCGTGCATGCGCGTAGCAGGTAGTAGTACAAAAACTCGCGCAAGCGCCCTTCGCTGCCGTCTTACGATCAGGTCACGTGTCCTGACGCGAAGTGTCCTGACCCGAGTTTAACATTTATTAACCCAGTAATATTTTTTTTAAAAGTGTACTACGTCGCCATAGTTTTCATATCAATTTAAGTAAATTAAAAAAAAAACAAAACACATTTCTGTATCTGTTTTAGAATAGTCGAAATCATAATAATATTCATCTATGACATATCTATATGTAGTTCTTATGATGTGCCCGTAAGATATAGTTTAATTTGTTTTGTGTCTTAGGGCGTTTCCACATTATTCGATTCGATATCGGTGTCGGGCGCCGATACGATATCGGAGGAGGTGAAATGTATATGTTATTCGGCTCCGATATCCGATATCGAGCCGGACAGTTTGAAATATATATACATATTTCATACATTTAACTTCCTCCGATATCGTATTGGTGTCCGACACCGATATCGGATCGGATAATGTAAAAAACGCTCTTAGCTGTAGTACCAGCTGCTTATACGATTTTAAGTTGACCATCTGTTTAATATATTTATTTAATAAGTCAATTAAAATAATCGAATTTTTTAAAGTTATCTTTTCGAGTATGTGACAAAGACCGCGTAGAATTATCTCATATCTCTTTCAATTAAAAAAAATGAAATACCAATCATACAGTTTTAAATGGTGAATAATTCATTCTATGTTTGTATAAGGAATATACACGTACGTAATTTCTTTTAGAACCGCCGCCGGCTGCAGTGGAACCAGCTGCTCTGTACACAGAAGAGGTTATTTTTCATCTATCCAGTATTCCAGTTTGAATCGGTTTGCGCGTACTTATAATATGAATGTGTCGGATTGCGATGCTTAATGGTCTGGTTCAATTCTGAGTGAAAAAATATTGTAGACACACAAAAAGTAGTTTATTTTTTTTAAATTTGATTTTAAACTAATTAAGAATGAATTCGGATAACTGGTGTAAATATTAATTGCTCTGCTAAAACAGCTCAACATAATCCGTAGGTAGTAAGTTTTGGAACGAAATTCCTTATAGGGCGTTGCGGAGAGGTAACCTAGCTGGCAAAAAACGTCCATAAAAAAGAGTAAGCTTTAAAAAAAAATGTATAGAGCAATCTCTACACCCTAGCCGGTAAAAACGTCCGTAACGTTAAATATATATAGCGTTATATTTAAAAAAATGTATATATACGTCTGTAAGTTGCATATATTGTTATATTTTATGATAAGGCACTACATTCCCAACTGGTGTCCCACGACACCATTCGACTTTTTTCAAAATTTTAGACCACGATTATTGAGATGAAGAATTTTTAATGCTTTGAAAAACTTGTCTTTTATTTTTTTGATGATGTAGGTAATTCTCGTATAGTCAACGTATACAATGTATGTCTGTACTGATATTGTTACAAATGTTAAACAAATCACTCAATCACTTTTCGATGAACGGGTTAACGTTTCGCCACAACTAACAGATATAACTCTATTTGTATTACGAGTATATTAATCAATGTTTGATTAATAAAGCTTATAAACTCTGTAACATATGCTACGATACTTAGAAACGCACCAATAATAGTAATACGTACCATCAGTTATTCCGTGGTAATACTAAAAGGTTTTAGAACCAAAAATATATAATGATAATTAATTTCAAAAATATGATATATGTTGATCCTTCTAAATGTAGCAAAATGTGATAAACTTCGAAAGACCAACATGGCGATCATCAAAACAAATAAATGAGCAGAAAACAAAGTGTTTGGTAACAGCAGTGTTCATTACAAAACAATTTAAACTTTAATTTAGTTTCAATCAGCCGTCGTCGCTATCTCCGACTTGCTATAGAGAAGCATTAAACGATTAAGTTTAGTGAAATGAAAAATGTGGTTGTGAACATCTCAAAAACAGATAGTTTTGTTACTTATTTATTTTCGTTTAATTTGTAAGGACAAATATAGTTTCAGGAAGAGCAACTTAAACGTATTTTCCTAAAACAATTAATTTGTTCAGTAGGGAATCTATAGACAAGTCTATTTTCAAAAGCAGAAACATAAAGTTTAATCATTGATTTTAATCTGTTATTTTCGCAAAAGCGTCTAGTCCTAAGCCTGGTAAGTCTTGAAGGTAGTTAGTATTATTAAATAAAAGGTAAATACTTTTGTTTTCCTGAAATCATTATCGCACATCTGAAATATATTTAGCATTTTTTTATAGATACATGTTAATAAATTCCTTCGTTGGTTTTCACCGATGGAATGAGGTTATCGGAATCCATAACTTACTACTCAAGTTACAAAGATCTTTAGTATACCATTTGATTTATCTTTTGCCTCATCCATACTCAATATTATTAATTCGAAAGTAAGTATACCTGTCTGTCACATTTTCACGGCTTAACCGCTGCACCGAATTCAAGGAAACTTAGCATGGATATACATTCTTTTATTCTTCGGGAAGGCTACTCTTCACTGCTATGACTGACATTCATAATAAGGTTTTGGTTACAGTCCCCCAAAAAAAGCAGTCGTTTATTCTAATATTCTATACTTTCATGTTTTCTGTAATAAACCTTTGTTTATAGCTAAATTTTAATAAAAATGTGCAAATTGTTATTTAGTTTCTTAGTTAAATTGAGAAGTAGTTATGACTCCATCTGTTTACTTTGTGAAGACACTATCTACCAAGTTTCCTCTGACGTAAAGTTGGGAATGGCGAGAAGTAGAACGAAAGGTATGCAATTGCGTTAAGCTACGTAGAAGCTTACTTTGTACTTGATTCCGGAGACAGAACTCGGAAGTAGAATCTGTGCCAAATACGTTCAAGATTATACTAATACTATTTAAATTATACCGTTGCTTGTGTTTTAATATTAAACTAAATTAAGTTTTAGTAAAATTATTACCTAGATATACTGGTAAAGCTTTACACTTTTGACTCGTAAATGGTACGTTATCACGAGGCTGGTGCATGGTATGATGCTTGGGAGATTAGTGATAAGCGTGAGTTAAAAGAAGATTTCGAGAAAAGAGAAGGAAATTATAAAAGAAAACTCGATAAGTGTGTGCTGCACATTACAAACTATCAGATGTTACATCATATAGATGATGTAGAAGCAACTCAATAAGCCGCATTAGTCGCATCACCATGCAACATTGTTTGCTTTTACAATTAGCGTGGTGACCACCACTCTTGGATTCTGCTCATGCTTTACATCAGGCAGGTAGAACCATTTAGGCAGGCTCATATACGTTACAAAATATGTTACTAGACTATATAAGTCGGTTAACTTAATTTAAGTCAAGCCTATTTCTCAAGTTTTAGAGATTTTCGAAAGGGATTCAAACTTAAAGCAAACAGTCAAAACCAGAAAAAAGTTGTACTTTACTATCGTTATTAGTAACAACCATGTTTAGTACATAGATATTTGTGAACTTTCTTGGGTGTCTGGTTCTAGTTTCTTAATCCAAAGTTACTTCAGCACTCCTATCGGTTCAATTTGTCGATGGACTCGTCCTTATCAGTATCCAATCAGTACTGTAATGTTCTCGTGTCACGTAATATCAATAAACTTTAATAATTATCATAAGAAATGCCATCTTTGGAAACTTGAAACTTGAGGTGTGCTATAAGATTACAGATTATGAAGTGTTTTGGGACATAAAATAACACGAAACGAATATAACGAGCACTGAGAATTAGAAGAGGTAAATATTTCTTCTGTCAAGATAATGATCGAAATGACTTTAACAGTATGTAGGTAGTAGTCTTAATAGGTGTTTTTACATTACATTTTACTTAATACAACATTAAATCAATATTTATGACAGGTATCACGATTACTTTAGCTAGAACTGGAGAACTTTTTGATTTTGAAGTGTTTATTCATTACATACGTCATCAACAGCTTTCAGTAGTAGGTATATAGCTGGATACAGGCAAATCCTTAGAAAGAAAATTTTGACCTTCTATCCAGGCTTGCCAGAGGGTTTGGTTTTGTGTCAAGTTTTTCTTCCCTTCTCAGTGCGGTTGACCTGCCTATCTTGCTCCTTCAGTCGGCTCATACGATAAATATATGTGGTGTTACTCTGTATGCTTAATCTATCACCACAGCGCATTTGACATACTTTTTTATATCTTCTGATCTGAGTAACAAAGCGGTTTATCTCTACCATTCATGAACATTTGTATATGTTTATTGATTCTTAATATTTTTTTGTTTAATGTCCAGTTAAAAAAAATGAGTTATAACCACATTCGATTATATCAAAAAGCAATAATGTATTTAACCGGCTTATATGAAGAAATACTTAACTTGAAATTTTGTGTATATATGTAATATTTTTAAAATTTCATTGATAAACATGAAAAAAAAAACAACAAAAGATATTCAGGTATTTGGTTGAATAACACCTTTATATGAACGAGTTTTATTCACCACTAGTTGTACCTCGACAGGTTTCGCTGTGGTTCATTGTCGCTTGCATTGATAACAAATGGCGAATTAAAATGTCGCGGAAACACTGACAAATTTTTTAAATCGGTATTTTATAAATACTGCCTTAATTTGAGCTCAAAAAGAACAGCATTTTTAAAATTTTTGAACCAAGCAGAGTCCAAATATGCACGTTATTTCACTCAAGTATGAATTAAACTCGATGCAGGACAGATTACAACACCCAATACAGTTATAAGCTTGGTATACCCCATTCACTGACATTATAAACCAGTTATCTTCGTGCCAATTTCGCTGACATTTACCACATGTGACAGTTACTGATTTTTTTAGATCGACTTTTTCATTGGTCCAAGCCAAAGGTCATGTATATAAAGACGCGTACATATTAGCAATGAACATAATTTGTTTTGCTAATATTAAATGTGTGTTTCCTTCTTAAACTGTATAGAAATATGTTGTATATGGATTTTTCAATGTCAGACTATGATGTTAACTTAAAAAAAAGGTATTTAGAAGTCTTACACTATAAGAGTTCTGATTCGTCATTGGAAAATCCCTTCATATTGTGCACGATATATGGAACAAGATAAAAAAAAAGGACGGAGGGCTCCGAGAGCAGAATAAATAATTGTTTATGTATTGGTTCTGATAAGGACCAAAAGAGCTTTGTCCTAGATGGTGTGAGAGGAATAATACTCGTACACCTAGACAATACGTGACCATGTCTAGTTGCTTGCAGATGCATCGCCGTCCACTGCTGAATGAAAGTCTCCCTCAAGGAGCGCCTGTTATCCTGGTCTTGAGCCTCCTCAGTGCATTCAAATTCAAGCGTTAATTTCAGTTTGTATACTCAACTGTGAAAACTTGTGTGTGAAAACTTCTTTAGCGGCATTATGCACTTTATCAAAATTGATTTTGGGATGGATGGAAACATGTTAAACTCGCGATCTGATCGAATATTCGTAGGCGGCGACGACGACGGTGCAGGATGCTTGCGCGTGGAAGGCGGCGCAGGGCGCCTTGACGACGAGTCAACAAGGCCGTCACTTTCATTAATTACAATATAATTAATGAAAGCAACACAAAACCAACAGTTTTTATAATTGTATTTAAAAACATTATTGTTTCTTAGCAAAGACATAAATTAGGTAGAGAATAAATAACCCAAATTTATATACAGTATTTCTCAAACTACTGAATCTTCTACAACTTTCTTTTATAGTTTTGAGTTTTCAGCAGTCCTCATAACAGTTTTGTGTTTTTTTCCTGTATCAACTTATTTAGATCCGACATGAAATATTATACCGAACTATAATTGCATATTACAACATTTCTGAACACATTTCTTTACAGTTAAAGTAATAAATCAGTGTAAACACGTCTTAACAAAATAATGTAAGTAAGTAATTATTACAGTCCAATCATGTATTTACGTAACGCAGGGCTTCAGTACGTGGATAATTAAGAACTTTTAGGGGCGTTTCTTTCTTTTCTTTATTTACCTCTGTATAATGAGAAGGCAATAAAGTACTGAACACTTAAATTATGGTTACTGCGCATACGTTTATGTCGATATCAAAACAATATATACCTACTAATATTATGCAGAGATCAAATTTGTGAGGGTAAACTACTGAACCGTTTTTGAAAATTATTTTGTGACTAGAAAACCACACTATTTGCGAGTGTCATAGGATAAATTTTAGCCCAAAGTTATTACCGCGATATTCGGCATACACACGGGCGGAGCCGCGTTCTAAAATTATGACTCAATATAACTGGTAAGGTAAGTACGTATAATTATCTTTCACTTATTTTGACTGCCTCGTAGCAGAGTGGTAGCTTATGCGACTGTTATGCTTAAGGTTTGTATGATCTGCAAATATTTGTTTCGGAATTTTCTACGTATAATATGTAGGTATTTACAAAAAAAAATTGTTTGGGTCTAGATGACGTTGTGTGTCAGATATACGAAATATTATTATTTATGATTGCTTCGAATCAAAATGAATTATATCCTTGAAAACATAAAAAAACACCTTCTTTTGCAGTCGGGTAAAAATAAGATCTGATCAATATTACTTTCTATTCTGAACAAACTTAAAGGGTTATTAAAAATAGACAAACGAGTCACCTGTCACTAAACACCTGATAGAAAGTAACTAATATCACTCATGAACACCTTTAACTATAACTTTAGTCACTTCACTTCAGCCACCTGACGTCCACTTCTGGACATAAGCCTTCTTCATGGCGCGCCACTTCTCCCGGTCCTCTGCCTTCCGCATCCAGCTGCTACCGGCTATCCTTTTCAGGTCACCGGTCCAGCGAAACTGTAGTGCCTAACCATAATTAGTAGGGGAAGTCCTGTATATGGATTTTCGTTAATTCCTCGTCGAACCGCAGTGGAAATGTAGTTAGCTAGTTGCTAGTTTTTAAGTGTAAGCTAGTTTTAAGGCAAGATTTTCTCACTACTCGACTACCCCGAAGCCAAAACGAAGGATAAATATTTGGCAGTCTATGTATGTTTGGTCCACCGTATCGCCTAAATAAATAAACTGATTTTAATGATTTAATTGTTAATAGATTCGTAATAATGACCCCGTTGGTAATTTTTTCAAAAGTTTTACATAGTCGATTTATAGTTATTAATTATTTTCTTGTTTATTTTATTAAAATAAAGAGTGACAAGTATAAAGGTTGTCTAATTATCCAAAAACCAGAATTAATTTAATAATAATGCATACACAATGTTATAAGTTCATTTATGGAACTAAACATACGCCTGTTTAGCGTCAAAATTGAACCTAAAGTATATAAAACATTCGATGTAAAACTATATGAAATCCAACTCGGTGTCCACTAACTTCCTGTACTGAACAATAGAAAAGTTTCCCGACAGGGTATTGTCCTGTTTAAAATTAACTACAGTGATTAATATCCGTTACTGTAAGAGAAATACTCCATTTAATATAAGGAATAAGTGCAGACTTAATACAACTTTAAAATGTTAAGGAACTGGGATTTTGTGAATGATAATAATAATTATCTAACCACTGCCGAAACTATGGTAACTAGACTACTGAATTTCAATAATCACCGTAGGAGAGCCATGCTTCGGCATGAATGGGCTGGCCCGACCGGAGTGATACCACGGCCTCACAGAAAACCAGTGTGAAATAATGCTTGCGATGTGTTTCACTGAGTGAGTGAGGATACCAGAGGCCCATAACCCAAACCCCCTCTCCCAATCTCCGCTCCCTATCCTCCAAAGGCCGGCAACGCACTTGTGACGCCTCTGGTGTCTGCAGGTGTCTATGGGCGGTGGTAATCGCTTATTATCAGGCAATACGTCTGCTCGTTAGCCCGCCTATTCCATAAAAAAAAAACAATATGTATGTTATATGTTATGTTAAAATAATTATGTTACTGCCTCGTTGGTTTAGTGGTTAGCGTAAACGACTGTAGATCCAGAGGTCTCGGATTCGATTCTCGGGTAGGACACTGTTCGGTTATTCTTACAAAAATATGTCAATAGCCAGCCCGGAGTATGGCGGTGTTTCCCGCCCGTGCCTTGGAGAGCACGCTAAGCCGTTGGTCCCGGTTGTCATGAACATCGTTATTGGGATGACAGTGTCCTTAAATATACTGACAACATGTTAAATCTTCGAATTCAGTTCACCCTCAGGGTTGCAGAGGTCTGATCCCAGTCTATCCAGGTGATACCCGGTTGAACTCCCAATTTGTCTTGGGAATAGTTTATTTTAGATAGATTAAATTTTGTACATATTTTATAAATGGGTATTTTAACACAAGTTAATTTTTCCCGGTAAAAAAATCAAAGAACTATGAAATCCACATAAAAGTTATCACTAGCACCAAATATACTTCTGTGTACTCGTAATAAATTAATCTGAATGTCAACGTTTTCTATCTTTTTTGAGCGAAACAAAAACAATTTATGTTATAAACTGTCATCAATACATCGTTAACATGATTTGAATGTCATTCAATATTCCCCAGCCCCTTATCTGAAAACCTAACGGAGCGAGAAATGCCGTGTCATCCCCGTGTTAACCAAATGAAAAGTTCTAATCAAAATTCAATGAGATTAAAAATCAATTATCGATAGGAAGGAGGGGACATCCCTATTGACTGCGGTTTTATTATGTTAGATATTGAAGTGATTTAGGGTTAAAGACATGATTATTTTGTCTCTGTACAGACTAGCACTGAATTTAGGGATCTCAATGCTACAACTTTCAAATAATTTTTAAACATCACACTTGGAGCGCAAAATTTTCGGGGACGGGGAGAAAAGTAATTCCCTAAAATGAAATAGGTACTTATAAAGTGAAACACATGGAAATTCAGAAAGGTTTAATGGAAAATGAAGAATGCAATATCATGGTTTATTTACAATGGACCGCTTTTTTAAAAAGGTAGTAGATAATACTCATTACGGCAAATAAATCGAAAAGTGCGCTCACTGTTAGATCACTCGCAGATATATATGTCCAGTGTATTTATGACTGCTTAGGATGCCGGATCAAATGTTGGGAAATGTTTGTAATAACTGTTGGTTACAATTTATTCAACATGTATACTCATTTTAAGCTTCTCTTTTTTTACGTATGTGCCCGCCGAACTGACTCCACTCTAACTGATGAAAAGCATAAGCAGAATCCAAGAGTGGTGGTCATTATACTCATTGCGAATGTAGACAATGCATTGGTGACCCACACCATGGCGGCCTGGTGATGCTTCTGCGTCGTTGGGAAGAACGTGACAAACGTTCATTAAATTTAAATTTAAGATGCTGGTTCGATGATAGTAAATAGCAAACATATTAATCAGTATATTTTAGGGACAAAACCCTGTTAAACTGCTTATTGACACTGAAACGAGAGTCTTTGCTTACAATGAAATATTGGAATGTCTAAATACTCCAAAACCCTTTGGCATTATACTCCCCGTTGTTACACAATTAAGTGTAATATGCAAAGTTCAAGTGGAATCGAAAAGTGATTAAATGTATTGCATTGAATTTCTGGTAGAGTCAACGATGTATAATAATGGAATAAATCTATACAAATAAATAAAATTGGAGTGTCTGTTTGTAATATGGAAATAATCACTTTTAAATAAATGCATATGTATGTTTACACGATACATGTATCAAAATATATATTTTTTAAGTTTTTGTCTCTCTGTCTGTTTATTCCGGGTAATTTCTGGAATGGATGGACCGATTTTGACGAGACTTTCAAGGGCAGATAGCTGATGACATAGGCTACTTTTTTTAGATCAACTTTATCCCACAGCGTTAACACCGCGTGGTTCAGCTAGTTAATTAATAATATTGATGCAAAACTCTCGATCTTACGAGATGTAAACTATCATGAAATAAACTGTTTCAAATTGAATTAGGAGAAAAAAGCTACTCGCTTTTACGAAGTTAAGGGGATAAAAAGTTAAAGAGACTAAATGGAATAGAGTGGGGCAATGTGGGTAATATGATTTAGCAGTAACTGTCTGGTAGTCAGGCTCTTTAGATTCTTAGGTATCACACACACACACACACACACACACACACACACACACACACACACACACACACATGTAAACCCACAATATTTGTGGATAATAGTAGAATTTTACACACAGCTAAATCAAGACCGGTTTTTTCATATCAAAATCTAGGGAGTACGTCGGGGTTTCAGGGATTTTCCTTTTAGAGAGCACCTGATTCCCCTGCTTCTAATACACGAAATGGCGTAAGGTATTTGATCGGTTAGGGTCCGATATAACCATCAGTGGGTGTTAACGGGGATGGCTTCCACACAGAAATGCATCTAATCCTACATAATTTGGTCCATCCTCAATAATTTGACCAATTTGAATAAGTGTCACTAACCGACCAAATACCGTACGCCATTTCGTGTATTAGAAGGAGGGGAACCAGGTGCTTTCAGTTTATCTCTAGATGTGAGAGTGTAACTCTCACATCTAGAGATAAACTCCTACTATAAAACTAAAAATTGAAATTTTGTTAAATATATATTAATCATACTTGTTATATTCTTAGCGTATAATTTTCATTAAAATTTTACTGTAATTTATTACACCAAAATTACTGATTATAATTATTAATAAATAAATAAATATTTTAGCCATCCAACACACAACGCCATCTAGTCCCAAACTAAGCAGAGCTTGTATTATGGGTACTAGACAACTGATATAAATACATATATATATATTTTTTGTAAATACATACATATTATACATAGAAAACACCCAAACTCCGAAACAAATATTTGCAGATCATACAAACATTTGGTCCGACCCGGGAATCGAACCCGGGACCTCGAGAACAGCAGTCGAGTACGCTACCACTGCGCCACCGAAGCAGTTAATTCATAACAATACGTATATTATAAATTTTAAAGTAACTTTGTCTATCTCTCATTCTGTCTGTATGTCTTTCACGCTTTTACGGCTAAACCTCTGCACCGATTTCAATGAAATTTAGCATGGAGATACTTTGATTTTTAAGAAAGAACAATAGCTACCTCTTACCGCGATTACTGAAATACATGCGGGCAGAGCCACGGGCAAAAACTAGTTTTACTCAAAAATTACCTGCCGTTTTTTGAACTTAATTTTCATCAACTTATTATTTACATTTTCAATAAATTTATTAATAAATTATTTTAAAACATGTCTTGTAAACGATATCTCAAAATATGTTCCTAACGAATCACAAATGCAAGTAAAACTATTCACATTTGTTGATAGGACTCTAATTCGTCTGGATTATTTGCTTTCCATCGCTCGCTTGATATCTAATAACCAAGTAACGTAATTACGGCGGCATTCAATAGACACGGAAATTATTTTCCAATTACTTTGACGGTGGCGGTTCTGTTTCCTAGTTTTCCAATTGTTTTATCTTTTGTGGAGCTGACTTTCACTGAATTCAGTAGCAGGCATGTTTATCGGCATGGTGGAATAAAATCGTCTTATTTTTTAGTAAAATCAAATAGGTTTATTAAAGAAGCCTTGCTACCTTCGAAACGTTGTATTATTTACTCCAGTTGCACGATTCCGAAATGTCATTCCTATGGAGAAATAAGAAACTTCATAAGTTACTCTTTATTCAAGATTTGCAATATTATTTTTATATGAAATGTAATTAAAATGCAGCAACAAGGTAATGTGAAAGAAAAAAGAAAGAAAGAAATAAAAGAAATCTGTATGTTTACTAAGATTTACGTTATTGATACATGATGTTACGTAATTCCAATTCATTAATGTAATTGGTTTTTTAAAGGTTTTAATCCTTTCTAATATTATAAATTCTAAAGTAACTCTGTCTGTCTGTCACGCTTTCACAGCTAAATCGTTGTACCGATTTCAATGAAATTTGGCATGGAGATACTTTGATTCTTGAGGAAGGACATAGGATACTCTTGACCGCGATACCCGAGATATACGTGGGTGGAGCTGAGGGCAAAAGCTAGTTAACTATAAAATAAATGTACAAAGTGAATTTCTGCTTAAGAACACCTTACACAATGACTGAATATAAGTTATATGAATGGTTTGAAGGAGTTTGGAAAGGTTTTTAGCTAAAGTCGAAGTCATGACGTACGAAGTAGCGGGCACCGCTAGTTTAAGTATAATTAATTTCATGCAAAGAAATATATTTGTGTGATGCCTATTTAGACTTAGAAAAATGGTAAAATCGGTAGTGTATTGTTCTATTATTAAGAAATAATGTCACAAAAACTTCACTGCAATTATTCTTATAAATACAATTTAAATGATAGAAAAACGTTTCACGATTGTAGTTTTCGACGGATTTTTAATGTAAAATATCGCTTGTGTTGTGTTTATGTCTATAAACACTTATTCGCGTGTAACAAAAGAAATTGTGTCTGTTTATTTTAAAAGGAAATACTTTGGTCGCATGACGACACGGTTACATACGTAGACCTAATGATGATTATGGCGCGATGACTTGTGCTCTTTTGTAATTGGTGTCCTTGGAAAATATAATGTAAATTCATTAATTCTATAAGTACTTATTTATATTAATTGCAAAGAAATAAAACATGCCTATTAGTTTTCTCTCGTGTGGAAAACCATTAACAGTTTATCTTAATGAGGTGTTAGGATCAGGACTGGTGGCGACATTTTTAACTATATTTTCGATATGAACGCTCTAGTGATCGCATTTAGTAGCATCACATGTCTGATGATATCAACAAATGCAGGTAATCAACAATTACTATATTTTATATGAAGACCACGATAAAAGAACAACTATCAAGTTAAATTATTTTAGGTTTTATTATTTTCTATATAAATATACACACATATAGAGAAATAATTCTTCTTATGACTAGGTTTTGTAAAATCATGGGAGTCAGGACTTTTAAACGAAGACTGACAATTGCATTGAGTAATAATTTACTTTGATCTAGTCTAGGACGAATAGACAGAAGCAACGTGATTCGATATTCTATCGATGGCTTATCTTGCTGTATGGTTATAATTAGCATTTTCTTGTCATTAATACGTGTTATTTCGGCTGAATTCTTGTTTGTATTTTGCAGTTCCACCAAGTCCCTGTTTCGCAAACTTCAGATGGGATGATTGCGGTCGAGAACCGGAGCCTAAAATGTATTACTGGAAACCAGGCTCCCGTTGTGAAGTTGGTATATGGCGAGGCTGCCTACCAAGCCTCAATATGTTCAAAGATGAATACGAATGCGTTTCTACATGTGTATTCTCTGTGAGAGCTCAGCCAATTGATTATCATAACAAACAGGCTTTAGATGGAGATTATGGAGCCGTCGATGATTCTCAGGAGACGACTACTGTTGATGATATGGATGTGACAACTTCATTTGGTAACTCTACAGGTACAGAAGATGATGTTACTGGAGACAATTCGAATAGCACTGATACGGACGAGGCAACTACATTAGCTCTAGACACTGATGAAACACCAGGCGAAAGCAGTACTGCGAATGAAGGTGAAAATTCAGAGTCACCTGGAGATGAAGAAGCTACCACAGAAAACGCAATTGTAGACACAACTGAAGATCCAAATCAAGGAAATGCAGACTGATAGCAGCATGTAGCAATTATTTACTTTCTAATATATATAAAGTGTTATTTCCTTTAACTTTTTCTGTCCCATTCATTTGATAGATATAAAAAATATATAAAATATAAAAAAAAAACGTGAGCCGTCACGGGACGCCTTGATGATGTGTCCATCGAAATTGTTTTGTATTAAATAAAATTACTGTTTATATATTAATATTCATTTCTATTAAATTCAAAATTCTAATACAAATAAAAATACAATTAACAAAACAATTACAAGTTAAAAAAAATAAAAAAAGATGTTTAACATCAAAATTGTTACGAAATTTACTTAAAATTTTTTGGTTTATCTTACAAACTGTTTTTTTAGCACAGATCTCTGAAGAGAGTAAGTCAATGCAAAACTAATTTAGAAATAAAGCCTCAAACGGCGTAAGTACCAAAATATAACAGGTAATTACATTTTTGAACCGTATTAAATAACTCTTTTTACTAAATACATAAGTATACATTTACCATAATAACATTTTTTACAGTTTTTGTCTGTTTGTCTGTCTTTTTGTTCTGGCTAATCTCTGAAACGGCTGGTCCGACGAGCTTTCTGGCTCGATGTAATAAAAACTAACTTAGGTTATTTTATTTTTTAGACTAGCTTTGCTCCGCGTACATGTATATCCGCGTAATAACCGCGGGTAACACCGCGTGGCTCAGTTAGTATTACAATAAATACAGATGTCGCAATAACGCATCCAGTACACACTTACCAACTAAAGGTGGTGATCTCGCTCGTAAAAAAGTTTTATTCCAATTTATAGTTCATAAAGACACTGAACAGATCAGGTGACTTTCTTATCTAGACTCTAGATTCTAGAGCAATAGACCCGCCATACTGTAAGTGTCTTTATGAACTGTAAGAAAATGCGTAAAACTTTCTTATTATAGGGTCAAACGATCACACTCACAAACAATCACAAGCCATTAGTCTAGAGGCTTGTGTTCCTGACTGCCAATCCAGAGATCGTGGGTTCGATTTTCACCATTGACAAATCTTTGTGTGATGGACACGATCATTTACTCAGTGTCTGGGTGTAGTTTATCAATTATATGTATTGAGCAATATATAAGTATGTTAATCAGCAGTCTGGTTCATATGGCACATGCTTTGTCTAGTTTCTAATTAAACGGAAACAATTACCGAGGGTAAGCAACGACGGCGCGGTCAGTACCTGGATGTGTGACCACTGGTGGCATGTTACCATAAGCATCTCCATGATTCAGAGGTCACGTTAAGCAGTCGGTCCCAGTTGTTATTCTAAGATAACAGTCGTGAAGCTTAGTTGGAGGCCTTTGGGCGGTTTAAAAAGATCCAACGGCAAGGTTACGGAACTAAAACCTTGTCATGCCCTTGTCAGCGTGGGGACGTATGGCCTTAACCCTCTCCTGAGAGGAGACCCGAGCTCAGCAGTGGGACGTAATGGGTTGTTGATGATGATGTAAAATGAATGAGGATATATTATTTTGTACCTGAAGCAATTCACGCATTGTAAAAATATATGTGAAGCATCTAAAAAATATGTTTGAAACACGGTTCAAGATTTGTAGACAATATTACTAATTATAGATTATCTTTTTTTTCACGTAATTAAAAAGTTTCTACAAAAGACATAATGTAACTTTCTGATCTAAAGAACAGCTGCTACACAATGAAAGTACCAAAAATAAACTTCTTATCGCGATATGTCATCTCTACCAGGCAAAAACAGCCCCCTAGCCAAGTTGCAAGCTTTATTCTTTCTGCAATCGTTAACGCCTACATTCTTGTGTATTGGCTAATCTTACACAAAGTAATCCTAGACAAATTATTAGCCAATGACACACGATAATTCTGGCGTTAACCATTACAGAACGAAATACGCTTACAAGTGGCTAGGAGGCAGGATAAAGAATAGGATTAAGATACGCTGACGAAGTTCTAAACATTTGCACCTATCGTAGTTGCGGTCAATAGATGCCTTTTAACATACAAATGCTCGGATTTCCCTTACAGGTGTTTCACTTGATAAATCGTGTAAGAACCAACTTTTAGCTTCGGCAGAGAAAATCTTAAAACGATAAGCTTAGCGAAATTGGGTTTGAAATTTTAATTTAAGCTCCGCAAAAAAGTGTACGATTTTCACTGTGGCCTAATTTGCAATAAATAAGGATTTAGCAGACGTAGATCCATTGGAGCAATGAGAAATTATTATTTTGAAATTCATGAGGAGTTGGGTATAATTAGTTATTTGGTAAAATTAAATTTAATGCAAAGTATAAATTCAAAATGTTACTAATTTGTTAAAACTTAGAACTGTTTATGTTATACTATAAGTATATGAGCATAGAGTAGAAAAATTCAAAAATATTACGATTTTAACGTAATTTATTATTAATCTATTTATTTTTGACAGGCTAGATGATATACTGGTTAGTGACCCTGATTATTCCGGAGACCATAGGTTCGATTCCCATGGAAGACAAATAGTATGTGCTAAGCTCGGTATGACTGCCTCGATGGCAGCAGTGGTAGTTTAATTGACTGCTGTACTTGAAGTCTCGGGTTCAATTCCCGGGTCGGACTAAATGTTTGTATGATCTGCAAATATTTGTTTTGGAGTTTTCTATGTATTATACATTGAAAACACCCAAACTCCAATCTATGTATGTATTTACAAAAATAGTATATATGTATTTATATCAGTTGCCTAGTACCCTTAATATAAGCTCTGCTTAGTTTGGAACATGGCGTTGTTTGTTAGATGTCTGAAAATATTTACTATTTAATAATTATGTATTTAGATATATATAAGTTTAATAGTAATGCTTGAAAAAAATCCAATTAAACTCCAGAAAAAAAACAACAGTTGTAATTAGTCTCTAAACCTTTATATATATAATTCTTCTGTGAGTGTGTATGTCACTGAACTACTCTCAAACGACTGGACCGATTTTGATGAAATTTTTTGTGTGTGTTCAAGGGGATCTGGGAATGGACAATGTTTTTTTAATATTTTTTTAATTTATTAGTAGTTATGGCAAAACGACGTTTGCCGGGACAGCTAGTCTTCCTATAAGTTTCTATAGTCCCAACCATCGATGGAACAAATCATGCAAATTAATGTCTACGGATATCATTACATTATGTTCTGCAATTATCATTAGACGTTTATGAGTTGGCTAGACTTGATGTACTCGTAATTTATTCATAACTTATACTTTTAAAACTTTTCTCGTTACCAGATGTACGCGTCTGGAAACTAGGGATGCCCAATAAACTTTTATTATTAAATTATGTCAGTATTTGATATTTTTTTAATCAGATACAAAATGTAAAAAAAATTAAAACAATCCATTATCTGCCCGTAAAAATAACAAAAAAACAAAGTTGTAAAAAAAAATCTGCCCTTTGGAGAGCCAAGCTTCAGCATGAATGGGCCGGCTCGACCGGAGTGATAACACAGCCTCACAGAAAACCGGTGTGAAATAGTGCTTGCGCTGTGTTTTACCGAGTGAGAGAGAATACCGAAGGCCCATAACCCAAATCCCCAAAACACTGGAGTTGGTAAAATTTTTTTGTACGTGTTTATGCCAACCCTGTTGGATAAAGCGTAATAAGGTTTTTAGGTGATGCCATAAACTAAAATTTGTAATTACATACGGTGCGGTGACGTTAGTGGTGCTTAAGTCAGGATGAGCGGTGCATGTGCAAACAAAGTTGCATAGCATAATACTTACATAACATATTGTAACTTTGTAAGACGGAGTACCTTTATTAAAGCGGAGTCGGGCCTAAGTTTAGAAGTAAAAGTCTTCCAGTCTAAAGACTGGAAAGGAATATGGTTTTATACAGGTAATTTGGTAAACCATTCTGCTTATAATTAACTTTTAGTTGTATCACGGACTCCAAAGCTACGACTACTAGTTTTTAAATGGAGCAACTGGTATCGGACCTCCGCAATCCTAAGAGTGAACTAATTTCGAAGGTTGATATAATTGTCAATATATTTGAGGGCATTGACTTTCTAATAATGGTTGCCATAGAATTTCATAACGAACGAACCTACGGCTTGATGTGCTCTTCCAGGACAGGCTTGAAACGCCGCCAAAATGCCATACTTCAGACTGTTATTAAGAATTTTTTGTAAGAAAAATCTAACAAAATTTATAGCCCGAGCGGAGTAGCTATAGCTCCTATATACTGAGTATATGGTATGTATCAAATTAATTCCTTTGAAAATTTCTTTAACAACTGGTTGCGAATCTGAGTTGCCAAAGTGGGTGGACAGAAAGAAAATATTTATTTTCTATTCAAAATCACGTAGAGTTGGTAAATGAATATAAAGCTATTAATAATAATAGAGCCATTGTACCTAGACATGTTCTTATTAGTATCGCCACAACTAAATAACTAAAATGTTCAAGTCAACGTGTTATATAACCGAAGTCTAAGTTTAGCTTCTCTAAACTTCTAATGCAATGGAACTGTAGTCTCTTACTATTTGAATTTGCCTTTTGTAGTAATTTATATGCAGAACACTGCAAACATAAATGTTTTAGGATATAGTATTTTATAGTTATGTGTTTTTTTTTGTTATCGGGCGTCCTCATACTTTTTTTTTTTACGTATGGGCCTGCAAAACTCTACTCTGCCTAATGGAAAGTTTAAGCAGAGTCCGAGAGTGATATCCACCATACTCATTGCACACAATGCAACAATGTAGCGTGGTGACCTACACTGTAGCGGCCTAGTGATGCTTCTGCAACATTGCGATGTAGAGACCAAATTAGAAAATTCCTAGAATAAAAAAAAACGTGATCTGACGTCACTGTCCTGTTTGACTGTAAAAATCTTGTAAACGCTGCACACTGCACTTATTTCTAGACATGAGCCTCTGCTAGAAAGATAAGTTTTTATGTCTACTAAACCACAACATTCAGACGAATTGAGCCTCCAGTATCGCATTCACCAACGAAACACCGTTCGTGCTGAAATTAGCTTGGCTCTTTACACGCAAACTTTATTTCTTCCAAATTTCCTACTTCTACGTTCGCATATTTTTTGTAAAAAGGGGAACGTAGTTTCAACTTCAGGTATTAATTTTGTAGATGTATCTACGCTAAAACCTTTTACAAGCTGTTCTTAATGTGTAACTTAAACAATATGTATTATATGCTTCAAAATCATTTAAAAGTCATCACATTTCTCTTCATATCTCTTTTATTGTAACATAAAGTGGGTACAACAGCTGAGTCTGTAGGTGACAGGCATACAGGTGCGGGTTGCGGTCTCACAGCGATACAGGCTGTCAGGGCCGTTCTCTTACTATACAAATAAACTTTCTTGAAATTATTTTGAAATCACGATCTGAAATTATGTGGAATTTTAAAGTAGAAGAATTGACTACCTCATTGGTACAGTGGTAACGTATGCGATTGCTGTGCCTGTGGTCTTGAGTTTGATTCCCGTTCTGACCAAATGTTTGTATGATCTGCAAATATTTGTTTCGGGGTATAGGTGTTTTCTGTGTATAAAAAATATTATATCCTACTAATATTATAAATGCGAAAGTTTGTAGGGATGGATGGATGTTTGGATTGATGTTTGTTACTCTTTCACGCAAAAACTACTGAACGGATTTGGATGAAACTTTACAGTAATATAGCTTATACATCAGAATAACACATAGGCTACTATTTGCCGCGATAACCAACATATACGCGGGCGGAGCCGCGGGCAACAACTAGTTATGGTATATATTATATAGTTTGGGACTAGATGACGTTGTGTGTCAGATTTTCGAAATATTATTAGTGTTAGCTTTGGGAGTAATTGTTTACAGAAGATTATTAAACGTCACTGGAATATTAATGAGTATTCTATTCTAAATTGGAATGCATTGAAATTATGTGTGGTTTATTGGTTAGAATATATATTGCTATTTAATTAATGCAATGGATGTATGAATAAGAACAATTGATATTTGCTGTGTTTTGATTCTCGCCACAAATATAAATATAATATTACGATAACACGGTTATTTCTGATACCTTTCTGTGTTTTTAGTGCCCGCTATTAATTCTATTTCTGATATACGTGTGGTGAAGGTATAAGAATACTGAGTGAGGCCCCACCCATTGTCATGGTGTCCTAAGAGACCACTAAATAAGCATCAGAATAATACAACATCACTGCTAAGAGAATGAATACTTGGAACAAATCCTATAAAAACCCGTCTTGCCAACGTAGTAGAGTAGAACGGGACCTGTTTGCTAAGGATAGGTTTATGTCCAGCAGTTACAGGCTGTTAAAGGCTTTTGCTGATCCATTCTATTCAGAAGAACATTAGAAATTCAGTAAAAAACAGTACTTTGGTTACCATACTACTCACTCTATCTAGTTTACCATCAAAAGTCGTATTTGAGATGTCTCAAGTTTTTATATGTGAAAACTTCTTAAGAGGCGTTGTGCATTTTCAAAAAATGTAATGGTATGGGTAAAAAATGTTAAACTCGCGTCAGGACACGTGATCTGATCGAGCGAGTGTTTGCACTAAAGCCCGCTACTGCATGCACGGATGGTAACAGTTGATGGCTCGACTGTCTAATATGACATGACTGGTAATATGTGTATACTGTATAGCATAGCATTAATCCATATTTGTATTACATCACAATAAGCATTTTGTTTTAACTTCTTTTTATCGCGCATTCTTTATTTAAAGAGCAAAGAGGTTTATTTCAGGTGAGCTTAAACAACTGTTTGTTTATACATAGTTTTGAGTTTTCACTTCTGTCGTCAGTTCTCATGACTGCTTTGTGTTATTTTACTATAGTACGATATTTTTTTTTATTCAGTTAGGGGTTCAGAGTCTTTAGAAATAGTCAACTCGAGTTATAGAGATGCAACTCTAAATTTCTCGAGTTTTCCTTATATCACACAATCCAACTACATGCACGATTTCCCTTTCCTTAAATGGCTTCGCTTTCTTTTCTACCTTTTTCTTCAGTGAACTCAAATTCTTTCATTCAATCACTAAGAACCAAAATAGTGTAATCTAATATTTTAGGAAATATAAATAATAATAGTAAAATAAAATAAAAGCCTTTTATTTCTCGCATAAAAATAACATTACATATTAATAAGGATTTCATTTTGATAAATTATATAAGATAAGATTCAAAAATTTAAATCATTAAAAAGATTTATATAATTCATCATGCAGGCATGCAAGAACACCTCTTATGTGAGGGTGAAGGCCTCCTTCAGACTTTTCCATATTTCTTTATCTTTGGCAATTTCCTTCCAGGCTTTACCAGCTATTTTTATAATATCATTTAGGAAATATAGGGTAAATAGATGTAAATATATTCTGAATATATAATAGCATGTCGGTAACTGATCTGTTCTTCGAGTAATTACATGAGACGGAATCTTGTCCAAGAACAGACGTAGACAAATATTTGGTGTATCCAATGTTACTTTTTCCGTGCGCGTGTTTCCAATGTTAGTTTGAATGTCACGATAAAAATGCATATCCTACTAATATTATAAATGCGAAAGTTTGTAAGAATGAATGGATGTTTGGATGGATGTTTGTTACTCTTTCACGCAAAAACTATTGAACGGGTTTGGATGAAACTTTACAGTAATATAGCTTATACATCAGAATAACACATAGGCTACTATTTGCCGCGTTAACCGACATATACGCGGGCGGAGCCACGGGCAACAACTAGTACATTAATAATATTAAGTTATAGTTTTGTGTTAAAACATGTTAATTGTTAATATTACTTTAACAAAGGTAGGTAACACTAAAAAAATATTATGTTATCATTTATGTTTTCGATAAATTTATTGTACAATAAATTTAAGGAAAAAAAAACACTGCAATATTATTTTTTAATATAATAAATCAATACATAATTACATTCAACCTTTTTGTATTGACATCAAGTTCGCGTCTATTCTATTCTTACCATAACTTGATTTTCATCATCCCTTTAAAAAAATCACATTCTTTAAAATGTATGCAAGAATCCAATCAGGAGTTTAAGAAAGTATTACCTTTAGAATAAGAAAATGAAGAAAATTTATTCGTGACATCATAAAAACATAGAGAACTTTCTTAATTTTTTAATCCGTATTTAAACACCATTTTCTTCATAAAGAAGGAATATTAGACTAATTAACTGCAGCAATATTGGGTATCTGTTTCTATTCATCTGATTCATCTACTGTTGTTACAATCAAGGACATGTTAAATAAGAACTTACCATGTTTTAGTTATACCTTTTGATCATGAAAATTTTCTTCTAGTTTTTGCCCGATTTTCTTAGCCGTGTCGTTTTTACCAACGAACACTCACCCATGCTAACAATCAGTATGTAGTTTCAGGAAAATCGTCCCAAACGGAGACAGCACTATTCGTGTTTGTCCAATGTTTGCGAGAAGACCTTTGTATGACGCGGCTTTATTCAATGACGTTAACATTGAATTGGTTTTACTATTTGTCGTCACTTTCTTCCAAGTAATTTGAGGCATCATTCATTTGGAGGTGAAATTTGAAAGAACACTTAATTCGCAAACATTGCTATTTGGTTCTCCAACGGCATCATGTTCTTAACTATCAAATATGGATCCATTCAAAAATGAAAGACAGGTGTTAGGGTTTTTTAGTATTTGTTTTAGTTAGTTCTACTTTCCCATCAAAACCACAAAAAACTTATATTGGCAGGAATTCCCATATTATAAATCAGTTAAGGCCTTAAGGGTACTATTTCCGACAACTCGGTGTAGTTAGACCAATAAATATTTTCGTATACAGAAGTACTAAAAGTAGAAAACGGTGTTTGTCTAAAATACAGGATATTACCATTACTTCATATCTGAATGATAAGAAGAAAAAGATAAGAAACAAATTCAATTTACTACTATATGACAATATTCAAATATATTCTTAATACAGAACGTTAATCTCTGTGCACACAAGTTTCTGGCTTTTAATTTACCTTGACTTTTTTATACCAAAACCCAAAACCAAAAAAAAAATAATCAAATATATTCGTTCACTTATTATTATGGTATTTCACGGTACTCCTTTCAACTTATGACATAAAAGTAATTAGTGTTAATAAAAGTCATAATAATTTATTATATTTAAACTTTCTGGTAGTTAATTTTAGGAAGCGAGCTCACACGGAAGTCATCAACGAAACTACCTACCGAAAACAAATAATAGTATAACTAACATTAATCGTATATAACCAGGCCTATAATGAATCATGGCACGACAGGATTTTATTAAAGGGGAGATATGGGCACCGATACAGAGGTATTAACATAACGAAGTAGCCGGTCATGCGTGCAGGCTTATCTAGGGTCGCGGTTTGTTCCCAGTTAGGGTATTCTCTCGTTTGGTTACTTATGAAAAAGGATTTTTAATTCAATTCAATGTTAATAAATGGTCTTTAAAATTGGTGAAAATATAGAGATTTAATTAACTTACTTACTTTCCCCGAAGATAAGTCACACGTAACTATTTTTCAGTTATAGGCAGTTTTGGTTCTTATAGCTTACACCAAAGCATATGTATTAAGTTTTTATTAAATTTTAGTTACACAAAGTTACTTAACTACCACAAACCAATAAACCTTGAACGGCAAAAACCATTACTGTAATATTTAATGGGCGATGGATAAAAATACTTTTATTTCACTATTACGATTACATATCCATTCAGATCCAGTAGTTCAATCAAAATTCATCCAAAAGGTTTACGATAAGTGTAAATGACACTTTCAATAATGAAGAATAATTATTTATATTACAAAGTTAAGTTAACAGCATTAGGTGCATTGCTAAAGTGCCTAAATAGAACAAAGCCTTATCGCTAAATCAAACCGGCGGCGGCGGTACAGTCTGCGCGTGCGCCGACGTTCACGCCTCTGGCGCGAGGGAGTGCAGTGTGCACGTACCTTAAAATATTGCACTTCGCTACATAGTAACTATCGTTTGGATCAGTTCGTGTGTTCGCTTCCGAACCGTGAATTAAATAGTTTAATTATTGGGTGTAGGTACACTGTTCTAGCATGTATGTTTGTTACGGTTGGGTTGTGGAGGGTTATGACCAACGACACGTGAAAAGTTGTGTTAATGTAACGCGCGTGCCTCAATGTGATAAACGCCTGGTTAGTTTACTTTTTAAAATATAAAGCGACAGCGACAGTAGCGTAAGGGTTAATAAGCACAAGGTACCTACACCCAAACTTGTATTCATTTAATTCTATTTGAACCGTACGCCATTGATTTAATATTTAAAAAAGTACAGGTAAGGTTTATGATTAGCGAACCGACCCGACTTTGCATAGAAGTCTTGGGTTATCTACTACTAGCTGACCCACACAACCTCGTTTGCGTCTCCTATTGCCCGTAGAGTGATAATTTTCCCCCGTTTTTGTAACATACTTCATTGGTGCTCCGCTCCTATAGCCGTCCTCGATAAAAGGGCTATCTAAGACTTAAAAAAATTTTGAAATCGGACCTGTAGTTCCTGAGATTAGCGCAAACAAATACACAAACAAACAAATTCCTCAGCTTTGTATATTAGCATAGATAACAGACATGTACTATAAAAATATAAACCTTCCTCTTGATTTACTGCTATCTATCTATTGCTCATAACTGCATTAAAGTCCATTGAGTAGTTGAAAGATCTAAGCGAGCTGTTGCAAATTCATTTTTTTTATGTATAGCCTGCCAAAATGACTTTACTCTGCCTGATGGAAAGCATAATCAGAATCCAAGCGTGGTGGTCACCATACTCATTGCGAACGCAGACAATGCATCAATGCAACATGGTGAGCCACACCGTAGCGGCCTAGTGATGCTTCTGCATCTTTGGGCCTCCGTCTTGGACTCAGCAACGAAACACGACAGCACGAACGCTGTCATTTTACGTTGATTTTCTATACGAGGTTAGTACCGGTCGAGCCGGCCCAACCGTGCTGAAATCAGCATGGCTCTAATATCTTTTGATATAAGAGCAAATGTTTTGAAAAATAGATCATGTATGTAAAACTCGTTACAATATTTATTAATATTTTTTATTATTTATTAATATTATATTTATTTAGGCACTTCTGGATTTCTGCAATGACTTCACGGTTGGCCTACTTATTTAAGGGGTCGCCGTTCAGACTGCGCCAAGTATTGTGGGATCAAATCCTACACGAGACAACACCTGAGTTAGTCCCCCGCGACACAGGGTGCATATTCCTAACACGGGTTTGTCTTTTGAAAAAAAACATCGTTTAATCCTTTTCTTATAAAGAACAGAAACTATGAAAAATAATAAAAAGAGTGTACTCGGATTTCTTGTATGTTCGTCTCTATAGGATAGATGTAAGAACTGGGAATTGCCTAAAGGACTAATTTTCGTCATAGAAAAACCATTTAAAATGGTTTATTCTCATACCAAGGCCTTTAAGAAATCTGCTGTTACACAATTTCTTCGGTGATTTTCACCGAGCAAGTGAGCTGCTACACCCTGATTCTCTACAAAGACTGAAATTGCGGCTCTTGATTTCCAGATGGGCGATAGGGATTTATCGCTAATCCAGATGATCCAAGGATGACAGTAGTGACTCGGATGAATTTGCCAAAACTGCCCATAGCTATACCAAGAAAACTTAGGCCGTCTTATTGTAAGTTAAATGGATTACTTGATTTTGATCGAGTAATTAAGTGTTGAGTATTAAGATTCATCTTACAAACGCACAAAGATGTATTACTTAACCTTCTCGATTTATTTTTAACAATAAATCGTGAAGGTCTTTAGATAGCATCTACCCTGCTTATCACTTATCTGATAGAAATTGAATAATGAAATTGAAATGTATTATCGGTGTTAAATAATTATATTTATATGTAAATGAATTCAGATTAAGATAACATTAATTATTTTACTTTGTACAAAGTTAATTGTATAACAAATGTCGACCATTTGCTGGGACGTTAATGTTGATGGATATCTTTAATTAATTTGTAACGGATAATTTATTATTTACTACATTTTGTAGGGATGTAAAATAATTAAAAACTGGATAATCATGAGTTGAGTAGCGCACGGAGAAATCCGTAAGAAAAAAAATATTTTTAATGCTCGTTTCAAGAATCGATTCTTTAAGTTTTGAACAATTTTAAAGGAAAAAATAATAATAATAATAAATAAATATTTCGGACATCTATCACACAACGCCATCTAGTCCCAAGCTAAGCAGAGCTTGTGTTATGGGTACTAGACAACTGATACAAATACATATATACTTTTTTTTTTGTAAATACATACATATTATACATAGAAAACACCCAAACTCCGAAACAAATATTTGTAGATCATACAAACATTTGATCCGACCCGGGAATCGAACCCGAGACCTCACGATCAGCAGTCGCACACGTCAACCGCTAGACCAACGAGGCAGTATAGGTATATATAATAGGAAAACATTAGATTTTTTTTGGGGTAATAGCTTACAAATCGTTTAAAGGGTTTAAGTGTGTTTGTATGTAAACAGTTTATGTGGACATATGTAACACCTATTTACGTTAAAATTTACTTTATAAATTAAGGAATATTCTTCAATACATGTATTTTAATAACGTAATTTTTTTTTATTAAAACAGCAAATTAAAGGTGTTAGAATTTTTTATTGATTCTGTGCTGTGAGATATTAGAACTCGCTTAATTTCATGTTTTAGATCAACGGAAAGTAATATAACCTACACAGTTTTAAATCGCCAAATATTTGTCAGAAATTTCACACTTGAGACATAATAATTCACTTTCAAAGCTGTAAAAGTAAGTAATTGGATTTCAAGTCTAAAAAGCTTTCAAGAATTTCGCATGCAATAAATACTAGTCTGTTTACATTGCATCTCATATTTGCAAAGAAGAAACATGGTGAAACGGAGCACTGAACCCGCGTTCTATTTGATACACATTTCGCAATCTCTTAACACAAACAGAGACGGTATAGCTCTTGTCGAACAAAATATTTGAACTCACTTGAATTTTACATGTACATGCTAACACGAGTAATAATTTGTGACGTAATTTAACTATCATCCTTAAAAATAACTTCATCTCTAGGTCATGAACATTTTTACAATTATATGCATTTATGGCAATCGTTATTGGGAAATCTGTGCCCTCAAATATACTGACAACTTCCTAGTTCAATCTACGAATATAGTTCACGCTCAGGGTTGCGGAGGTCCGATGCCAGTCGCTCTGTGGTAAAACTAATACTATATATACTATATATAATAAAACCGATTGAATTAGTAGCCGACTCCAAATAATCTTAGGTATAATAAGGGATAAGAAGAAGAAGATCTCTGTGACAGGTAGCTACAAAACTGACAAAGTTACTTTGAACGAGCCATTTTATTTTCTATCGCCTAAATGTTCTTTCGTTACTTGCCAGTTTAATTACAAATGAAGTAAGTAGGTGTAATGAAAAATTCACACCTAAAATTAATCTTATAAGATCTAAAATAGCACTCGACGGCTGTGGCAGTAGACAGAGATCAACCTATATTTTTAGGACTGGGAATATTCGACGATGATGATTTAATCCCGTTTGTATGATTTACTACTAACTACACACACAACATTTTGTGTAAGGGTTTTTCTTCCTCTAACTTGATCAAAGCTCGTGAATTACATCACTCCAACCTACTTCTGATTAATGATTCTGACCGTCAATGATGATTTCTATAATGTACTAGCTGACCCGCTCAACTTCGTTTGCGTCTCTCCATTAGAAACACTTTTTTCCCAATTTCCCAACATTTTCGGTCTATACCCGACTCCTAGTAGTCGTAGAGTGTTGTTAGATAGCCTAAAACCTTCCTCGTTAAATGGGCTATCTAACAAAAAAGAATTAGCAAAATCAGTTCAGTCGTTTACGCGTGATGTCATGACCAAGGCAAATAGAGGTTAATTATTTATGGCAGTCGGAGATATTCTTTCGGCGCTTAGTGCATCTTTTGCAGGTTACTAGACTACTCATTCTCTCTTTCTTCTTCTGTCGCCTTCTTGGCTCTCATCAGTTCTTTTCCCAGAATCGTACACAGTCGAGTGTTAAACAAGAGACTTAGTGGTAATCTAAATTAAATAAACTATTATCTAGGTCACATATTTTCCCTTCACTTTTGAAAGTTATATGGAAAAGGGCCATGTGAAAAGCAAGCAGAATTGATGAATGTGTTCGAAGCAAACGAGGTGAGTTGAGAGTAAGTGTTTCTGCCTCTAGAAAATAAACGTTACTTGATGTACGTAAAGTTCCATGACGTTATATGACAATAAAATTAGATAAAAATAAATGAGTTGACATAAAAATCGTTATGTTTTATAAAAATATTTGAATAAAAAGTTTACATAATTTGTGTTGTCGAAAATCCAATCACTCTTCGTACAGACCATTAGGAACAACCAATCACAAGGATTAAAATGCAAACTTAATCGACAAATTAAATTTACTCAAGATTTTCCTTAAAAAGAAGAAAAAAACACTGGATATGACAAGAGTGTGGTTTTGTGGATACTCTGAGCGTAGTTAGTAGAAGTAAAACTATGTTAAAATTATGAGTGAAACTTGCATATTATTTACTTCGATTTAACTTTATATTGGACGGACTGAATGTACCTACTTTCCACTATCCCATTTTTTTTTGCTTTCATTGTCTAGTAAAATTTTAACAACAAGAAAACCGACATCTCTTTTCCATTAAAAAAGGAATCGTCAAAATCGGTTCATAAACGACAAAGTTATCCGCGAACACACATAAAAAAAAACGGTCGAATTGAAAACCTTATTCTTTTTTTGAAGTCGGTTAAAAACTATATAAATCACCATTATTCGAAACGAATTAAATATTTATTTAATCAACTTATTTAATTTACACCAATTTTGGATATATAGACACTAACCGTATTTTGTAGTTCAACTTAGATTAGTTTAAGTAATCATTTCGTATTATCGTTCGTTTACCCATTTTCGTTAATTCAGAACAGGTAAAAAAGCTTAATTTAAATATTAAGCCTCGGTAAGAAGTTATAATCCCATTTTTTAACGAATTTTAAAAAACTTCAAAAGTTTGAAAATATAGTGAAAAAATGGTACGTGCGACATTAAATAGCTTACGCCCTCTCTTAGTCCTTTCCAAAGGTCATTCTACATCTGCGACCGTCTATTTGGTATTCTTTAGATAAAGTGTACAAAATCAAATTGGAATCTGAGTCAACAGAGACCCGACCCTCTTAATTTGCGTTTACATTCTTAATAATCGCTACACTTGCTAAAAGTTGAATATTCTTCATAAAATATCTGTACTGGTTTTTATTCGATTATTTTTTTATTCGATAAATTCAATTGTTCGTGTAGAAGTTTGTCCAGAATATATACATATATATTAGTATAACTGCTTGTTTGAGAGATTTTATTACGAGTAATATTTGCAGACAGTATCGTTACATTTCTGTAGACATTATCTTACGGCCGTTTTCAATAACCTATCTATCTTTAGTTCTCCTTACTACAGTTAAACAAATCTATCTTTTTACTCTTACTTACGTTTCAATAACCTACCGCCAGATAGCATTTCCTATCGACGTTGTCTATCTATCTTTGGGAGGACGGATAGGCTACTAGAGGTAGGAACTCGCATAGTAATCGGACTAACTTGTATTTCAATATAAGTTTCGAGTTACTCTCCGATAGGCGTAGCTAACTACAGTAACGTCATTTGCTTATCTGTCAACATCGGCCAGTTACGCGCCACCCGGTCAGATAGAATTTCGAAAATAATTAACTTTCCAAGCAAATATAAAATAAAGGAAGGTTTTAGCAGTGATGATAGCGACATGGAATTATTTGGAAATATTATGGACTAGCTGAACCCCGCGGTGTTACCCGCGGTGATTGTTGTACCGCGAGTGGCGCCGCGGGACAAAGTTAGTCTAAAAAAAGTAGCCTAAGTTACTCCCCGGATCATCAGCTACCTGCCAGTGAAAGTCCCGTCAAAATCCGTCCAGCCGTTCCAGAGATTACCCGGAACAAACAGACAGACAGACAAAATTTTTTTTAACTACATTTTTGGTATATGTATCGTGTATATTTACATATGCATTGATTAAAAAGCTGTTATTTTAATATTACAAACAGACACTCCAATTTTATTTATTTGTATAGATTATGATGAAAGCAGTGACAGTGATACTGAAGAAAACATACCTTTACAGAAGGAATATAAGAATAGTGTAAATTATATGACTAAATTAAATGACTACAAATTTGTATATAGATTTTAGACTACATAAAATTGGTGTGAATCAGTCAATAAATATGATAAAACCATATTCAAGTGTAAAATCCAAAAGGTAAGTTTTCAGTTATCGTTTTAAGTCTCAACTTTATACTTCAGTCAAATTTGATATAAATTTATAAACAACACATTAAACTTTTCTATAATTTGACAATTACGAGCAATTGTATTATATTTTCTTCATTGAGTTTGGCTCAAGTGTAGGCTCATAATGGTGCTAGTATTGCCATGCGAATATCAAGTCTTATTTTTCCAGAAATCACGGCATATCCACCCTCCATCAGATACTTTTGGCTCTAAAATTTTATGCATTGGGTACTATGTATGTTGCAGATTTCATCGGAGTATCTATAGCATCTGCTAGTCATATTGTCTTTGATGTATCTAGAGCCATAGCAAGATTGTGCCCAAACTTTGTTGCGTTACAAAATCACACTCGACAAGAGTTTTATAATATTGCTAGATTACCCAGAATACATGGTGTCATAGATGGCACCCTTATATTAATATCACCAAGTAAGTACCTCATCTCATATTGAACTTTCTCATACTTCTATTTAGGTTCTGGTCTAACTTATTTTTTTTATGTTTTCATACTATTTGTACATACATATTAATACTGTTTTCGTATTATTTACAGACTCAAATATTAGAGAAGAATTTAGAAACAGGAAAGGAACATTCTCTATCAATGTACAAGTTGTGTGTAATTGTTCATTAGTGTTTCTAAATGTTGTTGCCCGATGGCCAGGATCCATTCATGATACCACTATATTCAATCACTCTAATTTAAAAGGTCACTTATTTAGTTTTTTATTCTGTGATTAATAAGTTTTTAGAAGCGGTTGTAGTCTAGTGATAAAGACATTGGACTTGCGAAAAAAAGATTGTGGGTTCAAATCCTGACCAATAAGTACACTACCGACTTGAACCCACTCCTAACAAGCAATTTAGCTTAGTTGGAGTGGTTAACGGGTATACTAGTAATTTCAGTTGCTAGTTATCCTTTTTAAAAAAGAAATTAAAAAAAAATAAGTACCCCGTTCCTATTGCTTAAACAACTGATATATAATATTAAACTTGCAGATTATTGTGAACAAGGTGGACTTGGAAATAGCTGGCTGCCTGGTGATGTGATGCTTACCCTATCTGTTGACACCCCTACTCAACCCAAATATTCCATCAGAGCAATGTTATAATGAAGCTCACATTAAAACAAGAAATACTATAGAGAGGTTTGTTTTGTATACTAAATACTATAAGCAGGGTAAATAGTTTAAATACACTATTAATACCTACTGTAATTGCAGATGTATTGGAGTTTGGAAAAGAAGATTAAAAATGAGGCTAAATTTAGAAAACATGCAAACCATTATTATTGCCGCTGCTATGTTATATAATATGGCCAGGAACATGAATTTGGCAGAGATAGAGCCTGAAATATCAATTTCAGAAACAACCTAGGAGGAAAATGTAATTATTCATTACAATTCTCCAACTTTAAACATGTCAGAACGGCTATTGTTAATAAATAATTACTTTAATGTGTAAAATAAACAATAATTATTCATATTTTAATGTATTTTTTATTTCCTTTCACAAATTTGAGATCACAATACAATATAACTAATCACTATATCACTATATACTACAAATATCACTATGATCACAATATAATATAATGATAAAATGTTAATTAATTTAAATCCTTTTTTGATCTGGCTTTTTCTGATTCTAACTAGAGTTTAGCAATATTTAATTCCTTTTCTTCATTTTCTAATTCTAGTTTTCTATTTTCTAATTCTATTTTTCTTTTTCTTAACCAATAAAAACTGTCAGATCATTTTCCCTCATTGTGCGGGCCTTACACTTTTCCTTTTCCATTCCATACATGTTTCCGCTTGGCTGTTAAAAGTAATCAATGTTATATGCTGCTCTTTTCCCTTCAGATTATTGAATTGACCCATTAATGAATTGGTGATAATATTTTTAATACATAGCATGGACCGTACACGAAAGACAGAGACGATCTCAGAGCTTGGCATGTAAACATTAATTTATTGACTATAGGTGTTGTAATATATATAGTTTCAGTATTGTATATCGTATATATTGTATTTGATGTTTGATAATGTTTCTGATCTTTCGAAAAACAAAATACTTCTTCTTCTTCTTCTTTTAATTCAGTGGCTCCATCGGATATCGATGATTTTGCCAACGTCAAGGTAGTAGGTAGATTTATTAGTTATTAAATAGGTTGAAGATATTTGGAATAGCAAGTGGGAATTGTTGTTATTCAACAGTTTCTGTTTGTGGTTCTGTGGGACGAGAGAAGAAAAAATATAATTAATGAAATAAAAAAAAAAATGTAGTCGAAGTATTTGATGTAAAAGTATCAGAAAACATTATAAATTTATTTTATTTATTCGGATAAAATTGTAAAGGATCTTAACAAATGGGGTATGTACTAGAGTTAAGAGATAAGCCAAATTAACGGGTCGGGATATTTGTTGAGGGAGTAGATCATACAGAGGTACAATTAATTTAGGGCAAGAGAAGAAAATATGTTCCAGAGAGCCTTCGTCGAGACCGCATTCACATAGAGAGTGATCACGAACTCGAATTTTGGCTAGAAAAACTGGGGTTCTAACAAATCCTAATCGTAAGCGAATTATAATAGAGGTGGCTGACTTATTAACCTGTTTTTGTTTGAAGAACCAGGATCTAGAAGGAATTAAAGGTTGTAGGGAGCCGTAAAATTTACCCTTGGTCATTCTACTGCTTTGCCATGTATTATTCCAGGATTCAGTCAATGAAAGTTTGGCTAGGGAACGCAAATCTCGGGCGAAACATAATTTGTGGGATGAGCATCCAATCTGTGCTGCTATTTTGGCGCAGGAGTCTGCAGTTTCATTGCCTGCTATACCTGAATGACTGGGGATCCACGCTAGGACTACTTCAATACCGGACAATAGGCATCTATGAAGAACCTCTTTAATATTAAGAATTATAGGAAAATTATTGCGAGCTTTGAAAGGATTTTTTAAGATATCTTGTAGGCAGCTCAAAGAGTCTGACAAAATAAGTGACTTGTCAAGCTTATGAGATTCCACATAGGAGACCGCTTCCAATAGGGCAATAGATTCTCCTGAAAAGATAGAGTTGTAGGAAGAGCATTTATAGCTTAATATAATTTTAAATTTGGGTATCCAAACTGCAGAACCCACGAATGCATCTGAGGAAAGTTTTGATGCATCCGTATAAAGCGTAACCCAATCCGACCAGTCCTCTGCAATGATGTGGAGAAAGTTTTGGTTGGCTGTCGGAGAATGTTTATTAATGCCAAAGTCAAGAATGATTGTTGGTTGAAAAGTTAAAGCGTTATAGTCGTGCTCAAAAAGAGGATTCAAAGAAGACTGAAAGATAGGATCAGATAGATTTTTCATTTTAATAAAGGAATTAAGGAGCAAAGGGAGGGGCTTATGTCTCCAGTACAATGATGTGGTGACCAGACTAGAAAGTTGAAACAGAATTGGAAGAAGGGGATGGGAATTAATTTGGACTGCATTGAAGAAGTATCTGTCAGCTAAGAATTGACGGCGAAGATGAAGGGGAGGTTCCAAGCATTCGACTTGTAGAGCGTTTACTGGCGAACATTTCATAGCACCAGTTATGATTCGAAGGCACTTAGACTGGATCTGCTGTAGCTTAGAAAGAGCAACTTTATTACATGGTTCCAGAAGGAAAGAACCATAATCAAAATGACTGCGAACTATAGCATTGTATAAAAGTTTTTGGCAAAAGGGGTGGGAGCCCCAACGGACCCCAGATAGAGCCCGCATAACGTTTACACCCCTTTCACTCTTCTGAATGACATGGTTTAAATGGTGAATACCTGATAACTTTGAGTCAAGAATAAGGCCTAAAAACTTTACGCTATCTTTTATTGGAATTAATTCGCCTGCGACAGAGAGGTTAATATCAGGGATATTCCGTTTGCGTGAAAAAACAAGGGCACTACATTTAATAACAGACAGGGAAAGATTGTGGTCTAAAAGCCAAACGTTTAAGTAATAAAGAGCGGAATTTAAACGGGAAGTGGCAGTAGAGAAGGACGATGACTTAAAATATAAGGCAACATCATCAGCATATTGAAGGACTTTACAGAAAGAATTGACAGACTGGTCTAGGTCAGAAGTGTAAATATTATAAAGGATGGGACTAAGCACTGAACCTTGCGGAAGGCCTTTCCATACGAGACGGGGAGGGAGAAGGGAACCCTGATGACGAATAGAAATAGTGCGGCACATGAGCATATTGCAGATGACGTGAACTATCCTCGCTGGAATACTCAGATGTAGCATTTTCTGCCTGAGAAGAGGAAGATGTACATTATCATAGGCTGCAGAGATGTCCAAGAAAACCCCGATTACATTCTCGTTACGAGAAAAAGCTAGGCGAATTTCAGAGGTAAGAATGCTGAGACTATCCAAAGTGCCTAAACCCTTTCTAAAGCCATACTGGTTTTTGGCTAATAATTCCTTGTGTTCCAGAATCCACTCAAGTCTAAATTTTATTAGGGTTTCCATGATTTTAGCCAGCACTGAGGAAAGCGCAATAGGGCGATAGGAAGACGAATCTTTAGGATCTCTACCAGGTTTCAGAATAGGAATGACAATTTGGGTCTTCCAAGAGTCAGGTATTTGACCAGAATAAAAGATAGCATTGAGGATACTAAGAAAGAAAACTTTACAAGAATTTGAAGATTTACGAATAAAAGAGTAAGGGATACCGTCAATGCCAGGAGAGGAGTCATGTAGGTTATCTAGAGCATAGGATAGTTCTGTAAAGGAAAAGCGATCATCCATAGCATTTTGAGAGGAATCTGGAAAAAAAGGATAGGAAGTGGGGAAACAGTCATATTCCGAAGCATATGGGGGAGCCAGTTGGCTATGGAAGGCGAGTAGGAATGAATGAGAGTCATTGCTAAAGGTGTTGGTGTCATCAAGACTTTTTCGGAAAGACTTGAATTTTTTCCAGACAAGTGAGAGACTGGAGCGAGGAGATAATGACTCACAAAAGGTGTGCCATCCTAAAGCTTTTTTGGCTGAAAGAAGTCTAGCTGTGCTAGCTGAGACCTTTTTAAAATTAAGAAAGTCCGACATTGAAAGGGACGTAGCAAATTTGTTCTCAGACTCTTTACGCTTCTTAACACTGGCAGTACATTCAGAATCCCACCAAGGGGGGGAAGAAGTTAATTTACTGGAAGGTTGTTTAAGGGGGATAGAGCAATCAGCAGCTGAATAAAGTGCAGCAATAAATTGATCATAGAGGAGAAGAAAATTAGAGGAATTTGTTTGAGGAAGTGGGGCTAAATTTGCATCCAGTGAAGTTGCAAAATCGTCCCAATTGGCTTGGGAAACTCTGTATTTGAGGAGGGGATGTAGGGTTTGGGGGACATATGTAGCAGGGGAGGAGAAGGAGATTAAAATTGGGAAGTGATCACTACCAAGGGAGTTAGGAAGGGGAGACCAGGATAGGTGGGAGGTTAGGGAAGGGGAAGATAGTGTAAGATCTGGTACACTAATATTTTGAGATGGAGAAACTCTACGAGTCGCAGATCCATCATTAAGAATGCACAAGTTGCAATCATCCAAAACGTCAAGTAAGATAGAAGAACATGCGTCGATACAGTGAGAGCCCCATAGAGTGTGACGGCAGTTAAAGTCACCTAAAACTATCATAGGAGAGGGAATAGCTAAAAGAATTGTTTTTAATTCAAAAAAAAAGTTTGTGTTGGGGTGGGGGATGTACACAGAGACAAAGGAAACATTAAAAGCTCTGAGGGCAACAATATTTAAGCCAGGATTATGGTTTGGTAATGGGATTTGTGAGAATGATATATTCCTATTGACCAATAAAGCGCAACCAGCATAACCATAATTTCTATCGTCTCGAAGGCAGGAGAAACCCGAGACTCTGAAATGGGAATCAGGCTTCAGCCAGGTTTCTGAGACTGCAAACACACCAGGTTTATGTTGGTTAATCAAATAAGAAATATCTTGTTTGTTACGTCGAATACTCCTACAGTTCCATTGGAGGAATTGGAGAGCCATTGGAAGTATTGTTTTTAGAAAGAACAGAAAGTAGTTGTTTGACAAGAACTGCGACGTCGTACGGTAGGGCATCTGACATTTTAGACAGCATATTAATTAAAGAGCAAAGAAGGAGCTGGACAAGGTTGTCATTTGGAGTAGCAAGAGGAGTGGTTTCAGTAGGGGGATTAAGGCAGCAACCGTTAGGATGGGAAGAAGAGGGGGATTGGGTTATAGCATTGTGGGCATCAACATCATATGTCTGCCCAGACATAGATATCCGCCGGGGAGGAAGGTTGACGGTTTTTCTGTATGATTTGGAAGGAGAAGCAGAAGAGGGGGGTATGGAGGATGGATGAGTTTGGGGATTTAGAGGAAGGTTAGCACGGTGTTTAGGATTGGCCGCAGCCACAGAGTATAGCCGCTTAGGAGACTGTGGGAATCTGGCTGATGCTTCCATGTAACTCAGATTTTCCTGAGACATAACAACTTTTATAGATTTTTGTCTGGTATGTTCGGGACATCTGTTATCAGTGGCACAGTGTCCACCACCACGACATAGCAAACAAGATACCTCCGAGTCAGGAACCAGGCAGGAGTCACCAGAATGAGGCTGAGCACACTTATAGCAGCGAGGCTGAGACCTACACTGTTTGGCAATATGGCCGAACCGACAACAATTTCTACATTGAATGGTAGGTAACTGATAAAGGGACACAGGTAAAGAAGCATTGAAACAAAAAATTTTTTCTGGGAGGCTCTGCCCCAAAAACGTAAGAACAACGGAATTAGATGGGACCCAAACAGAGGATCCGTCTCTTCTATGTTTAACATTAAGTCGTCTAGCTCTAACTACTTCTCCGCAATTTTTTGGGACAGAGATTCCAGATACTAGCTCCTCTAGGGTCCACTCAGTAGGGATATCCCTAACAACACCCATACGAAATATTTGGAATCGAGGGATATTTGCCACATAATTATTTTGGTTGACAATTGGGGAGTTAATGAAATGATTTGCTGAATTAGCAGAAATAAATTCCACACAGACTTTGTTACGACCCATATTTTTAATGGTACCTTCAACAATATCAGGTATTTTGTTTTTATATAAAAACTGGGCGAGTTTGAGTGCCTTAAGAGACAGGCCGGATGATGGATCAGGTTCAAGCCTAGAAACATACACAGAATATGGGCCCTTGTCTAATACCGAATATTCAAGCCTGGAGTCCGACTCAAATCCAGGTTTAGAGAAAGTTAACTGAATCGATTCAGCCGGAGAACGTGTTTTCTTCCCATCAAAGTCAACGGAAAAAACCGAGTCCGACTGTCGCTTTACAGCCTTGGGTTTATCGGGGGGTAACGCACTTCCCCCATCACGGGGGTCTTCCGCGCTCATTTCCGTAGAAATGAGCGCGTTTGTTTATATTCACTAACCTTATTAAGGATAATTCCCGCACCAGAACCACACAAACACTACTTAGAAAGCACAATATGTAATTATTTGCCAAAAATACGGAAAATAACCTATAAACTCACTACCATCCAACACCAGTCTCCATCAGAAGTTCCGTAATTCATTTAAAAGTAAGGCTATCAACAAAATACTTATTATTTATTTTACGTACTAACAAACGTCAATTCCAATGTCACATGCTCATGTCAAAACGTTTTATTTCTTTATTGAATGTGGTAAACAAATAAAAAAAATCAAGTTGATGTTGATTCACCATAAAATCTTTAAAAAAATACATACAACAAGTACTTTTAATAAAAAAATTAAATAGTTAATATTTGTTTTTAACATTAAAGATTTGCGCAGCAAAACACTAAACGTATCAAGAGGGAACAAGCTATCCTTCGTTGGTAAGAGATAGATAGCGTTTATCCTCGATTGTGAAACGCAAGTTATGGATAGATAAGATCAAGCTGCAAATCCGAGATAGCGATCTATCCTTAACTGGAGATAGGTTATTGAAAACGGCCGTTAGTTGAGTTATATAACTTTCTTTGGAATTATTTTTCACCATTCTTTAGGGATCTAACACTCGGACAATTGTCTCTCACAAGCGACAGACTCATGTTTTTGCCCTACTACGGTGAAACCGAAATAGAAAGGATTATATTTTTGCCAATATGTGTAAGTTTATATGCTCCACCGTAGCTTCTAAAATACTGAATCAATTGTAATGAATGAAGTGTCATAAGGGCTATCTACACTTATAAAATATTATGGCTTGACTGACTGACTGATTCATCATCGCCGAGCGTTAACTATTAAAGTTAGGGCTCTGAAATTTGGTGAGTAAGATCTTTATATTGAGTAGACACCTACTAACGAAGGAAATTAGGAATTTCTGCACCTAAGGGAGTGAAAAAGGGGTTGAATGTTTGTATGGTAATTCGTTACTTTTTAAGTTAGAAACATGAAACTTTATTTTTGGGCTACTGATTTAAAATGAGTAGATACGTATTAAAGCGTTCCTGGATATACGCCTAAGGGGGTGAAATAAAAAAGAGAGAAGATACTTATTTAAGCGTTTCTGGATATTGTATCCCTAAGGGGTGAAATAGGAGTTGACATTTCGTATATAGGTTAGTCTGGAAATCCGTCAATTTTAAAGTTAGTGGCCTGAAACTTTGTCTTCAGGCTTTTGATTACAAATAAATGAATGAGTCTTCATTCATCAGAATTTATGGGAATTCTTCTCTTAAAGAGGTTAAAATAAGGGGTTGAAAGTTTGTATGAAAATCCTTATTAATGAGCTATAGTTTAAAAATAAATGCGTATAAAAACATGATACATTATACATACATACTTACACATTTTTTAATTAAATACATATAATCAACTTCCAAGCAAGCAAAGCCGCGGACAACAGCTAGTATAAAATATATGAAAAGTTTTTGTATAGTCGAGTTATAGTTTCTTTAACTTTTCTTGTTTTACGATTATTTTTAATTCGATAATTCTATTGGACGTATAAAAGTTGATCGGGTTTTCTGCTTATTTGGGAGATTTTATCGATCTTTGGAGACAATATCGTTTTTATAGAGTAGCTGTAACTTAAAAAGTTTAGTTATTAAACTTTCTTAATAATTATTTTTACCATATAGGGATTTTTTCGGGGAATCATCTCTCGAAAGTGAATAATTACAATGACCTGATGATGATGATCAAGCGTAGGATTTATGTTTTATTTTCTATGTAATGGAGGAAAAACGAGCAGATGGATGACATTATGGTAACTACTGTCTCTCACGGACACCTGCTTAGAACATAGGCTATTTTTATTGCGATAACAAACATAAACGCGGACGGAGCCACGCTCAAAAGTTGGTAACCAAAAAAACTCAGGAAATAGCTATCACTAACAAACAAAAATAAGCACCTCATTTTTTCTAATCCACATTTACACGATAGGCGAAATCACAAGATGAAGTGTCTGTAACAGTAAACAAATTTATTTTCTCATGTAAACAAGCTCTCGGCATAATCATACAAGTTCCGCTAAAGCACATACGCTAGGTATTCTCTTCACTTGATACAAGCTATTAATCCGGACTATACATATGACACATTCAGTGCAATCTATCATCTTAACGCCTGCTTCGGTACTCAGCCGTGGAAATTGTGGTTACTGTGCGGTATATTACAGTGTAGGTGCACTAGATATGAGACTATTTTATAGTACAACAGTTTTTGGCAATTGCTTTGACTGCGTGTAGGTCGTATATCGCGGTAATAATTTTTCGGGCTATGACATTTATGACACTCACAACTAATGTAGCTTTTTATTGGTAAAGGAACTTTCAAGATCGGTTCGCTAGGGGAGGATTCTTCGACCAGCCTAGGTAAGCATGCCTGGAGGTCCACGGCCCAACAGTTGATGTTGTGGTGTTGTAAATATGCTAATTGGCACGAGAACTTCTATATCGCGATTCAGGATTAGTACTTATTCTGTAGTTCGTTACTCGGTAGTTCGATTCTCTTCAATGACGCTGTAGTATGATTTTGCTGTTGAGGTGTAGTATATAGAATTCGCCACACACCTTACAACCTTACAAACTCATAAGCTCAACCCCTTAATATAATGTATTTATAAATTTTATATTTATTTTTTGGCAATCACTATTAATGTTTATAAAAGTGATGTCACTCGGGGGACGTTATAAGAAGATTAGAAAATGGGGTACTTACTATTGACTTTGACCTTCGTCACGAATACTACACTAGTCTAGTACCTACTCATAGTCAATATAATATGCTTTTATAAACACACTTTTATTAGTTTCATTTGTAGTTAAACTTTATTGCGTGCAACTAAAAGTGACGCACATAGCATATAGCTCCATAGCTCCCTTTTAGTACCTACAAAACTAGTTGCGTACAAAAAAAACAGGGGTGGGGGGGAAGGGTGTAAATTTTTGTAGTCCGCCAACTTTACACATTCGACAAAAACAACAAAAAAAATTGTGTAACTCCTGTTTTCTGTGAAAACCTGCGTATTTCTCGACTCTTTTAAGCTATTAAGAAGAGTTCCCTTTTGAAAAAAAGTAATAAATCTATACCGGTATGTTTAATACTGAAACAAAGTTCTATCCAGTAACTCAAGGTAGACAAACCAGTGCCTAAAGTTTAAATAACTAAATACAAGCGGTTCTGGCGCTTTCAAAAGCAGCCAACGATGTTATGGTAAAGTCTTTAGACCTATGTCTAGATGAACTAACGGAAACGCCTACGATTTTGAACTTCCGCTTTGAATGTACAGTTTTAGTTAGCGGTAGTGGTAGTAATAATAGATGTGATTTGAATTTTAGGAGCTTCTTCATAATAGATCGTGTCTGACGCTTTGGGTGGAGGTGTTTCGTTTGAGGTGGTTTTCCTAACTTGCTTTGACGGGCACTAGCTAGTCAAAATGTCAGGGTATTTAAATGTAAATGTTTATTTATTGGTTTTTGATAATCCTGTCAATCTAGTGCTTATTGGTCACGATTGCTATCACAGAGGTTGTAAATTCGATTGTTATTGAGACCAAATGGCAGTGCCACGAACACGATACAATGTTTTATGTATCTCAATCTAGAAATATATAAATATATTTATGCAGCAGTTTAGATAACTGCCCTGGTACAGCACAAGCTTTGGCTAGTAATTAATTTTTAATAACTTCTGTCTCAATTATTGTCGTAACAAACAGCTAAAGTTATTAAATCAAATGTAACGAATTAAGTTTTTCAAAAATTCATATTGAACTTAGATCAAATATATACTTTTTATAAATATTTTCTTCTGTTATCTATTAATTTGTAGTTAATATTTAATAATAAGGTATAAATTTTAAAATAAATTTGAACTTCAAGTAAACAAGTACTTCTTACTTGATTGGATATTTTAAGATACACATACGTGCTGTAGATATATATACCTAGGTGCTACTGGTAGGTGTTTTGTCAAATAGTTCTGTAATTTTAACTAAAAATGTAAAATGTACAAACTTATCAAATTGTTATTTATAAATAAATGTACTCAATAGGTAATTAAATTTTAAACCAAGAATGTCGAGAAGAAGCAATAACACAAAATCTCAATGTCCACATCAAATGTACCGAAAATTCAATTTTAAAACTACAACAGCGTACCTCGTGCTCTTCGAAAACGGAACCAAAATTCCCACTTAATTTCTAACAAAATAAAATCACAATACCGCCATTCACTCGATACTGGTAATAAATCGCTTCAGAACAAGAACACTCGTAGTGTATTCGATTCGTTGTGAGCTTTAGAATGGGCAAGTTGGATAGTTGGGAGTTTCCAGAGTTAGAGGAGTTATTGACTTGAATTGTTCAGTCCTGTAACGATGCCCTCGGTTAAAATTATGCTTGGCCTTTCAAAGTTTGCTTCGAGATTATGTTTCGCCTTTGTTTTTAATGAGCACGATTGTACTGTGATTCATTAGAGGACGAAATGTTAATTGTTGCTTTGTAATGATAAACTTCCAAAACTTTTTGCTTCTTAATTATTAATAGTGATACGATTATAAATTTATAAGACAATTAATATTGGTAATAAATTAAAATTTGTGTGTTTTTCATGCAACAAGTTATACTTTGTCACCTTTTCTTATACCTTCAATTTGCTTAATGTTTTGCTTTTTCCTTTTTTTTTTGTTTGGCCCTGCCAAAATTACTCTACTCTGCCTGATGGAAAGCAAGGGCAGAATCCAAGAGTGGTGGTCACCATACTGCAAATACAGGCAATGCAGCGTGGTGACCCACACCATGGCGGGCTAGTGATGCTTCTGCATCATTGGGCCTCCGGTCTCGCACTCACCAACGAAATACGATAGCACATTCGCTATCATTTTACGTTTGTTTTCTGGGCAAGGGTAGTACCACCCCGGTCGGGCCAGTCCGATCGTGCTAAAGTCAGCGTGGCTTCACCTTGGCGAATTTTCATAAATTAAAAAATAAATGTAATAAAATTCTCTAAAGTAATGTTTCCCACTTATGTCACGGTACAAATAAATATGGTGCTTCGTCTACAGATGTACCCGACTGGCTTTCAGCCACGGCTTTACGAAAAGATTCATTTTTTTATGAATTATACCAATTATATTTATTATTATATATATATTATATTAATTATATATAGAAATATAGGTAGTATCAAAATAATATTCAAGACTAAAACACGAACCGAAAAGTAAGGAACATTAAAAAATCCAAGACATAAATAGGAATATAACTAGCTCGTTGGTCTAGAGGTTAAAGAACGCAACTACCGATCAAAAGCTTGGACCAAAAAACGTTTTTGAGTTTTTCTAAATATAGAAATGCTAGATAACAGCCGGAGTTCGGAAGTTGAGATCTTTACTCCTGGGACTCAGAGGGCGTTACGGTAATACCATCGGTTCTGATTTCTCCCTGGTCATGTCGGATAGAGAGTGCACCTGTGTTTGCGCGTACAGTTGTGCACTATAATATTTCCAGTCCAGTTTACTAGTCTACCCTGAGACTGGCCACGATGGCTGAAACTGGCTAGGAATATATCATCACTATCATCATTATCATTGTCATTTATTTTTATGTAGACAGTAAAATTCACGACACAATTGATACAGATATATCTTCTATACTTCAGATTTCTTAGAATTTAAAAAGTTAATGAAAACAAATCTACGAACAAAAGAAAAAACTTACTAAAATAGTAACTTTTTCATATCCACAAAATAAAGTCTTTATTTAAATGCCAGACAACAGAAAACCAAATTTTAAATTATACATTCTCTTAATTCATAATGCGTTGTTCTTTTTATTGTGTGCAACACACTCGGCCATTTTTGCTGGCCGGTTATTATTTCAGTCGGAAACAATGGCGGTACTGCAAGCGTAATAGCCGGGTTTGTTGCAACTGCTAAATGGTTATCTTGGGCTCCTAAGGCTACTTGAGGCAATGGGGGAAGTTATGAGAGAATTGCTCAATTCATAAAAGTAATCTTTGAAAATTTTTTTTTGTCCTAAGTTCCCCTTGTAAATGGATTTCATAAGCATTTCGTTTTGTTATATTATTGTAAAAACTTTTGAACTTGTAAATTAGAAATTTCCAATAGTCCTCTACTCTGTTTCTTTTCTTCCTATCCTCTTATTTCATCATATCTTCACTACTGCGACTTCTCATTAATGCTTTAACTTTTCAATATTTCATACTTATATTTTTCTATATTTCACCCACACTAGGTAACATAAAGAAAAAATGGAAATAAGAAAAAAACATAGCGCTAATTTTGAAGAGTATACAAATGTATATATATTTAAATTAGTATATATGATGTTAAAACCCGCTTTTATCTTGTCGCTTGGTGTCCAGCTTGCATACCGTCCGGCTACTTTCCGCTTCTATTGTCGGCCGTGCCTTCCTTGCTCAACTTATGCAGGCAACAATTTTTGTTTTAGCTTCTTTTAACTAGGTTATGTTAGCCAGGTGAACATCGTGAGCGTGAATTTAATTTGATACAGAATTTAATTTCATGCTAACACTGCCGCGATGAAAATACAACCAAATGAAGTACTTAATGCTTTGGAATTTATTAAAAATCCTATTCATATGTTAGTATACCTATTACATTTTCAAGTTTAAATACACTCGACCCTAAATAAATATCAAATATAAAATTACGCGTAGAACTATAAAATTACTTCAAGCAATAATTTTACATGCATTGATTATATGTTCGCTTTTAGATCAAGTACTGCTTAAGGCTGTTTACCGGCGAATGTTCGAGAAAACACTGATATATATCTTGAGACTGCCTCATACTTAAAGACTTGGAGAGATGTTACGGATCAATTCTCTTGCAGTGCAAACATTTATGCTAGTTTTACTATACCGAATATTTTCTACCGATAGAAATATATAAATTTACAAAAACATTTAAAAATACTAGCTTTTGCCTGCGGTTAAACCAAAGTAAAGGTCGGTTTATCGCGGTGATTTTTTAAACTAGTATAACTTTTTATTTATCAAGCGATTGAAATGAAACAAATACTAAATGTTAATTGGAGCAAACTGCAACGCATTACTGAAAACCACATTTAAATCGTTTAAGCCGTTTCTGAGATTAGCAAGTACAAACATATAGACAAATAGATGGAATTTCAAAAAATGATTGTTTTGGGTTTTACTGTTAATAAAACCCTATAATAGTTTATCTTATATATATATCCTCCATGTATTTATTGTTATGTATTGATAGATGTATGTTCATAATTACGTTATAGAAAAAGTTTTTTAAAAACCATAAGTTATGGTATCTGTTTCTTGTTTGTTGTGTGTTAGATGTCTGAAAATATTAATTTATTTACTAGCTGACCCACGCAACCTCGTTTGCGCCTTATATTGCCCGTAGCGTAGCTTAGCGTAACGTAGCGTATAGATTTATCTATCTTGATGGTATCAGTGTCCTTGTGTGAAAGTTTATTTCTATTTACTTCAATCTACTTGTTCTGTTATCAGTAAAAACTTGATATCAACTTTTTTTGTACTGAGTTTGTCTACTATATTAATGAAGGTGTTAGTTTTCCTACAATTTTAAATAAATAAAATCAAAGCCATAGTGAGGATGTTGCTTAGTAATTGTGTTTTGCAAAAGGACATAGATTTTTTTTTAGTACTTCATATATGTACAAAATATTACTTTTATTAGGGCATAGGTTTTTGTTCTGCAGTGACTCCAATATTAGCAAACGACCTTTTTAATTGTAGATATTTTTGGACGGTGTTAGTCAATAACCGTCAGCTTTTCGTCAAATGACTCTTGAAAAATGCTGTTAACACATGTCATAATATTTTTATTGGTTTTGAGAAAGAGGTTTACGAAAAACCCAAATTGCATATCTATAGAGCGGCAAATACAGCAAATTACTATGCCTAGACAGTTACAGCGACTAAGCTCCACGTAAGATTAATTCTCAAGTTTATGCAAGCATATTAAGGCACCACATACGTGGAATGTGGCGCAGTGGTAGCGTACGCGACTGCTGTTCTTGAGGTCTCGGGTTCGATTCCCGGGTCGGAACAAATGTTTGTATGATCTGCAAATATTTGTTTCGGAGTTTGGGTGTTTTCTATGTATAATATGTATGTATTTACAAAAAAAAAGTATATAAGTATTCATATCAGTTGTTTAGTACCCATAATACAAGCTCTGCTTAGTTTGGGTCTAGACGGCGTTGTGTGTTAGATGTCCGAAATATTTATTATTATTATTATTTATTAATGTACTAACATGATGTTTCACCACCAAGTGTGGTGAAGGGAGTTTGGGTCTTGAAAAATAAGATTATTAGAAGGGAAAATATACTACTATCTACTTCATAATTATCTAGACACATTTATGTTACGTGAAAATATTGCTTACAAATTTGCATTATATGTTCAATAATTTAAAACAATCAATTTTTATTACTTTATATTTTACTTCTTTTCTAAACGTTTTTTTTCCATGATGGGGTGATAAATAACTATTTCTATCTGCCCAGGTGCAAAATCCAACGCATTTCATATCCGTAAAGTGTGTTTCAATCGATCAGAAGTCTCCCGTAGCCTACTTTTTTACATTGCTCCCTATGCTGAATGTCAGATTCAACCAACGTCTAAGTCAAGCGATTACAGACTTAACAGCCAACATCCATGGTTAATTTACGGGCTGGATTCCAGTGCAGTTGTCAATACGTCGCATTACACTTAACACACCGGGGAGACATTGGACGTTCTCAATGGCCATTAATGTCATCGGCTGAAGCTTAGTCGATCGGACGTATCTAAGGACTGTGGTTGCAGCTTACAAGCTGTAATTGCTAGGAGTGGTGATGTGGAATTAGTTACGGAGTATGATGTTAGGGTGTACGGTAATATATTGTTCTGAAAATCAGCGCTGTGGTTACTTTCGGGATCGCTGAAAGAGCTGCGGCCTTTTGGTCACACAACCTTCTTTTTGTATTACTTTGTAATCATCGTCATCTTTCTAGCCTTTATTATTCCCAGGGTTTGGGGTCGGCTACTAGTTCAACCGGTTTCATCTGAATATCAGTGTGGTTTCCGCTGCTTATATACTCCTGAAACCTTAAAATTACATTAATTCACTTTTATTCATCACTAGCTCGCCCACGCAACCTCGTTTGCGTTTCCTATTGCCCGTAGCGTAACAATTTTCACCTGTTTTTGAAACATTCTTCATTGGTGCTTCACTCCTATTGGTCATAGCGTAATAAAGTATAGCTAATAGCCTTTCTTGATAAATGTACCATTCGACACAGAAAAAAAATTTCAAATCGGACCAGCGGTTCTTGAGATTAGCGCCTTCAAACAAACATACAAATATACTCTTCAGTTTTATAATATTAGTCTAGATTAAGACTTCATTCATGAATAATCCTTATTTTCCTATAAGATACAGGCAGAATCATGTGTGCATTGTTTGTTTGTTTTGCCGCGCTATTACAACACTTAGCCTCTTGATTGGGCCGTTGTACGTGGTCATCACATCATCATGTGTGCATATTAGGAATCTAAATCGCTTATGAGCTGGTTTCAATTTACAAATCTAAAAACGTCTATCCTTAGATTAGGAATAAGCAAATATTAACAAAACATTCTATAAACAACAACAAACCCTATTTACAAACTGTCAAAGAAAACTGAACTATCTCCTTGTTGCGTCTTTAAACCAAACTTAATTTCTGTTTGAAGATCTTCCATTTCCTAGCAAGTGATATACTGTAAGAAGAGTGATACAACTTGTACGCTGATACAATAACAATTGATTATTTTCATTGAAATGAAAGGCAATCGTTTATTGCAATACTATTTATTAGAGATGTTTTACTGGCGTCATGAGGCTATCAGGCAAGGCAATTTACAATAATTAGAGCTTGAGTAATCTTCATATAGTTTTAAGCTGCTTTCGCTTACTCAACGGATTTAAATGCAGTTGCAGTTGCAGTTGATGCAACAATAGATAGAATGATTCAACAGGAAGGTTAATAAGTATAATTCGTGCATATGATAGTAGAGGAAATCCGAGAATTTCAAAGCATTCCATGCAAATGGACTGGACTGGGTCCCTAGTTACTTTATAAATCTCATTGATTTTAACATCTAGAACTATTATTAGCACTCGGCGTACAAACACTTGACTCTCTCAATAATTGAATGAATTCATCGTGCTTATCTTTCAGCACAACTACTTCATGGTATTATATATACTATCTATTCCATTATTTTTATTTAAATACTGTATAATATATGTGTATTAGCATATATTGACAAAAAACCATGTAAGTTTTCTATGAGTTAATCTAGCTTTCATAGCAGAAGCACTGCTTAGTTTGAAACTAGATGGCGTTATGTGACAGATTTCTGAAATATTTATTTTCATTATTTTATTATTAGCCTTATAAATTTACCGTATGTCACAAGTTACTCAGACATCACAAAATATTGTTTCTACTTTATCGCATAAGGAATAAAGTCTATTTTCATTTCTCATTCACAATGAACAGCCTTATGATACAGAGACATATACAAAGTTAGATTGAAACAATTTTCGTAGATTATTTATGAGTTTAACTTTGTAACAGAATGGGATACCTCTTAATAACATTTATAAGCCTTGTATTTCTTGTAAGTAACAATAAATGTTGTAATACATGCAAGATGTTGCAGATTTTTTTTTTTAATTTTTAACAGTGGCCAAATTTGATTAAGATAGTCATTAGCATGTTTTTATACTTTTTTCTTTTAATTTAGCACTACATAATATATCTTTTCTCACCTTACCACTGCGTATCCTGTTGATTTAAATACCGTTACTGAAGGTAGCCTATCGAATGTAGTAAGTAAATTAATCTAATTTTATCAAATACAAGTACTAGAGACTTTATCGGATCCGGGAATTGTTTAAGATATCTGGTGCTTTAGTGATTTAGATCCTGTTAGAGAGAGGATGTCACCATTGTGACACGGCTACAAGAAGATGAATGGTACCATCCATGTTTAAACAAGACAACTGCATGGCCCTAAAACCTCAACAATGTGTTCCTAAGTCTTAGCTAAAGCCTGTTCTTTCAGCTGGATCACGACCTCCAAAAAATGATAATAGCACGAACAAAACCAAATCAAACAAAAATATTGCTACATCATTTGATTTTCTATTTTAAATTATGTTAACACTAATATTTCATCCTTCTTACTTATTACACTTTTAATGACTCTCATACATAACTTTAATGGCAAACTCTTGTTACAGAAGTAGAATAAAATTAAGAAATACATTAGACGGAGTTGTCACGCCGAACACGTACGGTTTGTATGTAAAAACATGAAATATGACTGCGTAATGTAAGTCGGTCAATTGGCTTTCACGCCCCGGGAAATTATAAGGCCCTCATGGAATTGCGCTATGGAAAAATCGATGTAGGTAGTTTGCGACTAATGTCATGTACTGCATACTTATGCGTTCATTATGGGGTTATAATTTTACGTTATTTGGTTAAATGTATGTATTTTCTAACTTGGGAGCGGTCGAGGCTTCTGATTTCATGGCTACCGCGAGTCATAGACAATTACAACCTATCAGTAGTAGTTGTACAACGTAACAATGTAAAGTTAGTAACAAATTAAGGTCTATTTTGTGTGAATTCAAGCAACTTAAATACGTAACAAACCGAACCACGGTATTTATGTTATACTAGTTGTTGCCCGCGGCTCCGCCCGCGTATATGTAGGTTATCGCGGCAAATAGTAGCCTATGTGTTATTCTGATGTATAAGCTATATTACTGTAAAGTTTCATCCAAATCCGTTCAGGAGTTTTTGCGTGAAAGAGTAACAAACATCCATCCAAACATCCATTCATCCTTACAAACTTTCGAATTTATAATATTAGTAGGATCATGCACTAGTTGACGCAACTTTGAGCTATGGTCTGAATGCTTACGGGTACTTTTAAAACATATTTGGAGAAAGTCTTGAATATATAATGTAGGTTCCTAAAGATTAAGGTAGATAAAAAGACAAAAAAAATGTAATAAAAACTTTATAAAATTGTTTGAAAATATGTAATATATTATCGGTGCATAAAAAGAAAATTCAATATATTTTAGCTGTCAAACAATATAATAAAACAGAGTTTAAGATACATAAAGCTCCACATTGTATGGTCGGACAAGCTGTAAGAAACAAATACAAAAAAGCCTGTTTCATGTAATTACTATGGTAACAAAATAATGTTTGAAGAAAATTGTTTAAATTTGAATATATTTAAGAGAAAGTTAATATAACTATTGTTACAAATATTTAATGATACTATTAAATGTATCTCACAGTCTACTTAGGTTCTAAAAAGTCTAATTGAGAAAATAATAATTTATATTGTATATAATTTTAAACGTAGAAATTTGCATATTATCTTAAATGTGTTGACATGTTTAATATTGTGAAAGAGAGCACAGTGTTCGCCAACAAACAAAATAATCCGAAATGTACCTACATATATCACATTTGTTATAAATAAATTAAAATAAAAACTCCTCTTTTTTTTTAAATAAAAAAAATAAAATAATAGAATATATAATATAATAATATAATATAAAAAGAAGTATTTCATGTCATATGTATTCCTTCAAATGTTTTAAGATTCAACACGTCAAAAATGAATGTCACAGGTATATCTCAGGGAGGAACCTCCATAGTTTATAGACATACACATAAAACATAATACACTAGATTTATTACCAAAACTTTATTGTGAAAATGTTTCCTTTGCGTAAATATCTTCGCTATATCCAACAACTATTTGAAGTGGATTCACACAAATTCGACAAGTGTCAATCAGCTTTGAGAGTTATTTGTATATTGGTTACTCGGTCACAAAAATATTATTATAAGGATACACGAGGAAAATATACTCAATAACAGTTGTGTGAAATATTATGTATATGAAAGAGCTCACACTGAAGTGTATCGTAGTGAAAAATAAACCGTTCTTAGGTTATTTTGCATTTGTCACTAGCTTCTGTCCGCGGCTTTTGAAGACTTTATATAGATTTTAATATGTAATTTAGATGTGCTTTTAAAATAATATAGAGGTGTATATCTGAAAGAAATAAATACATTTTATATTAATAATCTATACTTCTTTTTGTACCTACCCTTTAATTTTTTTTTTAATTTTTTTTTGTTAAAAAACAGTAAAACATTTTGCTGAGTTTTTCATTTCGACAGTATTATGTTTGAATCCAGACTATACTCAACTTAAAGCAGATGATTATTACTCTTAGATACTTTTAAATATATACATAATTTAGATAAACTACATGCAGACACAGAAATACTCATACATTGTTTGTCCTGGCTGAGAATCGAACAAACCAGCACCTCAAGGTAAACATTTATAATTTCTGCATGCATTTATGGAAATGAGGATAACCTTTTCACACTTAATATATTTATATTGAAAGTTATAAATGATATTTCTTAAATTTAAAAAGAACGATTGCTCTTTTGTACAAATTACATTCACATTTTTATCTTTTCATCAAGATTAATCGTTGTTGATAACCTTTAAATCGAAGAAACTTTGAATGCCACGTGATTGAGAAACTTTACTTAAAAATTTACATATAAATCTAAATTAAAACTATAAATTACTGCGTAACTCACGGCACTAATATCTATTTAAATTAAGAAAACAATGAACAAGAAAATAGCAACGTCCATTAATCAATAAGATTAAATCTAGTTTCAACTTCTTTACATTCAAATTAATGATTATAGACAAAACGTAGCCCTTGTTGTCATGAACATCTATAGAAATCGTTATTGGGAAGTCAGTGCCCTCAAATACACAAATAACTAGTTGAATCTTCGAGTTCAGTTCACCCTCAGGGTTGTGGAGGTCCGACACTAGTCGCTCCATGGAAAAACTAATATTCAGGATATTACACTGATACTGAAATCATTTTGGGAATAATAAAGGCTAGGAAAATGATGAGAGCGCGATTTTTTGCTTACATTTCAAGAAATCTCTTCATCTTCTTATGTAACTTTGTACTTTCTCTTACGTTCCTTTAAAGAGTTTTTGTACTATTTAAATGACTATGCAAGAAAATATAATGTTATTTATTTGAGAATACATATTTGCAAAGAATAGGTGGAATCAAATATCACCTCAGTTATTACCTAACCGATTCGAACTTCAAACGTTGAAGAAGTCTACTCTCACCCACTTTTCTCTCTTTAAGTGTCTCACTCTCTCTCATCTCTTGGTAGATTCTTCTAAAGATGTAGGAGAAGCTAATCAAAAATTGTTAAGTAGATAATATATACAGTAAGTAAGAGATTTTCCCCGCCCCAGTGTAACATTAGACGAAAGCAAATACACAAATGAAAACCTTTCCATTAACAATTTGTTTACAGTAAAGAGTTTTCTTAGTTGTTTGTATATTTCTATTATAAAATAAATATACACTTGAGTTTCAAACAATACAACACAACAGCACATAACTAACACAAGTAATGAACTCCAAGCTAATAATACGCCTCAAGTAATCGCTTCTCTAACTTCAACACTCGTTTGAGTTTCAAAGAAAATAAGTCTACTTTATTTTCCTTTCTTTCGTGCCTTGCTTGCGAAATAATAGTATTTAACTAGCCATTCAAACTATTGCGCTATATAAAAGTAGATGGAGGGTATAAAATTGCCGGCATAATGAAATCACCGCATGATTTCCTTTATTAGGTACGACACGCCATTTCACACTATTGTCCAATTATTTAAAATTTACAAACCCAACCTTTATTACATGCAATCATTGATTGTTATCTATCTGACTCTTTTCAATTACTTTAAATACATTGCCTTTAACGTTACGCGTATAACTCAAGCGTTCTAGTCTAATCAGCAATGTATTCAACGAGGGACGAAGTTTTAGTTTATCGAACGTTTCTTGCAACTACTCATTGTTTGCATATTCTAAAGACGATGGCATCTACAAGTTCGTCGCCACCAACATTATTAGATCTCTGTTTGTGTGTTTTACCTTACACATAATAAGAACTTCGGAGATCTAATTAAATGGTTGAAGATAGACACTATCTTTATTCAAAAAGTGCATTGTGTTGAAAAGTTCAAAAGTTTTCTGTGAGAATTATTTTTATCTCTCATGACTATTTAACTATTGGACATTAAATTTATGAATACTTCTGTTATACTTTCAGTAAGTGTTATGGTTTCGTTTTAAGAAATAAGTAACACAAATGGAAATTGATTTTTGTGTATTTTTGTGTGTTTCAATATTTAATGTGGACATTTTCTTCTTCTTCTATCCCTAAATGTCTACAGAAAAAGATATGCAAGTACGCACGCTTAGAATGTATGAAATAATACGCAGAAATGAAGCTATAGTTATCTGAAATTACAAAGAAGTTCGTTGGTGCTTATTTATTTTATTATCAGAACTCACATAGATTTATTTCCAAGTCTTTAAATCCATCCAATCAAATCCACTAACTAATATTTTATCTCTTTATCGCATCTTATGTTGACACTACGCAGCGTCAACAATAACATTATTGTGTATTTAATTTTAATTATTTATTTTAGTTTATTAGGGAAACAAACATAATTATTATTATATACATAACGTTATTATATTTGCAATTTATCAATGCGTCTTGATCCATGCGTCTCAATACGTGACAGCTTGTCCAACGCTTATTGCACAGAAATCACCTCTGTCCCTACATTCCCTTAATATTCTTCTACTCATTTCTTCAGATTATTTCCTTGGTCCTAAGCCCTTAATATTTCACTGTCATATACAATATCTTAGTTACTGTCAACGCCTTTAATATTATTTGGTAAAAGATTACCGTAAGCCCTGTTATCTTGACTCAGATATTAATCATGGCAGCTAGAAGCCTAGAACGCTTACAGATCTCTTCACGAAATATGCCGTATCATTTCCATTAAAGTTTAAGAAATAAAACAAACTTGTAGTCCCTATCTCTTCTACTTTATTGGCGACTGAGGCTTAGATTATATTTCATTCATTTTATTCGCAAAAGTTTGAATATCTACTGCGGAATTAGCATGTGCCCTTAAAATATAACAGATAAACTTCTTATTTTTGCCAATAATTTTGCGGATTCCGGTCTCGTGGCGGAGGTGCGTATATTTTTTTAAGAAGATAAGGTCAGATTTGTGAATTGATGTCAAATTGGAATACGGTAAACGGTTGAGAGAATAAAAATGAGTGTTGAAGGCGAATACTGTTTACATTATATTCTGCCCGATTTTCTTTTCAAGAGACAAAATATATGTTGACGTAGATGTAAATGTAATTTTATTTAACAAAAATACTTTATGTAAAATGATAATATGCACTATATATGTAGTACTGTATATAGATTACAAACCCAGCGTATTGGTAAAACTTATCACAGTTATTTCTACCATCAATTTTTCCAAACAATCAAAAATGTCTATTTAGAAACACATCACGAATATAATACACGAACCTTTTTATTAAATACACTGAATCACGTAGTAAGATCTGGACACCGCTGATATTAAGATGAAATAAAATGTATTAATTTATATGCTAATGAGTTACCAGACGCGCTCCAGGACTGTCTTAATATACTGCGCCCCCGGGACTCTGCGGGGCGAACGTTGAGACAAAACGATAGAATAGATTGTGAAAGATAATTCAGTATTTGTTATTATTTTATTAAAAAGTACTACAGCAATATATTAACTTGGTAGAAAGTCACAAGAGACATTTGAAGTGTAATGGAAACTAAATATGATATTGGATCCCTAAGTAAATATGAATAAATGGTTTGGTATTATTTTAATATGTTTTAGATATTGAATACTATAGGTTAGAAAGTAAGTTGTAGATGGTTTGAATAATTTTCGTTTGTTTTAAATTAATACATATTAATATCATAATTTCACAAGTAACTCTGTCTGTCTATTCATCTTTCTGTCTGTCACAGCTAAAAAGCTGCACTGATTTCAATGAAACCCATGAAGATACTTAGATTCTCGAGTAAGGACATAGGCTTATCTTTAGACATACTACAGACTAGCTGAGCATGTTTCCATAAATTTCGGAAAATGAAGAATTCCATGTTTCTATTTTTATCAGTAATTACTTCAGTAAGCTGTGTGAATAACCTTCGTGAAATTCAATTAATATTGTATATAACGATTTGTTGAGCTTTAGTGTGTATACCAAAATTAATCAGCCTACAGAAGGACCTTCATCAAGGCATAGTTTAGAAGAGCTGAAATGCTTCGCTTAAGAGGTAGTCAAACGTTTTGTCGAATGAAATAATTACTTTGAATCTAACCTTACAGTTACTGCACGATTGGGTTAGAGGTTTAAGCAGTCGACACGTCGTTTTCTAATACGCCAAGTGTTATAGGTTCATATCCCACTGAGGACAACACTTTGTATGATTTACAAATTGTTGTCATGAGTCTGGGTTTTCTTTATGCCCGTTGCGTGTATGTTTGCACAGTATGTTTATTCTTAATGCGGGAGTAGTTTAGAAAAATTAAAGTTGCTTAGAAGCAGAATAGACAAGCCAAGGTGAAATTCTAAACACATATTTGAACACAGAACTATGAAAATTATGTCTAAATAAATCAGAAAATATAAAACATTGCGAATTAAGCTGAAAATACGGTAATAGAAAAGGGTTTTAGTAGATTCTGAAAAAATAACTTCAAAAGTTTTAACAAAATAAAAACCGACTTCAAGTTACGACTCGATTTCTCTTAGATGCCATCATTAGATCTTAGTGTCCTTATCAAGGTACTGCCGTTCGGATATCTCCTTTCCATTAAAAATAATAATCAAAATCGATTCATAAACGACGCAGTTATCCGCGAACATACATAAAATAATAGATATATGGTCGAATTAAGAACCCCCTCCGTTTTTTCAACATCCAAAACATCATAAAAAGCATGGACGGAATAACATGTTTGCTAAAACCAAGTTAAATCAAGATATGTATCACCGCAGACATGGGATTGTATTATTACTATTATCTACAAGAATAAAGATACTTGAATCAAGCGGATTAACCTAATAATATGTTATGTATATAAGAAATATTATAAAGAAGTACCTTGTTAAGGTTGTGAAACATAATCCAAAGATTAAAAGAGATCAAAATTTAATTCTTATTCTTTTTCGACCAATCACTACAAAGGAATAAAAGTATAGTGGAGATGGAATTCTTTTTCTTGCTTATCTCACTTCTAACAAAATTATTTATATCTTCGTCTAACAGACAACGCCATCTAGTCCCAAGCTAAGCAGAGCTTATGTTATGGGTGCTAGACAATTTATTTTTTGTAAATACACACACAATATACATAGAAAACACCCAAACTCCGAAACAAATATTTGCAGATCATCCAAACATTTGGTCCGACCCGGGAATCGAACCCGAGTTCTCAGCACAGCAGATGCATACGTTACCACTGAGCCACCGAGGCAGTAATGACGTATTACTATGCGCAATAGAGTCATGTGTAATAGAGTCTCTAGTTCATTATCATCAATAGTCTTTAGCTGTCCACAGTTGGACATAAGTCTCTCCTTAGAAAGGTGGTATTTGCCTGCTATATCACCGTTGTCTGTGTTGCAAGTCTATTATAGTCTTTAGTTAAAATACTTTGAACATTAAAGAAATATCAAATAATTTTCAACATCTCAAAAGGGCGTCCCCTTAAATAGGGGTAGTTAGTCTCCGTTGAGAGAATTATGCGTGTCGACCCCTTTGCGTAGTGACTCCCATACTCTAACAGAGCAGGTAGCGATACCTGCTTGGATTTTCGCGCCACTATCTTATTTTATGTTCGTAAAGATATTGAGATGATTTGTTAGACACAATAAAAGGATTGTTTTTAATGTTTCATGCTTTAATGTAAAAAATATATGACTGTCTAATTGAGTTGTATTTTTAATGGTTTCGAAAATAGAGTTGTTTTTAAAAGGGGCAGTACTATCCTGTCACAAAAGACCAAACTAAAATGACAGTATTCGTGGTGTCGTGTTCCGTTATTGAGTGTTAGACCGGAGACCCAAAGGAAGTTTTCTAATTCACCACTGTAGTGTGGGTCACCATTCTCCATTGTCTATATTCACAATAAGAATAGTACCACTTACTCGTAGATTCTGCTCATGCTTTTCATCTGGCAGAGTGGAGTCATTTTGAAAGGCTCAGACTTATAATAAAAAAAATTAACAAAATATAACCGACTTCAAGGTTTGACTCAATTTCTCTTAGATGCCATCATCAACTCTTAGTGTCCTTATCATGGTACCACCGTTGGGATATCTCCTTTCCATTAAAAAAATAATCATCAAAATCGGTTCATAAACAACGAAGTTATCTGAACACACATAAAAAAAAAGAAAAAAATATATACGATCGAATTGAGAAACCTCATCCTTGAAGTCGGTTAAAAATAACTACGAATGTTAAGTTATTGCACTTCAACTGGTTTTTTATAGTAAACGTTGTGTTCCCAACGGATATTTCTTTTCAAATTCAAATTCAAATCATTTATTAAATTAAGACACTAAGTAACATTTATGAATGTATAAATTGAATCTACAGTTTAAAATCATAGATCGACACAAACAGACGCCACAGCATGTACTGTATTTTCGAGGTAAATTAGGCGAAAACACCAAAATCTACTGCCTGCCTGTGTCGATCCATAACTTCCAGTTTTCTAAATGAGTAGAGCCTCATGAGAAGAATACTGGCAAAGATACTCATGGCCACTCTTTTTCAAAATCAAATTTTCAGGTACTATAGTGTTAGTATTACATGTAAGGTAAACAGTATGCAAGCTGTTGCCACCTGAATTTCCTTTTATTTTGTGTTCTAATACTCCTAAATTTAAGGCACAAACAATACAAGAAAAATCACTCAGTGATAACGTTGAAGGTTTTAGTCTATTAAACATAGAAATCATTCAAGGTGCACATCTACTTACAATCAGTTGCAAAATCTGCTGTTAAAAATAGTTAGTGATTGGATTAAGAGGCTGGAATTGCAAATGAACGTACCAAAATAATAGTATTGTCTAAAGCATCGCAGACTAGGCCGATCAGTCACCCCGAGCAGCACCCGTTCACGAGTATAACGCATGGACCAGCCATCATATCCTTCGCCATATCAAAGGGAAAGAAACGACCCGCCCCACGATGACAGCGCAAGCAATGACATTTTAGTGAGCATGACAAACCATAGTCGAGATACTGATAAAAATCACTACTAATTAAATTACCATAATAATAAGCACGCATTACTTTCAACTAGCAATGGTTTGTTAATATTTGGCTTAGTTATATGACAAACTTATATTTATAATTGTGTATTTTTATCTCTGATCAGAATTGAAAGAAGCTTAATATTTCCTTATAATTACAGAAAATGGGCAACGTTCTAAGGAAGGAACTTATTATTTCAGGATCTTTCATAAGGCAAATAATAATTCTTCTTCATTACTATTGTATTTAAATGAACTTCAGTGTTCATTTTATTTGTAAACTTTGTTTTCTGCGTCCCAGATACAAACTAAAGTACGGAACATCACAATACATACATATACTAGCACAATACATCGCCAGAACTATTACAAACTTCCATTAAATTGGCACATACATTAACCATTCCTATACATAATACTTCTCCCACAATTATGTTAACGAGTTTATTGCGTATGTATTAGGATGTATTTAAATCATTTTTTTGAAGAAATAAAGTCTCTTTTCATGTAAACAATAACGGTAAACAGATATTTTTCATAAATACATACTTATCATTTTTATTACAGCATTTTCATATAAATGTATTCTGTTGTGTATTGTATATTAAACTTAAGTAAACCATGATAAGAAGGTAAAGAATATCAAATTTTTGATGCTGACTTCTGACGAATTCCTAAGTTTCTCTCGGAGAAAATTATGAATAGTTTAGCATTTAAAATAATGTTGTGATTTATCCATAACTAACTGTTGCCCCTTGCTCCGGCTGCATAAATATTCGTTATCACAATAAAAAGTAGCCTTTTTTATGGTTTAGGGGACAAACGAGTAGACGAATCGCCAGATGGTAAGCGATTACCGCCGCCCATGAACACCAGAGGCGTCACAAGTGCGTAGTCGGCCTTTTAAGAAGGAGTACACTCTATTCTTGAAGGTTTGAAGGTCATATTGGTCCGGGAAAGTTCATTCCTCAGTTTTGCAGTGCTAGGCAGATAGTTTTAGAAAAAAGCTCACACTTGTAGCGTAGTAGCCTAAGTCTTTCTTAAACATCTTCTTGCCAAATTTAACCAAATCTTTTAATAGGAAATTATTAGGCAGAGCTAAACTATAGCATCTATACTGCTGTGTAACATACTTATAGATTTCCAGATACATACATATTGATAGCTTAAATACACACACATACAAGTAGATTAATTGTTATTATTTTTTCTACAATGATTTGTTGAATCGACGAGCTCTGGTTCGACGGTTAGGATCACTAGCCGTTAAGAAAGCAGTTCATTAATGGGCTACTTCATCTAACAGTAATTACTGTTCTCAAAATAAGTCATACTCTACTGTAATCAACGCAAGAACATGTAACTCGAAACATACTTTACAAGTTTGGACGTGGAGAGTATGTTCACAGGCTGCGCCTTGATTTATCGGTCTTTGCAGACGTGGGGGCGAAGTACCCTAGAAAGGGGGTCCCGAATTCATTATTAGAAGTATTGTAACTTACACTCTTCGAATGTTGGAAATTTGTAAAGAACAGATTTCAAAAACGTATCACAGTTTAATGGAAATTATTTTTTACCTTTACAAAAGTAAAATAAAGTACCTTTGGTTATCTTTATTTACCCTCAGCAAGCATTCAATAAATTTTCAAATCAAGTTTAATTACATTATGCAATTATATTATATACTTAGGTGGTCCAGTATGTACCGCATTTTCCATTCAATAATCCACATTAAGGTAAAGGAGGCAAATCTGTACACTGATGCCGGATTGGGTCGGTCATGTCTCCAGACGGAGTGATGATCGTTGGAAGAGAGTGAAGACCGTGATTAGGTCAACACAGTGTAGGGCAAGATGGACTGACGGCTTGAGAAAAATGACTGGTAGCTGGTGAATACGGACTGCCCAATTCCGGGATAGCACTCTTTGGGGTAGGCCTTCGTTCAGCAGTAGACAGTAGTAAACTAAAAATAATACAATTTGAGATTTTTTTTTTAATGCTTTTCATAAAAATTTGGCACAAGAAAGCATCATATGAACACAACACAGTTCAGAATATTGTGTTATGTTTATATATACAAAAAGTATAGAAATTTACCATACTTAAAGAACTTGTGTCAATATAAAAATGATATATGTGAAAACAGTTATATAGTTAGACTGATCATAAAGTTACATTTAAACTGATCATGGAATAAATCAAAACAAACAAAACAATTGAAATGTGACAGTTTGAAATACACCATGACACTTCAATAAATATATTTTTGTTTACTATAATGATGTTATTTTAATAAATCGGTAATTTGGTAATTTAATAAACAACTACGCAGACAAACTAATAATTTTTAGCAAAATTTTATATTCATCCTCATCATCAACATAATTTAACAGCTTACTTCTGGATATTGACCTGTGGCGACTTCCACATACAGCAGCAACAAAAAAACCCAATTAATATTAATTTCTTTCCTAAATTTCTATATTAAAGCATTCGGGCTCATAAATAATAATAATAATAAATAATAATAAATATTTCGGACATCTAAACACACAACGCCATCTAGTCCCAAGATAAGCAGAGCTTGTGTTATGGGGTACTAGACAACTGATACAAATACATATATACTTTTTTTTTTTGTAAATACATACATATTATAGATAGAACACACCCAAACTCCGAAACAAATATTTGTAGATCATACAAACATTTGGTCCGACCCGGGAATCGAACCCGAGACCTCATGATCAGCAGTCGCTCACGCCAACCGCGAGACCAACGAGGCAGTTTGTTGGTCTCAATGCAAAACATCTGTCAAACTTATGAGCGTTCTTATATAGTTTTCTTTCTAAATAAGTTCAACGATATACGAAAATTAGATTTACTTGACAAATAAATTGCAATTTCATACGAAACCATGTTGGTTATATATACGAGTACATAATTCAATGAAGATTTTCTATTAGTATTAGAAATTAACTTTTGTCTGTAACTGATAACTAAGTACACATGTTCCATTTATGAAATTATTAAGAGTTTGATTTACGAAGAAATTCAATTATAGTGTCGATGCTCCAAGGGCAAGAATCGGCACATAGTGAATAAAACTACATATATTGTTGTTCTACAGGAGGGGAGATGTTTAGTGATTATTTTTTTATGTATGGCCCTGCCAAAATGACTCTACTCTGCCTGATGGAAAGCATAACCAGAGTCCAAGAGCCATACTCTTTGCGAATGCAAACAATAGCAACAACACAGCATGGTAGCTTAGTGATGCTCCTGTATCATTGGGCATTCTGTCTCGCACTCACCAACGAAACACGACATCACGAACGCTGTTATTTTACGTTAATTCTCTGTGCCAGGGTAGTACTGCCCCGGTCGAACCGCCCCGTTTGTGCTGATATCAGCGTTGCTCTACTATGTATAAATCCTATAAGATTCTAATTGCTAAACCACATAGTATTCAAGGCGCTCATAGCCCAGTTGCGCTCGGTGAGTAGAAAGAATCGCCAAGGGTAAGCCACGACGGCACGGTCAGTACCTGGATGGATGACCGCTAGAGGCACGCTTCCAAGAGCGTTCCGTGATTTGGAGGTCACGTTAAGCAGTCGGTCCCGGTTGTTATCGTAGGATAACAGTCGTGAAGCTTAGTTGGAGGTCTTTGGGCGGCTTAAAAACATCCAACGGCAAGATCACGTAGCCACAACGTTGTCTTGCCAGTCCCCAACCCGTACTCGGCCAGCATGGGAAAGTATGGCCTTAACCCTTTCTTGAGAGGAGATAGGAGCCCAGCAGTGAGACATTATGGGTTGTTGATGATAACATTCAAAGATAAAAGATGCCATGACCTCTGTCTTGGTTATCAGAATCACGATCTAATCAACATGACATTAAATCACTGATAGAAAGCTGATGATACAAGAAGCAACTTAAGCTATTTTTTTAGACTAACTTCAGCCCGCAGCGTTACCTGCGGATGTATAGATACAATAGCAAACGCAGTTTTAGTTAGTTATTAATATACGCAGCACTGATCGTAACGGAAATCATCGTCATTGCAATTCTTCTCAATCTCTTAATAGTATTCAACCTAATAGTAATTTTCTCACAAAAATAATAATAAATCTCTCCTCATAAAAATAAACGAAAACAAATGGAATGTTTGATTTTTATCTCTATTTAAATAAAATAATTATTTCAGTACACTAAACCGCTAACTCCAAACAAAACATTACCGTATTAGCATTGTTATAATAGCACACATTACCGTAACAATCGCAGACTAGGAATATTATAGCAGATTTTAGGCATTACATTCGATTTGTTAAAGCGTTATAATCCAATGAATTATCGACAGATAAAGGTTGATTTGCATGAACATAGTAAAATCCTGTTACGCTTGAAATAGTGAACAATAACTATTCGTGTTTGAAGATATTAGATTTAGTTTAATGTACGTATGCTGACGTTTGGCGTATTTTGAAGTGGTCAATGAGCTTTTGAGCTAACAGTTTTTTGTACGATATGATATTGGTCATGGTATTTTTTTTCATAAAAGACAGATCTTGTCCTAGGAATACCCTGTGTCGCAGGGACTTTACACATTCATGATACAGCTACGACTCAGAACAAAAATTCGTTGAACAATGACAACAATAACATACAAGTAATTTACACATAATACAAAACAGTTTCAACAAATTAATTTTACATTTTGCGCCAAACCAAAAAAAATCCACCATAGTTTGTCATCAGATCGTAATGTGTGTTAGTTGACATGGTCCATGGCAAATTCTTTTCCAGCGAACATATACTGCAAGGAATGTAAGCTATTTCCTGCATGTGTACCCATAGCCAACTCACACGAAGCTCTCCAATGCACACAAACGCCAACCACTTTCAAAACAGCCTCCCTCCGCTTATTTGTTGACCGCACCCTATACCTGAACACAGAACAAATTTAAAAGCAGACGAAGGGCCGAATAGATTACATTGAAAACCCGATTCAATTATGGTATTGTCGGGTCCCGGTGTTAACATGCAAATTGGTCCATTTCAAAATTTTGCGGCTCAGTCCTCTAGTCTAATAGGAAATCGTCGTTTTCCGTTATCATTCACATCAAACAAGCGAACGTTTGTTTCATCTTATGTTGATTCGATTCAGGAAATTATTTTGAATACCTACCCGCAGACTGTGGGTACTACGACAAGTCCCCTTTGAGTGGACCGTTATTGTTTTGAATGCTCATTCACAATATGGTTGCTAATAGCTTGTTTGAATTAGGAATAAGGTCTCGAGTGTATTGTGTAAACAAAATTACGGAGGTAAGAAATTTGTTTATGAATGCACGTGGAGTATGATGTTTTAATTGATTTGGGTAATATTTTAATTTGATGTATGCGAAACTTTACAGGGGATTCTCGTTATGGCGCTCATTATAAAATATGAATCCACATTCTCGTATAAATAAATAAGAGTTTATTAGATATTTTCGCGTACTGAGAAATAAAACCATACACATATAATATTTGAAGAGATCAACTGATTTTGTTTTATATTATTTTGATAAATTATTTTAAGAAAATGTTTTCTAATGTTTGCAACTCTATATGTATTTTTGATCAAGACCTTCCCCTTTGTGAAAATAAAGACATTCATATTCAGTAAAAATGCAATTCAACAATCAAAAGAAATCAAACTGCTCAGTAATCAGAGATCCTACATCAGAAAACAAAGTGCTAAATAGTTTATTATTTATTTATGCAATCATAGCGTTTGTTAAACATCTGGTCACATGCATGTACACACGACAAAATTAAATTACGTACGTACGTACGTATCCTATGATTTTAATCAACTATCTAGATAAATAAAATGAGACTAATAACTCAGAACAGTTGTGAAACAAAGACAATTTGCGAACTTACGAGTTAAAAAAATATTTATTTATAATTCATAACTAATTTTGTACATAACATAAAAGTATCTAACATTAAATTGATTCAACGCAAGCAACCCTCTCCCTACTGGACCTTTTACGACTTGCGCAAGACAGTAAACTTTAATTTTCCGTCCCGTTAATTAATTAATGTATCCACGTATATTGGCTGGGAATAAATGACTATAATTAATAGAACGAACTTCGAAACCATACGATGACCATACATTTAACTCAGTCACTGCAGTTTGAAAACTATCAGTACACAGAAGTACACTTTCGCATTTTTTGACTTTGTAAAATTGTCTTGTCTATTTACTACTTATTTTTATATCTACTTAACATAACTCTGTTAAGAGATAACCACGTCAAGTCAAATTCATACCTACATGGAATATGTATTTAACCTCAACTGTACAGAAAAAATACGACAATTTACTCAGATCTGTGTAATATAACCTCTCTAGATGAACGAAACACATTTAATATGATGATATTAATTCAAGTTGGATATTATTTTACGTTTCCATATTTATTTTGCTGTGTTTACATCTAAAATATAAATTATTTTTAGCTCACAAACATGTAAAATGTCAAAAAAGTATTTCATGAAAAGATCAAATCAAAATTTTCGTACATTTTTAAAAACATTGGGGGGAACGGCGGAACGGCACCATTGTGCTGTACTGAAGTCAATTTGAAACTAAAACGACTCATTACTTAACCCTTCCCATAGTTTAATTTCCATTCAAATTTGTACCTTATTTTTCACAGAATAAAGTGTGAATTTACGTGTACTGTAAACTACCCCACGTAATACTAGCACGCTAATTGAAGCGTGCCTTCATAACGTTTTAATACAGTTATTTTTAGTTTTTTTTTCATTTAATGGATGGATTGACTTGGCTGTGTAAACCTGAGTTGCGATTAAACTTTTAGAAACTCAGAATATTGTAGAGTATTACGTGTTTAAATTACTCGTGGAATAACAAGATAGAGTTTTTGCTTACCAATTTATGTTACAAATACTGATTCAAGTCAATTAGTAAGCACAGTCAGGGTGTTTCATTCCCAGCATGAGTGACGCAAGGATGATTTTCAGGGTGGTGCATCTACATCTAGGCATACTGTCAATCAATATAATATATAGAATTATATAAAGTTTTTACCTATGAAATTGCTGTCTATATGTACCTCTTGCGTCCATGATTCCATGTAAGTCCATGTAGTTCTTTTTTACCCGACTACGGCAAAGCCAAAGGAGGGTTATGATTTTGACAGGCTATGTACGTATGTATGTATGTTCATTTGTTCCCTCCTAGCTCCTTAACTACTCATTAGATTAGGACAAATGAAGTGTCTCTAGAAGCGTCATGATCGTCTTCTGGTTATGGGCTATATGACGATTCACTGAATCTAATGTGGCGCCCTCTAGCCGACCTAAAGTACTGTATTAAAAAATAAACTTGAGATAAATATGCCGTGTTTGGTGTCATTGGAAAGGGCATTACTTATACATTTCAAAAATACATATATTATTAGCATTTGTTCGTGACTTTGTCCGTATTTATTCGATAAGTGTGATATTTCTATGGTACCTATTTGAAATAAACTTTGCACAACAATGAGTATTATAAAGGCACCAAAACATTTTAAATAAAAAAAAGTAAAAACTAAAACCCAACTACGACAAAAAACGACGCTTAAAAAGTATGAAACAAGTTTCAAAAGCCGTAGTCACGCGTTGTTAAAGTTTTGTGGACTAGGGATTACACGACATGGATTACAGCTTTTGAAACTTAGGAATGTTCCATAGACCATAACACTTTAACAACGCGTGACTACGGCTTTTGAAACTTGTTTCATACTTTTAAAGCGTCGTTTTTTGTCGTAGTTGGGTTTTAGTTTTTACTTTTTTTTTTCCAAAATAATCCGAACGGAGGAGTATGAAATTTTGTCACTGTCAAAGTTTATATGAAGGGAGATTGCAGAAAGATAAAAAATAAAAAAAATAAAATTACAAAAATAAAACCGACTTCAAGATTCGACTCGATTTCCCTTAGATGCCATCTTTAGTAGACATTTTTTGAAGTCGGTTAAAAATAAAAATAAATATTTTTATTGTACACCAGCTTATGTAATTACAAGGTTAACTTAAAACTAATATAAAGTACAAGTGACGGTCTTATCGTTCCAAAGCAATATCTTACAGACAACCAAAAAAACTTTGGTCCCATATCTTAATACATGAAGCAAAAACCCTATAAAAGTTTAAGTAAAATCCTCCTTTCTAGGGAGTGGCTCTTCACCAGCAGTAGACTGTTAAAGGCCGTTGGTAAAGTGAACTCAAGCGTACGAAATTTGGCACGGTGAACTTCATATAGATTAGGAGTATAGAAAGCTAAAACACTGAAAAATAGAGGTCGAATTTCGAACAAAAGAAGACCAATTAGACCAATTACTTTTACCTAGACCTATTAGGTTTAGTTAAAACTATTACTAAGACGGTAATCTGTACTAAGTTACTATTAGCATATGTCTGTGAAAACTTGATAGTTTACAAAGTAATCAAATTATGAAATAGACACAGACATAGTCCTAGATAGGGGATAAAACAATTACAAATATTGGGTTAACTTAAACTATTATAAACCAAGTTACAGTTACAGCAAGGTAATCATATTAACCCTACCAATGCAATTAGGTATGAACGATTTTGAATACGAGAAAAATAAGAGAAACGAGTAAATTATGATCTAAAACAAATAATTTCAGTAATAGTTTGATTTCAGTAACTGAAATAGCCGGTTTGATATTTTCAGAAGAATTCTCTACACGTTTTGTTTAGTTATAACGTATTAAAACAGTATCGGACTGTAATATATATTTCTATATAATAATACTAATAATAAATAATAGTAATAAATATTTCGGACATCTATCACACAATGCCATCGCCATATATATATATATATATAAAAGAGGTAACCCTATTAAGGCTGTAAGAATCTTATAGAAATGCAAGAAAGGATTCAAAAGGAAATATTAACTATATTACTCAAAAACAAAACTGAGGTATTACTGAGTGAGTCACGTGTAAGATGTTACACAGTTTCCAATGTTACTCAATGGAGTAAAAGTATAAATGTTTTTAAATTTCAAATGTAATTAAATGTTAGATAACCAGTTCTATGGGATCATAGCTACTAAACTTTAATCTTCGAGATACTGAGATTCGACTCATCCTCATTAACCGCTACCTACTACCTACCTACTCCTAATACGAACTATGATGATATCCAAAAACATGTTACTCATACGATTCATTGAGTACTGACTTAGCAAGGTACACAGTTTAAACATTAAAGAAAGAAACATCCTTTATTTAACTGCCTTGGTGGCGCAGTGGTAGCGTACGCGACTGCTGTGCTTGAAGTCTCGGGTTCAATTCCTGAGTCAGACCAAATGTATGTGGTATTTGTAAATATTTGTTTCGAAGTTTGGGTGTTTTCTATGTATAATATGTATATATTTACAAAAAAAAAATGTATATACGTATTTGTATCAGTTTTCTAGTACCCATAACATAGGCTCTGCTTAGCTTGGGACCAGATGGCGTTGTGTGTTAGATGTGTGTATATTTGCTTTAGAATCATAAAATATCTATTCATTAATTTTGACAACACGGTTCAAGAGATTTTAATTTCAGGATAATATGGCCGAGTAGAACAATAAAAAAACATATCCTTTTATTAATGAGCTACAATAATTTCCAAACGACCGTTCTAAACGAGCGACGCTCTGAGCAAATATGCCTGTAAATATACCTGTAAAATTTTTATAGCCACGATTAAATTCGTCGGGTTAACGTTTTATTATAGTTGGTTATTTACACCCCTTGCAGCTGAGGAAGGGTTAATGGAAAATGTGCATCAACATGTATCTACTGTTTTCTTTTTTTTTTTGCGCATCAGTTTCAAATCAGACTGCTTTGAATAAACGATTTTTTTTAATTTGTGGATAAATATGTATTCTGCTACCCTTTATTATTCTCAAGATTATTTTGGGTCGACTACTAGTTGAATCGATTTTACCTAAACATCAATTTTTTCACGCATCGACTGGCATCGGATCTCCAAAGCTCTGAGGTTGAACTGAATTGGAAGGTAAAACTCGTTGACAGTATTTTGAGGGCACTGACTTTCAAATAACGACTGTCATGGGTGTTCATGACAACCGGGACGACTGCTTATGATATAGTTGTTTCGGAAAACCCACTGAGTACAGCGTGCATGGAGATAGAAGTAACAGAGACCTATGTACAGATTACATCTATCTATACTAATATATAAAGCTGAAGAGTTTGTTTGTTTGTTTGTTTGTTTGTTTGTTTGAACACGCTAATCTCAGGAACCGCTGGTCCGATTTGAACAATTCTTACGGTGTTGGATAGTCCATTTATCGAGGAAGGCTATAGGGTATATATCATCACGCTACTACTAATAGGAGCGGAGCAACAATGAAGAATGTTTCAAAAACGGGGGAAATTTTCACGCTACGGGCAATATAAGGCGCAAACGACGTTGCGTGGGTCAGCTAGTAATCTATAAAAGTACCTGAACACAAAAATGAAATGGTTATTACACGATTTGCGTAAAACAAATCTCAAAAGACTGAAATGACGTTTTGAAATAAAATTGACAAAGCAGGATAAAATCCTAGACAACTGTTGAAAGTCGATTCCCATCAGTGTAAGAATATTTATCTTGTTATTTTCTTAGATTTAGTAAATAATAAATGTTCCGGACATCTGACACTAAGCCTAATTTAACTTCAAACTAATCAGAGACTGAATACGTATAGTTTTTTTGTAAATACACGACTCTTCTTGGTATTATGAAAAGTAGAACAGAGCATCTTAGATTAACTTATAGTAACACATTTATAAATATTGAATAAAGGTGGCAATATAGGTTACAACTAAATGAACAAATGTTGCATGTAAAAATATTAATAAATAATTTTGTCTCAATACATGGTATTCATCTATATAAATAAACTAGCTGAACCCCGCGGTGTTACCCGCGGTTATTGTTGTACCGCGAGTAACGCCGCGGGACAAAGTTAGTCTAAAAAAAAGTAGCCTAAGTTACTCCCGGGTCATCAGCTACCTGCCAGTGAAAGTCCCGTCAAAATCCGTCCAGCCGTTCCAGAGATTACCCGGAACAAACAGACAGACAGACAGACAGACAGACAGACCGACAGACAGACAGACAGACAAAAATTTTTTCAACTACACTTTCGGTATATGTACCGTGTATACATATATATGCATTTAGTAAAAAGCGGTTATTTTAATATTACAAACAGACACTCCAATTTTATTTATTTGTATAGATAAAATGGGAGTGTCTGTTTGTAATATTAAAATAACCACTTTTTACTAAATGCATATGTATGTATACACGGTACATATGCTAAAAACGTATTTTAAAAAAAAGTTGTGTCTGTCTGTCTGTTTGTTCCGGGTAATCTCTGGAACGGCTGCACCGATTTTAACTTGACTATCACTGGCAGGTTGCTGATGATCCAGGGAGTAAATTAGACTTTTTTTAGACTAACTTTATCCCGCGGCTTTGTTACTCGCGGTACGAAAATATATAGGTAACACCACGGGGTTCAGCTAGTTTTTATATAAGCGTTATATAAAGCCTAAATAAATTACATTTACTGTAAATCAAATTCTATCAAATAGTTAAATAAACCCACTTTTAGAAAATAAAAAAATCACCGTCAATCTATCAATATTTGAAAAAGGAATAAACTTACAACACGAAAAACTGGGCAACTAAGTTTAAAAAACAATTTCGAAAATGGAATAACCAGGGTAGCCGCCGCAAAAACTGACAGTGTATTGACGAATGACGTCACCTTTCACGTCATACCCTCCGCCGATATTTTATTCGGCTCGTACATCAAGTTTGACAGGTGACAAGCGCTGTGCCAATATGGCGGTACATGACAACTGGTGCGTACACCCTACACGTTACTGACTATTGCGGTTTGTCTCTGTATTGTAGATGCTTTTTATGTGGCTTTAGAATGACAAACGAGTATGACTTTAATATCATAAAGTACTTATATCATTGTGTAGAAATATCGGATAATATGATTGGTAATACAGACATATATTATATATTTTTTTAAAACCGTTTCAATTTAGCCACTAATCATAACAATTTAAATAAATACCGAGAAATAAAGCGCCGTAAATTTATACTTATAAAACGAAAGATTAAAAAGAAAAAAACATTATGAATGATATTTTCGGGAAGGTTTCTATAAGCATTATAATATTGAAAGCAAATTAAAGATAAGAAAAAGCAGCACAGCAAGTGACCGTCAGTTTTTGATGAACTCCCATTTGGGTCAATTGGAAAATATTTTTTTACCTTCGTAATGATGGAATCTGATATAGCTGAAAGATTTCGTTTTCAGATAACAACGCTTGCGGCGGCCATTTTTTATTAATAATTGGATAATTCAAGTTATTTTCCTCGACAATATTTTGGGAAAATAGCTTGTTATTATTTTTCGTACTGTTGTAGAAAATAATTGTACCATACCATGTTCATACCTTTTTAACCGACTTTAAAAAGGTGGAGGTTCTCAATTCGACCTATATCTAATATATAAAATTCTCGTGTCACAGTTTTAGTTGCCAAACTCCTCCGAAACGGCTTGACCGATTCTCATGAAATTTTGTGAGCATATTGAGTAGGTCTGAGAATCGAACAACATCTATTTTTCATCCCCCTAAATGGTAAGGGTCACCCAACCTTAATTTTTTTTTATGGCAAAACGACGTTTGCCGGGGCAGCTAGTTATATATATATGCCTATATGGCGCAATAATATTAGATATATATAATATATACACGGTAGCAATCCCGCAGATTCCTATTTTAATTATATATATATTTTTTTATGTTCGCGGCTAACTTCGTCGTTTTTGAGCCGATTTTGATGATTCTTTTTAATGGAAAGGAGATATCCCATCGGTGCTACCATGATAAGGACACTAAGATCTGATGATGGCATCCAAGAGAAATCGATCAATCAGGTCGTTCTTGAAGTCGGTGTTTTTTTTAATTTTTCTTTTTACATAAAACAGAAATTGTGAGATGAATTGGACTATAATGTCCACTTTAGAGCAGATACCAGATTATATTAACAATTCGGGTTTTAAGTCCTTTGAGTATGTAGATTTGATACCTGACTAATCATCTTCTTATAAATAAAAATCAATTGCTGTTCGTTTGTCCGCTAAAACTCAAGAACGGTTAGGCTGATTTAGTTGATTTTGGTTTTGAATTTTTTGTCGTAGTACAAGGAAGGTTTAAACGGTGAAAAATTAAAAATAACTTAAAAATCCAAATGTCACGTACACGAAGTAGCGGGCACAGCTAGTATTTAATTAAAGTTGCAATTTAACTTATTAGATGATTAACACTTACTTTACTGGTGTGATTTTTAAAGCTGTTCAAGTCATTTACCTGAAAGGAAACAAAATACATAAGATATATCACAAACAGTACTATTTTTAGTATATAATCATACATATATATTTCTTCAAGGTAATAGAGCCACCCTGATATCAGCACGAACGGGCCGGCCCTACTAGAGCGGTACTACACTCTTACAGAAAATCAACCTAAAATGACAGCATGCATGCTGTTGACCTTAGTTGGGGAGTACGAGTCCGGAGTCCCCATGTTGCAGAAGCATCTATATAGGCCGCCATAGTGTGGGTCCATGTACTGCATTGTCTGTATTTACAAAGAGTATGGCGACCTCTATCCTTGGATTCTATTCATGCCTTCCATCAGGCAGAATAGGCCAGACTTACTTTGGCAGCCTCATATTTAAAATGAAAAAAAAATATACACAGTGAGTACTGATCCGTTAATTGACCGAATAGTTAGTTACAAAAAATAATTATTTATAAAGAATTTACACAAAAACAGATTTTCTTTTAAAAAAATCCATTCCATAAAACCTCATTCACACGAATCTGTGCATAAACATAAAATTCTCGTAGCCTTACTGGAAGTGCAAATTGTACACCAGGGGCCAATCAACGGTTACAGCTGTAATTGGGTTACGAACAGACAAGCGTTACTGGTTATCTTATAAATACTCTATTTAGAATTTAGTTACTAAAACCTACATCAGAAATAGGAGTGTAAGTTAGTAATAAATTAATATAGGTTTTGTATACGGTAAGTTAGACATAGCATCACAATAAATGTTATATGAGTTTAGGCATATAAATTGGAATCTATAAGATCATTCAAGGCAGTATGGCACGTTATTGAAAAATCAACACCATACGTTGATTACACATACATACATAGTAAATACAAAAATACGCAATATTCAAAACTGTTCTTAAACATTAATTAACAAACCCTTATGAATTATCAAACGTTTTCCAATAACGACTGTCAACGATTTAATAAAATTTTAATTAAACACCCAAATTTTATTAGAACGATGACGTTAAATCGAATAAAATTCTAAAAAATACTAATTAACAATAATGAAATTTTGATTGGAGTGCACAGTGGGTAACATCAAACAAATTTTGATTAATAAGTCAATTTTGATAGGTTATTATAATTTGTTTCAAGTATAATTTGTCTCGTTTGATTTACTGAGGTTTAGTTTGTTTTTAATTTATTTTGTTTGTTCCTTAAATGTCATTTGTTCCAAATACTATTTGCTCATTCGAATATTTTTTGTTAGAAAAATATCGCCTTGCCAAATTAGCTGAAAAATATTATAAGGTAATACTGTACATAGATTCGGATACATTCGGAAAATTTGATAGAAAATATACGTGAGTTTAACTTAGGTTTCAGGTTAGTTACCTACTTCCAGAGTTTATAGTTTCATCTCACTGTCCTTCCTCTTTCAACGCTATTGTCACGTATTGTGATATTGCGTTTGTCAAACGAAAGTAAATCTTAAAAAGGTGTTTTGTCTTATATATCTTTCAGTATAATTATAAATGCCTCGGAGAGCACGTTAGGACGTCGGTCCCGGTTGTTATGAACATCTATGGTAATCCTTTTTAGGGAAGTCCGTACCCTCAGATATACTTAAAAATAGTTCAACCTTCGATTTCAGTTCACTCCCAGGGCTGCGGAGGTCCGAAGCCAGTCGCTCCATGGAAAAACTATTATTCAGGTAAAATCGGTTGAATATCAGTATATAACCTCAATTAATGTTGAGAATAATGAAGGCTACCAAGGAAGATGATATAAATATGAGTTTTAGCAACAAGATGAATCCTCTTCCTCTCATATTTTTTCCAGGAAGGTAAGTAAAAGAAAGGCCTTTTTATCCGATTATGGTGAAACCAAAGGAAAGGATAGAATTTTTCGCAGTCTATATCTTTTTGTATGTTACACCATAGCGCTTAAACTACTGAATTGATTTTAATTAATGATGTAAATAGATAACTTTTTTTAATTTTTGGCCCTCCCAAAATGACTTTATCCTGCCTGATGGAAAACATAATCAGATTCTAATAGTGGTAGTCACCATACTCATTGCGAATGTAGGAAATGCAACAATGCAGCATGGTGACCCACACCATAGAAGCCTAGTGATGCTTCTGCATCATTGGGTCACCGGTGTCGCACTCACCAACGAAACACATCAGCACAATTTCTTATTTTACGTTGATCTTTTGTGCGAGGGTAGTACCGCCCCGGTCGAGCCGGCCTGTTCGTGCTGAAATCAGCGTAGCTCTATTACTTAACAGAAATAATAATAGCCAGCGTGATACGGGCTATATAAAAATCAAAAGTTTTTATTTAGACGGGTTTAAGTTTTTTTTACTTTTTAAGCTTTTTCATCATTATTTTATAATTTAATATACAGTCAGCTTTGCGCTACTATTTTTTGCAGAACTAACTACGAATGAACAACTTTGAAAGAAAAAACTATGCCTTGCGGCCTTATAAAGCCTAGAAAGTCTGTCAAAAGGGCTTTTAAAAGTTTTTTTTAAGTATTCATATATTTACAGAATATTTACCTAAGTAAAGAAAGAAATAATTAAATAATACACGAAAGTAAATATTCCCAAGAAAGAGAGTTTCAAGGTAAAGTAAGGATAACTCCTTGAACACTCGTTATACAAAAATGGTTTCATTCCATATCCATATCTTAGACCCGCACTCTGCAGAAAGGCTAGCCCAGAATTTTTTATAAGTACCTACTACTACTTTTACGATAAGCAAACCCTAAAAATTAATTTAAAACCCTGATGCAATGATAATCTACACTAAGAGCAAAACTTGGAAAACTTAGTAACGGTCCATCCCACTATGATCCCGAGTCCTTTAAGCGGGCTGTGAAAAAGCATCTTACTAGGTCGCCATAGTGTGGGTCTCCAAATTGCATTGTCCACATTTGCATTAAGGATGGTGACCACCACTCTTGGATTTTGCTCAAGCTTTGCATCAGGTAAAGCAGTCATTTTGGCAGATAAATTATTAAAAAAAATGTGTTGTATCAACATTATCTCGGAAACTTTTGAGACCACATATTATTCATAATGTATTTTTACATTTATACTGTTACCTTAGTATCACTTAATTTTGTGAAGTAATTTGACTACGCCCAAAATAGTGGTTTTAAGACAGTAATTTAATAGAATATTATATTTTGTAGACATATCTCATCTGTTTCTTTTCTAAAACCAAATTTTATAACTACACTTTATTTTGCCAGCGTATTTTGTACTTGTATGTTTCGTGGTAAAGAGAAGCTTATGTCCATGTTTAAGAATTAAAATATGTTCATATCAAATATTATTAAAAACACCAAGCCGCTAGTCGTGAAGGTATATCAGACAGACCTACTTTTCAGAATATTAGTACGGATTTATTCAACAAGTATTATGTGAACGCAATGAATGACTGGTGAAATACGCAAAATATTATCATACTGTTAGACATTAGTCTTATTACAATATTGTTTTTAAACCCATATATTTGTCCCTTCATTAGGCCATCATAAACATCTCTAAGATATGAATTCACAATGTTGTCATTGAAACATATATATATACATATAGATACAACGTTTCCTATCAATACAATAAGTAATAAGTTAACATTGAATTCAAAGATTTGTTTCAGTAGTTAGTAACTGGGATTATACCATTACTTATTGTAAATTTATATGTTTACGTAGAACCCCGAATGGGAATGGAGATTTTGAGAGAAAATTTGGTATAAAAAAGTAAATATTTATTGTAGAGAGAACTATCAACAGAACTGTAATGATATTCAAATATTAAAATGAAAGTAATTTATACACTTAGCAGACCTAGTTTCTAAGGTATAATTCAGAATTAGAAACATTTTCACTAGGCAAAATAAAAGCATCGTTGTTGAATTATTCATACTAACATCAATCATTGAATGGCTACAAACTTTGCGTTATACCTGAATTAAAACAATAAATTATACCAAAAATAATTCCTGTCTGGACGTCTCTGTTATAAAACGCTATTTATTACTATGATTTACTAACTCCGATGTAGTTAATACTGTTGTAATTTTTTTAATTTAAATAAGGAGAGACGACCTTTTGCTTTTGATATTGCTGCTGTTTGTTTTTGTAAATTGTAAGTATTTTACTGAGAGTGATAGAACAGTATTTTTTTAACAGATTACGGCGAGGCCAAAAGGTAATTAATATTTTTGGCAGTCTATGTGTTCCAGCGCTGCTGCAAGCAACGATCACGCTGATTTCAGCATGAATGGGCTGGCTCGACCGGGGCGGTACTGTCCTCGCACCGAAAATCAACGTAAAATGACGGCGATCGTATTGTCGTGTTTCTTTGGTGAGTGTGAGACCGAAGGCCCAACGATGCAAAAGCATCAGAAGGCCGCCATAGTGTGGGTTACCATGCTGCATTGTTGCATTGTCTGCATTTGCAATGGGTATGGTGGCCACCACTCTTGGATTCTGCTTTTGCTTTCCATCAGGCAGAGTAGAGTCATTTTGGCAGGCCCAAACATAAAAAAAAACCCTAAAAGTGATTGTATAATCTGTGGTTGTTGGACGTAAAATAGGATTATTTACTCTATTCATGTCATGTTTTGTCATTTTTGACTCTAAGCTGTTCTAACATTTTCTTGTTTATCAAGTTAACCGAGAAAAAAAATATCGTAATAGCTTTGGAGGGCACTCTGTCCAGAATCGTCACTAAACTAGTCTTGAAATGGATTTTGATATCTATTTCCTTACAGTTCTAGTACAGTTTCCTACATCCAATTGCCGCTAAGGGATATTATTTAGTGAAGCCTCTCAGTTTCTAGCATGAAGTAGATTTATACTGAGTACTGATGAGAAGAGTAGCCTTAAGGTCACCTCCGTTGTTAAACGTTGTCAGATTACAAAAATGAAAAAAACGTTATTCAATATTGCTTTAATAAAAATGTTTTTAGAAGCCCAACATGCTGTAAAAATATAAACAAAAGTAATAGGTTTTCATTTTAAGTGTTGATTATTATTGTTTGTAAAATGATTAAATCAACACACATACATTTTATATTTGACTAGCTGACCCACGCAACCTCGTTTGCGCCTTATATTGCCCGTAGCGTGAAAATTTCCCCCGTTTTTGAAACATTCTTCATTGTTGCATTGGACCAGCGGTTCCTGAGATTAGCGTGAAACAAACAAACAAACAAACTCTTCAGCTTTATATATTAGTATAGGTGGGTCTATTGGTCAAGTGGTTAGAAAGCCTGACTGCGAAGCCAGAGGCAGTCGGTTCGATTGCTTGATAAGCCCGATAATTTTTCATGTATTTGGAGGTTATTTATCTATAAGATATACATTTAAAAATATTTTAAGTATTTTAAACAGCAGTCTGGTTTCTTAGTTACTCGGCTTATTTATTGGATTAAGAAGGTCCTAACCTATGTAATGCTAGTTTTTGCCCACGTCTGCGCCCGCGTGCAAGTCGGTTATCGCGGTATAGAATAACCAACGTTGTTCCTCAAGAATCAATGTTTCAATGAATTTTTACATGGAGATACCATTCATGATTTTATTGGAATCGGTACAGCGGTTCAGCCATGAAACTGGTGTAACAGTATTTCAGATACCAGAAGTTTTATGGTAATTTATGGTAGTCAATAAAAAATTTAACAAAAATAAAAACCAACTTCAAGGTTTGACTCGATTTCTCTTGGATGCCATCATCAGATCTTAGTATCCTTATCATGGTACCACCGTTGGGATATCTCCTTTCCATTAAAAAAAGATACATCAAAATCGGTTCATAAATGACGAAGTTATCCGCGAACACACATAAAAAAATAAATATATATACGGTACAATTGAGAAACCTCCTCCTTTTTTTGAAGTCGGTTAAAAAGTTAATTTCATTGGAATTTACTCATGTTGAGAATGGATAGAATGTCAGTATACCTATTAACCGTGGCACGCTTCTTCTTTACCAAGTAAACTGCATTTGTAAGTCATCGGTCACTGACATAAGTGTAGTGTGAAGTAAAGGTTAAACCTACTTAAGATAAACACTTAAGCATTATTTTGATGCATATAGGGAAATGATCAGACTCACTAAACGTATCATGTGATGATTATGGCGTCCATGAACACCTGGATCACAACACCTGGAACACAAGAGTCGCAACTTTGTCAACTGCCTTTAGAATCTCCCAGTAGAAATAAGGGGAGAGGAGGGACGTAGGCTATTGGGGCTCTGGGTATATCTCAAACTTGGTGAAAAACAACGGAAAATTACTTAAAAGAGTTTTCTTAGACACCATGGTATCATTTGTGGTGTCGTATGAGACTTACATTTTAAACTTTTTAATTGAAGTTTCGTGCCTTTTGTGTTTATAAGTCTTGTAAAGGTAAAGGTTTTTACTTATGTATTTAATGCTATATACGATTATGTGAATTATATTAGGTCTTTACCTATGAAATTGCCGTTTTGTATGCAATAAGTGAGAGTACTTATTTTTTCAAACTTTTTTATTTCTGGTATTCGAAGTAATCACCCATGCAATCGACGCATCTTGGCCAATGCATTGGCAGTTTATTGATGCCCTTCTTGTAAAAATCAGCTGGACGGGAGGCAACAAACTCTTCAAAGGCATTTTGAACAGACAGTCTCCAAGCTACAAGAGCTTGGAGACTGTCTGTTGCGCAGTATGGGGTCGCGCGTTGTCGCTTGTGCGCTGCAAGAGCTGGGGTTGGAAGCTCTCCCTCATCCTCCCTCATCCCTCATCCGCCATACTCACCAGACCTTGCACCTACCGACTATTACTTTTTCGAAAATTTAGACAACTTTTTAGTGGGTAAAAAATTCAATTCCCGAGAGGCAGTACAAAATGTCGTTGAAGAGTTTGTTGCCTCCCGTCCAGCAGATTTTTACAAGAAGGGCATCAGTAAACCGCCAATGCGTTGGAAAAGATGCGTCGATTGCATGGGTGATTACTTCGAATAAAGTTTGAAAAAATAAGTACTTTGACTTATTGCATACAAAACGGCAATTTCATAGGTAAAGACCTATTAGTTATTCAATTACAAGCTTTTATACAAGTTGTATTAACTATTTGTTTGTTTGTTAACAAAAGTTAAATGCTTATCTCAATTTTAATAACTTTGTATAGAACTAAATGTTTTATATGAATATCTCCATTCAAATTCAGATGCTCTATAGAAAACTTTATTACCCACAGTTTTATAGATAACAGTCGTCTTTCTTACCAAAAAAATGTACTTTTCTTACTCATATTAAAAATGTATTTCATTCAGTGTATTTTCTTTCAACAAATTTAACTTTTTATTCCTAAAACAATAGTAGTGTAAATCGTAAATTATTTCTCAATAGAAACTTTTAGGATGTAACAGAATAAAATACCTACGTATTTACTTCTTTAAATGACTAATACATACATAGAAAACCAGCCACAATTAGTCCCATACAAAGCACATGACACAAAAAAGTTTTGTACAACACAAAACTGTTTTCGCAAATCGTAAACGTTTACGTCGCCGTTACGTTACGTAGTTACGGGGTCGCCCAACGTGCGCACCGTAGGGCGGGCGGCTTTATACTGAGGCTGTTGCACTTGCAAATTGCAAATGGGAAAACTATGCCTGTATTTGTAAGTTAGTATATCTCTAAAAGGCTTTTAGACTTCGCATTGACTAATGGTGTCGAGAATAAAAAGTAGTAATTAACTACACAACGCTATTATTGTTTCGGAACACAAAACAGTATTCACAAAAAGGATCTTAACAAAAGCAGTACTATTTCATTTCAGCACAAGTGGCGAGCGATTCGGAGTGCCGTTCCATTAGTGACCTGTCACCAGCCGCTCAAAGGAATGAATGAAAGCAGGAAAGAAAGCCGCCTAAAAAACTTCTAAGAGATACACATCGAAATTCTTTTGGATTTATTTACCGACTACAAGAACGAGGTTTACCATTCGACAGAATATTGCGTGTATGGCAAGCTATATTTTCAGCAATTGTGAATAGACTTCAAGAGAAAGAAATCAGAATGAAATTTGTCCTGAAGGTAATTCTTCTTGAAATTAAACATAATGTGATTCTAATTGCGGAAAATTTTGAGCTGAAAAATACAGCACAGTACAATTTAACACGATTAAATATTATTTGATGTAGAATTAAGGTTATGTTGTTGTGTTCTAAAGAAGACTAAATTTAAACTTTTATTAAAGGTTTATAACGTTACAACTGTATTAAAAAGTAACGTAAAAAAAGAATTTGTCTACGGACTCGTCCTTCTGCGTTCCGCTTAACAGAATAATGCGTGATACTATTCCTTGTGAGAAACTAACTTTTATCTGCGTCTCTGTGTGCGCGTACGTCGATTATCATGGTAAAAATAGCTTATGTCATTTCTCAAGAATCGAAGAATCTCCGTTATAAATTTAATCCAAATCGGTTTACCAGTTCATCAGTGAATATGTAACGAACATACATAGAAAGTTATTTTTGAATCACCACATCCACTCCACTCCAGTTACGCAACGGATTTTGATGCGGTTTTCTTTAATAGATACAATACTTCAAGAGGCGGGTTTATATGTGTAGTATAATAGAGAAACACATATAATTTTAGAGGGTTCTAATGTGATTTAGTAAATCAACACATTTTTTTGGGCTTACATTGCAAACGCTGGCTGAAACCTATGAGATAGATCAAAATAATATACTGTATTATACTCATGTACACCTTAAAAAATCTACAAAAAAGCCCACGAAGGTATATGTCTATCTCTTGGTGAAAGCCCACTATAATAATTTTTATTTCTTTCTTTTCACGAGTAATAATGGCTTATTTACGAAACGATTTTAAGCGATACAGCATTAATCCTTATTCAATTAAGTACCTTAAATCCATTGTGCATTTAATATGGAAAATCGTATTACTTCCACTATTTATAACTCAAGAACGGCTGAAACGATTTGGCTGAAAATTGGTGGGGAGATGGCTTAGAACCAAGAGACGGACATAGGATACTTTTCACATAGGTTTATTTTACTTTGTCCCGCGGCACTACTCGCGGTTGTTGTTGTACTGCGGGTAACACCGCAGGGCTTAGCTAGTTAAGAATATAATTTGAATGAATAGATTTAAAATGTACGAATCGTGTAGTCGGTGGGTGCATCAGAAATCCACGCGTGCAAAGCCGGGGCGGGTCGCTAGTTCATAATATATGGACACTGGACACCCATTGTCCATAGTTACTTAATCAGTCGCAAGTACATTTACAATGTTTGAAATGGAATAGGAGTAGTAGAGTAGCCGTAAAATACTGCGGCCAAAACATAGCCTCTCAGCTGTATTGTTCGGCCCACTAACATATAAAGCCGTATATTTGCCATCCAACAAATATTACCTCTAACATCCCATAAACTTACTTGTATATCACAGGACAATTTCCTAAACATGGGTCCCACAAAACAGGTCGTTTTAATCAGTTTCCCTTGTCAATACCAAACAAATGGGCATCCTATTCAAGTTTAACAGGTACGGTCTTTTACAGAATAGCTGACTGTGTATGGTTTATTTACATGTTCACTTTTACTAAACGCTGATAGTGAAGTTCTTTAAGATTCTGCAAATGTAGAAATTGCTATCATCATACTATTTCAACGTCATGTTCCTAGCCTTATATCATCCAGTTCTACCTGCATATCAGTTCAACCGGTTTTATCTGAATATTTTCATACTATTTATTACCAAAAAATATTAAGGTTTAAATTCCTTACGATTAAATTAATTCGTAAGTAACTCAGTCAGTTAATCACGGGTTAAATTCAGAATCGATTTCAATAAAATTTTGTAAAAAGAATTTATGGCAAAGGATATAAGCTTCTTTTTGCCTTATTATTTGATGGTACGGTAGTGTGCTGTCAATCTCAAACAGGCTTTGCAATCCCTTGAGCCTCGTAACACAACTGACGGATTTGTATTATGCAATATAATTCAGTCAAACACACATCTATTTCATTCTGTCTGCGGTCGATCTGGGATCCCCGGAACAAGTTATTACTATCAAGCTAATTTTTCGTACAGCTTACAAAAAATTTCGATTGGGGTAGTTAACAGGGATAGCAGGTAAAAAACCTTTAGAGCGTAGGACCGGGATAACGTACCACGCAATTTGTAGGACAATGTATCTGTCAAATTGTATAAATATTAACTAACATTAGTACTTAAGTTAGTTTTGGTGGCGTGCCTACGATAGGATAGTTTTTATCACGTATTTTTATTAATCTAAAAATTAAACGTAATACAACTAAGCCGCTGCAACGCTAGTATGCTAAAAAATTAAAGTATTATAAAACACATGTGATTTCAGTAAATCGTTTTTGTGAACACAAACAGTCATCCGATTGTGTATTTAACTTTCCAGACGAGCTGATCAAGATGTACTGAAGCATAGCTCTCCAACATATAACAATGTTATAATGAAGCACATAAAGGTAACTAAAATTACGAAAGTTCTGGAAGACACTGATTTTTAGGTTCTTTATCCTGTAAAAATTGAAATGTAAGCCATTGTGTGAGTCTCTTCAATTAAAATCAGAGTTTATACTGCGATTTTAATAAACGTAGTTGTTTCAATAGCTTTGGTGTTGCAGTGCCGCAGACTGCACATGGACAGCAATTTACATTCAACTTAGATAATTACTCTTCTCAACTCTCAATGTGTTTTATATAGTGAGTACAATGCTGAACTTTGTATGCACTTTTGTGCATCCTTTTGTGTACGGCATGCCTAATGTCAGGCGGTTACAGATATAATCTGTCGCATTAGCAACATTTGTCTACAATAAATTAAAGCCCTATTTAAATTACTTTCTTTCCAAGTGCTATTTACACCATTATGTTTTGGATTTTTTGTTGACTTCTCCAAACTAATATTTTATGTTAGAAGTAGGTAATAGAACGCTACTCTGATGGATGAGTTTCTTTTCTATTGCAAAATATATTCAGACAATGTAGGTGAAAAGCCTACAGTGTAAATAGAATATAGTTGAAGTAATGTAGCCGTGTAATATATAATACCTAGCTATAGATGTAACTACAAGAAAATCTAAAAAAAAATATTGGGCGACTGTTTTTTTATTTATTACCTACAAATTAACAACTTTTCACTTAATGCATATGATAGTATATACGGTACTTTAATGAAAAAAGGAGTTAGTAATATTTTTGCCTATCTTTCTGTTTGTACCGGCTAATATCTGGAACGGCTATAGCAATTTTGACGGGATTTTCATTGTTAGATAGCTGATGACATAAAGAGCTATTTTAGACTACCTACTACTACTTTTTCCTTCACGATTGTTGTTAGACCGCGAATAACACCGCGAGGCTCAACTAGTGTTTGAATAAGTTTAAGAAAGATATCACAGTACTATAAAATATATACGTGCTCGGAAAGTCTGCATCCTATTTACCATTTAAAATGTCAAATACTGCGAGGCTGTCATCTTGCGGAATACTTGGCGTTTTAACTGAATCGTTTTCGTCTTCATCTTAAATGTAGAATGTGGAAAAATAAGGTAGATACCTGAAAAGTTGTATTGAAAATTTATATTTAAACTGCGGAGTTTTAAGATTTATTTGTTACTTTTATCAACTATGGGCTTTGATGTTTGTAAGTCCACATAATTTACAGCAATAACTTTGATTATCTTTACTAATTAGATATAAAGGTACTTAAGATAAGGATGTTTAAAGTTAATGTCCTATTAGTCAGCTTCAATTAAGGTAATTTTAAGACAAATGTTACTGAAGAATAAAAAAACATGTCGCGCTTTTCGTTAGACGAATAAAATTACTGATTTATTTCATCGATAAAAATATTTCGTTAAGTATTCATTACTGTTGATTTATATAACAATCTCAGGCATCATCAAAATCATGTAGGTTTTATTAAAATTTAATGAATTGTCTAGAAAACAAAAAAAAAATATTTTAACAAAAAACCTTTTCATCGTGCCTTAATTTAAAACTAATAAACCTTATACGCTTATAGTCAGTGCTTGGTCAAGATTTCCTGGACAAACTGTTTATCTTTTTTTAAAAATAAAATTGATACGTCAAAGACTTATAATCGTAAAATATTCTATTCATCCTTGATCGATATGAGCTGTTACTCACAATAATCTGTCAGTTTAAAGAATACTAAGAAGTATTGCTGATAATAATTTTTATCGAGTATTGCTCATATCTTAAAATTATGTTCCCTGGTTTTCCTACTTTTCATTTCAGTATCGTCAAGTTTTTAGTGAAGGTGTCCTGCGTAGTTTATTTCCTTTTTCACCACTTATCACATCTATGGGATGAATAGTTGTGGTGCCAATCTGCATTCTTACCACATAGATATTCAGTATAATCCTTCTAAATAAAATAAACAAAACATAAATTATTATTGTGGGAGAGCCACGCTTCGGCATGCGTGGGCCGGCTCGACCGAAATGATACCACGGCCTCACAGAAAACCGGTGCGAAACAGTGCTTGCGCCGTGTTTCACCGAGTGAGTGAGGATACCGGAAGACCATACCCCAGCCTTTCCCCCATTCCCTTGCCCATCCCCCAAAGGCCGGCAATGCACTTGCGACGCTTCTGGTGTTGCAGATTTCCATGGGCGGCGTTAATCGCTAAGCATCACTCGATACGCGATACATAAAAAAAAGGTCATAATTTTTCTGAACTTCATGATTGGCGCAATCTAATTGTGTAGTTTTTTGTTAAGTATGCTTCCAACTACTTCACATACACAATGTATGTTTCAACGGTCACCCCAGATTCTATCATATACATTAAGAGTCGGTTATCATCAAAAAAATTAATAAAAACTGCACAGGTCTAACTTATACGATGTTTCTGATATCTCTACCGAATTTCATTGTACTCTAACCGCTCATATGAAACTCAAGATATATGAGATACGTCTACGAAGAATTTAATATCTTACGTTTGCACTTTCCTACATAACGCGATCGATTTTTGAGAATGTTCTAGAAAAGATTTTTAGTTTCGAGTAAGTTTAAATAGTATCAGTGAAGAAATAGGTCGATTAGAACCCACCTACGAGCGAAGGAGAGGCTTATTTCTAGTAGCTGACTATTAAAGACTATTGATGTGATGATATGAATAGTTTGTAGTCTTCACACATGCCATTGATACAGAGAATAGAAAAATAAAACATCAGAAAATAAATTTAACTTTAAATGCTATTTTCACACTACTCTTATTTTAAAACTAGCTGAACCCCGCAGTGTTACTCGTGGTTGTTGTTGTACCGCGAGTAATGGCGCGGGACAAAGTTGGTCAAAAAAAAGTAGCCTAAGTTACTCCCTGGATCATCAGCTACCTGCCAGTGGAAGTCCCGTCAAAATGGGTCCAGCCGTTCCAGTGATTACCCGGAACAAACAGACAGACAGAAAAAAAACTACATTTTTGGTATATGCACCGTGTATACATACATATGCATTTAGTAAAAAGCGGTTATTTCAATATTACAAACAGACACTCCAATTTTATTTATTTGTATAGATTCAGCTTCTTGAAGCAAATAACACTGTTTAAAGAATCATACAAAGCCATCTAACTTCATTACAACAAACGTTTCATAGAAACATAAATTTAAACAAAAGATGACGGCAGTAACCAATATGACATACGAATATGAATACGATATTGTCTCAAAGCTAGCAGTATATTTCTTTCTGTTTATCGGCTCTATGACGAAGAATTATAGGAACTGTATAAATCTAATTCATGTGTAAGTTATGATAGGTTGATATGTACAGAATTACTTATTTATTTACAACTTTATGCACGTACGAACCTCGGTGGAATTAATAACTTAAGCATTATGTACCAGCCAACATTTGGTTGTGTAGAGATCTAGTAAGGTACGTGTTATAGTTGTTCAGAACGAGATATTATTAATATAAAATAAGTTTTTTTTTTTTATTATGATTTTGTATATAGGTAAATAAGAAATACAAATATACATGCAAATATATATACACACAAAAATTGACTACCACCTAAAATGAAAACCCCATCAATTTATGCCAATAATCGACTGTGTGTGAAATACAAGTAACTAAAGAACTTCCATATCGTGGTTATTGTAATTTTTACGCAGATTATAGATACTATGGCATAATTTTTTCGAGAGAGAAGGAAGTAGAACCAAGTTAGGACTTGCTATGCGTTCGTGCTATGTGTTAAGAATATGCATTAAAATGTAATAATCAAAATTTTTAGTACAAGACAACAGCTTTTAACAGTCCTATTCTGGGCATAGGCCTGTATTTTTTACTTACAACAAATAAAGTAATAACTTAAGTTATAAGTTGGGAGCGGACTAACTAACTTTCATCGTGGGAGGGTCACGCTTCGGCATGCATGAGCCGGCAATGCACTTATGATGCCTCTGGTGTTGTGGATCTCCAAGGGCGGCGTCAATCGCTTACCATCAGGTGATACGTCTGCTCGTTTACCCCCTATTCCTTCTTCTTTGTTCTAGCCTAGTTCTGCGGTGTCAGTACAATCTATCCTAGGTTGTCGAAACATTTGTTTGGGCAAGCTCTAACGTGGACCAACGGGTGGCTAGTGGGAACCCTCTATCTTTCTTATATTGGTAGCGCTAGGGCCTGTTTTATGACATGGCTTTCAGGGCGTCTCATGACATGACCGAACCATTCAAGCAGCTTTCGGTGAGTTTTTCTGATATGGGCGCGACCTTGAAACTTCCTCTGATGAGCTCGTTTTTCTCTTTATCGGGTCAAGTTACACCTGCTGCCCATCTTAGCATCTTCATCTCGTTTACATGCATTTTCTGTTCGTGAACTTTCTTTGTAGCCGAACTCGAGCTCGGTTCCGTATGTCATGGCTGCTCTGACTGCGGTTTTATATATCTTGCCTTTGGTTTTAATAGTTACCCCCTATTCCATAAAAAAACAGCTCCAACGATTTTCATGCAATTTAGTATGCAGGGGATTTCGAGTGCGATTAAGCGATCTAACTAAGATTCATTTTTAGAAAGTTTACCAAAAAAATACCGAGCAAAGATCTTTCATTCAGGTACTTCTGATGTAAACGGTGTTCACAATCATAACATACTATCTTACTCAAAATTATAAAACTTAAATTATACTCAAATCGTTGTTATTCCAGATCATTTCTGTAATATCTCCAAGGCATTTCAGGCTGACAGCCTGATGTCTAGTTGTCCTACAGGACCAGCACCCTCGGGCGACGCGTTCTTAATCTGTCACCTGTCAGCTCGATAAATACGAGTGTTGTGAGAAACAAAACGGTTGTGAGGAAACGCTCCAGTGAATTGCGGCTTTATATTGAGGTTACGGTTTAAATATTTATGTACTTTATTATATTTCAATATGACAGTCGGTTGATTATCATTTTATCTATCATTAACTAACCGACTTTAAAAAAAAGGAGGAGGTTTCTCAATTCGACCGTATATATATTTTTTAACAAACAACTCATTCTGATTCGGAATGTTATTTGTGTCTGTTTTAACCCGAAAGTAGAAAGACTTTTAAGTGGTAGTAAAAAACAGTAATTTAATTATTGTACTATATCTAATTTCAGATGTTTTACATCGATTCCCTATACCAGAGACATATTTAGAATAGTTTCTGCAATGGAAAGACATAGTGGGACCAAAGTTGCAGGACAAGACCAATGACGATATATATACAAATTATCGTATACGTAATCATCATTTTGAAGGACGCTTCTGTTACCCACATAGTAAGTAAGTAAGTATGTTTGTAAACTTCTCCACGACGAAGGGTATATTCCTGGTGTGGTAGTTGTCTCTTAAAAAGAAAATCTAGAATTAATTCACGGAGATCTTCTCTGTACTGGACACATAATATATGAGAGAAATAAAAATATTAAAATTAATACGTACGATACATTCAATATTTGTAGATTATTTGATGATGGTTTATGTATGTGGATGGATTAGAAATCTTGTGAGGGCATACCTCATACGTTACATACTTAAACAACTAAAACATAAACATTAAACAGCATTACATATATAAATTTATATACAAATACATAAACACTATACCCATATGTAACTGTATTCATATTCATACTTGCATATTTACACTCTATTCCTAAACTATGAATATTACGAAATAGGTTGGTATGCTATCGTTTCGATGACTCTACCACGTCATTGAAAAGGGGTGTTGTGTTGGATTTCCTCATAACTCTTCGCATTTGGAATATTTATGCAGGTTGTGGAAAGATTTATCGAAACCTCTCGAACAACATTAACAATAGGAATAATTATGGGTTGCCATGGTTTCCTGAGGTGTCGATGAACCCAAAATAACAATATTCATCTCACGTATTTAGGGGAAAACGAGGGTATCCAACTTGGTACCATAAAGGAGGGAGAGAATTTTATTTGCCTAATCGTGATCCAAATAAAATGCTTTACCAATTTATCATTGTAGCTGTGAATTTATTGAGAGAATACAAAGGACACACTGAGAATATTTAAATAAATAGTAACAAACATATTTTAATATGTTTGTTACTATACAAACATATTTAATATACCAACCCCGCCTTTTAAATTCACTTACCTTGATGGGTCACTGCGGAACCGTATTCTAGGCCTGACACGTACTTGGTCGGTATTTTATTATATTAGTTTGAGATCAGCGGTAACCACATAGGTTAGCACAGTGTAGAGATAGGCAAACCTATCCAAGTTTGTTATGATGAGTGATTGGCAATCGTCATGAATAGTTTGAGCCCTTAAAAGTCCGACAATAGTCTTACCCCAGTACCCAGTACCAACTCGGTTTGTGGAGTTCTGATAGCAGTCGCCCGATGTAAAATCTCGGAATGAAAATGAATTTAAGAAAATAGACTTGGAAGGTGATCGTGGGAGTAAAGGAGCAGATGGCTTCTCTTAAGTCAATTGTCTTCATGATCAACTAACAGGTAACTATCAAATCAGTTGACATCAGACAAACTGCGTAACACTGGCTTGATGTGATGCTGTACTACTCTAGCATCGCAGAAGTGAGGTTCAGGAGCCGAAAACATTGCCGTTTCCTTGATTCTGGGTGAAACTAACGGCAACGCACCTGATAGTTGACCATCAGTCAGTGCCCGTTCGAGCCGGCCATTTGTGTCGGCCCATGTCTTTGCCACGTCATCTGAACATGATCATAGTTTCAAGGAAGATGACGGATGCAGGCCAATCGTAAAAGTATATTGCCAGCAAAATTGTCAAAAAAAAAGTGTGCGTCTCGCGACCCCTGACTGAAGTGATAACTTAAACTAATCTAAGTTGAACTATTTTGCAGCTAGCACTGTGGGTTAGAGTGAGAGAGGATGAGCCTGCCTGCCGCTGACGTATGCGTAGGAGAAAGGCAAGCCAGACATACTGGCGTCGTAACGCGTTACGTAACGAAGCAGTTTACCCTCCATAAGAAGTTATCACTTCTAAAAACATTAAACGTTTAGTTGCAATTACATTTATGGAGGAAAAGGATCTATTTAGTATAAATCCTAATCTTGAAAGTTCTTCCGAGTATATTTCTGTATAATCTTTTAATGTAAATTATAATCTAAAAATTAACCTGTATACATAGGCGACATCATCCCTAAACAAAAATATTTAATAAGTTATTAGCATAAAAAAATACTTCTTTTCAAGGACTCTTAGAAGCTATTTTCTATTTTCTTGAATTAGGTTATATTAGTTTCCTTATTAGTAATAGACCAATAAGGAAAAAGTTTAATTTATTAAAGTTCTAACCTACAGACTACGTTATGAAAATATGTACAAAATTTTCTCTTGCCAAACACATAGACATTAAAAACACAACATAACCTTATTTTTAACCCAGAATATAACACAAAATAAAGTAATATTTCATCGCTATAAGCCCGCGTTTACATGTTACGGAGAACGTGATCTAATTTGAGCCGCTCTTGCCTGCCCTAGGCCTAATCTGGAGTCCGTCAGTAGCGATAAACGCCAAAGGAGGTCGGTATAATCTGTCCTTTTCCATCATACTGTTTTGACATCCATTTATCCTTGTCTGTAAGTTGCAAAGGTTCTCAAATACGTAGATAGAAGAGTATATTCTATTTTTTTTAAATAAAGTTGAAAAAAAATAATACGGTGGCGGTATGTATTAGTTATTCAAACATACGCATTTTAAAACATGTTTCTATCCATCTCTGGAACGGCTGTACCTATTTTGACGGGACTTTCATTGGCAGATAGCTGATGATATAACGAGTAACTATGACAACTTTTATTAGACTAATGGCGCAGCGTATAACACGGCGGGGCTCAGCTAGTTAAAAATCAGCTTGTTATCAGTTAAACACGCTAACATGAATTGCATTTCATAATCAAAACAATGCAATATTTTGTACTAATAGTTAACTCATACAGAAGATAAGAGCCAAATAAAGCACAAATATACCTTGAAATGAAAATTTGGGCACGTCGTTTCATTATTGTATGAATAAAGGTAAAATAAGAGAAAACAACAATATAGACACTCGTTTACATAACGTATCTTACGTTCCAATTGATACAATATTAGACTTTCTAAGATAAATAGTTATATTTCTAGATCAAACTAGGTAGTACAGAAATGAAATAAAATAGACTAAAGTTTCATTTTATACTTAATATTACTTTTACTGTATTATTCTATTCTGTATAAAATTTGTCTAATAATGTAGAGAGCTTGGACGACGTAGTAATTTAAGTCGTCTCCTTGCTGCTTCTGCTACACTAAATGTTATGAGGTCGATTCCTTCATGAGACAAACATTGCGTTATCCACAAATTGATATTCTGAGTCTGTGTGTTTTTGTGTCCGCATCTTTAAGTGTAAAGTCTCCCGCGAACTAGTTTTTTATTTAAAAGAAAAAGCTTTTTATCGTTTGAGAGTAGTTCTTTGGCGCAAATAAGACGGCTTGACAGAAGTGATGCCAAGGGCTCACAGATAACTATTGATAAGTTTTGCTTTTTATCCCCCTTGTTTTGGGATGGAGGACTCAAAAAACAGGTACCAACTTGCGTCTAATGAGCTATCGATGTCCATGGATGGTGTCTAATTGGTCCATCACTCGCTGTCCGTGGTTGTGATACAAAAAATTAAAACGGGATTTAAACTTTGTCAGGCGGGACTAAAGTTTGAGTGCCGCTGTCATAGTTCATACATCTATCTCGGGTCCCAGGACATTTTGTTCACCCGTCGCCGGCGGCGGCTCAAATACGAACATAAATAAAACCCCACCTACTAATTAACTCATAGATCATTCAATTCGTAGAGAATTTTAATTTTTCTCGACATCAAACATTTTTATGTTCCGATGAAAGTTTATGGGGCTTTAAAATCTTTTTGTTTTAAGACTTGGCCTAACAAATGGGTTTTAAATAAGAGTGAATTGAATTGAATGATATATATATTATCATCTGTGTGTCTACTAGCCAAACGAAGTAATAATTAAAATAGGAATCTGCGGGATTGCTACCTCTGCGGCTCTGTTGCAAGCGCCATGATCACGGAGTAAAACAGCAGTTACTCCGAAATATCGGATACTCACAAACAAAAAGGTACATGGTAGCAATCCCGCAGATTCCTATTTCAATGTTACTGACCATGAAAGTTTAAAACAATATGAAGTAATAATTAATTTATAGTTCTTAGTTCACCTCTCGGAACCCTTATAGTTTCGTCATGTCCGTCCGTCTGTCCGGCCCTCCACCTGACATGCACTTAATCGGTTTTTCATCCTTTATCTTTTGCTTAAAAAAATGAGTTCTGCATTAAGAATATATCCTGTCTCGCGGAGGACTTTGTAAATATACATAAAAGGGATCTAAAGATCACCTAGACACAGAACAACAATTAGTAGATGATAGTGTTTAATGAAAATATTAAGATCGACAACACTTTGCCCAGTAGGAAGTGTGTGGATGACCGCTTACTAAAGCCCCCCTGCCTGCCGTCGATTTTGCATTTAATAATCTATAAATAATGTAAGAAACTTTTTATCTGAACCATTTTATATCACCCGATCAGACTTGAAACAGAAAACAATTTTTTTAGTTTGTAATTAGACGTGAGAAATTTTTATAAATATTACAACAATAATAATCAAACTTGGAATGATCGTAGGGTTTTTATGACTTAAAAGATTATCTATGTCCAATTAAGACGACAATAAGCTTGCCCCATTATATAACTGGGATTAAAATTATTACTATTGGCAAAATAGAGGTGCCTAATACGTTTGTGTATCTCTTTTTGGGGACTAACTTTTTTTTTTTTTTTTTACGCCACGTTTTTTATAACGTAAATACATAAATATTATAGATAGAACACACCCAAACTCCGAAACAAATATTTGTAGATCATACAAACATTTGGTCCGACCCGGGAATCGAACCCGAGACCTCATGATCAGCAGTCGCACACGCCAACCGCTAGACCAACGAGGCAGTTCTGTACTGTAACATGTAACATGTAAGTGGATGAATAATTATAACTGCATATCATGTGTATCCTATTGCAAATCAGTCAGCAAATGAGCACACTGTTCTAGACGTTCTAGATGACCCACGCAGCTTTATTCTTCGTCCTATTAGTATAAACTGAGGATAGGAGGATAGGTGGAAGTAGATGCTAACTGAGTTTATCTAAATAGAGGAAATAAGAATTTTAGGCACACCAGCAAAACACACACTCAAAAACATCGTGAAAATTAGTTGAACAGTTTCGGCGTTCATCGTGAGTCGTCACTCAAATATAACTTACAACTACAAAATTTAATACTAAATATCATAAAATATTGTGGAAAAAGTTTAAAACTAGTACAAAAACAAATCGACTTTAACAGAACTTCTATAATACACTTTATTAACATAGCATCAATCGCGGTCCGCAGATGACAAAGGCCTGAGATAATGATTATGACGTAATTACAACACGTTTCAGTCTAGTATGTCCTTCTCATTAAATATTTACCAATCTCTGAATATATAAGGACAAAGTTTGATAGTTACTCTCTATTTATGAAGGAATTATTAGGCAGGCATTAAAATTTTGTGTTCTATCCTTAATAGGGTTTAAAATGACGTCAGTTACGGCATGTGAATTTTGTCTGTGCATATTTGATGGGAATTACTTGACTTTTGTAGTTAGCTTGGATGAGGAAGGGGACGTATCCTTTTGCGTATAGATATTTATGAGGAATTGTGTTGCTTAGAAGTAAAATGTGATGGTATTTGTTAAATTATCGATCACAAGAAATCGTTTAAAGGTAACAACAACAGCATACTTTTATACTTATTCCTTATAGGTGCATAACGTATCTCATAAGATGATCCAACATTACATAGGTACATTCCATGGCATTTGGTCGTGCCATTATGCGGTCAATGATATACCACAAGAAATGCCATGGTTACGCCTTGAATAAACAATATTACAATCCTGAACAGAGGTAACCGACAATACTAATATCCATTATTTGTTAAATGCAATCACAGACCAAATCTCTGTTCTGTGAATGCAATAACATTATGAAAATAGGATAGTATTCTTATGTTATTTATAATAACAGATGGATCATATATATTTTCGACCGCATTTTTCTATTTTTCCTGTATATGTTTAGTTCAGTTTAAACCTCAGGTTTAAAAGTTGTGCCTTATATCTTTGTGATTTAAAAGTGCCATAATCTATACTATTGCTATAAACCGCGTTACATTACGATTTCACAATGAAACCCTTCGAATTTCAAAACTACTGACTTTTGTGCCTTTTAAATCCATGGGCAAGGGAGTTTTGGAGTCTATCAACATTATTTGTTCATTAAAGGACGATAAAAAAAATGTCTTAAGACGGGTTTTTTGCGTGGCTATGGCGACACTCTTGTCGAATGCTAATTTGTACCAAAGCAAGGCTCTCTCAAACGGTTGAAAATTATCTTTCATATTCTCTTGACAGTGCCTATGTATACGTAATCATATTTACACATACATTGAACTCAAACAAACATATTTCAAATACAAGAATCTTAAAGACTTGTACCAACGCCCTTTTGACCGGTAGGTACCACACAAAACTATTAATCTTCAATCTCTCAAGAGAAATAATACAAAATAACAATTATTATCGTTATCAGCACGCCTTTCTCCTGTCTACAATCACTACCCAAGAATGATATATTAAATGTTGGGTGACTAAATTGTGTACAATTAATTTATTGAGTAAGAAAGCTGGTGTATGAAAGGTGAACTTCGTGACCTTAGTGAAATATTTATGTCTAGTATGTGGGCGAGGAGATGTGTTGATGAAGTAATGAGCTTTGATAGTAATCCTAACAGTACTACTCGTATTGCCTAAAGGGCTCCCGGCAGTGTGAAAATATATTAAACTTGTATATTATTTTTTAATGTAATACTGGGCAAACGAGCAGACGTATCGCCTGATGGTAAACGATTACTGCCGCTCATGGACACCCGCAACACCAGAGGCGTCACAAGTACGTTGCCAGCCTTTGGGGGATGAAGGCAGGGGATGATGTATGGACCTCCGGTATCCTCACTCACAAACTCTTGGATTCTGTTTATGCTTTTCATCTGGCAGAGTAGAGTCATTATGGCAGGGCCAAACATGAAAAAACAAATACTAGCTGACCCACGCAACCTCATTTGCGTCTCCTATTGCCCGTAGCGTGACATTGGTTTTTTGTAACATTCTTCATTGGTGCTCCGCTCCTTTTGGTCTTAGCGTGATGATATATAGTCTATAGCCATCCTCGATAAATGGGCTACGAACACTGAAATTATTTTTTAAATCAATTTTAGGCCTGAAAACATTATATATTAACATTACAATAGATTTATATCTAGCTGTTACCCGTAGCTCCACCCGCTTGTATGTCAGTTATCGCGGCAAATAGTAGTCTATGTGTTATTCTGATGCTGTCAAATCCGTTCTGTAGTTTTTGCCTGAAAGAGTAACAAACATCCAAACATCATTACAAACTTTCGCATTTATAATATATACTAACTTTTACCGGCGGCTTCGCTCGCATTTAACATAAAGTATCCTATGTTACCTCTAATACCTCCAAGAATATGTGTACAAAGTTCCATGATGCTCGGTTAAGTAGTTTTCGCGTGAAAGCAACAAACTTACATTCACATTTAACTTACATACAAACACACATAATATATAGAGTCGAATTGAAAACTATTCATTTTTGAAGACGGTTAGAATTCTTCCTAAAGCTTTAACTACCAATTCACTTGTCATTACAGTTGCAATACAAACCCATAAAGCTCCCAGTTAACTTCCATTATTTAGTCGTTAACTAAAATAGGCTTAGCAAGTTACAAACGAGTTGAATTTCTATAAATGTGTAGTCAACTCGTAATTCACAGTGTTGAGTTACTTAAATAAGTGTTTTGTCCTAAGTTTGTTTTGACAAGAAGCTAGTAGTCAAATTGGATACGGTATGTTATTTGCATAAATATCACTCATTGTACAACTTTATTAGCTGAATAAATTAGACCATAAAATTGTTGTGTAAATGTTTTTTTTATTTATCACTTCAAAAGTATCAGATGCATGAATGGCGTAGTGATTTAAGCACCTTACTGCTTTTTACCGTGTTGAGTATTTTGAGTACCAAACAACCCTTTGTGTGATCCACAAATTGTGTTCTGAGTTTGGATGTTTGTTTGTCCGTTTTGTGTATGTTAGTAACGTTTCCCGTTACACATATATTATATATTTCTAGCTCAGGAGTTTTCTTTTAAAGGAAAAAACCTTAGCGGAAATTTTGCTACTAAGAAAGACCTTGAAATAAACAAGAACTGAAAAATTGATTAGAGGCTGTCTTTTACAGAAAATCATTTACATTATTAAAATATTTTTTACTGCACAACCTCATTAGTTTTTACTTACCTATGTTACAAATAAAACAAAAATATAAAGAAATAGTGAATAGTAAAGATAGAAAAATGAATAAAATATTTGCCCCAAGAAATCCTCAAAGATGATACGGAATGCCACATCTATTCGGTCAAACGTTTTACTCCATGTACGTCCAATACCGACTGTGATTAATAGTAGGCCATAAGACGAGGGTAGTTCGGTCACAGACAGCTGTATTGCAACGTCTCTGTGTCTGTAACGACTCTATTTTAATATCCAATAAATTGCAGACTACAAGCGTAATTATATTTAAGTGTATTGTGATCTAGCCTGGAATTGACTTCAGTAACAGAGTGTAACGTGACATAGGCCCTCCGAGTACATTTTAAATGTTGAAACTGTAACATAAATTTAAATTTACTATTTAGAGAAATTGATATTTTATTTTCAATGCTGTGACTGTCCATGTAATAACGAAGACGTCGTAAGATGCGACTTACCCCCTTCGCACACGAACCGGAACCTGCGGTGTTCCACAAACGAATCGTCGAGTAGACGTATCGTTATTGTAAAATCTCAATTGAAATCACGAATTCTACGAAACTGAAGACTGTAACCACGCCGCTTGTAACCAATAAATAATAGTCTTAGAATATAATGCAAATCTTCACGTTTTAATAGATTGACATGAATATCAAATAAATTTTTGAAATCCAGTCATTCTCTCCCGTGGTAGTCGCAGCATTGTGTGTATTTTTTTCAATAAAATAATTTATTATATTACTAACCCGTCCAGTTTATTTTTGACGATATTTCTGCCCAAACTTTATTCGTTAAATCTTTCCTATACATATTTACCCAATGGATAATTATATAGACAACAACGTTTCAACGACTGTTAGGAATATACTTAATCACTTTTTCAGTCATATTAAAATTAAAAAGTCGTAAAAAGTAAAAAAAGAAAACCAGTTAAATTTGAAAGAAACTAATGAACAGTAATTTTTTTACGCAAGTACGCTACGACTATCGTAATGACAATAAACAACTCCTACGATTCGCTGCAGCACCGCTTCGTGTGCGGATTTGTTTGAACATGTACGCGCTTGTATTGCTCTCGTCCTATGCGCGTATTACGATACGCTTACGATACGTTTGTGTGCCTTGTGAGAAGGGCCTAAGAAACAAGCTACGCGGAACAATATCACTGCATAGAGAAGGGAAACTTGAACCAAACTCCATATCAACCCGTCTGACCAGCGTGACATAGTTGGCCAAAACCTCATTTCTAATGGCTTATGTGCAGCAGTGGACTGTTAAAGGCTATTGTTGATTATGATGAAGTTTCAATATTATATGTCATATATATTTATATGGAATAAAAGGGCAAACGAGCAGACGTATCACCTGATGCTAAGCGATTACCGCCACTCATGGACACCCGCAACACCAGAGGCGTCACAAGTGCATTGAAGACCTTTGGGGGATGGGGACGGGGATTGGAGAGGGGTTGGGGTACGGGCGTCCAGTATCCTCACTCACTCGGTGAAACACAGCGCGAGCGCTGTTCCACACCGGTTCTGTGAGGCTGTGGTATCAATCCGATCGAGCCTGCCCATTCATGCCGAAGCGTGACTCTCCCACGGTAGTGACTTTTAGTAGGGTATAAGAAAGCTACGTAAAGAACCAAAACTTAGAACAATAGCTTTTATTTACAGGTGATAGTGTTAAACAGTTTTACTAATGAGAAATCCATAAATTTGATAATACATAACAAGATTATTCTCTTATCAAAACTTAGTGGCTAAACCAACCCAAATATTAAAGAATACTAAGAATTTATTTTCAGTTTCAGCAAACTGGAAATTCTAGAGATGTTCGGAAAATATAGCCGTCACTTACATTTTGTTATACTCGCCTTACAACCGCAATAGTCGTTCCTCTCTCGTTAATTTCACAGTGGCCGATCTTCCGAATGAAAATATTCTAACAAGAATATTAGACAGAAAAATTAAAATTCTCCTGTAGCTGAAGGCGCGATTTTTATTAAAGCAAAAAAGTGCCGAAAAGCGCTGCGAAGAAGGCTATATCGCCCTGCGGGAGGCTTTTATAAGGCGAACGATAAATCAAGGACGGGAAAATATTTAAAAGCTTGCCACGCCGAGATTCTTGGCGGGCTCCGCTTGTCTCGTAGTGCTTCGTTCCTGATGCATTCTGTTTCAGATAACGTTTTGTGTTTGCTTTATCATTAAACCGCTGATTGGATACATGAAAAGTTAATGAAGATAATTTAATTACTTAAATTAATCAGGATCGAAAATTCATGATATTGTTACGCCATAGAGACATGGGTCTCATATAATCTAAAAGACTCTAGAATCGAGGACAGTGCCATCTAATATCAAGTAGCGCGCGACTGTTAAGATTATGATTTAAGGTTCCGATTTTCTCGACGCTAGATGGCGCTACAAACAATGGATTACTTGTTCTGGGATTTCTATTTGCTCTGGAATGTTTTCTCGAATACTAGGGATCATTCTAGATATTTCGATAGCCATATAAAAGCGGAGCGTGCTAGCCGTAGGGGCGAGTGTTGTTTCACGATACGGCGGATTAATATCGAAGCGATTTTCTAGTACGACTAACGAGTGATTTGTTGAATTATTTTTGTAAAAGTATTGTCAATAAAGATTGTGTTATGTTTTTGGTAATCAACCGACCACTTTTATATGTTTAATACCCCGCTCGTAACAATATGGTAGATACTATCTTTTATGAAACCGATGTAGGATATCTTACGTCTCTTGTTATTTAAAAAAACGAGTAGCGAGATTTAATTATAGTTCCAAAAGGAGGAAAATTGACAATAAGCGTCCTCGTTTTGGAATATGTAAGTATATTATTTTATTACATAAACCATTGAAATATATATAATCTATAGTTGTCTACATGATTAGTATGAGTATAATATTAGAAACACCTCTGTTTTATTGTGTTTTGACTCCTCAATAGGAAACCATTAAAGCTTTTGAACAATTAAATTGCTTTAAATATTTTTTCAGAACACAATTTGAGATCTTTAAAATTACACATTACATTACACATAAAAAATTACAGAAAAGTTCCACTATTTACCTTACTACCATTAATTTTCTTTTTTCTTGTGAAACATGAGATAAATTCATAGGTCGCAAGTGGCACATACCATATCCAGTGGGCGGCCACAGTGTGGAAGGAACATGGCTCGTTTCCTGCTCCATGAAATTCATCTTCACGCCGTTTAATACACTACTGAGGCTATACATATAGCAACTAAATATTTTGTACATGGATTCACATATAAAATTCCCCTGAGGCTTAGTTACGAATTCGGATCTCTTTATTTCTTCTACTACCTAAACTACACACTACCTACTACCTAAACAAACTATACTACGTAATTATAAAACAAAGTCCTCCGTCGCGTCTGTCTGTCTGTTTGCAATAAACTCGAAAGATACTGCACGGATTTTGATGCGGTTTTTACCAATAGATAGTGTGATTCCTGAGAAAGGTTTTGGTATATAATTTGTTAAATGTTTGAGTATATTAGCTAAAATATAACAATATTTGTAGAAGGAGTCGGAAAAAATTAAGCCGCACATCTTCTCGGGGTAACATAGGCTAATTATATTTTCTGTGAAGGTTGCTTCGACTTCGCACGGGCTAGTAATATTATAAATTTAACAGTAACTCGTAGTACGTTTTCACGGGTAAACCATTTAATAAAACTAGCTTTTGCCAATGGCTATATACCCACGTGTATGTAAACAGCGTATGTCTTTCCTCAAGAATCAAAGTGTCTCCATTCTCAATTTTATTGAAGTCGGTGCAGTGGTTAAGCCAACCAAAATACACAACCGATTTTCAACATTCGCTCCCGTTATTATTTCATGTTTCTGAGTACAAAAATGATGAACTTCTTTACAATCATACATCCTTGATTTTAATTCCTTAAGGGTGAAATTTACAAAATATGCTGCTTAATGGGCGCTTACAACATAAAAGCATCAAATGTAAGTTTTGTAGCCATAGCTCTACGTTTTTTCATAAAACACTCACGGGATGTAATTTTATGCGTTACTAGCTAGCCGGGGCTCTGTCCATATGTATGTGGGCTTCAGCGTCAAAAGAATCAAAGTGTCTCCATAAAAAAAAAATATTACAAGTACAATTTTAACAAAAATAAAACCGATTTCAAGGTTCGACTCGATTTCTTTTGGATGCCATGATCAGATGTTAACGTCCTTATCATGGTACCACCGTCGGTTATATCTCCTTTTCATTAAAAAGAGAATTATCAAAACCGGTTCATAAACGACGAAGTTATCCGCGAACACTCATAAAAAAATGTATATAGGGTCGAATTGAGAAACCCCCTCCTTTTTGGAAGTCGGTTAAAATAGCGTTGCATTCCAATGAAAGCTCAACAAACAGACAGACGAAGTAATTTTAGAATTTTTGATATTAGTAGGGATATACTAAGATCTGTTGAAGACTTTCAGATAGTATACAGATGACGATACTCTTAAATTAGTAACATTAAAGCTTCCGTCGTTGAAAACAGCTTTTTTCAATTATTTGAATCTTTTCCTTTTTTTTTGGCCCTGCCAGAATGACTCTACTCTGCCTGATGAAAAGCATAAGCAGAATCCAAGCGTGGTGGTCACCATACTTCGAATGCAGACAATGCAACAATGCAGCATGGTGGCCCACATCATGGCGGGTGATGCTTCTGCATCATTGGGCCTCCGGTGTCGCACTCGCCGACGAAACACGACAGCATGATCGCTGTCATTTTACGTTGATTTTGAAAACTTTCAGCTATCGTTTCGTACAAATCAGGTATTTTATTACTCGTATCCGTGTTACTCGATATTTACAAGTTTCTTTACTTACCTGTCTGTTGGTTTTCTTTGGAATTAGTAAACGAATTTTAATGCAGTATTTAAGGATAGATAGAATGATTCTAGAGGAAGCTTTATATGTGTTACACTATTTAGTAAAGGAAATCCGAGAATTTCAAAGACTTTCGTGCGAAGCCGAGCTGGCTCGCTAGTGTATTATTCTTATAAGAGTTTTATATATTTAAATAATAAATGTACATTTTGGAAGCAAAAGTAACTTAAAGCATTAATTAGGTAAGTCGAGGCGGAACCGCTCGACAGTTGGCTTGTTGCTGACAACTTGTATAAAGTTGTTCCGATCAACGATTAAGTTTCTAATTACGACCAATGTAATTTGGTACCTACACACTTTGTATTTGGTTCTGTTTCGTATTTAAAATGGATTGTTGTTTATTTCACATAATATAAATAAAAAAACACATAGCAGTCATGAGGACTGCCGATAGAAGTGAAAACTCAAAACAGTTGTTTTAGTTTACCTAAAATGAACCTTTTTGCTCTTTAAATAAAATGCGTGATAAAAAGAAGTAAAAAAATGCTTATTGTGATGTTATACAAATATAAGTTAATGCTATACAGTATAAAAATATTATCAGTGATGTCATATTGAACAGTCGAGCCATCAACTGTCACAATGCACACCCGCGCAAGTGGCTTGCGCCTTTTTAGGTCAGGTCACGTGTCCTGACGCGAGTTTAACTCTTTTTACATAATATAAATGAGTTAAATCTCTTATTGCTTTTTCATTGGTCAGACCGTTGATCTAGTAGACAGTAATCTTACCTGGATGGTCAAAGGTTGTAGATTAGATTCTCATTCTGAATTATAATTGAATCATTCACAATTCGTACTACATAAACACACGTTTGAACGAAATCGATTGTGTGGGAGTCAGTATAACACTTTTATTTTTATCGCTTACAAAAAATTGCTATATTTTTTCACCGAAATAGAATAAACGACGAAAACTATCGAGAAACCCATAATATATTCTCGCGTCTTTTAGATTTTTATATAAAAATCCGTTGTCAAAATAAGATTCGGAAAGTATCTTCACATATTTGCTGTTCATGAATACCAATCGCAACTCAACATACAATCTTACATAGTGTGATAACTGTGGGGTACGAAACAACACATTTTGCCACCCTTCCAATTGTCTAGTGCGACAAGGATATCAATATCTAATGAAACATTAAAATCATAGTTGTAGTTATCAGCAAATAAATAAAAAATAAAAATTTATAGATTTAGTTGTGGCCGGGTGGAGTAAAGACTTGAGGAAGACGTCTGGGAGGAGCTGAATACGAGAAGTAGAGGATCGGAAAAAGTGGCTTGAAATCAGAGAGGCAGTGGACTGGGATAGGTTGATGAGGATGAGTTGTCCAGCAGCTGTGCATAGCGTAGTAGTTTAGGCGGTCAGCTTGTCACTTTCTTCCGCGTTGTGTGGTGTGGGTTGGTGGTGTAAATCTGTGAATCTAATACATTTCTTTCTATCAATTTCTTTCAAATAACACACAAAACGTCAACAATTACGGCAGCTAAAATAACAACTGAGCAATACTGCTGTTGTGATTTAAACAAACAAAGAATTACTCAAAAGCCATCCTGGGATTTCTAAAACATATCCTAACAGAATCATATCGCCCGACAATCCAGCGAACACAACTCTTTTACACGCGTAAACTACGTTTGGTATACCAAAATTTACAATCCCAAACTTCAATAAAAAATAAATTCAACCTCCATTACATAAAGTTCAAAATTCTTCATATGGGCTGGAAAAGTTATATGTTCGTAATCATTTTCAGAATTCAGTTCTGTTTTTTAGACCATAAGGTCCTATTTCATATGCAAAAACGGTGGTGCAGTCGCATGGATTCGATCAATTCATTCGACGATTCCATTCGAATTACTTCTTTGATTCGATTTCGGTACACTCACAGGCTTAACTGGAACGTTTTTGGTTTTTAATTAATAAATAGACACGGAGCTAGTGGTACACTTTTGTTAGTGGCAGTACATGCAATGTTTTTAAAAACTTACATATAGGGTTAGCAAAGTTTTATTTAGACCATAAATAATTTTCAATAAATTTTCGCAATACGAATTCGTCTCTTCTCTGTTTGTAATATATTAACACTAGCTGTTGCCCGCGGCTCCGCACGCGTGTATGTTGATTCTGGTAAAGAAGTAGCCTGTATTCCTCTCCAAGATTCAATTCCAAGGTTCAGCGGTTTGGGCGTGAAAGCGTAACAGCCAGATAGAGCTACTTTTGAATTCATAATATTGGTATGAAGATGGCATATTTTAATATAAATACTAGATGACCCACGCAACCTCGTTTGCGTCTCCTATTGCTCGTAGCGTGATAATTTTCTCCCGTTTTTGTAACATTCTTCATTGTTGCTCCGCTCTTGTAGATCTTAGCGTGATGATATATAGCCTATAACCTTCCTCGATAAATGGGCTATCTAACAATGAAAGAATTTTTCAAATCGGACCAGTAGTTCCTCAGATTAGCGTGTTCAAACAAACAAACAAACAAACTCTTTAGCTTTATATATTAGTATAGATTAAACTATAATAATAAGATTTAGTCGTATCGAAAGATTGAATAGAACAATTAACGAATCATACCATCTTTTAAATTATAGAGAAAACTTAAATATTTGTTTACGTTTTGTCGTTTTACGTAATTTAAATATCTATGTCTTGGTAAAAAAGGTCTAAATATGTTTCTCGGTGGTATCCATATCACTAGCTTACTCAATCTAGACAACGATCTGCAATGAATTCCATTTGTATTGATGGCAGCCCTAATCCAATGGTCGTAGCTTTTAAATGTTATAAAAGCAGTTAATTCGATTCTGTCGCTTTCCTGTTACAATTTGATTGATGGCCACCATTGTTTAATGGCTGTCGGTAATTGAGATGAAGGTAACAGTTAAAAACGAACGCATGTGCTGGTATTGTCCTTTTATTCTCGTTGGTAAAACTGGGGAATAACTTCATTTTATAGGTGCACTGTTCGTGCAAATAATGAAAGTAAAACTATAGAGAAAGTGTAACATACAAGTTAGAGAATTTACCTAAGATCTTTAGATGTTAAAAAATAATTAAATATTTATTATAAGCCACTAATACTCGTAATACGAATAATCCAGTGTGATATAAAAAATAGAAGATGAGCATATTTTATGTAAAAAAAAGTCAGGCCAATATATTTCAGAATAAAAGATAGTACAATAAATATCACCAAAAAATAGAAGATGACCAAGAAACTGAAAGATGTCCTCAACTTAACCCCTCAACTAAAATTCTAAAGGGACTCCTTGTACTTTGCTGGCTGCAATCAGCCGCTGCAAACGTAATCCAATGACCGCTCATCGAAACAACCGTAAGCATATTTTCAATCAAACCGCACCGACCGACATACATTCACGAATCTTAATCAAATACGTTGGTAAAATTTGGTTCTCCATTGTACTGACGTAATATGAGTTCCCTAATCAAAGAAAATCCTACCTTAGCCCTATGTAATTGAGTAGTTTTTTTAATACATTCACTTGACGCTTGTGTTTATTTGGAATTCGTAAGATAATATCGGATAGCATCTAGTAGGGAACAAGAACGTATAAATAAAGTTGCACAATAAACTTGAAGTAAATCAAGGAGCATTGTTGAAGGGGGCCTTGTTAGCTGTTCCGCGCGAGACTGCTGATTTTTTATTTGATATCTCAATAAGCCCAGCGCTTGAGGGTTACAAACCAGTTGAAACTGGTTCTCTAATATTTTTTCTAAGGAATTTGTTTTTTTTTTTGGCCAACCCGTTCGATTGTAAGGGTGTTCGATTTATAAATTTATTTAGAGTTTTGTTTGGTTAGGTCGTGTAATAAAGTTTATTGGCAGTATAAAATTTTAAACGTTCTCCTACAAAGTTTTGTGTGTGTCAGGCAAATTTATCTGTTCACAGCTGCGGACGTTTTTTTATTTAAAGTTCGTGCGTTACCACGCGCCACCTACGTTTTATGTTTAAAGTTTTGGACATATTACGATTAAAATATAATTTATTTAAATGTAAATTTTTTAAAGCACGACAATTTAAGCGATTACAAATAAAACATTTTAAATCTCAATTTAATTTAATAATTTATAACATTAGTAGAGATAAATATATATACGTAGGATTTTGAATAAAGTACAATCAAGAAATAACATTTTATTTTCAACTGTTTTACTTCAATTTCTGTTTTGAATTTATAACGAATTCGAGATCAGATTAAGATGAAAATAATTGAAACATTCATTTAATTTTCTGATTTAAAACTATGAAAATCAAAATATTTAACAGAATTGTATTTGAAATGAATACAATGGACGATGCCAAAATATTCAAACATAGTTCGACATTGGTTTTGTATTTCACTTAAAAATATATACAAAACATAAATATGAATTCAAATTGGATTCAAGTTTTGCAAGCATTTGCAAATAGAAATAAAGCAGTATTTAAATTAAATAAAAAAAATCAAAATACCCGCCAAAAATGCCTTTCATCATTTCGTAAAAGAGCTGATACTCTTACACTATAGGAAACTGGCTTTCAAATAAAAAAACCTCTTTCAACATCGGTCCATCCGTTTCAGAGCTACGATGCCACATACAGACACAAAGGCAGACATCGACGTCAAACTTATAAAACAACTTTTTGCGTCGGGGGTTCATAATACGAAAAATTAGCAGTTTGTTCTTTTTAACTTTCTACATTTTCTTCTCCTTATGAACTTAAGAACATCATAATAATACATACGACAAAGATAGGTTCATATGTATCTTTATCTATTTATGTATGATGGAATACCGGCCAACTTTTCTTTGAAAACTACTCCCATTGCCTCACGCAAACTTTAAGGGTGTACTCGACTATTATACATGTAGATAGTCAAGTACCAAGTTAGGATACTACAGAGACCGCGAACATAATATATCTAAAGCCTAACATTTTAATTAAATTTCGTTTTAAAGCCATGGTTTGCTACTATTGGGTTGCCTCGACTGGACTGGCACCAATGTCTCCGATGAAACTGGTATTGTTCGCCGAGTGAATCAGAAATTTTCAGAACTTCAATCTTATCTTGCCCTAAGTCTAAGAGGAGGAACTATACTTAGGAGGGGGTCATCTGTAAACCGTAGATAGGCCGAGGTACATCGGGGTTCCAGGAATTTTCTTTCTTGGATACAAATAGTTCCCCAGCTGCTAATACCGAATTTCACCTATTGACAAAAAAAAGGGTCAGGGACTATAAGAAAAGATTCTAATGCCTCATTATCCATTTGATTCAATGTTTAAAACAATATTGTATATAATTTATTCATCGCCAAGTGTTACACCACACCCACTTTTGATCTGAACACATTCGATAATCGAGAATCGGAATCGAGAAGTATCGCATAAATAACTGTAATAGACATGGCGGTCACGTACTAGCCGCAGTCCTTTGCCGGTGCAACCGAGCGGTGGCCACGGATGTACGAAAAACAGTAAAAATTCAGATGTGATAATATCGATATTAGGAGCATTTAGCATGAGAGATGATATCGATATTAAAAGTACTCGAGTTCTTATACTCTTAACTTGATGCAAAGATTTTTTTTTGTACTCAATTTTATATAATTTGCTTTATATACTTAATGCAATGAAGTAACTCATGCGCGTGTTTGCTCCCTTTATCCTAAAAAGCAACGTTGTATTTTCCTCTTGTCAAGCTTTGTGAAATTCAAAAACGGACATGGCAGGTGTCTTCAAAGACCATTTCTTTAGGTATGTAGCCAATCGGTACATATAAACTCACAGTAATGTGCATTTACATACTTATGTATCTTCATGATATGAACGTACTTACTCATGTATATTCATGAACTGCCTCGGTGGGTTAGTGGTAATGTTCGATTCCCGGATCGGACCAAATGTTTGTAAGATCTGCAAATATTTGTTTTGAAGTTTGGGTGTTTCCTATGTATAATATGTAGGTATTTACAAAATAAAAAAGTATTTATGTAATAACATCAGTTGTTTAGTACCCATAAAACATATAACAATAACGGAATAATATATCATAGATGGAATCCAAAATAGTTGAACGGACTTAGATTATAGTCTAAAATAGAACATTTTCATTAAGAAATATAAATATAGACATAAATTGGTTTCTTAACAAATAGAAAATGGCATCCTGGCAATTTATAATAAATTTCTAATCCTTCCAGTTGTAAGAAATGTAAGTCAAACATTAAACGACCTCATTGCGTAATTTTATTATATTAAACTGTCTTCAACAGGCTGAAATAATTCACTGCTGGATATAGGAGGATGAAGAGGATCCTTAGCAAGGAGGTTTAAGCCTACCATACCTGCTTGGTTTTCTCTCTTAATGTCAATCTATACTAATATATAAAGCTGAAGAGTTTGTTTGTTTGTTTGTTTGTTTGAACACGCTAATCTCAGGAACCGCTGGTCCGATTTGAAAAATTCTTTCGGTGTTGGATAGTCCATTTATCGAGGAAGGCTATAGGGTATATATCATCACGCTACTACTAATAGGAGCGGAGCAACAATGAAGAATGTTTCAAAAACGGGGGAAATTTTCACGCTACGGGCAATATAAGGCGCAAACGAGGTTGCGTGGGTCAGCTAGTCGTATTCTAAATCTACACATTGTTTTTAAAAATGCCATATCTAAACGACATAACATCGGCAACAAGAGCGCACGATCGCATCTCTTCACGAATAGATTCAGACCGTATCGCCGTGTACCAAACTGGTGTGCAAAAATACTGTCCTAGTAGGTGCAAGGTTCCCAATACCGCACTTTGGGCCACGTGATACGAGCGCTCGAAGATATTCTGAGACCTTAGGTTATTGGGAAGTTTATCTTTAATGAGTATGAAATTGTGGACGAATGGGATGTGGAAGTTTTTGTTTGTTCTTGTGAATTGTTGATGATTTTGAAGGGTTTTTAGGACTATGTTTATAGAAAAGTGTAGTAAAGTTTTGTGTACGTTTACTAATGATTAAATTCACCTTTTTTTCTTATTTTAGGTACTTGGAGTCGGCGTTATTTTGTAAAATTGAAACACTTAAGCTAGACCACACCTTAATATCGATCAAGTTTATAAAAAAACCATAGACGAATCACCGTTCATAATTCCAATTTCGAACGCATAAAAAACAAAATGGCCGCGCACATTTATTAACCCTTCCAGATCCCGCGTCCCGGGTGATAAATACTGGGTGCTTCCCTTAACTTTTAGCCGTGAGTCATTATGGCATTTAAATAATTCGTGGTAGACTTGTGATTTATGATAGTACCCGTGACGAGGGTATAATCTGTGCGTTCAAGTTTTATGACAGTTGTGTGTGTGCGTTTATCTTGATCGCGAGCGTGTGGAGGGTTGGTTTTTGTTCCTTATATGCGATTGTTTTGTGTGTGTAATTCTAGTAATTCTACGTAATTTATGTTTAATGTGTTACCATTGTGGATATAGCTATGGCTTAGAAGATAAGTGGCAGCTTATACTTTATCACAAGTTAGTAACACGGACTCCTTTTAAGATTAAGAATATTATGAACGCATTAAATACTTTTAAACAGATTTGTTATTAATGCAATTATGTTTGGCTTTACCTGTGAATGTTTGTAGAAATTAGAATTACTATACCCAATTCAAAACCTTCGTTCATAATAATCAGTATCCTATAGTAATATGATAGGGATAAGTAATGCTAGTTGAGATCCTGCTTTAGTCGCTTCTTCAAACACAGGGTCAACATACTATGAGGAGATGTGCAGCCTTTTTGGCTTACTGCAGTTTGAAACATATTCTTGATTGCGAGAGTCGTGACTGTATTTCTAAGTTCGCTGGCCGTACCTTAATTGACCTTAATAAACCTTTCTTTAATTTACCCTTTAATCAATACCAAAATTAAGACTCAAATAAATTGTTAGGATCCATTAATCTCTCAGAACCCGTTGCATGTTCCTCCAACCAATATCAATTCAATATAAATTGCCATCATAAAATTAGCTATAAAATCTATTAGGACAACATCACAGCACTATTTCAGAGCAATATACTCATTAAACAATATATAAAATTTACTACAACACTAAACTCTACATTGTGAAAAGATTTCTATTCCATCTTAATGACCATTAATTAATGTAATTACTGTTATAGATAGAAGAAATTAAATTCAAATCTTCAATTGAATCAAAAGAGCAATAAATTGGAATTATAGATTTAGAAAATTACAGGAATCTATACTAATATACAAAGCTGAAGAGTTTGTTTCTTTGTTTGTTCAAACGCGCTAATCTCAGGAACTACTGGTTCGATTTGAAAAACTCTTTCAGTGTTAAATAGCTCATTTGTTGAGGAAGGCTATAGGCTATATATCACGCTTAGACCAATAGCAACGGAGTACCAATGAAGAATGTTACGAAAACGGAGGGAAATTATTAAGCTACAGGAAATAGGAGACGTAAACAAAGCTGCGTGGGTCGGCTAGTTCAAATATATATTGAAAAAAAAAGGTGATGCGAAATCAAAGCGCTGTCATTTAACTGAAAAACTCAAAGAAAAAGGTATGTAGCAGCAGTGTAATAGGCCGATTCAACACTTAACGTACAAAAACTTTTATTATGGTTTTTTTGTTTTTATGTTTTAGCTGCTCCAAAATGACTCTGCTCTGCCTGATGGAAAGCATGAGCAGACTCCAAGAGTGGCGGTCACCATTCTCAATGCGAATAAGGACATTGCAGCATGGTGACCCACACTTTCGCCGCCATATGAGGACAAACGAGCAGACGTGTCGCCTGATGGTAAGCGAGTACCGCCGCCCATGGACACTTGCAATACCAGAAGCGTCACAAGTGCGTTGCCGGCCTTTGGGGGATGGAAGGGGAGATGGTGTGGGGTTTTCGGGCCTCCGGTATCCTCACTCACTCGGTGAAACACAGCACAAGCACTATTTCACACCGGTTTTACTGTGAAGCTGTGGCATCACTCTTGTCGAGCAGCCCATTCATGCCGAAGCATGGCTCTCCCACAGTACCTTTTTGCCTTTTTAAATATGCATTACATAAATTAAGAACCTCGCAAGAAACTGAAAGTATTATGTTACTGACGCGTAAATGAATTAGTGCATGATGATTCTCATTAATTAATTCATGTTGACGTCTAGGTACTCCTAGAATTCCAGAGAAGGACGCTTTAAGTTAGCTGTCAGTATGGTTTTAAGTAGAATCCTAAGTATCTCTGGTTCTTATTTTCCTAAGGAGTAGAAGATCCAATCCGATTAAAGCTTGTCCAACCCGGTACCTACTTAATATTTATTTGTAGGCAACTATCACAGTATTTGGTAGTCAGTATCCATTCAATACCAGTTACTTTCATCAAATCGTTGGTCCATCGAGCCGCCTTATTTCTAAGGTCCAGCTTATGCCCAGCAATGAACTGTTAAAGGCTGTTAATGATGATGATCGTGCCGATATAGGCTCTAAATCTGACTATATTACACGATGGCTTTCCTAAAGGGAAACCTATGATCAGCAGACCAGAGAACTGAACCGGTTGATTAGATGTATTTTAGCATCTAAAATCTTCTTTTTTAAAAGATTACTCCCGCATTAGGAATATATATCCTGTGTCGCGGGGGACTTTACAAACATTCATGAAACGGACACAAAGAACACCCAGACTTAGAACAACGATTTGTGGATCACACAAAGTGCTGTCCCATGTAAGATTTGATTGTACCCACAATACTTGGCGCAGTAGAAAGCGGCCTTAGGACTACTTAAATCGTGCAGTCATTGTCTAATGTAAACTTTAAATTCAAAATTCGTTGCAATAATTCAGCCAATAAAATATATTTAACTTCCTTTCTATCAAAGAAAATCACTGTTAGATAAGAGCGACCTTAAGAACAAAATACAATAAATCAGTTGTACTACAAATCCAATACGTAATCCTAGCACATTTTCTGTCAGATGTTTATGGGCAGTCCAACTCCTTAGGGTATACCCTTAGAAGGATGTAAGGTGTACATTATTACACACTGAGGTACTCTATGTTTACGGAGGAAATCTGATTTTGCAATCGCATTAAGTAGGCGACATACTGTGCTAGGAAATTTTAGATTGATAGCTAACCTTCTTTGTTGAGATTTAGACCACAGGTAAAATCACCCATTCGGCGAAAAGATAAAAAAAATGGAATGGGTTTCTGTGAGAGCATTGTATCATTCCAATCGAGCTGGTCTATATGTGCCAAAGTACGGCACTCCCGTGGCCGGATATTTCGGGAGTTAAAGGAAATTTTTAAGCAAAGGATAACAGAAGCTTCTAGAACTATGATCGACAAGACATAGAGGGAAATCAAGATCGAAATCGTTCTACAATACCGATCAAGGTTTAAGGTTTCCTTTGAACAATCTCTGTCTAGACACACAAAAAGAAAGTAAAGTGAAGTCTATAAATTATATAAAGTTAGTTTACTTATATCCCTAGCGAAGATTATTAAATTGTCAGGACTATAAAAAGGACCATCATACAGAATAAAATAATGTTTTTTAAGCGCATAAATATAACTTAACAACTATGTTTAACATAGTGTTATAACACCCGTAAAAGTATTACAGCAGCGTTTTATTTTAATACCCGTCTAATATCTGTATAGTAGTTATTAATTTATTATTTCTTCATTGCTAAAAAACAACAAATAAAAGTAGAGACAAGAAACAAGTATATTTTCGGAATCCTCTTTATTCCAATCTCTTTTGAAACAAAACAGATCGCAGTCGACAATCAAAGAAAAACGAAAAATCGTTGAAAAGGATCCCATTATAAAAGAGTCTGGTATTAATGCAAATTAGCCTTCGAAATTCGAAAACCGCGGGTGACTTTATTTTTTATGGGCAGGACAGATGGTTGGCGAGAGATAAGGGTGCCAGTCCATTAACTGCATGGCAAAATGAGTTGCGAAAAAAAACATGTCACCTAATAACAAAAATGACGAAAAAAAGTATTATCACTACAAATCATAATATACTAAACGTTAGTAAAAACTCAGACAGGTCATAATTAAAAAAATATTTATGAAATATGTGAGTGAAATAAGTGTTTCACGAAAAATAAAACGAGCACATGAAGATGAATCTGTTTTTCGTAACCTTTTTTAACAGTTATGTATCTATTAGCTAAGACAGAAGCTTACCTCATTGTAACAGTTTTTTAGTAATAGTTTTTTACTTTTTTTTGCTTAGTTTGTATTGTATTTATTTGTGGGTATAAAAACTTAGAAACTAGTACATAATTATCACCAGTCTCTCATCTATTTTTTTTCTAAAATATTAAATCAAAAAACATTTTAGAAATAAAATACTGTAAAAACCTTACTCTCTAATCTTTTTGTATTTTCTGTTATTTAAGTATGAACGTATATATTAGCCTCAGCTGTATGTTTGATTGTTTGTAACCAACTTTTGTAGTCATGGTTTTTTTATTCTTATATTTATATTATTTCTTCTCAAAATTTTCTTTTTTCCCTATTAATTACTATTAAAACTAGTAAAAATCTAGATATTACACGGCGTTCAGTAACTTATAAGCCAAACTACAAAGCTACTTCATTACGATTCAGTTGAAACCTGCCTTTATGTCCATTATTTAAATATTAACCAAAACTGACAATCTCTCTATAATGGACTTCTTAAGATTTTTATGAAACAAATTATTGTGTTATCAATTGTGGAACTGATTCACGTCGAAACTGACAACTATTGTTGTAAAGTAAGAATAATATTTATTACTAGCTGAACCCCGCGGTGTTTCCCGCGGTTATTGTCGTACCGCGAGTAATTCCGTGAGGCGAAGCTAGTCTAAAAAAAGTAGCCTAAGCTACTCCCCATATCATTAGCTACTATTAGTGAAAGTCCCGTCAAAATCAGTCCAGCCGTTCCAGAGATGACAGACAGACGTACAAAAACTTTTAAAAGTACATTTTTGTTATATGTACCGTGTATACATACATAGGCATTTAGCAAAAACGGTTATTTTATTATCACAAACAGACACTCCAATTGTATTTAATCGTATAGATAATTTGAATGACAGCTGTATGCTAAGCGAAAGCAGTTCATATTACTATCAGGTTTAACCAAGGCTAATTTAAGACACTTTAACAGTTAAACTTTTTTTGTTTTAAATAGTTATTTTTAAATTTTTGTAGTGACAGTGTATTACCCCACCCTAATCATCTCGTGGGCGTCGTAAAGGAGTAGGAAAACTTAACTATATCAATGACACAAATTATATAAACCACTAGTTGTTACCCGCGACTCCGCCCGTGTAAATGTCGGTTATCGCGGCGAATAGTTGTCTATGTGTTATTCTGATGTATAAGCTATATTACTGCAACGTTTCATCTTCATCCGTTCAGTAGTTGTTGCGTGAAAGAGTAACAAACATCCATCCATCCATCCATCCATATTTATATACTTTCGCGTTTATAATGAAATTGCCGTTTTGTATGCAATAAGTGAAAGTGATTATTTTTTCAAACTTTTTTATATCTGTTATTCGAAGTAATCACCCATGCAATCGACGCATCTTTGCCAACGCATTGGCAGTTTATTGATGCTCTTCTTGTAAAAATCAGCTAGACGGGAGGCAACAAACTCTTGAAAGGCATTTTGTACTGCCTCTCGGGAATTGAATTTTTGACAAAATTTTGGAAAAAGTAATAGTCGGTAGGCGCAAGGTCTGGTGAGTATGGCAGATGAGGGAGAGCTTCCAACCTATTATTAGTGGGATTCTGTCCAACGTGATATAAAACCTCAAAACTTTCTTTCTAAGGAAGGGCAGGTACATCCAGCAGTGGATTATTAAAGACATGTTAATATAATGATGATGTTTTATAATGAAAGTAATGTGTGTGTGAGTATGGTGATAATGACCTGAAGTATGTTTAAGTGTATTTTATTTACATAACTACTACCAAGTCTAGCATGCGGCGAAGTAAACGCTTTTGTCAAATGATTTCAAAATTACATTAACGAGATGAGAAATAAAAATCTATAGTTACTAAAATATACACCATTTATACTATTTTTATAGATTATATTTAGAAAAAAAACTCCCCAATATTCGAGTCGTTAAACCCTATCGCTGCGACAGGTGCGCAAACGCATCTGTTTGACAGCCAGTGATTTAAAACCGCAAATTATGACCCGCTTGAGAAAGCGTGAAGTATCGGTAAGAGGGGACAGAGAAGTTTAAATTATTGAGTGTATAGTACCAATTGTGGTCCCATTGTATATCATTAAGGAAATTGCTTTATGATATATTTTTAAAGATATAATACCATGGGGTAGGTTGTTTTGAAACTGAATTGAATTGGGGCTCCTGACTGTAAAGGATAAAGAAATGGTGAAATACATAAAAAGATGTAGTAAATGGGACAAAAAATACAAATGTTGATAGAATTCAGCACGAACGGGCCGGCTCGACCGATGCGGAAAATCAACGTAAAATGACAGCGTTCGTGTTGTCATGTTTCCTTCGTGAGTGCGAGACCGGAGGCCCAATGATGCAGAAGCATCACTAGCCCGTCATGGTGTGGGTCACTTTGCTGCATTGTTGCATTTTCTGCATTCGCAACGAGTATGGTGACCACAACTCTTGGATTCTGCTTATGCTTTTCATCAGGCAGAGTAGTCATGTTTGCAGGGCCATATTTAAAAAAGTATGTCATGAATGTGTTAGAATAATGTTTTCTCGGGTGCATTTTTTATCATTTATCAGCTGATGGTTTTTAACTCCATTGACCATTGACCGTCCATATACACCTCAAACTCAACTCGTGTTGGTATAGGACTAGGGGGCTCGTTTCTTGGCTACTTTAAAGTAATACAGAAGTTACTCAGTACTAGGTACAGGTTAGCTCAAGGGCGTGATATTACTCCAGTATAGATCCTCCACGATGTACTCCCTTTTATATATTTCATCATACAGCTAGTGCCAACAGATTTCGTTCTGTAAAAGTTTTTGGCCTGGCGCAGTCCAAAAAAAAACAAAATAAGTGATGTTTTCATTTTACTATTTTTCTTGTAATTTTTAATTTTTCTCTCTTATGAAGAGACCGCCCTTGTGCCTTAACGAAACTATTGAAAACACACAAAGCAATCATGAGGCCTGCCGACAGAAGCGAAAACGCAAAACTATAAACAAACAGTTATTGAAGCTCACCTGAAATGAACCTCTTTGCTCTTTGAATAAAATACACGATAAAAAGACATAAAAAAATGTTTATTGTTATGTTATAAAAACATCGGTTATTTATACAGTATAAGCTACTTGCGCCGTCTTACGGCGTTTTAGGACACGTGTCCTTTTTTTTTTTTTTTTTTTACCTTTTGAAAAACCCCCTCGGGCCGTCACCCCGCCGGGGTTTGCGGCGGGGCGGTGTGTCGGAATCGAACCGACTAAAACCACACGGTGTGCCACTCTGCGCCTGAGAGAGGGAGAGATCCGGGAACTGCTGTAGTAAGACCTCCGGACCCCTCCCGGCAGGCCACGTGTCCTGTCGCAACGTAAGCTGTCGTGAGTGTAACATTTTTGACCCACCCCAAATAAAGTTTGCTAAAGCGCACAACGCCGCTAAAGAAGTTTTCACTTCCAAAACCGGATTGGTCGAGTGGTTATTATAAAATATTGTATATCAGACATGATTCTTTTTCTTTCAAAAACAAAAAAAGATCACCAATCTAATTTAACTATACCTATCCCTATTTAAAAAGACCCGGTAACGTACAAAGAAAAAGTATTCTATTCCACTAATTAAATTTGCAGATAAAATCGTCGTTACAACCAATTATACGTCTTAACCCTCCGGTGCGGTAGGTCAAAAAGAACAGACCGATTAAAAAAAATGACATCTTAAAACAAGAAAAGGACACACGTTGTCCGTCAGTCGCGTCGACTTTAATTAATTTAATTACTTACAGTTGTATATTGCTCTTGTGCTTTTTATTTTCAACTTTTTTCTAGAAAAACCCTAATTGCAATGACACATTTGGAGTTCGAATTAACTAATTGAAGCGAGACAAACAAAAACATATTTAGACTGAATGATTAATAACAAATTATATATTTAAGTCGTTAAATAACTATCAAAACATTTTGTTTATTCATTAAAAAAAATTAAAACTTTTTTATTTGTCACTAAAATTTATACAAATAAATAAAATGGAAGTGTCTGTTTGTAATATTAAAATAACCGCTTTTTACTAAATTCATATGTTTGTATACACGGTACATATATAAAAAATGTAGTTAAAATTTTTTTGTCTGTCTGTTTGTTCCGGCTAATCTCTGAAACGGCTTTACTGATTTTGACGGGACTTTCACTGGCAGGTAGCTGATGATCCAGGGAGTAACTTAGGCTACTTTTTAGACTAACTTTGTCCAGCGGCGTTACTCGCGGTACAACAATGACCGCGGGTCACACCGCGGGGTTTAGCTAGTCTAAACTATATTTAATTCCATGGTCTTATTCTTGAGGGATAGGTACAGAATTTAGAACGTTAACCTGCCTAAATATAGACTCAGTAAAAGTAATTGTTTCATTGCTGAAACCTCTCTCAAGCTTCAAAGATGCTTTGTATAGAAACGTGATTATTTGTATACATAATTTAAATATGATATATAGTAACATAACGAAGCACATTATCAAGTAATGGAGTTTATGTAATTGTAATATTTAGTTGCATTCTGTTATATTAAAATGTTTTATGCGATAAAGTATAAATAACTGCATCAAACTTTTAATAAAAACACAAAAGAAAAAGAAAATAACTAAAATTTCTATCACTAGTTTATTACTATTAACGATATCTAAAATACTTTTCCAACGACCTATTAATTGAATAATTTAATGAACTAGACAACGGCTGCCATGCAAATAATGTATTCTGAGAAAATTCAGATTTTAAATAAAGAGTCTTGTAGTTTTTGGTATTATTAGTTATTCTGTGCTTTTGGTTCTATATTTTTTTAGTACAAAATGTTAAAAATGTACCTTTAGATACTGCGAACGTGCTGTGACTGCGACACAGCTTTTCTAGGTGTCTCGGCACTTAATATCACTATGATAAAATTGAATTACGACATGTCTTCACGTGTATAACCGTATGTACAGATAGAAGAACTGTTTTGCTATACTGAGTATTTTTTTCAATGATTTAAGGGTTAAGTTGATCTTTGAGTTTATATTTAAATAAAATTCATTCTAATCTGAGTTTTTTAAACTACTAATAAAGTACCAGAAAAAGATAGACGCAATATAATAAGAAGAAATTATAAAAAATATTCTAAATAAATATGTATTGGGGCTTTGTTGATTGAGTAACGAGCATATAATATTTAAATAAAATATATAATAACTATCATAAAATACTATTTTTTACTCACAGCTTCACTCGCGCTATATGAATTTTTCAAGTCCTACAATTGTGTCAAATTTCATCCAAGTCTATTCAGCTGTTACAACATATTTCCCAAGATATATCCCATGTCTATTAAAAATAATACAAATGTTTAATTCAGTTATGATGAAATTTTTATGCTGTCCGTACACTGGGAGTTAAAGTTTAGATTCAGTACGAGTATTTAAGCAGTATTTTAAATTAGGTTGAAATATTGATTTATACGGCGGACCAGGGAACTTTATGTATTTTTTCTTTTTAGTTCATTACTCATTATTAACCTCTTGGTTAGATTACGAAAATCATATACTGGGTATTTAAAGCTTATAATGACCATCATAAGTCCGACGTACAAACCTTTAACAATTTTGCCTTTAGATTACATTACTACAACTTTGTACCTATGTACTGTTGGATGATAACTAATAACTAGTGTTGAGCCAAAGCTTTCTTCTTATCAGCACAGATTAGTATTTGATTATCTTCGAAAATTGTGTAATAGGTCTTTACCTATGAAATTGCCGTTTTGTATGCAATAAGTGAAAGTACTTATTTTTTCAAACTTTTTTTTATTTTTTTTTATTTATTTATTTATTCATATATAAAAAGAATTACAAAGGTGCTTATCGTTGACGCAATCACAATCTCATTAGAGATTTTCCGTGCATATTTCTGTTATTCGAAGTAATCACCCATGCAATCGACGCATCTTTGCCAACGCATTGACAGTCTCCAAGCTGCAAGAGCTGGGGTTGGAAGCTCTTCTTCATCCGCCATACTCACCAGACCTTGCACCTACCGACTATTACTTTTTCCAAAATTTAGACAACTCTTTAGTGGATAAAAAATTCAATTCCCGAGAGGCAGTTCAAAATGCCTTTGAAGAGTTTGTTGCCTCCCGTCCAGCTGATTTTTACAAGAAGGGCATCAATAAACTGCCAATGCGTTGGCAAAGATTCGTCGATTTCATGGGTGATTACTTCGAATAACAGAAATAAAAAAGTTTGAAAAAATAAGTACTTTCACTTTTTGCATACAAAACGGCAATTTCATCGGTAAAGACCTATTATTTATTATTGCACAAGTTCTAATTGAAACGTTACTTAAATAAGACCGTAACAGGCCATAATGCCAGTTCCTTATTTATTTCTTTAAACTTAATGAATATGTTGTACATTGTATTAAGTCCCCCTAAACTTAATGCCATGGGGCATTTTCTAATTTTCTTCAACCTTTGGGTGATGTAAAACGATGATGAGATTAATGACAAAATATAAGATAAAAATAGAATATTGGTAGAAATTGACTATCAGTATAACCACTGTATTTTCCCCTCCCCACTTTTTAGAGCACTCAACTGCGACTACCGGATAAGTTCAGCTTCTCCCTTCATCTACAGAACAACTCGTGCTGGCCTTAGAAGTCACCACCTCAGAGTCTTAGAAATACACTCTCGACCCGTTTGTTCAGTTGTTCTTCCTTCCTGTGCCGAGCAGTTAAAAACTGGAACTCACTACCAGCGCACGTGTTTCCCTCTCACTATGATCTCACTCTCCAGGGTCCTTTAAGCGACCCGTGAAAAAGCATCTCCCTAAGCTGTCATAGTATGGGACGCCATACTGCATTGTCTGCTTTCGCAGAGAGTATGGTTGCCCCGACAGTTGGATTCTGCATGAACTTTCCATTATCTATCTGTCAAAAAAAATTACTGCAGTACCCGATGTTGAAGCAAGAAGAAAATCTTAAGAAAATTTAAGACAGTTTCTTTTTATGAAGCGTCTCAATTTTTTAAATAAAGATAAAAACTTTCGCCATTTACCCTCCATTTTCATCAACAATAAACTTTTTAATCATTCAACCGACGACAGTTGCAGTTGTTAGCGAGTGTCGCAAAAAGTTTAATTGCTATTACAACGACACAATTAGATGGTTTTTCTCATGTAATAGTTTTTCTTGTCTTGTAAGGGTGTGTTTCAAGTGGTGACTACGACTTCTGTAAATGACCTCTCAGATATCATGATGCTAACTGAATAAGTTTTATAATGGAGGATTTCAATAAACAAAAAAGAAGAAAAATAGAAATTGAGGTTTGTTCATTCAAATACTTTTTTCACAATAATAGTGCAATTAAATTACCAGGTTAAACAGCTTTTCAGTAACTGAATATATTATATACTTGACACATATTATTATTAGTTAGTTTATTTTAGTTGCATGGAATTTTGTGTGTTTTGCTCTAAAGTTTAACAAATGTTTACAAAATAATTGAATGGATTATCAATTTTGCGAAATAATTGCATAGAATTTGTTACGACCCAATCCAAACCTGAACTAAAATTACTCTCTGAATAACTTTTCTAGATAAATGTGAACCGGACACGAAATTTACTCCACAAATTGACTTTAGCGAACTGTGAAACCAAATCCTTATGGAATACTGGAATATGAATTCCAAATCTATATCTATACTAATATATAAAGCTGAAGAGTTTGTTTGTTTGATTGTTTGTTTGTTTGTTTGAACACGCTAATCTCAGGAACCGCTGGTCCGATTTGAAAAATTCTTTCGGTGTTGGATAGTCCATTTATCGAGGAAGGCTATAGGGTATATATCATTACGCTACTACTAATAGGAGCGGAGCAACAATGAAAAATGTTTCAAAATCGGGAGAAATTTTCACGCTACGAGCAATATAAGGCGCTAACGAGGGTGCTGGGGTGTGAGTCAGCTAGTATAATAAATATGGGAATAAAAAGTGCAGATTGCTGGAAACTTCAGAGCTCTGGACTTTTTACATTCTCTAAATTCGTGTGCATCGATAAAGATTAACGTTATTTTTAAACCGATGCTGTGAATGGAACTGTGTCGATAACAGGCTACTGCAATCACAAATCATCACATTCGAGTATTAGAAATAAAAAATATGCACTAACACACATGTGCTTTAGCATATAGGTATATAGTTTAATTAATTTGAGTTCATTGAAGATTAAAAATTTTATGAAGAATAATGGAAACAGTTTGTAATTGTTTTTTATCTGGAACTAACATCAATTTCGGCTTTTGTGTTCACTCTCACGCTGTGCTCAAACTGCACGTTTACCATAAAATAAAAACTAAAATATTCATTTATACTGCTTCTAATTGAAGTTCAGATTCTTCTTCTTCAACCCCTCGATACTTATGCACACACAATCACACATAAATAAGTGCACTTATTATCTTTCTTTGCTAATCGGTGAAACAGCGCTTGCGCTGTACTTCACCGAGTGAGTGAGGATACCGGAGGCCCATAACCCAATACCTCCACCTCATCCCCCGCCCCATCCCCCAAAGGCCGGCAATGCACTTCTGACGCCTCTGGGTTATCGGGTGTCCATGGACGTCGGTAATCGCTTACCACTAGGCGATAGGTCTGCTCGTTTGTTCCCTATTCCATAAAAAAATAGGAAATATATGGTTCTTAATCCATTTTTTGACATGGTGGAAAACTCCTTCAAATCTCCTGCTCTATGGGGATTCAAGAATTAGGAGAGCTAAAATCCTAGGAAAGACTAGGATTTTTAGGTAAAAATCAGTTCAAATTATACACGCAGTATCCCAACTTTCTCGACCAACTATTTGTCATAGAGGAGAACCGAAACCACAGCTCTGTCTTAGCAGTCAGGACTACACCAGGTTAAAGGCCAGGTAATTATTAAGGCCCATGGGGACAAATACATTAAAATAATTCTACTCATGTGGACACAGTAACGATATTAGTTTATATTAATCCCTCCCCTATCAATTAAATCATTCATCACTGGCTACTAATCAAGACTAATATAAAATTTAAATTGACCCGAAATGATACCCGCCCTTCAGAAAGGGTTGAAACATTGTTACCGAGGGCTGACCATGTTTGCTTTTTAAAATTGTATTCAACTTTCATGATGTGGAATTATGAACATATGTGGACATATATGTAACTTGTGTTTTGGTTGTATTTGAAAATATTTTCATATAATGTGTGGGAACAGTGTAAAAAAATGTATTTACTATGGTTAATTACAGAAAAAAATAGGTATAATTTTCATAATGGCGTTGTGTGTTAGACGTCCGAAATATTTATTTATTTATTTATCTAGGTTATGTCAAATGTACGCTGTTTCGGTTTGAACTTAATAGAGACGCAAATGCAAAAGAACTTACTCTCCAAAGACATCAGCGATAAACATACGATAAATTTCAGATCTCAGGGCTCTTCTGATAAAAGTGTACCATAAGGCAGATGACATTGTCTAGCAATAGCAAGGATTTCATCCTAATAGACGTATACTGTCTGAAGTAACAAAAACAGATTATTAAATCAGTTATTAGTATTTCATGTAAACACATCATAAATCTACACGCATGTGAACTACAGACAAATTTGGCATTCGGTTGCCAGCAGTTTTGATGGTATTCAATCAATTGATCAAGAATTACACCCAAATACATGTTTAAATAAATAAATTGTAATATTCTCACTCACACACGGCAGACGGAACCCAAATGAGAGACCAGAACAAACCGCCACTGCTATGGTAACTTGATTGCTGATATAATCTATACTAATATATAAAGCTGAAGAGTTTGTTTGTTTGTTTGAACACGCTAATCTCAGGAACCGCTGGTCCGATTTGAAAAAATCTTTCGGTGTTGGATAGTCCATTTATCGAGGAAGGCTATAGGGTATATATCATCACGCTACTACTAATAGGAGCGGAGCAACAATGAAGAATGTTTCAAAAACGGGGGAAATTTTCACGCTACGGGCAATATAAGACGCAAACGAGGTTGCGTGGGTCAGCTAGTGTTTTTGTATTTCTTTATCACACTAATATTATAAAGGTGAAAGTAAGTTAGTTTGATACGCTTTGACGCGAAAACTACTTGACCTATCATCATGAAACTATGTATACATATTCTTGGAGGTATAAGAAGTAATATAGAATACTTTTTATTAAATGTGAGCAAAAGCTAGTGCATTCATATTATATATTAATTCCACCCAAACACTATGCTCGATGATTTGATATGGAAATCGACCTCACAACCTCTGGTTTAACAGTCAGGGTCACTGACCCCTGAACCATCATATCTACCTCCACTAGTTTCTAGTAATACACCTACATATAAATGTATGATATAACTACTGTTTCAAACAGAATACTAAAAGATCTAGCTCTCAACCTAAGTAGCCTACCTAAAAGTAAATGAGTTCAATCAAAAAAGAGCGAAAATGTTCTACTCAGTATTCTTATCTCGTTCTTATGATAAGTGTGTAGATATTCACCGTACTGAACTTGCTCGTGTCGTAGCAATCGTAATTTTATTTGAAAATTGTAGGTTATGATAAAATTGTGATTATTATTTTAAGTAATAATGTTTTAGACATGACAGGAGTAAAGGTTTGTTGTGATCTTGTTTTTTTGTGTGGCTGCTTAATTTGAAGTGGAAACTTCAATAGACGCGTTGAGTATTTTTCTACTAGTCTTGAGTTTTTACTTCTGTCGGCAGTCCTCATGACTGCCTTTTTTGGTTGAAAGACTGTTTGTTTGTGTAAGTCTAAGAAGCCAATGGTGCGTTTTGAAAAATTATTTCTAGGATAGCCGAGGAAGGCTAAAGGCGATATCATAACACTACGAACAAAATAAATAAAAAAAAAAAATATATTGTTTATTGACACAAATATGACATATTAAGTATTACTACCCCACCCATTACCCAAACTAGGCCAAAGGCCTGTATCCTGGCCAGTGTTCAGTCGCACAAAAGGTAGACAGTACTATCTGTTCATTATCTTGCTACGTACATGTGTACGAGTGTGTGTATGTGTGTGAGTGTGTGCATGTGTGTGTGAAATAAGCGGAGTATTTTTGCAAAAATAATGTATTAAAGAATTGTTCCCCTTTAAAAGTCCTAAAAAAAGTTCGCGATAACATTTGTCTATTTTTAAGGTGATTGATACTGCTTACCATAACCTTTATTATGGTAAACAAGTTTGTTCACGCTGTATAACATCACGCTACGGGCAATAGGAGATACAGACGTGATTGCATGGGTCAGCTAGTTTAAAGATAAAATACCGTCGGCGCGACTTAATTAATTCCATACATGATTGAAGTGTAATTGTTCAGTTATGAAAATGGCAATTGCATCGTTATCGCAGCACTTCATATCGATATATTAACAAATTAATTAATTTTTGATTGCAAATAGTGGCAAAGAGCATTATATTTCGTTGATTTTAACACATAGTTTATGTAAGTATTCATATGAGGTTTAAATCAATGTAGTGTTCTTCAAAAATAATATATAATGTGACGAGGCCCATAAACCGAATCAGTTTGATCTTTAGGTATATACGTACTTTCATATGCTATGTATTTACGAAAAATACTACACAATTATTTCTTTATTGAATATAATGTATATAATAGATAATAGATTCGTATTGATGACCTTAATGATACAGCACAATAACATTATAAACAATATTATCAAAGCTTTATGAGTGAATTGAATATTTGTCTCTGTCTCAGCTTTTATTTTAACTCGGTTAGGATATAATGTTGTAGTTCACAGTCGGACGCCATTATAAGTCAGCTAAGACCACGATATCATAAACGCACACTTAGTTCCAAATAATATCTATAACAATCACATTAATTGGATTAATTTGCAGACCGTATTTTGATATCCAGGCAATTCCGTCTCTTCCGTATTTTAAGCCCGAATCCTGACCCACAATAATCCCTATTCTAAATTCAAAACACAATACAACTAAGTCGTGCCTGGACTCAATTAAACAGTCTGTCCCGTGTGCTTTGGTCCTTACCGCTACCATTCGGGCAAAACGGATGGCTCCCTTGGGTCCCCGGCTATTTGCGCCGTGTCCGTCCTTAGCGCTAACTCCGTTCCGTGGACTCGCGGCAGACAAACCTAAATATAGAATGTATTTGTTGGATGTCGCTTGCGAGGTGTTATTATGTTATTTACTACGTGTAAACATGCTTTAAATATAGTACAATCAGTAATAATTATAACCTGAGCGATTTTGTTTTTATGCCGAGTTTAAAAAATATGAAATTTTGCTGTTGTTACATTACATACCAGTGTATACAAGTACAATTTTAACAAAAATAAAACCGACTTCAAGGTTTGTTTCTCGATTTCTCTTGGATGCCATCATCAGATATCAATATCCTTTACCGGTACCACCGTTGGAACATCTCCTTTCCATTAAAAAAAGAATCCTCAAAATCGGTCCATAAACGACGAAGTTATCCGCGAAAACACATTAACAAAAATAAGAAAAAAAAATATACGGTCGAATTGAGAAACCTCCACTTGTTTTTGAATTCGGTTAAAAAACAAACAAAAATAGCTCATGAACGGATTTTCCATATAAAAATGAGTAGTCACATATTCAATTAAATTAACATTGAGCCATCAAAGCTACGTTTTAACTGAAAAACAAATTTGATTAATACACAGAACAAATTCAAATAAAAAGCACGTTTTCGTGTTTCAGTAAAAAAATAGCTTTTATGCAATAGCTTTATATTTGTCCACTCACGATGAACAGAGTTTAGCCCCTACTGTTGTCCCAACTACAACACATGTCTAATCATACTAATTCCGTCACTACTACGCCAGCAGATTTGCTTGTGGTTTGTTTTCAATAGCTTTTTACCTGATTACGGTGAAGCCATAAAGAAGGGACATCGATATATTTTTGTATATTTCAACGCACACCACATCAACGTATCACCGTCCACTGCTGAACGAAGGTCTCCAAAGAGTGCCAATCAACCCGGTCTTGGGCAGTCCGCATCCATTTGCCACCAGCTACTTTCTATATATCGTCGGTCCATCGTGCCGCATACCGCCCTACACTACGTTTGCCTAATCGCGATCTCCATTCAAACTCATTTCGGCTCCAGCGACAATCGGTTCGTCTGGCGACTGGCGAATAATTTTAAACTTAAATATGAAACATTATCAACAACCCCTAACGTCCCACTGCTGGGCTCGGGTCTCCTCTCAGAAGAGGGTTAAGGCCATACGTTCCAACGCTGGCTGAGTGCGGGTTGTGGACTCACGAGACAACGTTGCGGCTTGTGAATCTTGCCGTTGGATGTTTTAAGCCGCCCAAAAGCCTCCAACTAAGTTTCACGACTGTTATCATACGATAACAACCGGGACCGACTGCTAAACGTGACCTTCGAATCACGGCGACGCTCATGGTAACATGCCAGTAGCGGTCCCATCCATTTACTGACTTTGCCGTCGTTGCTTTCCAATCACCAAGTGCAACTGGGCTATGAGCGCCCAATAAAATAAAAAACATGGGGCACTATAATATTCTTTTTTATAGGCGGGTAATCGAGCAGATGAATTGCCTGATGTTAAGCGATTACCGCCGTCCATGGACACCTGCAACACCAGAAGCGTCACAAGTGCGTTCCCGGCCTTAAGGGGATGGGTGCGGGAGATAGGGGTGTTGGGGTATGGACCTCCGGTATCCTCAGTCACTATTTCACAGCGGCTTTCTGTGAAGCAGTAGTATCACTCCGGTTGAGCCGGCCCATACATGTAGAAGCGTGGCTCTCCCACGGTCTTTTCTTCACAAGTGCGGGATTGAATTTAACATTTACTTCACATCTTTCGCTTACACTACAGTAAAATCGAATAGTTTTTCATCCACTGTCTTTTCTAAAACGCAGCTAAGTTTAACATCTATTTATTAACATTTGATTGCAGTTTGATTTTAACTAATCATTATTTTCTGTATCAAAAAAATCTGTCGGCGAATTACGAGAATTATCAAAAGCTTATGTGCCATCTTAAGTAATATTTTTAAGAAATTTTGTATTCATTGTGAAAGTCAGAGTAAGGGATTAAAAATTATTTGCATGGTAATGGTAGACATACGATAAAACATTCAGTTGTAAAATGTACGCGAATTTAATTTGGTAGACTACACTTGGATCTGGCGACTAGAATCAGTCGATTTTTTGATATTGACTATTCATAAGTGCCTGTAAAAAATGTGCCTATTTGCCCATAATACAGATTTTGCTTAATTTAGGAATTTAAATTAAATCGCGTCAAGTTCTTATAGTTTATTATTATTACACTACTTATGAATAATATTACATTTAAAAATCAATTGCTATTCTTTTTTCTCGCTAAAACTCAAAAACGGCTGGGCCGTTTTAGCTGATTTTAGCTTTGAAATGTTTATCGTAGTCCAGGGAAAGAGTCCAGAGTCGCGTGTGCGAAGTAGCAAGCACAGCTACTAATTAAAATATTTTTGTTTAATCACACTAAAACCTTTTAACACACAGTTTGTAGTAATAAAGCAAACCATTGTAAAAGCGTTCTTATAACATAAAGATTAAAATGCACGTTGCTATAACCTAAACCGGCTAAACCTAACAAGCAAGCGCTCATTAAAAAGTCTTAACAATAAACAGAAAATATTCAACTGACAGCCGTTACACTTTTTTACGGCTACATAAAGTATAAACTAGAGCTTACATTGTCGGTAACACAATGTAACACACAGTAACAGTACTTGTAAACTCACAATGTAACATATATTGTTCTTTAATGAATATGTTTATGGATCGTTTCTTAAGGAAATATGAAAAGACTGACGTGGGGTTAAAATGGAAAGAACGTCTTAAGAGTTTTCTAAGGCATTGTTTTTGTTTGTAGTTTTATATTAGTTTAAAATAAAAAGCGGCTAAGTTTGAGCCGGACTCGCGCAGGAAGGGTTCCGTACCATTATCTATACATTTCAAGCGTATACCTGTTGCCGTTATCAATATCTAGCAAGAATGAGCAAGAATTCACGTTTTTTTTTGTATAGGAGCCCTCTTAAATAATATATTTTATTCTATTTTAGTATTTATTGTTATATCGGCAAAAGAAATACGTAATCTCTGAAAATTTCAACTGTCTAACTATCATGATTCCTAAGATACAGTCTGTTGATGGCGGTATCCCTTTGGGTACGGAACCCTAAAAATGTCTTTAATTATAAGAGCTAACTATGTTCTTTCTTGACACAAAATCGATAGGGATCATTACTCCTATCAAAATATTCTTTAGTAAACTACTTTTAAGCCCAGTATCAATTTCTAACATCGACAAAAAATTAATCCACCTTCCGAACCAAAACACGATCTATCTCTCTCATTAAGTATATTTTTTTCCAAGGTGTATAATAAATGATATAAGGCTGTTAATACACGGTACATTATCATACCTCTTCGACTAATACGATATTGATAGTCTATGACAAACTGCGGCTGGAGATATGTAGAGCTTGTATAGAGCTGTTTGTACCTCATATGTCAATATTATGTTGGAAATACTCAATATCATTGTTAAATGTACTGTTGTCTGATGTCAATTTTTTTTTGTAGAAGTCAATGTTTTGACTATTTTCATGTCAAATTAAGATTATTTCTCGCAACACTATCCACCAATTTTACTAAGCCACAGTATTATTTTCTATTCTATTGTATTCTTATATTTAACTCATTTGCATGTGTTATATTTAAATCATTTTCGTGTGAGTTAAGTAGTTAGTAGTTAAGAGAAAAACGATTGGGTATCATTTCAAAAGGTTCGTGCTTTATATTACTATTAACTTGTTTATACAAACCTGATATTTTTACCCATATATGTACTATTAAATGGGATGTCATAAGAAATGAAAAGGAGAAGGGGTGTCACAGCTCTAAGTATTCCTACAGTAATCAGTTCCACATTAAAAAGTCGTCCTCGTACGCCTCATTTATTTACAGATGTATCTGGTAGTCTACTGATAAGCCGTAAATAAGACCCGCTGCACACCAGGGTGCTGGTCACACTTAACTGAAATTAAAGAAACATTTTGTTTTTATTTCATATTGTAATATATTTGTTACCGTATCAGATTGAGCTCAGTGATGTTCAATTATTCAAGAAACTTGAAGCTTCGGTTATTTTTTTTGTATATGACCCTGCCAAGATGACTCTACTCTACCTGAAGGAAAGCATAAGCAGAATCCAAGAATGGTGGTCATCATACTCATTGCTCATGCAGACAATGCAGAGTATTATTTAGGTATATATGAGGCACATATAGATGCTATTGTTTCCAAAGCTTTTAAAGCACTAGGGTTCGTTATTCATTTGTCTAAGGGTTTCAAGAAGGCAAAGACTTTGAAAATTCTCTATTGTACATTTGTGAGAAGCCATTTAGACGATGCATGTGAAGTATGGAACCCTTGCTACCAAGAATATGTAGACCGAATAGAGAACATTCAGAGAAGGTTCATAAGATATTTAAGCTTTCACCAAAAGATACCGTATCACCCAGAACTTTACCTTACCTTCTGTTAGAAGTACCATCTACTACCGCTGACAATCCGTCGTGAGATCGTTGATTGTACACTAGTGGTAAAGATTTTAGAAGCGAAGTTGACTGCTCTGAACTACTATCTAAGTTTAACCTTAATATTCCGTCAAGAACTCGCTATAACCCACCACTGTGTGTACATTTGCATCTACAAATTATAGGAAGAATTCTTTTGTTATCCGTGCAAGTAGAAAATTAGATAGTGTATGCGAGCAGTTCAATATCGATGTATTTAATGATGGTGTGTCAGGACTGCGAAGGTTTTTGAGCCTTGAATTCTTTGGGGATAGTGATGAGGTGTCCAAGTAATTAATGTATAAAATGTATGTATACAATTCCTTTGCTGTGTTGGTGAATTTGAGTCTGTATTTGTGCCTGTAGTGTATTTAATAGCATGTATTGATACTACCTTATAATCGTCTTGTGCACTTAACTTTATTCTGTATTATATAAGCGAGGATTTGTTATTTTCTGTCTGTTTTCATGTTTAATTCTATTTTGATTTAGTAGCTGTAAATCCTCCATAACATGTAAATAAATAAATAATGTAGGATCAACATAAATAATCAATTAGTGCTTTTGTTAATTTCTTCTAGTAAGTTAAATGCGTGTGTTTTGAATTCAGTCCTCTTATCCACATACAAATACTCCTACAAATAGTTATTTCTTTAACAAAAATCCATTACTATTAGTTAAATTAGTTCCATTTGAATATTACTCCAATATATCTTTCATTTACTATCGTTTCTTTGATCCCTAACTAATTCAACCAAGAATTTTTGTCCTGTCGGAACGAGGTGTCGACTTAATTTATTCAGAGATACACATCTGGTACCAGTGGAGTGATATAAATAAGGCAGGAGATGCACTGGGGCGTCACGACTCCCTGCGTCAATGGTATGTTGAAATTCTATCGGAAGGGTTGGCAAGAATGATGATTTTTTAATGTATGTCTTTTTTGATCTCCTGTTCTAAGGTACGAGATTTAAATAAAAAATTTGATTATCAGAGATCGTTTGTTATCGTGTAGCGTGTAGTATGGACCAAATTCTGATTACGGATAAATATTTCATAAATATTAATCAAGCACGGAAGAATCGCAAGTGGACACGGTATTACATTTATTTACACTCCTTTATTTTCATTTCCCTAACTAATCTCTAATACACCAGACCCTTTACATCCTGTATTTATTTCCATCCCATGGTTGCCTGGAAGAGATTGTACTTAGAGCGATGAGGTCGCCAATTTTATATACTGACCGAGCTTAAGTCATGTACTTAGTTCTTACGCGTACAATAAAGAGATTTATTATTATAATTATGGTACATCAATGAGTCGTACTTAGCAAAGTAACTAAAATATTTAATTTTTTATTAATAAAGCTACGTTCAAACAGTATTATTCGATCTATGAAACAAGCCAGACCCAATATCAACATTTTTCGGAACTCTTTTGTTTTTAAATATTTTCATCAATGTTCAATGAATGAAATAATTATTATCTAATTACATACATAGTACATAGCTATATTAATCATGTGACAAAAATTGTGTTTAATAACGTAATAGAGAGCCATAATGCTAAAATTAGATTTTTGTTTCGTTTGTTTTTGTTTCGGTGTGATGTACAAGTTTAATAATCTAAGCGTAATAATGTCAATGCGTGATGTTTTAAAACTTGATGTGTTTAATACTTTGGTAACGAATTAATTTGTATTGCCTGGTAAGGTACCAACCGAGTCATTTAACCATAGAATGTTCTGAAATTTTAAGAACTAATACAACAGCCTTCAGTAGTCTACTTCTGGACATAAGCCTCTCCTTAGAAAGAAAGGTAGGTCAATATCTGCCTACTACGCCATGCTGAACAGACGGGTTGGTATAGGGTTTATTCTAAGTTTTCCTTCTTTTTGCACTGATGTTGTCCTGCGTAATTTTTCACTTCTAGTCACCTTTTACGATAGCCATGTTAGTAGGGATGGTAACACTGCGTATTCTTTTATAGAATAGGGGATTACCGCCGCCCATGGACACCCGCAACACTAGAAGCGTCACAAGTTCGTTGCCGGGCTTTGGGGAAAGAGAGGGGGTGGGAGGAGAGGTATGGGCCTCTGATATCCTTTCAGCTTTCATCATTTGTCATTTGGGGGATGGGAGGGTGATTAGAGGAAGGGTTTGGATTATGGGCGCTGTTTCACACCTGTTTTCTGTGAGGCCGTGGTATCGCTCCGGTAGAGCCGGCCCATGCATGCTGAAGCGTGACTCTCCCACGGTAACGGTATTCTTGATTCGTTACCACACGGAATATTTTTATTTTATTAAACCGTTGAATTATAATAATTTTATGACTAGTGTTATTAGGAAAATAACTATGGAAGCATGCTCTACATTGCGCTTCTGTCCTCTTTTACAAATCTTTAGAAGTGTATCGGGCACATTCAAACAAACTTTTCTTCTATTAATTACCTGGAAACGGTCACCATCAATCATATAATTATAGCTACAAACACTGCCCACTCAATACATCGGTCTGTCTTTCTAAATCCTTCAACGACTAATTAAATCTTAGAACATTATCTAAGAAGACAGCCCGTTCCTGCCGCAGACAGTTTTGATTTATTCGTTGCGGGTTCGATGCACGGATAATTAAAATAGTTTGTTTTGTGTATGACGGCTTCTTTAAGATTGCTTGGCAAGAAAATAAACAAAATGATATATATTTTTTACTTCTCATATTTTTATGTCTGTGGTATTGTGGTAGATGGTATGATCATTCGATTGCCATGTAATGACCAGGACATCGCTTTCTGTTCAGTGCAAAAATTATACTGTTAATCTCAAACAATATAAAATTTTGTAGACAATAAATAAATTATGTCTTAGTACATTTATTTAATAGAGTTAAGTAGCCAGATTTTAACTTGTAAGCGAACGTCAGGTTACTAAATATTTAATTAATCACGAATAATATAACTTAAAGAAAAACCTACATTGATGATGCAGTGGTATCATTTCTGACTGCTGTTTTCAGGTATCGGGTGAGGTACTGGGTTCCATTCTCGGGCCGGACCAAATGTTTCTATAATGTGCAAATATTTGTTTTGGAATTTTGGTATTTCTAACTTTAATATGTATATGTCAAAAGTACGTTTCAAGCAATCAAGCTTTCATATTAAAAGCTCTGCTTAGTTTGAGGCTAGATGGCATTTTGTGTAAGATATTCAAAATACATAATAAAATTTTAAGTATTAAATAAAAAGACAATTTATAGAATTATGCTGTCTTATAAGATTTAGCATAAAAGTACACTCGCATTATAAGATAGGTAAGTCTAACAGTCTCGAAGAGGACTCGCCTTTATACACTTAATACTAATGAAAACAAAGTCTGAAGGTCTAATTAAGCCTTTTGTCGCCAAGAACTGCAGTTTGCCTTAAATATTAAGTTATTTGTGTTGATACAGAGTGTTAATTAGTAAGACGGGATATTGTCACTGTCTATCAGGCTCTAATTTGAGATTTGAGACGTTGACGCAGCTGCGACTACTGTCTATGGCAACTATGGTCAAATCTATACTAATATTTAAAGCTGTAGAGTTTGTGTGTTTGTTTGTTTGAACGTGTCAATCTCAGGAACTATTTGAAGTCCGATTTAAAAAAATATTTCAGTGTTAAATAGCCCATTTATCGAGGAAGGCTATAGGGTATATATCATCACGCTAAGACCTACAGGAGCGGAGCACCAATGAAGAATGTTACAAAAACGGGGGAAAATTATCACGCTACGGGCAATAGGGGACGCAAACGAGAATATATATTTGTTGATGTAAATACAGAAGAAAATATGTATGGGAATATTACAAAGAAGTAATAACTTGAAGTTTAAATTATGTAAGTGTTCGGACCCAACCGAATTGTACTACTTTGCTCTTAACTATTCCAATATCTATATTAAATTTGCAAAATTAAATTAATTAAATTGTTTTCAATAGGGGTACCAATAATATATCTATGTATGTACGCGCATAACTTCCGATCGGCTGAACCAAATTAAATATTTCTTTTTTTATATGTTCGTTATTATTAGGACATGGTTTATTTATAAGAAAATTTCAGAAGTAACGGGTTTTCTTTCTTCTGCGACCGTACACTGCCTGTGGGAAGCTGAGACAGATATGTAAATATGGCGGTACGAAGTTCGCCGGGTCAGCTAGTATTTCATATAAGTAGCATAAACATAAATACAGCTATACAAACAAATAAAATTGGAGTATCTGTTTGTAATATTAAAATTACTGGTTTTTACTAATATGCAAATGTATGCATACACGCTACAAATACCAAAAATGTAGTTAAAATATTTTTTTTCTGTCTGTCTGTCTGTCTGTTTGTTCCGGCTAATCTCTGCAACGGCTGGACAGATTTTGACGGGACTTTCACTGGTAGGTAGCTGATGATCCAGGGAGTAACTTAGGCTACTTGTTTTGACTAACTTTGTCTCGCGGCGTTACTCGCGGTACGACGATGACCGCGGGTGACACAGCGGGGTTCAGCTAGTATTTCATATGAATATAATAACTATCGAAGAGTTGATCACCAAAACAATCATCAGAATCATAGCCCAGTCCTCAGGTACATCTTCCTAGTATCAGTACACATTTTGACTCCTACCGGTATTTTTTTACGTCAACGCCTAATTAACAACACATGTGACTAAACTGACAAAGAAGGGGTATCATTCATAGTCTGGTATCTATTTGCGTCAATAACTTCTGGGAAGATTCAGTGTCAAATTTATCTTTGTTGGTAAATATTTTTGTTGCGTCCGATTTCATATTAATAAGTAGATGTTGGAAATCAATTTGTTTAAATTTCCTTTAAGAAGATTGTAATATAGTTTATTTAACAGTTTATTTATGATGCTTGCATGAACGCCTGGAGTGCAGGAGTTACAAGCACGCTATTAGTCTTTGAAAAAAGAGTTCCTACGTTCTTTCTTTTCTTATAAGGTTGTAGGCTGTATCAGTTCAAAAATACTGCAGATATTTTCGAACCGATATCCGCTCTTACAATATTTTATTAAAATAACAACTCATTCTTCGAGATTAGTATTTAAATGTGAACAAATTGTATGCAATAAATATCTAAGTGCACGCTTGAAACTTTCAAATTAATTTATAAGATCGACCCAACCGCATCCAGTCTAAAAAGGAATTTTATTATGTGTGATTACTCCATATTTTCACATTAAAAAACAGGGGACCGAGAAGAGTGCCCTGCGGGACACCATACCCAATGGTGGGACTTTTTACATATATATGCACGTAAATAGCCTTGTTATGGCCCAGCTGTGAATTAGATTGGTATCATGTTGTGTTTGTAATGAATTTGTTACAGAGATTTTTTGTGGATCCTTTTTGTTTATGGTTCACCTTATCGAAAGGTTAAGCGATTATCAGTTTAGTAAACCATGCTCGGGCATTGTAATTGGTATTACTGCATGACATATATTTTGTTTGTAATTATGATTTGAATAAATTTCTGTGTGTATTTTTAAAAGTAATTTAATGCTTGTTAGGGATGTAAATAGGTATGCTCTGAATGGTAATACTTTTTGTATATTGAGCATTTAAATAAAAGGTGTTATAATTTGTATAACGTTTTGTTGCTCATGACTTTTTCATTTCAATATATACGAATCATTTATTTTCTGTTTATGTTTACGTTTTGCCATCTAAAAACCGTTGGTGATGCTACCTATGATGCTTCTCCGACTTCCAATACAGTCCGACATTCCGCAGAAAAAAAAACGTAATTTATGTGTTTATGTATTTAGAAATATTTCTGCCCAATTTTCGTCATTGTTTTTAAAATAATGAATTTTTCATAAATACTTCTATTTTTCTCATTTTTATACGTTATTATTAAAAAATATATTTATTAGTTAAAATGAATGTCGTAATGGCTCATATTAAATCAATTTTACTGTACGGTATAAAAATATGGATTTCGAAAAGCACAAATATTTGAAAAAAAAATATACCAGTACAACACTATAGTTATATTTTGTCTCCACACCATGTATATCTGGATATATGTATTCAATAACATAAATATAAGTACACAGATATAGGGAATACAGCTGTAATTATGAATACCTACCTACCCATTCAAAATCCATACAAATTAATGCAATCATTGGTAGCGTGTAGCAATTTTCATTTCGTAACATCATGTTTTCTGGTTGTTTCTTGTTACACATCGCGAAGAGCTCTCAATTCATATCAATATGAAGTACACTTATATAATTTATACCAATATGCCACAGTCGTATAGTACCTACTTCCCTTAGAAACAGCGTCTATATGTTCACCTACACTATCAAGATACTTACTATATTTCACCTTAGTTAAGATCGTCGGCGCCCAAAGAGCTCACGTTGACACACTCATAATCCAACACGTCCATCGTAATGTAATTTGAGCAACGAGCGTGTGATATTGTCTCCCATTTTACTTTAATCTTGAATCAAATGAATTTTATAAGGCTACGAGTACGTGGAATAATTTGAATATGTGTTTACTGTTGGTGAGATATCAAATGTTGCTTTTATGTTTGTAGGTAGCCTCAATATTTCATTCTGTATATAAGACTTTACACATACTTACGTTTATCAAATTGTTCCTTTAACGGATGGGAGATGTTCTTTTTTAATTTTTTTAGAAGTATTATCAATGTTAATAGAACTTTAGTTCTCTGTTTAATATTCACACAATAACTAGTCGATCATTGTCATGTAATTTTCTATGGAGACATTAACAGGAGTACCTACATCTAGAAATATATTTTTTTGACCAAATCAACGTTTGTAACAAAAAAATGAAATTTATAATACAGTTAAAATCAAACTCTATTTTTAATAAGGGATGAATGTAGTTTTAAAATCGCGCCTTCTGTTACTCTACAATTACAACAAATAGAAGTAATGCATTATTATACATAGTTTGATTTTCGTGTAGATTGTATGTTATAAAGACTGATTAATATAATTTATAATGTACCAATACTTTTTAAATTTTAAGCCTTCTGGGTGACGGTTCCTCCTACTTGAAACACCGCAGATGTCTGAATCACTTTGTTTATATATTACTGCTTTTGGCCCTATAGGTCATAAAATGGTTATGATCGCATGCCTATAAGTATTTATTATGTACTAGCTGACCCACATAACCTCGTTTGCGCCTTATATTGCCCGTAGCGTGAAAATTTCCCCCGTTTTTGAAACATTCTTCATTGTTGCTCCGCTCCTATTAGTAGTAGCGTAATGATATATACCCTATAGCCTTCCTCGATAAATGGACTATCCAACACCGAAAGAATTTTTCAAATTGGACCAGCGGTTCCTGAGATTAGCGTGTTCAAACAAACAAACAAACAAACAAACAAACTCTTCAGCTTTATATATTAGTATAGATTTTATACGCATCATAAGTATGTATCAGATTTATTTAAATAACCAGACCTTCTTCCTCAATATTCGTATTTTTCCCACCCATTCTGACAATAGTCGTGAGCTGAGAATTTAACCTAGAATTTGATTTCTTTTATTTTATAGAATAAGGAAAATTCACCTTATCTGTTCTGAGTTATTCATCATAAGAGTCAACGAGAATCCCGAGCCTCTAGGGACCAGTTTCGTGTGAGAGAAACTTATAGTTCGGTCACTTTAGAAGGTCGAATAGGAAGACTTGTTCAAATAATTTTGTAAGAAGTTTGAGGAAGGGCTTCCCTGGCCCTAAGGGCGCAAACTTATCGAGTGTCGCGGTGAAAACAGATTCCAAGAATCAGATGCGGCGTTGGGTAAAAACTTACTTAAGAATTTACAAGAACAGTATCAATTTTAATTCCAATTTTGGAGTAAGTTTTCTTAGATGTCGAAATTTAATTGATTGTGGGGTAGCGACTTAAAGTAAAATAACTTCTTGTCTTTTCGTGACTGGAAGTTTACCCAAAGATGGAGTCAGGGTTTTTATTTTCTACAAACAATATTTGACATACTTCTTTTCAATGTGTAAAAAAGTTTTCGTTGTCGTGCAACCCATAGTAATGGTTTCGTGAACTGAGATTTGAGAAATAATTTTAATTTTCATTCAGTGTAAGCAAAAATGTAGACTATTCAATAATTTATTAATTACTAGTTGTTGCCCGCGGCTCCGCCCGCGCATATGTCGGTTATCGCGGCAAATAGTAGCCTATGTGTTATTCTGATGTATAAGCTATATTACTGTAAAGTTTCATCCAAATCCGTTCAGTAGTTTTTGCGTGAAAGAGTAACAAACATCCATCCAAACATCCATCCATCCTTACAAACTTTCGCATTTAAATATTAGTAGGATTATTATATTAAATATTAATTAAGTAGGATAAACAATTAATTAAGTCTAATACTTGGTAAAGTATTAATTGACTATTTGGGTAACACGTAGACAAAAATTTATCGATCTATTGTACTTTTTTCTAACTGAATATCAACTAAAACAAAGTAAAGTACAGTACAAAAAGCTTGTTTTTTAAAAACAAGCTTTTATTACTTATTAATAAAAAAAAAAATTTTTCAGAAATATGTACGCCACCATTTTGTTACGGCGGCCATTTTTTATTAATAATAATACCGATTATATAATAATAAAATTGCTTTGTAATCAGAACTAAAGGTATATATCAAATTTTAACTCAATCGGAAATCGGGAGGTAGATCAAATTTAACTTGCAAGATTTGGTTTGGAAGCCTTGTGACAAATATTTTCTTAGCTATTCACATTTTATGTTTATTTCTCTTTTTGTCTTTCATCATTTTTCATTAGCGCACTCAAAACGTAGATAATTTTGAGTTCGTTTCATAGCAAAAAAGGGACACAATTTATTTTCATAAATCATATTTTCGCATGAACCAAACTTCATACTTATCACCAAAACATTACCTGATATTAGTATCCAACTACGATATAAGTGTCCTGTCTTTAGTTTAACCCTATAAATCTTTTCTTTGTGCTACTTAGAATGTGAGGCAAGGTGACAGGGGAAAGCCCACGGGATGAATACTAAACACAGATCGGTTTTATATTCTTACTGATGACAGTCGTGAACTTGATTTTAAACATTGAAGGACAAGTTATAAGATAAAAGACGCAAAGGATATGTGGAAAGCTCGAAATTGACAGATATATGCCTGCCTCGTTGGTCTAGCGGTTGGCGTGAGCGACTGCTGATCATGAGGTCTCGGGTTCGATTCCCGGGTCGGACCAAATGTTTGTATGATCTACAAATATTTGTTTCAGAGTTTGGGTGTGTTCTATCTATAATATGTATGTATTTACAAAAAAATAAAAGTAAATATGTATTTGTATCAGTTATCTAGTACCCCATAACACAAGCTCTGCTTATCTTGGGACTAGATGGCGTTGTGTGTTTAGATGTCCGAAATGTCCGAAATTATTCCTTAAAAGTTAAACAAGGTAGTAGAGCCACGCTGATTTCAGCACGAACGGGCGGCTCGACCGGGGCGGTACTACCCTCGCACAGAAGATCTACGTAAAATGACAGCGATCATGCTGTCGTGTTTCGTTGGTGAGTGCGAGACCGGAGGCCCAATGATGCGAAAGCATCACTAGCCCGCCATGGTGTGGGTCACGATGCTGCATTGTTGCATTGTCTGCGTTCGCAGTATGGTGACCATCACTCTTGGATTCTGCTTATGCTTTCCATCAGGCAGAGTAGAGTCATTATGGCAGGGTCAAACATAAAAAAAAAAAAAAAAAAAAAAAAAAAAACAATCGGTAAACGTAAAATTCTTATATTAGTTGAAATAGTTTTAGTTTAGCTTAGAAAGAAAAATAATAAGGATTTCCGCGATTTATTTCTATTATCTACATACACGCGGGTGGAGCCGCGGGCAAAAGTGTGTATAAATAAAGAAAATTAGTCACATTTAATAAAAAATACGAAAACAGGTCATCTTTAATCTCTTTACAGAATTATTTAGATAAACTTACCATAAATTTCAGTCTAATCTAGACCCTCATTATAATATTAATATTTTAATAAAAATCGCAAAGGGTTCTAACAAGCCATTTAATTATTAAAACCCAGATTTTACAGCAAAATAATCATTTCCAAGTAGAAATACCTTCAGAAGACGTAAATGTACCCGAGATAGCCTCAATACCGAAGGCTCACACTTAATTCATTACCCTTTGCTCCAGATAAAGGATTATCCATAAATAGATTGAAAGCAACCGTTGCTTAATTTGAATAACTTTCTTGTATAGAGATCGACCGATATTATTGTTCCACGGTAAAATGCAAATGAATGCATGTATATGTCGTGAGAATGAGATCGGTTCGCCTTTTCCCACAGTGTCGCGGTTAACCCGGAGTTAACCCAGAGATGGTGCGAAAACGATGCCCTCTTTGACCCCAGTGGACAATTTGGTAGCATCGATGATTCAAAGCATCGCCGCAAAGATGATTGGTATTTAAATTTTTATGGGCTAAAGTACTGCACACTCGTGACTGTGGCAAAGATTTTTAGATGATGTAGGAATTCCCTATTGGATTTTAATATGTGCTCGATTTAAACTACAGTGTCAAATATGTCAGGTATTTTTTTATATCGAGTCGTGTCTCTAACAATAAATAAAATAAATATGTGTGATGATTTCAATTCTTTGTTTTCAATTAGAGCAAAATCAAAATTTGAACTTATGACCAATCTCAGAGGCGATCATAGCCCACTTGCACTCGGTGATTAGAAACAATTACCGAGGGTAAGTAACGCCGGCGCGGTGAGTACCTGGATGGGTGACCGCTGGTGACATGTTACCATGAGCGTCTCCGTGATTCGGAGGTCACGTTAAGCTGTCGGTCTCGGTTGTTATCATAGGATAACAGTCGTGAAACTTAGTTGGAAGCCTTTGGAGGCTTAAAAACACCCAAAGGCAAGATTACGTAGCCACAATGTTGTCTTGCCAGTACCCAACCCGCACTTGGATAGCGCGGGGGCCTATGGCCTTAACCCTCTCCTGAGAGAAGACTCGAGCTCAGCAGTGGGACGTTATAGGTTGTTGACCAAGAACTAAGAATCCCAGAATAACTAGGTATATTCTCAGATTCAGAAGGGGCGTAAAACAAACTCCTGTAATTCAAAACACTGACTGACTTCGTCAATGCTATTTAATTGTTTTTGTTACCAAAAATTTTCATGTATTTTTTAGTTCTTCATCTTAACAACTTCTCAATTTAATTTGAACTTTTAACATACTGTTTTTACAGCCGTCCTCATACTCAATTATTGTCCGTACCTATACTACCTATACTAACTTTTAAACTTTCGCGTTCCATGATATATTAACAATTATTTTTACGGGATCTAATTTGCCTGAAGTTTCGACCAGATTGCACTGGCCGTGGTCACAGGCTGACTGCTGTGTCAGTAATTACCTAATCATCGATTCCCTGACCTTCGACAAATTTTAAAGTTATGAGATCATAAGCTCCAAAATTTCTCCTTTCTTTATGTAATTACCTTTCTTCTTGGAAATCATAATGTGACTATGATTCATTTTCATTTAACTTCAGTCACATAACGGCGTCTATTCCCAAACTAAAGAACTTGTATGTAAACAAGTGATATACATATAAATAAAAAAGGATGTAACTTAAATATACATATTGGACGTAGAAAATACTCAAACTTCGAAACTAACATTTGCAGATTATACAAACTTTTGGTCTGACCCTGAAATAGACCCTAAAACAACAAGCACAGTGGTCGTATACGCTACCATCACGTCACCGTGACAGTCAAAAGATTAATTTGATCATTCGTTTCATTGATTGATTTAATTTGAATACTCTCTCTTGTCTATTTACGAATAGATTAAAGGTCCATTTGCTCGTTTGTAAAACTTTATAGTAGTATCCTTTATCCGAATTTCTTTATTCATTTATCTCATGCATAAAAACTGTACAATATATCACACATAAAGATAAAGAAGAAAAAAGAAAATATGGTTTTTGTTCAGTTAGTAGTACGTAGTACGAAGCCTGATGGTTTAAAGTTAAAAAGCGCTCTTGCAAAGGATTCTGCCTTTGTTCGGTTTGAAAAATCTAGGCTTTTTAGTGTTTTTAATCTGCGTGCCTTCACGGAGTTCTTTCTTATGCTCGGGGCTATTTTAATCTGTTTTGTACATACAAACGAACACACAAAAGCGTAAAGACACACATAGTCATTTTACAGAAGATTATTTAATTTACTTTTGTGTTGAAATTGTTTTTTTTTATCGTGTTCTAACTCTTAATAAAAATAAAGTTTATTTGTTATTGATCCTTAATACCAATTTATTAACATGCAGTAGATATATTTGTCTTAATTGCTGTATATAACAGAATGTAACTCTATGAAAAAAGGCTTCGAAAATAAAATAGAATTATTAACAAAACGAAAATATATTTATGAACTGCAACTCGTTTTAATTTAACAAACTCTTCAAAGCAACGATGCAAACAGATTATTGTCATTTAGATATGTTTTGACATTGAGACTTGAACACCGTCTGATATTTTGCTATCAATTGACACATCAACAATAAATAAAGATAAGGTTGATAAAAATGCTGATCTACAAACGATGGTTGACTGGTTTTTTAACAGTAATTTTTGAAGATTCATGCCATGTATACTACTAGTACATTATATTGCTTGTTATCGATCACACAAATTCCTCCAAGCCGTTTTAGTACCTAACTAACGGTGATGTCCGCAAAAGCACAGCCCCGAGCGAACATACCGGACATGAGCCCGATCCTAAACAGAAACTCGATCGCGTATTCTGGAGAAACGTTTGGAGATCATCTCGATACAGGTAAATGGTGGTAAATAAATTCTTATCAAAAACTACGCCAGCTGAGTGATACTGGGCGTTGGATTTGTAGTTTCGTGTGTTTGTAATTCCAATGGGTGCAGTAAGGACGACGATATTAACCCATTTGCAACAGAAGCTATAACCAAATTACCAATCCTGAAAAAAAAATTACTATGGTTCAAATATTGAACTACTTCGTCAAGTTACGATAACTCGATAATGATTAGGAGACCAAGATACGATTAAAGTATATGAATCTATCAGTATAATACTAGGAACGTGATCGTTTTTTAATTATAAATATGCCTGCCAAAGTGACTCTGCATGTCGGAAAGCATAAGCAGAAAATAGTAGTGGTCACCATACTCATAGCGAATGCAGACAATGTAACAATGCAGCATGGTGATCCACACTATTGCAGCCTATTTCGATGCTTCTGCATCATTGGGCCGTCCGTCTCACACTAACCAACGAAACACGACAGAACGAGTGCTGTCATTTGAGGTTGAACTTCTGTGAGAGAGTGCCCCTTCGTTTAGAAATCAGCATGGCTTTACTACCTTAAAAATCTGGAAAACCTTAATAATACTAAATTTGTCGAATCTTTACATTTGATTTACAGGAATGAAAATATAATTGAATTTCTTTACCGACAACTATCGAAACTTCTTCTTGTTATTCTTTATAATTACTTCAGATTTTGAAGATAGCATTTTCTTCATTTTCTTGTTTAAAAATTATACTTACTTTAATCTGTACCTCGGTGGCGTAGTGGTAGCCTACGCGACTGCTGTTCGAATGAGGTCTCAGGTTCGATTCCCGGGTCGGACCAAATGTTTGTATGATCTGCAAATATTTGTTTCGGAGTTTGGGTGTTTTCTATGTATAATATGTATACATTTACAAAAAAAAATACATAAATATTTATATCAGTTGTCTAGTATCCATGATATAAGCTCTGCTTAGATTGGGACTAGATGGCGCTGTATGTTAGATGTCCGATATATTTATTTATTTATTAATCTGTCTGCCAGATTGTCAATATCGCATTTTCCTTCTAGAATAATCCCGCTGGTTTCAAAAGCAGTATTGTGGATTTTGATGACCAATAACTATGTAGAGAACGGACGCTTTAGAACAATAGACTTAGGAGTTTCTGGCGAATGACGGCTTGCTGAAGTTCTAGCTTTTTGATTTATATGCATGTGGAAATATCTGCTGGACGTTGCGGCATTGTCAACCCAAATTGAACGCATAAAACTGAAAAGCATTAAAACATAAAATGAAAACAAAACGTTGCTATTGTAAAGAGATATCTAGAGAAGATTTTTGTTCAGTGATAAGTGTGATGACTAATATCGGACCAGTGATCCAAATGAAGACGTGATATGAATTTGACACTGTGCTATTGTAGTTTTTTTATGAATATGACTTTTTAAAGGAATTCTTATGTCCTGTTAGACCTGTTAGTATTGTCGTTAGTGCTAATTTAGGGCAGAGATCCTGAGTTCGATTACCTGCACCTCGGTGCACCTACTACCTCGGTGCATATTGTCTCATGAATAACCAACAATTCTGTGCCTTTATATAATCTGTCTACAATAAATATGTATTTAGAAGTATAAAAGTGCATTTGGGACTGCTGTGATTAAAGTCTCGGGTTTGATTCCCGGGTTGGACCAAATGTTTATAAGATCTGCAAATATTTGTTTCGAAATTTGGGTGCTCTCTATACATAGTATACATACTATGTAGGAAATTTACAAAAAAAAAGTATATATGTATTAAGTATTTGTATCAGTTGTCTAGTGTACCCCAAAACACAAACTCTGCTTAGCTTGTGACTTGATAGCGTTGTATGTTAGAAGTCCAAAATATTTATTTTAAGTCTGGTTATCATGGCCATAATGACCATACCTAGTTTAGAATTAGCAGCCATATGTATATTATATTGTATTTATTAGTTAAGACTTAACTTTTTCTAGTCTAGAAACACACTACTTTATACGAAACAACCAGATACAAATGCTAATGGAATTTATGACACGAATTCTCTATCGTCCTAAGTATACAAAATAAGACTCGACTTACCTTTTTAATACAATTGTTAGCTTCCAGTTTATCCATTATATTCCAATGCTACAATGGAAATAATACAATACTAATATTAATATACGGCAATTATCACACGCCTTACTAATGGGGCGAGCACGACCCGCAGCCATTCCCATAAATCAAAATATTTCTATAACATAGGTCGTATTAACAGTTTCTCATTTGCTAATATTGAAATGTACGGATTGAAATTGGGCAGAGCTTTTCAAAATTACACTTGTTACAAGTTTGTCTTAGTCTTTTAGATTTTTGATTCACATCTATGCTTGGGAAGTCTTTAAAGGCGAAAAGAAAAAAGAAGAGTAAATGTTACTAAAGCAATAAACCTTCCCCACTTCTTATAAAACTTTACTCATATTAATAAACAACAATGTATTACTAAATTACAAATAAAAAACATCTTATTCGAGAAATAACTTATATATAATAAAATATTTATCTTTCAACCATTGCTCTAGCATTTTCAAAACATATGTAGATTGTTCAAATATTTTAAAAGTATAGCTTGTTCTATTTTCATTTAATATTACGAACCTTTAGATAATAAACTGGAGCGTGATGAAAACCATTTATTTATTTTAACTTCATTCCTTTCTGTTACATCAATAAGTTTAATATCTGATCATTTGGGGCACAATTATTAATCTCAACTTATGTAAACTTATTACAGGACCATTCCAACTCAGCTTAGCACGTGCAAACATTGATCCGTATTCATCCACTTTTATACGACCGTTTTCACAATACAAACACGTTTGCTAAACAGGACGCTTAACACGTCGCGTCTACCAACTATCGCGGGCATTAATATTGGAAATATTTATAATGATTTATAGCGAGGGGTGCGAGGGCGACCCGCTTGTCTTAGAACTAGAGTCGGTGTAATGGAAGTTGGCGATATTACTTTGTTTTATAATGAATTTTGTAGAGGTCATTTTTTATGTTCCAGACTAATATTTATCTCTATAGCAAATACACTTTATTTCAGCTATTCTACTGTTTGAGTAACAAACATAAATTTGAACTTTAACTGTATTTAGTACTAGCTGACCCACGCAACCTCGTTTGCGTCTCTCAGCTTTATATATTAGTATAGATCTAAAGTAGTAGTAATATAGTAAAACGAGAGTCAAAGTGAAGTAGACATAATTATCAGTTGTCTAGCTTCAAACTACGATCATTGTGATCATCCTATCTCTCTCCATTGCTGAGCGAAAGCGTCCTCGAAGGAGTGCCAGTTACATTAGTCGTCGGCAGTCTCCATTTATGCATTGTTAGCTGCTTTCCTCAATTCATCGGTTCTCGTCGTAGATCCTATCAAACCAAAATAGTAAGCTATTATATACTATGTGTGTATATATCTATGGCCTTCCTTCCTGTGCCGAGCAGACAAAATCTAGAGCTCAGTACCAATGCACATGTTTCCCTCCCACTATGATCCCCCGTCCTATAACCAAGGCGTGAAAAAGTAATTCACTAGGCAGCCAAAGTGAGGGTCACCATGCTGCATAGTCTGAATTCGCAATGAATATGGTGATAACAACTCTTACAATGTTTTAATGATAATTAATGTTGAAATATTAAAATTACTAATAATTTATCAGAAGTTGTATTGATTTTCCACGGTCTCTAAATAAAACATGTGAAAAAATGCCTCATGAACATTACTTAACTAAAGAGAATTTGTAAAGAAATCAAATATAAAATATTTACCTCTTCTTTGCTAACACATCTATAATATAATTTTGTGACAGGTGCAGCCCATCCAATAATTACAAAGGAAAACAGAATATGAAATAATTCAGGCCAATACAAAAAGCATATAATAATACGATTCGCATGAAATAAAATAAAGACTGTAGTCGGAGAAGGTCTGAAGCTTTCATTGGGGATTATGCAGCTCCGAACGCTAAGTCACATTGTGGCGCCCGGTACAATGGCGACATTGTTTATTTACCATTCTCTCTATTTATTTTATTAAAAGGCGTGATACTGTATTGTGTGAGCTTTATTTCTGATGAGAAAACCAGATCAAAATATATAAGTATTTTATACCTACATATTTTGATTTGGTTTTCTATGTGATAATACGCTGGCGTGCTTTATAACTGTGACGATTTGTATTTACTATTTTTTTAGAAACATCGGTGTTAGGAACATATCATGTGTGGATGTTTCATCATGTGGAAATTTTACAAATATTCATAAAATGCACATATAAAACACCCATATTCCGACCAACTATTTGTGTATCACGTAAAGTTTGTTCCATGAAGGAATCGATACAACACTGAGGGCTGCAAGCACGGGATGACCGTTTAAACTCCTATCAATCGAGCAGACAACATGGATGACGTATCGAGTGAAAATTGAACAATATTCTATAATTCAACAACATTCTATAATACCATATAATGTGACCACATTACCGAGTAATTACAAATTCTGCATCGCGCATTGAAAGTCATCTCTATGATTCAAATACAGTTTAACTTGCTCTAAACAATCAACCATAACCCTCCTTTCATAATTACTTCGGGAGGCTAAAGGATTCCTAGCATTCAAACAACGGAAGCAGGCTTTGGGTAACTAATTGAGGATCATATAAGTCATAAATCCTGTATAGTATAGGATTATAAGGATATCGTCCCTAGTTGACATGCATGAATTATAATATAAAACCTCATCATAAAATGCTTATTATGGAAAATCAAATTGCCACTACATTGAGACCGTTTCTATAGGTATTATTTATTTTATTTGGAAAACTTATAGGCAATTTCTCAATACACAAAAACTTAACACATGTGTATTAAATATGTACATATGAATGTCACTTCAAAGTGCGAGAAAATTATAAAATATTAATTTAGTTACCTTTCACCACATCGGTTGTTACACGTAATTAGCCAAAACTCGACTCCTAAAAGTTTTAGCGAGATATGTTTTTATATATGATCCTGCCAATATGACACTACTGTGCCTGTTGGAAAGCATAAGCAGAATCCAAGAGTAGTGGTTGCGTATCCAGATGATATAACAATGCAACATGATTGACCATCACCATGGCGACCTATCGAGATAGTTCTGCATCATTGGACCTTCCTCAATGAATAGAATAAAAAAAAAATATATATATATTTCGGACACTTAACACACAACGTCATCTAGTCCCAAACTAAGCAGAGCTTGTATTATGGGTACTAGACAACTGATATAAATACTTATATACTTTTTTTTTTCTAAATACATACATATTATACATAGAAAACACCCAAACTCCGAAACAAATATTTGCAGATCATACAAACATTTGGTCCGACCCGGGAATCGAACCCGAGACCTCAAGAACAGCAGTCGCATACGCTACCACTGCGCCGCCGAGGCAGGCAGAATATCTAAAACAAAAAGATTTATTGTTTTAGAGATGACAGTATTTCAAAAAAACAATAAGGTTTATAACAGTGTAGTCGGCTTGCTCATCACAAAAATGATACTACCGCACATCAGTTAATCAAACAATTCTATTCCCAACTTCCAATCAAGGAGTCATCTACGAGTTAAAAGAATTCGACTACTCATGCACTCAATTAAGGACCTTCGTCTCCAATAGGGTCGTTATCAGTAGCTGTATCTGATGATATCAGTGTAGGGGATCTAGTGGAACAACTCACTATGAGGGCGGAACATGGCAGTTGTGTATTCTAATTCATTTTTTAATTAAACTGAAATTGTTTTTGAGTTAGGGAGATTTGTTTAATGGTGTTGAATGTAGCGTGTGTATTGTTTTGTCATTGTTCTGTAATCAACAGATCTAAACTACGTACATATTTCAGTTGTGTTATCTTTTGTGATATTCGAAAATTATTAAGTTTATTTTCGTCTTAGATATTTGCTTTGGTATAAATGTATTTAAGGTATACTTACTATTAGACAAGACAGGTCACTTGATAGTTTTGTTCTTTTATACAAATTAACCTTGTTCATTACTTCCGCTTTAAAACGGTTATAAATAAAAATATTATTTCTCAACATAAGATAAAAAAATCATACATACCACCAGAAACCGGCGAGACGACCACTTAAACCTGTGGAGGAACGGTGTGTCGTGTCCCTCCAACTCAAAGGGAGGATCTTGCGATCAGGCGAGGTGATCATGCCCAACGGTTAATGTTGGGATGTTGTATATATGCTAAGGGGCGCGAGAACTTCCATTGCGCGATTCAGGATTGGTAGTTAGTTCGTGTTGTGCGTTACTTCGTAGTTCAGTGTATCTTCGGTAGATGGCGCTGTCACATGTTTATGTTGCCGCTGTATGTGGAGGTCGCCACAATCCCACCAACCAAAAATAAGCACCACCAACTTACAGCATACATTTCATACTACGTACTTCTATCATACACTAACATTCATCTCACTTCATATTTGCATAACAATTCTGTGTTCCTCATAATGGGACATTTGCCTGCACCCTTTTGCCTGCAATTTCCTGACCTGTACTACCTTGGATAAGGTAGTACAGGTCAGGAAATTGACTCAGGAGTCAGGGACAACGCATATCTGTACTTTAATGTATATATACGAAATTAATAAAATAAAAACAAAGAGACGACGAAGAAAGATGGTTGATTGAATCACCCAAAACATATTCGAAATGTTTTAAATTGTACCGACACTAAATACAACTAGAAAAAGAGTAAAATAAAATTATTAATTACTGCATATCAACTCCAACATCCTTTTTTGACAGTAATTATAATAGGAATGGGTAAACATTTTTTTGATTAAAACCGAATATGTCTTATAATAAATCTCACTGTTCATATCTGTTTCGATTTATGTATGCCTTTGTTTAGTGACTTCTATGGTTAACAACTTAAATTTAAGTTGACATTTCCTCTTCCAATACTCAAATTGTAATCCAATAGATATAGTTAGAACTAAAAATTACTGTGTAAGTCGTAAATACGGATGACTGACTCGGCCTACTCGAACACGATTTTATTAGTTAAATATATATCCATACTTAGATTATAATGTGAAAGTAACTCAATCTTACTGTCACACTTTCAAGGCCAAACCGCTGCATCGATTCCAATGAAATTTTGCATCGAGAAACTTTGATTCTTGAGGAAGGACATAGGCTCTTTACTGCAAGAAACGACAAACACGATGTGGAAGACGTGGGAAATAGCTAGTATAATATAATTGGACGTACACAATATAAATAAATAAATATTTCGGACATCTAACACACAACGCCATCTAGTCCCAAACTAAGCAGAGCTTATATTATGGGTACTAGACAACTGATATTAATACTTATATACTTTTTTTTTGTAAATACATACATATTATAGATAGAAAACACCCAAACTCCGAAATAAATATTTGCAGATCATACAAACATTTGATCCGACCCGGGAATCAAACCCGAGACCTCAAGAACAGCAGTCGCGTACGCTACCACTGCGCCACCGAGGCAGTCTATATATACAACAGAATGTATGATATTCAAGCAACTATTTAAAACTAAATATTTTGTCCCACTCAAAAAAGGATTTTCTTTTATAAACTAGATAATTTTTAGTACATAATTTATTTAATATTTCTTCTTATAATAGAGGTCCATATTAACAGAGAGTTAACATTCTGACATTTTACTTATACCTACCTAATATCATATTTAAAATAAAGTCTATCAACAAGTAAACAACGATTTTTTTTATTATTAGCGATTGAATCTATCATTACTCTGATGGAAATTTGTCCATTTATCATTATGTAGTTATACCTGGAGGACCAGTACAGTTATTTTTGATAAAATTTTCTTCCTAGCTTTTTCTTAATTCCTAGCTAGATCGATTTATCGCCCTCGAAACTCCCTAAATTTCATGAAAATCGTTGCAGCCGTTTCTGAGATTCAGGTTATAGATATACAACAATTGCTCGTTTAAAGATATTAGATAGATGTTTGGGAACCTCAAGATTTGAATTTGATTATGTTATGTATTTTAATTACTATAATATCAAGTTAATATTTTATTAGCAAGACAATAAGTATTACTATTTAGCCTTAGAACTCTTACAAACCATATTTACTTCTCTCTTCCAGCTGCAAAAGGCTAATGAAATTGTAATGATGAAGCAAAACCATTCAACAGATACCCCTGTCTTGTATAATCTTCGTTAACAAGTTCATTGAAATTAAAGTAACCAAAAAAGGGGGAACTTTCAATGAGACTCCTCAGATGAATCGCATATTACTAAATAAAATATGAAAGAGAATTATTCGTTTGAATTTTAAAAGAAGGAATAAACACAGACAGCAAGCTTACAATGGAAATACATTACGTTTTTAATTAAATTTCAGTACTGTAAGTAACATGGTAAGGTTGGTGATGGGTGGTGGTCTAACGAATTAAGAATACAGAGTGTCAGTACCTATTCACCCCATCGGTGTTAAAGGAGGCGACTAAGGGAGCAAATCACGCAGGACATCAAAGAGAAAGGAAAATTTACCCATTAAAAAACCAACCATATATCAACCCGGCTGGTTGGCGTGTAGTTATTCAAAACCTTATTTAAACCTTTATCCTGCGATGGACTGTTAAAAGTTGTTGGTGTCATAAGCAAATGTATACATAGACACGTTAATAACTATTTTAATATTACTTCAATCACACAAGTAAATCGAAGATTTAGTCATAATTGAAACAGTAAATAAATATTAATCAAATCGTAGAACCCCTTAAAAATGAAATGTCTACACACCCCATGCGCGCACGAGACGTCTGCATCTAAATACAATGACTGTCAACATTTTAAACCGTGTCATTTATCTTTATACATGTCATCATAAATAGGGTGAGCAAAGCATCATGATTTTGCATTTAGCATGTAAACGGTACCATACGGTAATATATGCCAAACGGCAGCTATAACTAAAACCTCCTACCTAAGGAGAGGGCTGCAGCCTATAGTCTGCCAACAAGAGATGGCGGGAAATTGTACGAGGGGTTTTGTCCGCCTCTGCCACCAGTGTAGACAACTCAACATGACCACGACTGCTCTGCCAAGGGTGAAGTGAGTGAGAAGAAAGAGAAGGCTATGTCCAACCCTGTTAAATGTTGATGTGAAGTGTGTGATGGTGGTAGCAAATATGAATCAATCTAACATGAGAAGGGTACAATCAACAGGAAATATTTTATCTAAAAGTAAAAGTAATAACCATAAAATCAAAAAGAATCGCTGTAAGCTGTTATTTTTACCATTTGATTTACTACTAAGTTCAATTGAATTCTATTGAGTCTTTACCTGCCTACTATTTACACATGTCACATTGTTCTTTATTTAAATGGGACCATCCCGTAGCCAAGACTGTATCAAAATAAAAGAGATATTAAAATTAGTTGCTATAAAAAAATTATCAAGATCATCGTGATAAAGAACCACTTGAAAATTTTGAGTATATACTCTGATGGTCAATATTTACAGATCAACTTAATGATTAGGATTATTCTGTGATGTTATTAAAATTTAAAAGCGTTTTTAGTCAAAAAATAATGAACTTAATTAATAAACGGTCAGTTTCACACTAAAATTCTAAAATTTGACAACACCTTTCTGTGATAACCTGTTCATGTTATCAATAAAACACCACCGAGCTATAAGAAAATACAAAGAACATTTTATTTCCTTGTTTAAATTTCATCAGGGATGAGAGTAGAAAAGTCCGTCGCATTCAAGAAAACAATGTTCAAGCAGAATCAAAATACGCTCAAGAGGAACGATTACTATAATATCTGATTCGTTCGGATACCATCTAGAATCGAAAAGTTTTCCAATAAGGGTCGTCCGAACATCGGCCAACTTCTCTGACATGCTACGAACAGTTACTTTTGAATTAAGAGAAAGAAATACTTTACAGCTATTTATGTGATTCGTTTTAAAAATAAAATGAATTCGACCAAAAAGTCAAAATCATTTCGAACTGAAATGATGAAAGTGTGAAAGAGGTTGTTGATCAAGAATAATGTAAATAGAGGAGTAATGACAGCTTTGGTTTAAAAAAAAATTGAACGACTTCTTCAATCGTTGATACTCCAGAGCAATAAATAAACTATTTAAGGTACTATTATTGGTTGGTCCATAAATTTAAGTTCAAATTAATTTAGTTTCAATCACGATTGATAATATTTTTTTGTTTCTTTTTGAAGGAAGTGTATGTTTAACAAATGTTTAAAATAATGTACCTAGCATTGGCAGCAAAATTAAAAGCAATATCTTATTTCTCACCAAAAAAGAGATTGTAAAAAAATTTACATTATTAAATAAAAAATCAACATTGAAGAGATGAAACTAATAAAAAAAAATACCGTAATTTTTCTAAGAACTAATAATTAAATAAGAATAAGTTATGAATTTGTACTTTCAAGTCAATGTTTTTTTGTTGAAATATAATTTATTTAACAATTTTACTGTATAAACTTACACCTATCTAAACAAATATTTTATATTGTTGCTGCATCAACAATAACAAGGTACAATTTAATTATTCATCAAGACTAAAATATGATAAAAAATTCAACTTTATCAACTCGAAACGCCTGCATAACACGGCAAAATGCCATTAATTTTAATAACGTCAAAAGTTTCTTAAAATTATTCTTAAGTTATAATAACTTAATTTCGCCAACAATATTTTCTATTACGCTTGTAGAGGTTCAAGGGTTGGCAGACTACAATGAGGCTTTTATAAGACTGTTATCGTTCGCGCCAGGTTTAATAACATTTTCTAAGGTATAAATAAGGCACCACAATAGCAACTTTTGAAAGGCTAACATTTTAATTAAGCATAATCATTGTGTTTTAATCAGTTGTGATCATTAACGAAATTGTTTCGCTTTTATTCGTGTTTTAAATTGTTGAGGTTTCTTGAAACTAGTGTATTTAACTTTAGTTTTTGTAAAATTAATTGAAAGAGTTTAAAAGAAAAATACGCTATTACAGTTTTAGTTTAGTAAGAAACAAACTGGTGGTGGTGGTAGCGTATGCGATAGCTATGCCGAGGTCTCGTGTTCGATTCCCAGGGCGGACCAAATGTGTGTGTGATCCATAATTTTTTTTTGAGAATTTTGTTTTTTTTATAAGTATCATTCACAAAAAAAAGTGTAGACGTGAACAGGCAACCAGCCTAGATGTCTTCGTCATGGGAGTTACGGAGAAGATCGGGTCCGTGTTAAAGAAATACTCCATTTCTACAGTATACACACCAGGCATAAGGTTCACAACATCGTCGGCACATCTAAAGATATATTGCCACTAGAAACGTCGGGTGTTTATAAAATAGACTATTACTGAAAGGGTCAAAGAACATATCGCTGTTGTGAAGAACCGGCAGACGAGCAAATCGGCGATTGCAGAACAGCACTCGATGCAAACATTAACCACTGGATTGAATTTCACCGCACGCAAGTCCTCTCCACCGAACGTCACTTTTACTCAAGAGTTGTAGGTGAAGCGATTGATATTAAACAGCATAAAACTTTCAATCGGGACGATGGTTTTAAATTATCTACAGGGTGGAATCCAGTGTTAAAAAAATCCCATCTCGCTTTTCTGCGCAGTCGGATAAACACCAGAATAGGATCTTTGCTTACAGAATAGGGACACTGTTAGTGGGGTATGAGACGGTACATAGTGAAACAAATGTATCAATAGTCAGCCTGTGACCATGGCCAGTACAACCTAGTCGAAACAAATCATTAATAAGTGGTCGCGTTATTTCCCGTAATGTATATGATGAATATAAACACCATTGGCATACTGACGCCCCAAATCAAACAATATAAAAAAAGGTATTCTTTTTTTCAATGTTGCCCAATAAGGAAAAACGTTCCAGCCATCCAAAGAGGCCGATAATCATTTGGCAATGACTGGTCGTTTCTTGGTTTTGGGCCCGTCACCTGTCATAGCACGATTGGCCTCGATGAGTCCTTAATATATTTCCCCTATTTTATTATTGTCCGTATTTATTTTGAGGATAAAGCCCTAATCGAGTGAAGAATGGTTTGTGGCACGTCTTCTTATTGTGTACCGCTTTGAGTATTTTAAGGATTTTGGTTATTGATCTTATAAGGAAGTGGATAGAAAACACATATATTGTGTAGCAGTGGATTCTAGTTCGTTAACTGTCGGAAAAAAAACCAAGTAGTTTTATGTGAGTGGAAGGACCATGGCTGGGCACAAACGGGACAGCTCGACCGGAGTAACAGGTTTCAAAGTGAACTAGCGTTAAGTATTTTCTTTCGTACCCTAACAGGGTGTAAATAAAGTAAGTAAAGCTTAAAGAGCGTGCTTTTGGTATACTATAAAATCGTAATATTCAATAACAAAGCTAAGCCTATGTTTACCAGAGTACTAATAAACATATTTATATCCCTAGATACACTGAAAGTTATTGTTCTCGTCACACAATATTTGTCCTTGATGAAAATCGAACGTACGAACTCTGATTTAGCTGGCAGGTTTGCTAACCAGTAAACTAAAACGTCCGTCAAGTCCGTCAACTGCAGTATACCCTTCGCACTCACTCAGCATATTTTCGTCACTTCTACTTCTTTAAACATGGGAGAGCCACGCTTCGGCATGAATCGACCGGACCGGCTCAAGAAAACTGATGCCACGGTCTCACAGAAAACCGGTGTGAAATAGCACTAGAAATACGCTGTGTTTCGCCGAGTGAGTGAGGATACCAGAGGCCCGTATCTCTTACCCAGCCCTTCTCCGTTCCCCAAATCCCGGCAACGCACTTGTGTCTGGTGATGGGGGTGTCCACGGGCGGCGGTAATTGCTTACCATCAGGTGATACGTCTGCTCGTTTGCCACCTATTTCATAAAGAAAAACTTCCTATACCAACTAGATAAAACAGTTAGCTTTCATTAACACGCTTCTAAAGTTATTCTATCACACGTCAGTGCAGTCTAAGTCATATCGAATCTCAAACTTCATGCATTAAGGAAATAGGAGCTTCATAAAGTTGTATGGAAACGTCAAAAAGTGGAAAATCATGGAGGTCTGGCAGTGAACAGATTTGAAGAGGATTTCAACTATTTTATTGGGGACCGAGTGAAACTAGCTATAACTCAGGCGAGTTGGGATCTATCCAAGTTTGGAGCCAGTGTGATTGCTTAGTTTCTTGCTCAATATGCAATATTTGTTTGAACAGATTTGCCGCTGAAGAAATTCTATAGTGTCAAACTTTTAAAAATTGCTTACCTTGATATGTGCTGTATAAAACATGTTTGATAATTAAAATTACAGTACATATGATTAACTATAATGCTATATAGTATAATATAGCTGTAATTCTGTTATGAATATTTTCTACTGCATCATAATCTTGAATGCGTTAAACAGTAATCTTCGTTTCGTGAATGTTCCCTCTGAGAGGTGTTTTCTTTCAAATTTGAATGAAACTAAATGGAAAATATACTATCTTAAACATAAATATAAAGATTGTTTTTTTTTTTTACGCTAACTTTTAAACTTTTTTTAGACTTTTAAAAATTTGTTAATAAATATAAAGAATTTTAAATATCTCTTTATATATATCGGAGTACTAGCCGACCCACGCAACCTCGTTTGCGTCTTCTATTGCCCGTAACGTGATAATTTTCCCCCGTTTTCGAAACATTTTTCATTGGTGCTCCGCTGCTATTGGTCCCAGCGTGATGATATATAGCCTATAGCCTTCCTCGATAAATGGGCTATATAACACTGAAAGAATTTTTCAAATCGGACCAGCGGTTTCTGAGATAAGCGTGTTCAAACAAACAAACAAACAAACAAACTCTTCAGCTTTATATATTAGTACTAGCTGACCCACGCAACTTCGTTTACGTCTCATATTGCCCGTAGAGTGATAATTTTCCCCCGTTTTTAAAACATATTTCATTGGTGCTCCGCTCCTATTGGTCTTAGCGTGATGATATATAGCCTATAGCCTTCCTCGATAAATGGGCTTTCTAACAGTGAAAGAATTTTTCAAATCGGACCAGCGGTTCCTGAGATTAGCGTGTTCAAACAAACAAACAAACAAACAAACAAACTCTTCAGCTTTATATATTAGTATAGAGTATAGATAGATTGAGATAAAAAAAATTGTAAATATAAAAATACAAGTGAATTGTGAATGTGAACCTTTTCGTTTATGAGTCGGTATAAATGCAAAACTGTCATAAGAATAGTTAACTAATATTTTGGAATATAAAAGTTATTTTTGAAGTTAGCCTCAAATTTTCGAGTAGGAAATATTTTAGTTTGGAATAAAATTTGTTATCAATGTTTAATTTATGCTCTCGATTGTCGGCACTAGGAGGAACTTCTTAAAATGCATTTTTGAAATTATACTCACTTTTACCTTTATTCGACTATTTAAATAGTGGAATGCATTCTTATCAAGCAATACTTTTTACTTTACTTTACTGTACAGTTAGCATAGTAGTTAAACGATCACCACGCCGCCTTCTGCTGAGCAATGCGTTGTTGGTTCAAATCCCACATGGGACAACTCTTTGTTTTATATCCTCAAACTGTTGTTCTGAGTCTGGGTGTTCTTTGTGTACGTTTCATGTATGTTTCTAAAGTCCCCGGCGACACTGGATGTATATTCCTTACACAGGAGTCGTAAAAAAAAAGTGATAATTGATTAACGAAATAAACATTAACCCCAACGAGCAAGTAACATAAATTATATTTTTGAAGTCAATTATTTGGACTAGGCTAGACATAAACTTTTCTTGTTAAGTCTAAGACTTCCAGGTAAATATAAATCTAAGAGACCTCAACGTTGGCGATTGAAATAAATCAACGTGGAATGATTTGCACAAATCACAGGTAAGGAGTTTTCTAAGAATTGGAGCCGTTGGATAGGGAACGAGTTTTATTAAATTGTAATTCATATATCATTATTATCAATTCGTAGTACGTCCATTGCTGGATATATGTCCTATATTTAATTTAATTGTGAGATATGATATGAGTATTTAAACTATTTAAAAGCACCACTTACGCGAATTATCCATGTAATTAACGAAGTCCACAAAGAAGTCAAAGAACTATATATTTTTTTGTGTCAATTAAGTGTACTCGCAAAATGTCTTTTAAATTTAATTTGTTACAAGACCTAAAAGAGTTATTTTTTTAGAATTGTGTGCAAACGAGCAGACGTATCGCCTGATGGTATATGATACCGGAGGCCCATACCCCAACCCCTCCCTCCATCCCCCAAAGGCCGGCAACGCACTTGAGACGCCTCTGATGTTATCTGGCATCCATATCTGGCAGCGATAATCGCTTATCATTAGGTGATACGTATGCTCGTTTGCCTACTATTACATAAAAAAAACTCTTAATTTTTACAATGGACATTCCAACATCTTAAATCTTAGACAGTTGTACGATCGAGATGCTTACTCACAGATGATTTAGAGCCTCATTCACGATGCAATAAATAAATTTGACAGTCATCGACAGTTTATTCTTCTTAGAAAACATACATAGGTCTTTGAATGTCTTTAGGTATGAGTCATAACTCGGCATGCTCTGCTTGTTCCGCTAAATTAAAAAAAAAAGAGAAAATAATAATAAGCAGTTAAACATCCTTTTAACCTCGTTCCGAATATATGGACGTACAAACACTGAAGAAGACTAGACCATTTAATTTTTTGAAAGAAGTAGGGAAAAGCCCGTATTACCTGACTGCGAAAATTAATTAATGAACTAAAAGAGCATCCCACAATTTAAAGTAACATTATTTATTGTAATAGATACCTTTTAGGGAAAAATATTATCAAAAAGGATTTAAAACGTAATTTTTTATGGTATATGCGGCATAAGAGCAGACGTTTCATTGGTGATAAGCGATTAACTCCGCCTATTAACACCCGCTACACCACTACTGACTTACATCCACTATCAGAGAAGGAAAAAGAAATCCTTGCCACATATCACACACGCACCTAATTGATGCCAAAATATGCTATTAATTATATTCTAAAAATAAAATTCCGCACACCTTCACCCATCATATTTTTATGTACCCAATTATCCAAAGTTATATCTCAATTGAAACAAGTCTTTTTCATAGACAGAGCTAGACTCTGGCAACCAAACTGCTGATAAACACACTTATATATTTCTAAATAAATACATATTGTAGATAAAAAATATACTCAAACATGATCGTGTTTATCTCATAATTAATTGTACAAGTCCTCCGTGATAACTATACCCTCTATCTTTGGCTTAGCAGTCAATATCACTTCACCACAAACGAATTTATATATGTGTAGTCACTTACGATGAGGTGAATAGTCTGCCCTTTAAACCTTTAGGTATATCTATAAAAGTTATGATCATTCTGTAATAAGTTTAACAGACAAAAAACAAACTCAAAATCATAAATTGGCCCATAAAACACACTTAGATAATAATAATCTCCGACAGATGCTCATTTCAAATATTAACACGATAGTAATAAAACATTTTATTACATGTTTTATATTCAAGATAATTAGCTACTACGTAATGCACGTTAACAAAGCGTATAATAATATTAATTTAATTAGACAAGTCGCAATACTTACACAATTCCAAAGTCTAATACGATACAGCTAGGCTTGGTTTGGTTGGATGATGTCTGCCCGTTGATTTGCGACACTTTAACATTCTCTATTTTAAGAACGTGCTACGGCGTTTTTTCTGCCTCTTTGCTTCCCTGCACAAAGGGCTGTCGTGCTATCCGAGATATCGGAAGGTAAAACTACATTTACTGCTCGGAGGAAACTCTCATTGTGTGATTCAGACTTAGCAGTTACTAATCAGTTCAGCATTTTTTTTACTAGATGGCGTTACAATCCAGTCAAGTCAAGTCTGTCAGACGAAACATCAATCACTCACACAATGTCCATTTGAAAATACAATACCTAGATTTTTCATGATTGGATTCCAATTCAGAATCATTTCTTCAACTTAGACCAGATCGACACAAACAGACGCCACAGCATGTACTAGATTGTCAAGGTTAAATTAGGTGAAAAAAACAAAATCTGCCTGCTTGAGTCTTGAGTTCATCTATATCTTCCACTTTCCAAATTGTGTAGAACCTTAGGAAAAGAATACTGGCATAGAATCTCATAGCCACTCTTTTTCAAAGTCAGACCTTGAGGCACCATATTTTAGTATTATATGAAATAGATTTTTTCTCTATACAAATAAATAAAAATGGAATGTCTATTTGTAATATTAATAAAATAAATTTTACTAAATGCATGTGTATACACGGTAAATTTACCAAAATATCATTTTTTACAATTTTTGACTGTCTGTCCGTTTGTTCCGGCTAATCCCTGGAACAGCTGTCCCGATTTTGAAGGGATTTTTTTTATTTTATATATTAGGCGGGCAAACGATCAGACCTATCGCCTGATGGTAAGCGATTACCGCCGCCCATGGACACCTGCAACACCACAGGCATCACAAGTGCATTGCCGACCTTTGAGGGGAAGGGGGGGAGATAAGGGGAGGGGAGTTGGGGTATGGGCCTCCAGCATCCTCACTTACTCGGTGAAATACAGCGCAAGCACAATATCACACCGGTTTTCTGTGAGGCCGTGGTATCACTCCGGTCGAGCCGACCCATTCATGCCAAAGCGTGGCTCTCCCACGGTGACTTTCACTGATAGCTGGCTGATGATATAAGGAGTAACTTAGGCTAGTTTTTTTAGACTGGCTTAGCCCCACTCGCGGTACGATAATAACCGCGGGTAGCACCGCGGATAGCACCGCGGGGCTCAGCTAGTAAAGGATAAAACTGTTTTATTCTGTTTTTTAAAGAATAAAATGTATTCTATATTCCGGGAAAGCCTTAGTTTGGACCCGAGAGGAGGGACCCTTGCGGCTGGAAACTCTTCAAGGAGTATAACTTCTCGCAGTTGTACCCAAACTAGTTAGGCATCACCGAAATGAAACCTGTAATAAAGTTACGTTTCAATAATAATTATACTGAAAATATTCACTTCCATAAATAATCTCTTTCATTAATAAAAGTTCATTTAAAATGTCTCCTCTGGTAGGTTCACTGAACGCGAACACAAAACCTTAATTGATTTGCGTGATTTATTTTAATTGAACAAATTACTGATATTGTTAAATTCCATTAATTTATTACGCTGTCCAATTTACATAAAGAAGTAAATTTCATTGTTGATAAAAACTCATGCGGTGACATAGTAGCAATAAATCTGTTTCTTATCATATATGATTGTATTACCGCGAAATCATCTACCTACAAAATGATAATCGTAGAGTGGAATCATAAGAATGAGAGAGACGTCTATATATACTGGATTAGTATTTCAAAACAGCTCCCATCGGCCTCCGTGGCGCAATTGGTTAGCGCGTTCGGCTGTTAACCGAAAGGTTGGTGGTTCAAGCCCACCCGGGGGCGTTTCTTTTTGTACTTTGTAATATAAATTTATAAAATTAAGATTTACCACAAAAATGTTTCTTGAGTTTAATTATAACTTCATACAATAGAAGTTTGTATTTTTATTTAGACATTTGTTTATACACTGTCCAAGCCTTCCCGTTACTAAAATATTTTATTAAGTTACGAATAATCTAAAATATTAACTCACTAACAAACTCCTATTTAACCAGCTTGTTGGAGTGCTCAACATTTTCAATGTGTTCATTAACGGTTTTTACAGAAACTAGGTCTCACTGCTAGTAAAATGTTGTTCATCCATGTTTTTAGGGTTGGTAGGTTTTATAAAGTTTTGCATTTTCATAAAACATGAGTTTTCATGATTATTATTTTGTTTGTAATGATACGGCATAAAACTTACAAACCCCTAACCAAGTTAACATTCTCCAAACTTAAAACTTATTAGAAAACTATCAAATGTGAATGACGTCATCTCAACCACGTGGTCAAAAGAAAATATTAGCCAATAATAGAGAATGGAGGCGATAGAAATAATGTAGTGGATATGTGATTTTGTCATTAAAAGTGAAGCAAAGTTTATGACTTCGAACCTCGCTAATCTATTTATTATAGCAGCAGTTGCTAGTAGATAAAGCATATACACACTTATTAAATTATTCTATAAAAAAAATTGACAGGTGGCGCCATCTACAAACAGGTTTACGTGTTATTTGTAAAAAAAATGTTTTATAAACAAAATACAGCTGTTATAATATTTTTGTTTACCTAAGTATACCGGCTATACATTCATTAACGTCATAATGGGATCATTGTAATTCATAATTTATATATTTTTTTAAAATACATACCTATAACCTTAGATAATGTATTGACGTTGTTGATTTTTAATATATGACATATTAATAATCTAACCCTGGCAGGCTTGCCAGGGTTATTTTCAAATTTTCCTTCTCTCCCTTGCAATGATGCTGTCCTACGTAGTAAATTACCAATATACCAATACCGTAATATTTTACCAGTAAGTAAACTTCTATGTCTACACATCGAAATAAATAATGTAATAAAAACCATTTAGATAAAACTCCTGAAGATAAGAAATCCACGTAAACCAGTATGGCGTCTAAAACGATTTCCAATTACTTAAATTACCGACATTTTACCTACATAGTTTATTGTTCTCTCTCTCTAAATGAAAGAAAAAGAAAGAGATAGAAATCTTATAGATAAAGGACCACCCGTTGATACGGTACTTAATGATTATCTCATTGAAGATCAAGATTATGGAGCAACTGATTAATTTACATAGACGGGTGTAAATCTAAATACGTCTTTTATTGTCTTTTTATTTATTTTTCATATCAATGCTAATGGTTAACAAAGTAATGGTTGCGTTGAAGACAGAAATTTCTATATTATACCGTTGAAGAGGATAGTTTGTTTGAACATGTAACGAATTGGGCGACGGTAGCATAAGAGAAAGGAGACGTATTAATAATATCTCAATAGGTCTCTATGACGCTTGAGTAAATCCCCATTTAGCATCATGGGCTTTCGTTCTACTGGTTCCGAGTTCAAATCATTTGAGGTCCAAAGGCAATTAAATTTTATTGGAGATCATTTAGCAAAGAAATACCAATAAATACTAACATCTAAAGGATTCAATCGATCGAAACATTTTTATTGCAAGTTTAAGAATCCATAGAAATGAATATTTTTATTTAAATTACAATCGATTATTTATATATTTAAAGGTACATTTATGGATGTATTTTTAAGGTTATTGTTTTATCTTATATTTATTGTTCATCAGCTTCAGCTTCTCTTCATAAGACATATGTACCTGCTACGTACTTTACTAACCCATTTTAGCATTAGGTCAGCCTCATGCAAAATGTGGTGCAGAAAGTGTTAGTAAATATATTATCGTTCATACTGTGCTAATAATGCCACTAATAGAAACATCAAAATAAAGCAACAAAACTCCCACCTGTGACCACGGCCAGTGCAACCTGGTCGAAACGTCAGGCAAATCAGAGATATGTAATACCTTTTAATAAGTGATCGTGTTAATTCCCGTAAAAATAATTGTTAATATATCATGGAATGCGAAGGTTAAAAAAAAACAAAATAAATGCAATAAAGGGCCACTATTATTAGTAATTTTCTATTAAATCGGACAGGGACCACGTTCAATGCAACTTGTTTCAAAACACCAGGAAATTTAAAAACATTGATCACGTTAATTCCGTATTAATTTTTATAAATCATTGAACGAAAACTTCAAAAGTTAGTGAATTAATTAAACTCAAATAACCTAATGAATATTGATGGAATTAATGAGAAAATGTTTCTTTAGAAATCGTTAAAGTATCTAAAGATTAAATCAAAGATATCGAAACTAAAACACCAAAACTAAATACCATAGAGGCAGGTGGTACAAAAAGCAGTCTTTGTTAGCAAGTTATAGCGGTAAAAACCTGGACACAGCGCCATCTGGTGGTGACAATGGCAAGATTTATCGCCTACTTTCGCCATAGAAACGTCCGTGTTGTATAGACTATGTTATAAGATAAAAGCGAGTAATTTATTTCTTTGTAGGTTTTATGCTTTGCTGTACGATACATTGTGGATATATTGATGAGAACTGAGACACAACTGACAAGGAAAATGGAAAGACACTTGCTGAATCATAAGTTTCATTGTTATTTAAATAACTAATAATCCAGTACTGCAGTTCACGAGGACTTGCAACCATAACATTAAGTACTCATGATTTTGGGGGCATAGGAGAAATTTGTGAAAACAATGTCGGGTCTATCTGTTGCCGACAGATAGATGCTTGAAATATAGATAGATAATGGTACGAAACCCTTCCTACGCGAGTCCGACTCGCACTTAACCGACTTGACTAAATATTTAGCTTCTATCTGTAGAGACTTGTTAATGGCGTATTGTTGCTACTTTTATAATCTATATTAAGTGTATTGCTGTAAGTTTCCCTGAGATTAATTTAATAAAACTGAAATGACGTTTCTTGAAAATGTTTAACATTCTAGCCGCCGGTGTGTATATATTTATGTAATAAATACATACATTTATGCACAAAAGTGCATAAATATATATATAAATAAATAAAATGTTCCAAGATTGTTTTGAATGTAAATTTAAATTAGTTTTTCCAGAGCTCAATAGATGGCACTTTAGGATATTATTAAATCACGATATGGGTTCATTCCTCTATAGCATAAAAAACTTTATTGTTACTAAATAAATACGCGGCGAAATTATATCTTTCTTCCCCTCCATAATAGAAAACATCTCATCACACATCACATCTAACAATAGTTTGAGATAGTTATTTCTTTAAAGATCTTATAAATCAGGCCAGCTCCTTACAGCTGTCTTGGAGATTAAAATCCGCAGCATGTACCAATGAAGTCTTCCCGCCCTATGTACTTGTATGTACATATTTACTTGTAATGTAACTTATTGTTGTCTTTCTTTCAATGTACTTAGAGAATTCATCTTTGTTCGTCTTATTCTGACTACATTACTAAACATATACGAGTAATTAGTAAAGTGTGTAAGGTTTTTAGTTATGTAGAAAAGCCAATTAGTATTAGATCCGGAAAGACCTTTTAACAAATAATTAATTGTCGTACCACGTCGGTTGCAGACGGCAGAGTCGAATGCATCCTGGTCGATGACGATGATGATGACTGTTAGGTTAGTTATAAAAGGTATACTTAAACTATTTTCTGATGTGAAGTGCACTGAATTTTTAGAAGTGAAAGAAGACAAAATCGTCTAATCCGAAGCTAGCTGCATTATATTTGGTATACTGAAAATTTGTTGATAATATCATCAACAACCCATAACGTCTCTCTGCCGAGCTCGGGTCTACTCACAGGAGAGGGTTAAGGTCATACGTGATAAACATACTAAACTTACACTAAACTAACTGAACTCCACGGTGTAATACTTGGTTTTTGTTACATTTTTACAACAACAATCACGGGTAAAGCCTTGGGGTACGCGCTGTAGTGTAAGTTACTCCTTATATCATGAGCTATCTGCCAGTGAAAGTAACGCCATGTGCAGCCGTTTTGGACACTAGCCGGAACCAACAAACAAAAATTTCTAAATTTGATTTCTTGATGTACGTACCTGCTAAGTATATATTTTTATATGAATTAGGAAAAAGTTATTCATTTGAAATTACAAATAGACACTTCAACGTATAGTTTAACAATAAATAACATATTGATACGGAAGAAACTGATAGAGTTCATCAAACATTTTTTGTAGTGTTGGTGCTAAAGTCGGAAATATTTTAATTAATTTATTAAAAAAAAACATAATTAACTAATATTAATGATAGCGCAGGTTTATGTGCCTTTTAAAGATCAACCATGATAAAAACTAGTATCTATTTTGACTTCCAAATGACATGTCATAAAATAAAAAAATAAAAAAACAATTTCCATTATCGTAATGTTATAAGCGGCTTTGTGGATTCAAATATCTTTTTAATTAACTACTTTTACGTCTGTATAAAAAGGTATTGGTACCACATGACATTTACACGATCCTAATCCGATTAGAACATGAGATAACGCGTTCCCGAACGTAAATTATAAATAAAAAAAAAACCACCGGCGACAATCATTCTTTTTATAGTTCCTCCTTTAATAATGTGCGTTTTCATTGAATTTATGTTTGACATTTGTGGCTGTTTGTCGGCTAATCTTAACGTTAAAAATTTAAATTACGAATAATTTAAAAAAAAACAAAATAATGTTTTCTTGCCTTAGAAGTAATATATTGTGTTACCATTATAATCTGTTGTTGTTAACTTATCGTACTGCTAGCTTTTACCAGCGGTTCTGCCGGTATAAATCGTTTATCGCGATAAAAAGTAACAATGTCCTTCTACAAGGCGTACAAGGTTCATTATAGATCGGTGCTGAACGATTTTTTATGACATTTTGTATTTACAAAAAATCATAAAAATTCGTTGAGCGGCTTAGCTGTGAAAGCGAAACAGAGAGACAGAGTTACATTACAATTTATACTATGTGAAAAACGCTCAGAAGAAAAACAAGCATTAGCAATCCATAATTAGTTTAATATTTCCAATTCACTAGATGACTAGATGATTCCGTTACAATATATAACTGTGCTTCACACTTCAAATACTTCAATGTTAGTTAATCGAATGGCAGGCTATCTCACGTTTAACACCGACCGTTACATATTATCTCTGTCGGTGTCAAATGTGCCGCTACTGTTGTATTTAACTACCCACAAAAATGTGAGGTAAATACTAATAAATACTAATTGAGTGTAACATATGTATATATAAAGGTATTGATATTAGAACATTGATAAAATACTAGCTGAACCCCGCGGTGTTACCCGCGGTTATTGCCGTACCGCGTGTAACGGCACGGGGCGAAGTTACTCTAAAAAAAATAAGTTAAGTTACTCCTTATATCATCAGCTGCCTATCAGTAAAAATCCCGCCAAAATCGGTCCAGCAGTTCCAGACATGAGCTGAAACAAACAGACAGACAGACAAAAATTGTAAAAAATGAGGTTTTGGTATATGTATAACATGTAAATGGTATTTATATGTACCACATGTCATGTCACATAAAGATGAATTTCAATTTTAACCGATTTTAGATAGGTACCAATAAAATTTCCAAAAAAGTTAAAACTCAAATGAATACTTATTTTTTTAAATTATTACTTTAGCAGATGCTACAGAAATATTAAAAAAATCCTTCTTGATGATTACCACGCCGGAGGCACAAACTAAGGCCTATTACTCCATAATACCCCTAATTATTGAGACCAGTGTTTTGTTCAATTATATTATTGAAACGATTTTTGAATGGCATGATTTATTATGCCTCAAATTATTTAAGGTTATCTTTCTTATATATTTAAGTTAAATATGTTAGGAATTTCTAGAAATTATGTTCCTTGGAAAATTAGATTTGGTGATTATGATAAATTACATTTAGACAAAGTTAGATAGATATTAATGCTTTTTTATTGAGGTTTTATTTTGTTTTATTTTTCATTTGCTATGTTTAATTTATTTGAGATTAAATAGAAGGGGAGACTGTCAGTATACTGTAGTAAGTTAAATACTGCTTCTTTGTTCAACTATACTAACGTGTTTTATCCTCAAAGGGGTACGACAGATGTATATTTTGCCAACTGTTATTCGGTACATAAGTTTTTTAAAAAAACTTGCGGTATTTATTTCTAAAATATATGTATAATAATAATAATAATAAATCTTTATTTGCAACTAAAAGAAAAGAAACAGTTACATTGTGTGCGAGAATGTCTGCATTAGTTAAAAACTGTCTCGCAGCCATTAACGCCTCCTCCGGACTGAGGCCGTCAGAGATACATCAAAAATACAATAAAGAAACAATACAAATTAAATGAAATTACACTAAAATTGCCTACAACAGATGATTTGGATACAAATTTTACCAAATTAGTGCGTGTATAATGAGTTTTACCAAATTAGCATGTGTTTTAAGAGTATGCGTAGATACAAAGAGAGGTGTGTCAATTTTATTGTTTGTGTGTGTGTGTGTGTGTGTGTGTGTGTGTGTGTGTGTGTGTGTGTGTGTGTGTGTGTGTGGTGTGTGTGTGCGTGTGTGTATGCTTACGTGCGTATTGGAGGAAATCTGCAAGAACTATCTCCAAATATTAGGTTTAACCATGACTTCTAGCTCTCCGTAGTTCAGAGTGTGCAGTCATTCATTCGTAATCAATTTGCAATTTCTACTTACAAGGAGATAAACATTTAGTATTCTATTCACCCTGTTATAAATATATTAAGTAAATAAATTTACTCCTAGACACAACAAAAGATCGTTTGCTTATCACATTAATTTTTTCCTAGGTGGCAGTCGAACCCAAGACTTTTGATTTAGAAGTCAAGACCACTTGAAATCAAAATTCTGTCTGGATTTTCTAGAGTGAAATAGTCCTTATATCTAATAATATAAATGCGAAAAGAAATTAGCGTCATAAATAGCAGCGAAATTATTTTTTTGCTTTGAGACCCATTTCTGTTGCTAATTTAACCTGCGCCTGGAATGCAATCTGCAGGTAAGATCTCAACAAAGCTTAAGTACATGTTGTAAAGCAAGGCTTTGTAACATAAAATAAGGTTAAGTAGGGACAATTATAAACCTTTATTAGCCTAATTTTCTTATGAGGCATAGGAGGTAAATTGATATAAAGTGACAACCACCGCTTAGGAACACTTGGAATTCTGTAGACAAGTGTGCCGTCCTTTGAAATGCCCTCAAAAAAATGTAATCAGGGAGGGGTGCTTTCGGTATTTAGTTTAAAACTTTGTATCTATATATTAATAAGTGTCCCTCTTTTTATGTATGAGTATGACATTTGGCACAGTTAACGTTTAAATAGAGGATTGCAGAAAGTTAAAAAAAAAAAGTATGATAGTATTTCAACCACTAGGTTAGTCGCAAACCGATATATACTTTTATTAAATTGTATTACCTACTAGCTGAATCCCGCGGTGTTACCTGCGGTTATTGTAATGCCGCGGGGCTAAGCTTGTCTAAGAAATAGCCTAAATTACTCCTTATACCATCAGCTACCCATCAGTGAAAGTCCCGTCAAAATCGGTCCAACCGATCCAGAGATTAGCCGATACAAACAGACAGACAAAAATTGAAAAAAATGATAGGTTTTTCAATTTTTATTTTTCACATATGCATTTAGTAAAAACCGGTTATTTTAATATTACAAACAGACACTCCAATTTTTTTTATTTGTATGTGTAAATGTATAGATACAGATTATTTGTATACTAGTTGTTGCCCGCGGCTCCGCCCGCGTATTTGTCGGATTTCGCAGCAAATAGTAGCCTATGTGTTATTCTGATGTATAAGCTATATTACTGTAAGGTTTCATCCAAATCCGTTCAGTAGTTTTTGCGTGAAAGAGTAACAAACATCCATCCAAACATCCATCCATCCTTACAAACTTTCGCATTTATAATACTAGTTGTTGCCCGCGGCTCCGCCCGCGTATATGTCGGTTATCGCGGCAAATAGTAGCCTATGTGTTATTCAGATGTATAAGCTATATTACTGTAAAGTTTCATCCAAATCCGTTCAGTAGTTTTTGCGTGAAAGAGTAACAAACATCCATCCATACATCCATCCATCCTTACAAACTTTCGCATTTATAATATTAGTAGGATTAGTAGGATATGTATCACAACAGTTTTTTGCAGACAACTTTTAGGGCGTTATTTATAAAAAAATTACATAACTTTAAGCAACAATTATGTGTTATATTCCACTATAAGGATGGGAGTTTAAAGTAGAAAATACAGAACTGTTTCTTCAAAATTCAATAACAAGTAAATAAAAAGTATTCATAAGTTATATTAGTGTACAAAGCCAAAAACATTACAAATGGAAAGAGGGGTTTGAATCTCGCTAAAACTGAAAAGTAACCCTTCGTCATAAATTCATCTATAACATTAACTGCCATAAACTATAGCAACCAAACAAGTGATTACTTTTAAAAGTTTTCTTTAAAAACTAGCTTTTATTACTTGTTAATAAAAAAATAACTTGAAGTGCTTTCATTCCCACTCTACCACCACACCATGGGTGTGGTGGTAGAGGTAGAGGAGTAGGATGGGTATCAAACCCATCTTGAGTGGGTTGTTCAGAAATATGTACGCCGCCATTTTGTTACGGCTGCCATTTTGGATTAAGAATAATACCGATTACATACAATTGCATTGTCATCAGAACTAAAGGTATATTTAATATATCAACTCAATTGGAAATCGGGGATTTTTTCGAATAATTAGGAAGAGGATAAAATATAAAAAAAATAGAGGGGGATACCACAGTTGTTTTGTCCCTAATTCTCCAATGCAATTCTTTTCATCATTCAATTTCGCGATTTAAACAGATGGCGGTGAAATCCGAACAAATGCAGTATTGGCCATTAAAGAAGCGTTTCTGAAGTTGGGCAAAACAAGCGGCAGGCCTTTTGAAAACCATTACCGTTCCACGCGGAGCCACTCTATACGAAACTTAACAGCAGCTATAAGGTGTGGTGTCAGTGCAAGCTCGAATGATTCTACTATTTTAAATATTCAAGTACCTATATGATAAGATGTAAATATTTAGAAATGATGTTCATTTTCGTAATGAAACATTGGGGGTGACAGTAAGACGATTTCTTGAAATCACGCTATAATTTCTTTAACGATCATTCTTCGGTAAACCACCCAAGCTAAAGCTAAGTAATACTAATAATAAACTCTTATTGCAACAAGTTACATTATATAATTTAGATATAAACCCTGATTCTCAAACTAGCGCGAGCTGTATATTGGGAGGAAGTAAATGTAGGTTCGGCAGTGGATGGCGATAGGCTGATTGATTGATAAATTGATTTCCTTTTCTACAAAGCTCTTAGATAGATTTGTGTGTTTAGGGAATGAAAAAGACACGTCACAGAAAACACACACAATCTTCTCTATCTCCGTTTGAATCTTCACCGCTCACACAGCATACCCACATTGAATTTATAGCAAAGAGCAACTCAATAATGCTCCAATGATTTTTAATATTCGAACAATTCCCAGCTCGATGTATTGTCCATTCACCAATTTTTGGTAAAACACCGAACAATCACAATAAACTCTAACTAGATTAATATAAAGCTGATTTTTATTTGAGTTTTAAATTTAAAATTGGAGGTCGTGATCCTGACAACATGTATGGGATGGTGAAGAATAATTACGAGATTGCTGCAGACCAATATTTCACGGTTGATCGATCGACATCATAAGACCAGAGAAAAATTTTCAATAAAACGATTTTAAAAACGGTTTACGCTTCCTGCACTTATGTAATCTGCTTCAAATATTTTGTGAGTTGAGTTGGTAAATGTTTAAAGTTGTTATCAATTTATTGTGTATACAGGTTGGTGGTTTTGCGTGCGATTTTTGATATTTTGATACAAAAAAGTTTATGTGGTTTAGTTAAATATGTGGAATTGTTTTCATATTGCAAATTTTTATTTTAACTGTATATTTTTTGCAATATATCTTGTAATTTTAGAAGGACTTTGTTGTCTGCTGCTGCTATCCTGAAATTTGCTCATTTTAATGGGTAACTTATAATTACCTATTGTCCGTCCGTAATAGTGTCGCATTAGCATTAGCTTCGGTGATAATGTTGTAAAGAGCAAGATCGTTTATTCTGTGTCTTTATTCTATTTCAAAATATGTGTATAAGAATGATTATAAGCAGTCTTGTTTGCTGTAGGACAGTACTATATACAGTAGACTGTAGTTTGTTAGTAATTAGACGACTCAGTGCAACATTTGTCAACTTATGTTTCTTATTATTAAAGTTGTTTTATAAATTTCATTTTTTTATGTTTATTTAATATTCCAATTTAATTTTAACTATCATTGTTTAAGGCATAATTATTAACTATGTCAGGTTAACATTACTAGATGTTCTTATGTACCGGGTCATAGCTGTACTTTTGAAATTTTAACTAAGTCTTCTTTCCTGAATTTCTTTACAGTTTCTTAATGTTCTACATTTTCAAAGAAATTTCTTCCATATTAATAAACATAATGGCATTCAAAGCTCTCAAGTATACAAACCGAAGTACAACAGACACGCTACAAACAGAGGCGTCTATATTCATCGACAGTGGGCTCTTGACCCAGATGTGGTGGGAACAAACCCACAGGAGGGCTTTGCACTAGTTCGGGGAATACGTTCGCAAGGATATATCGATTAAGAGAGACAAGCAGAGACTTGGATATAAATGTGGACGTATAATATGCTTCTGTCTACTCCTTTGTAATTAAAGACGTCAGTTTATATATCTAGAAATCAAATAGCTTCGCACATCACACACACGGCAGTCTGATCCCTAACTAGGCTTCAAGGTCACACCGGTTTAATTGCTAATCTTGGGAAGTGCCTAGTATTTACGGTGTGAGAACTTTAATTGTGCGATGCAGGATTAATAGTTACTCCGTAGTTTGATGGGTCTTCGTTAGATTGTATTGAAGCAAGTTTCTGTTTCGTTGTACATGAAAGTCACTACACGGGGTTGGTTCATCTAGTTTACTTGTGTTTTGGCATAATACTGTAACTAGTGTATCCATCATTAGTAGATGTCTATAAAACCATGTGTTGTATTCACTATGTCAAAATAAACGATTTTTCTTTCTGTATGAATTAAACCTGAGTTTTTTCTACTCCTGTGGCACCACCTGAAAATTTTAAATCTTTTAACTTTAGTGTAAAAGGCACGTCTTCACTTCGTTAGCTATTTATTATAAGTTTGGGCGAATACGCTCTAATTATAATAAAGTTTGCCTTGCATTCTTCAAGGCTTGAGCACTTACAGTGTCCACAAAGTCTTTGCAGCACAGGATAGTTCCCGGAACTTTCATTGTTAAATAACGCAATTAAATATTTCCGCTCTCGATACTTTCTGAGACTTCAGCTATTCAGAAATTGTTAAGGAGATGCTTTTATACCGCTCTGAGAATTTAATTTCACTCTTCAAAACTTAGAAAGCGCCACCTTTTGTACATGGTTTTGGTAATATCTAAAGAATTTAGTATATTTACATAATTATATTTTAGTTATTTATATTCACAATATAAATAACTAAAATATTTTTTTTTTTTTTGTACATATTATTGCAATCTATCAATCTTGCAGACATTCAGCAATATGTAGGATTTCATGGAAAAAAAGGGCTTGCCCGAAAGCAGTCCAATGACTGCTTCGTTAATTCTTGTGACTCTCAGAGAAGGTCTTGAGGAATCTTTCTTTTCAGTCTGCGAGCTACCGTTTGGGTGTTCATTAGATTGACCGCAAGGATATTTGGATGATTAGTGATTCGCTTCCTGTACGCTTTTGTCCTTTCCGAGATCTCATCCACAACACTTTTGACGCAGAGGTCGTGATGGAGTCTAACGTTTGAGACATACCAAGGTGCATTCGTTATTATTCTTAGTACCTTTGACTGGAATCTTTGTATTATTTCAATGTTTGATTTTGCTGCTGTTCCCCAGAGTTGTAGGCCATATGCCCATATGGGCTTTATTATGCATTCATAAAGAGAGTGAGAGTCGTGATTTTTTTATTTAGTAGCCAGTACATAGTGCGCAGCTGTTGGCCCATAGCTAGTCGCTTTGTGAAAATATGCTTCTTCCAGGTCAGGCGTCTATCCAAGTATATTCCAAGATACTTGGCGTGATCCTCTTGCGGTAGAGGTATACCGTTAAGAGTGATGGCTGGACATGTTCGTTTCCTGTTTGTGAAAGTAACCTGGACAGATTTAGTTTCGTTGGCTTTGATTCGCCAGTCTTTGAGCCATTTGGATACCTGATCAAGACTGTTTTGAAGCTTTTGTGCTGCAATGTCTGCAGAATCATGAATTGATAGGATTGCTGTGTCATCAGCAAATGTCCCAGTAACTACTCCATCTGTCGTAGGGAGATCAGCTGTAAAAAGCAGATACAACGTGGGACCCATGACGCTGCCTTGCGGAACTCCAGCTTTGATAGCATATAAAGAAGTTAACTCTTCTCCTTGTTTTACAAAAAAGTGTCTGTCGCTTAGATATGACTTTATTAGGTTGTAGAAGTTTATAGGTACGTTTGTTTTTATTTTGAAAAGAAGTCCGTCATGCCACACTCGATCAAATGCCTGAGATATATCCAGAAATGCTGCGACACTGTATTGTTTTGATTCAAGAGCTTTGTTTATATGTTCCACTAGTCTGTGTACTTGTTCAATAGTGCCATGCTTTCGACGGAAACCAAACTGATGATCAGGTATTAATTTGTTTGCGGCAATAATCGGGGATAATCTAAGCAAAATAACTATCTCCATGACTTTTGATGGTATGGGTAGCAGGCTAATAGGTCTATATGATTGCACCTCAACCGGATTTTTTCCAGGCTTTAGAACCATTATAACTTGGGCTATTTTCCATTGAGGAGGGACCATTCCTCTTCGTAGAATAGCGTTGTACAAGAAAGTAAGGTACTTAATCCCTTCCTTTGGCAGCTCTCTTAGGATTTTTCCTGTTATAAGATCGTAATCAGGAGCTTTATTTGGATCTAAAGCCTTAATTGCTGTTTTTACTTCTTTGTAAGTGAGCTTGTTAATGGGAGGATCAAGTTGGTGGGTTTGGCCTAATAATTCTGTGACTTCCTGGGTTTTAGAGGAGCCTGTATCGGGATTTGGTATAAAGACCTGTTGCAGATATTCAGCAAATGTAGCAGCTTTGTCCGCATTACCAGAAGCCCATTCCGAGTTACTTTTACGGATAGGAGGTTGATTACTTGCTGGGCATTTAAGTCTTTTAGTCACTTTCCACAACGAGTAATTTGTCTCTGCAGTAGCATCAAGGTTTTCTAGAGATGTTTGTATGCCTTGGTTTTCATTCTCTTTAAAAAGAATTTTTAATTTTCTTTGAAGATAGTTTAGGCGTTTTTTATCAGTAGGATACCCTGTTGTTTGCCACTTTTTTCTAGCTTTTCGTTTATCAGCTAAGAGTTCTCTTACAGATGTTGGATAATCTTGTTTATAATACGAGTCTGCGGCAACAGGGGTAGCAGACCAGGCAGATTGTTGAACGCAGCTATTGAAATGTTCAACGGCATCAGTTATGTTGTCATCCGTCTTTAAAGGAATTTTCAAATCTAATTTCTCTGCCAGTAGCTGTCTGAAGAGCTCCCAGTTAGTTTTATTGGAGTGTAGCTTGCAAGGTTTAGGTATCACTGTGATTTTCCTTTTTAATACTATTTCTACCGGAGAATGATCGGAGGATAGTTCGGTGCTCGTTTTACTTGTTATAAAGTTGTTGGGGATGCCTTTTGTTATATAGAAGTCAAGCAAGTCTGGTACTTTGTTCAAGTCTGTGGGCCAGTATGTAGGATCTCCAGGATAACTAAAATATGTGTTAAATATATTGGTTATGTGTCCTTTCACTTCTGTTTCCGCGTTAAGGGCTTAATTGCTGTATCGATTTTAATGATATTTGGCAATGGGATACTTTGATTCTTGAAGTTGGACATAGGCTACTCTTCACCGAATGTATTTATTAAAACATACGTACCTACGGTTATTAACGTTTTATGATTTACCGCTCCTCATGACGTACCCATAGCACAAGACATGTAAAATGTAATTTTAAGCAATAGTTCAAAGCTCAGGAAAAACAGCTCAAAAACCTTTCGTTATCATAACAAGACACACAAATTCCTAATATTAATAATACTGGCTTGGTTGAAGTGAAATTTAAGTATCACCTTATTCAAACACCTTTTAGTAACTAAAATTAATCTTGAAAATTTCCCACTCCTATAAGTCTACAAGAAAAATAACGAATCAACTAAAAAAAATTATACTACGCGAAAGCAATTAAGTTTCAAAAATATACCTCCCTTAATATTTGAGCATAGTGCGCGTCTCAAAGGGTAACGTAACAAAATCTTGTTAAACTTAATGAACAAACTTAGAGTCTCAGTTAAATTAGACACTTGCTTTGCCACCCTAGCGGCGGAAGCTGTATTAATAATGCCGTCGATTTTCTATTTACACAGCTTTGTCAGTTCGTATGCTTTAACTTGGAAAGTGAATTACATAGTGAAAAGTACTTTGAAATACTCGTAACATATTTGATTTGATGCTATTTTCACAATTTTTTGTAGTTGGTTGCGCTTAGTTATGTTGGACTAAATTTTTTACGTTTTAGATTGAAATATTAATCGGGAATCGCTACAGCGACTTCCAATGAAGAAATTTCAATCAGGCATTACATTTAATCCTCGAATGTTAGTTCCACTTAGCATTATGGTACGTACTCACATGCAAGATTACTCGATTGTTTTACTCCAAAACGAGTAAAATTTACGTGTGGACCGCAAAACTTACGACTCGAAGGTTCGCATCGAGCTGGCTTGATGGACTTAAATAAACGTAATTTTCTTCGCACCTACCTACTCGAAGCGAATGTCGCGAGTCAGTCCGCCGTCGTTGATCGTCTTAAAAAAACACCTGTTTAATAAAAACAACGTATTTACGAGTTTTTCGTCTTGAAATCTTTTATAGTTTAAGACTTGTTAAATGGATAAATTTATGTCTGTTCGACAAAGGCGACGGTGACGGTAAGAAAGGAGACGGTGTATCCGTCGTCTCCTTTCTTCTACAGACAGTTTTTGACTCGAACGGCTGAATGTGTGGACAAAAGCCTATGCCGTGGTTTTTACTCGCCTTGTTAGCTCGATTGAGTAAAACCATATGTGAGTACCTAGCTTTAGGTGGAACTAAAATTTACACATTTCATAGCATAACGTAAAACGGGTAATGTTTTGCGAACATATCAATTCTAATCATGACACTTTTATTTTTATGAATAAGTAACAGACAAAAATTCCAAACAGATTGAAATAAAATTAGATGATCATGTTCGTCACAGAAACGATCCTCTTTGTCCCGGCTGATGACGACATCAGGCTTACCTTATCTTCTGATTATTTATTATCGATTGAATCAGGCTACATCGTAAATTTTTCTAGAATATTCTAACAATACATTGAAATCCAAGTCAAATGAAGATTACACGTACGCAAAACGTGACAACACTCATCTCAAGCTACACTTACCTAAATCAATATTAACACAATGAGTTTTGTCCACAGAAGAGATGTTTGTTAGCGGTACTTTGTACAATTCGAGTGCTTTCTTTTTTAAATAAAGCACGTGCTATACTGGAGTGGTCTGTGTAAATATTACTTCATCAGCAAGATATTTTACCAGTTGAAGATAGGTAAATATACCTATCGCTATAGATTGTGCCGTTTGTGGTATACAAGTTACATTCTTTGTATGATCGCGATCACAATAATTTTTTTTTTTTTTTTTTGTATCCTGAACGAACGACGTTACTAAAAATATATTTTAATTTAAACAAATTTTTGTTCTTATTTTTTAATTATAAAAATCAAAGTACGCATATTTTGATTTTAATTAGAGTAAACAAAAAAGATATAAGGTCAAGAGTTCACTCAGGAGCAAATACAACGGTCCGTAAGGTTCAGCATAAATACAATTAGCGTTATAAAGATGAGGTTCCAGTCAAAGTTATAATATAAAATATATTTTTAGTTTAATTTTATCTTAGACTAGCCGACCCACGCAATCTCGTTTGCGTCTCCTATTGCCCGTAGCGTGATAATTTTCCCCCGTTTTCGTAACATTCTTCATTGTTGCTCCGCTCCTGTAGGTCTTAGCATGAAGATATGTAGCCTATAGCCTTCCTCGATAAATGGGCTATCTAACACTGAAAGAATTTTTCAAATCAAACCAGCGGTTCCTGAGATTAGCGTGTTCAAACAAACAAACAAATAAACTCTTCAGCTTTATATCTAATACTAGTTGACCCACGCAACGTCGTTTGCGCCTTATATTGCCCGTAGTGTGAAAATTTCCCCCGTTTTTGAAACATTTTTCATTGTTGCTCCGCTCCTATTGGTAGTAGCGTGATGATATATACCCTATAGCCTTCCTCGATAAATGGACTATCGAAAACCGAAAGAATTTTTCAAATCGGACCAGTGGTTCCCGAGATTAGCGTGTTCAAACAAACAAACAAACAAACAAACAAACAAACAAACAAACTCTTCAGCTTTATATATTAGTATAGAAGACTAGCTGACCCACGCAACCTCGTTTGCGCCTTATATTGCCCGTAGCGTGAAAATTTCCCCCGTTTTTGAAAAATTCTTCATTGTTGCTCCGCTCCTATTAGTAGTAGCGTGATAATGGACTATCCAACACCGAAAGAATTTTTTAAATCGGACCAGCGGTTCCTGAGATTAGCGTGTTCAAACAAACAAACAAAAAACATCTTCAGCTTTATATATTAGTATTATTATTATTTATATAAAATTCTCGTGTCACAGTTTTCGTTGCCATACTCCTCCGAAATGACTTGACCGATTCTCATGAAACTTTGTGAGCATATTGAGTAGGTCTGAGAATCGGCCAACATCTATTTTTCATCCCCCTAAATGGTAAGGGTCACCCATCCTTAATTTTTTTTTATGGCAAAACGACGTTTGCCGGGGCAGCTAGTATTAGTATAGATTTACTCATGTCCTGTCTGTCATGCTAAGTTGAGTCATTTTGGCAGCTACCTATATAAAAACACCTTTTAGTTTGTAAATCTGAATTCTACTAACATTCTTACTTCTTAAGGCATTAATTACAAAGATCTTCTTCCTAGACTTTATTATTCCCAAGATTTGGGGTCGGCAACTAGTTCAACCGTTTTAACTGAATATCAGTTTTTACACGGAGCGACTGGCATCGGACCTCCTCAATCTTGAGGGTGAACTGAATACGAGGTTGAACTAGTTGTCAGTATATTTGTGGGCTCTGACTTCAGAATAACGAATAACGAGGCACGGGCGGGAAACAACGCCTTCTTCCATACTCCGGCTTGCTACTGCTATTAAAAAATTCGAACCCAGGACCTCTTGATGTGCAGTCGCTTATGTAAAATAACGAATAAATATTGTTAGAAACTGTCTGCGTATGTTTCGTTTCTTTGAATAATATAAATAATATCTTTTACTGATCAGTGCCGTAATGATTGCAGTGTGTGGATATCTAAACGCACATGTCTAGACAAGGTTTCAACAGCTATAAATTATGTAAAAGTCATTATTTGAATCTCCCCAGTGTAAACCCATGTTGAATAACGAGTATAATGCTAATTTTTTATTTGTAATAAATCATTTTTTGATATTATAAAAAATTCAAAATTCATTTAAAAACTAAACCAAATAAAGATAAAATTATTTAGATAAAGTAGTCAAAAATGTTAATAATATATATATATGTTTTGTAAAAGTATATAATTATATATACCTTGCATTTGAGCCAATAACAGTGACATTAAAAAATAATTACGTCATCTATTGATCTCGATAGATGACGTAATTTCTCAATAGAAGAAGGGCGTGTATGAGACTCCCGACGGACCGGTGTACCCACTAAACCCCGCGGTGGCCTAGCTCGACAGTCAGGAGGAGCTCCAGGAACACGTCAGTGGTTTCTGGAGCCCGCTCTGCCGTACCCCACGACTGATTGGTAGAAAATACGTGTGGACAGCGAATTCGTGGTGAACTCTCGCACCAAGCAAAGTTAATACAGGCCCTTAGGCGACGATTGGAGAGCTAGTGGCCTCGACCGGCTCCCTTTCGTACTATGAAAAAACCAGTATCAACATAATTCATGCGAGACTGCATATTTATGTCTATAAAAACCAGATAAAGCGTTCTCTCCATCAAACAGATCTAAAACATAGCTCCCATTCTAGTTTCCTTGAACTTAATCAGAAAAAAAAAAACAAAAAATACCGTATTAAAAGATGAAATAAGCGGTTATAATTAATCTGTTCTCAAAATTACATTTGGTACCTACCAGTAAATTAGAGCAAAGTATAAAATATATGTTTTTGTCTTCTTCTAATTAATTAAGTTGTTTGATACCAAACGCAAACAGTGAGAGTAAAGTGCCTCTCGAGACACTTGAACTTTTAATTACTTATGTACAATCATCTCTTTTCTCTGTTGTTTTAGAACTTAAAGACCTGATATCCGAAATTTTAAATGTATTGCTAGTGACAGTAGAATAAGAACGTAAAGGGTAGCCGCCACGTTAGGGAGTTACAAATCTAATACGTTTTTAATGTAAATATTTGTATACACGAATGTGTCGTGGCATTGCTCTGAGTAGGTATGACGTAAAACGTGTAGATGCACTAACATTTTGTATACACTAACATATAATTTGTATAATACAGACGCAAGATGTTATCGCGAATCGACGATTTGAAAGTGGCTGGCAACAGATGGACGGCCCAAGACCGCGATAGTTAGCGCTCCTTGAGAGAACCTTCATTGTGATAGGTTGTTTGTGACGTTTAATATAGTATGGCTTATTATAGTACACAGTCTCAAAAATGTAATTTCTTATTTGAAGAAATACAAAGCAGCAAAACGGTCATGATTTCCGACATAAGTGAAAACTGAAAACTATAAACGAACAGTTGTTAAGGCTCACCTGAATTAGGAAGTAAAAAAATATAGCTCATGGATAGCACTCAGTGATGATGACGCGAGTTCCATGATTTTTGTTCACCCAAAACAATGCTCTAAGCGCCTAAAGTTTTTACTTCAAAAACAGACTGCACTACTGCGTGAAAATGTATTAAACCAGTTGATGCAGACGGCTCGTTTTTCGCGGCAAATAGTAGCCTATGTGTTATTCTGATGTATAAGCTATACTACTGAAAGTTCCATTCAAATCCGTTCAGTAGTTTTTGCGTGAAAGAGTAACAAACATACATCCATCCGTCCAATAATACTTACGAACTTTCGCGTTTATAATATTATTACATTTTTATGAAATTCAAATACCGAATATTACTTTCATTATTAACATAAATTTAATGACACCTTCGAGGTCAAAATCTATCAAGTCGTATAAATAGCGGCGATACCAAAAATATACTTACAAAAACTCGGAAATAGTCTTCTTCTGACGTAATTGGGCTAAAGTATCTCTAGCAATATAATACATGAATACTTCTTCTCCTGCAACTCTATTCTAGAATATTGAACGATTTCCGAAAAAAAAAATGCAATTCCCGTTTTATGAAAATGAGAAAGTTATTCTCAATGTTCAGTTTATGTTCAAGTTCTTCAGAAGTGAAAATATGTACTTATAAATTTTATACTTTCCTGTTTTTAAACAAAGAGCTACTGTTTTGCTTAAGTGGTTTCTAGTTTTGATACGCATATCTTCACTCTGACTTCTTTTCCTATTACTGCAGTTTCAGTTAGAGTTTCGGATCACTTTTTTTTTTCTTCTTTTTTATGGTGTAGGCTGGCAAACTAGCTGACGTATCACCTGATGGTAAGCAATTGAACACCTGCAATGTTACGCCTCTGGTAAGGCGTAACATGTGCGTTGCCGGCCTTTGGGGGATGGGGAGGAGTTGGGGTATGGGCCTCCGGTATCCTCACTCACTCAGTCAAATACAGCGCAACCGCTATTTCACACCGGTTTTCAGTGAGGCCGTGGGATCACTCCGGTCGAGACGGCCTATTCATGCCGAAACATAGCTCTTCCACGGAAATTTGTTGCTCGTATGTCTGTCAAGACCCTTTTTCTCAGAAACGCGTGGAGATATCAAGCTGAAATTCATATCAAATACTCAAGACTAACTGTCCCTTGGAGCTGTGAAGAAATCAATCTTCTCAACCAACGCAATCAAAAGATACAGCCTTTTATGCTGCAAATTTTCCACACTGGCAAGGAAGTCAAAACCTACAGGGACCTTCCCGTGAACTCAGAACCTTGGAATTTAGTGTGAAGCAACGTCTTATAGCACAGATAACCGAAACACACTATTATTGTTCACACAATACTAAGATAAATTTAAAACCAGACACATAATATACGTGTCGCGAATTTATTGTTTTTATGTATGAAAACCTAACAAATTCCTGACATTCTATAAATATGGTAGTTATTTAATACCCTTAGTTTCACAAATGCCAGCTCCTTTTTTTCTCTACAATGGCGTTATTCGCATATTTTCGGGTGTAAAAAAATTGTTGTGTATTTTTATAGCTTCGGCAACGGCTGAATAAAACCACTGATTTGAGATGAGCCGTGTGAATTTTCCTTTAGTCCGTGATAAAAAGGGCATTTCAGCGAATATTTTTAAGAAAGAGGAGTTTATCTTTATAAAAACCATTTCTGAATGTCTCAACAAAACTCCTATGTACCACTACATTATTGGTGTAGTGGTACATAGCGTTGAGAAGGTTCAATAAATATATATTTTATTTATTTGTTCTTGGAGAAACTTACAAATTTAAAACAATGTTGTATTGTACAATTAAATAATCTTATTGCTAACTACAAATTTCTGCATACATACTGCATACATTTAGCGTAGTATCTAAATAATAGAAAATTTTTACCACTTTCAACGCGTGTATATTTTGAGAGCCATATCTGCCAACATTAAATTAAATTCAGGTTCTTCATATAGTTTTGAGTACTTTGAAAGCACATAGCAAACAATTAGGAGAAAACATTGAAGAATTATTAGTTCAATGGGAGAAACATATTCTTTAAATGTATTTTTGAATTGACGAATTCTGATTGTCTTGAGATAGATAGAAAGAGATAGAGATAGGAAGAGATAAAGAAGATAGAAAGACAATAATTACAGTTTATAATCAATCAAATTTTACTGTATGAGAGCCACGCTTCCACCTTCCACGATACCACGGTCTTACAGAAAATCTGTGTGAAACAATGCTCGCGCTGTGTTTCACCGAGTGAGTGAGGATACCGCAGGCCCATACCCCACTCTACATCCCTAACCCCATAAGGCCGATAACGCACTTGTGACGCCTCTGATATTGCAGGTGTTCATGGGCGGCGGTGATCGTTTACCATCAAAAAACGCTACTCCAAAAAAAACTTATATTCATAATTAGGCAGAACCTGTGCTATGGTAAGTAGACTGTTGATAAGCATACTTATAATAATAATAATAAAAGCCTTGATTCGCTGACCCATTTAACTTATAATTTATTTATTTATTTAACTTATAAATTATAATAAATTTTTTAGCAATCACTTTGGTCAGATTGTCTGTCGACATAGGCCTCATCCAATTTTTTCCACTTCTCTCTACCCTTTTATCTCCATCCTTTTAGTAAATCCTGATGTGAGTACGAAATTTAGTATAGTTAAAGCTTATATGGAGGAGGAGAGGAGTGGAAAACAAATATAAAATAAATAAATATTTCGGACATACAACACACAACGCCATCTAGTCCCAAGCTAAGCAGAGCTTGTTTTATGGGTACTAGACAACTAATACAAATACATAGGTATATACTTTTTTTTTGTAAATACATACATATTATACATATAAAACACCCAAATTCCGAAACAAATATTTGTAGATCATACAAACATTTGGTCCGACCTGGGAATCGAATCGAAATGATCAGCAATCGCGCACGCCAACCGCGAAACCAACGAGGCAGTTAGTAAATGAAATGGTCGAAATTCAATCACTAGACGACCCCTAGTCAAATCTAAATTAATAATCTGTTTCATTTTACTTACCTGGCTAATTGGAATGCCCTCATGACTTTCAGAAATGTGCACTGTTATTAAAACGTACTCAGTGATATACCCAAGCTATAAACTTTTTAATGACTGTAGCTACTTTTTTCAGAGAAAAACTTGAATAAGAAATATGAAATAAGTTTTTGCATAAAGTATAACTTGCATGAAAGCTGTCAGCCGTCGAAAAGAATGGCTACTTGTATATAAACACATTGTTGTGTATTTGTTACACAAACTTCATGTTTGTAAGCGCGCAAACACTCATTTTCTTTAAATTAATACATAGATAATGGTTTAATTCTACTATTTTACTTATATTCTATACGTTTGCCTGCTCTGTAATGAAAAAATAAAACAGTTAAAATTGGTATAGATATTGATAGATACATAAACCTATTTTAAGGGTTCCGTGCCGTTCGTTATGTTTGTCTGTCTGTCTGTCTATCCGTTCGTATGTCACAGCCTCTTTTTCTGAAACTACTATATGTTTTTGGGGTTCCCATACTTAGAACTGAAACTCAAAAATTATTTTTTATCAAACCCATCTATGGATAGATCTTAAAAATGATATTGAGGTTTCTTATATCATTTTTTTCTAAACTGAATAGTTTGCGCGAGACACACTTCCAAAGTGGTAAAATATGTGTGCCCCCCCCCCCCCCCTGTATCTTATAAAATAAGAGAATGATAAAACTAAAATATGTGATGTACATTACCATGCAAACTTCCACCGAAAATTGGTTTAAAAGAAATCAAGTTAGTAGTTTTTTTAATACGTCTTAGATCGTAAAGTGTAATTTACCATTCATTCAATAAACACAAATATAAAAATAAAATAAAAATCATATTATGTTACTTGCTGCTGCGGAATTCTTTTCATGAGCGAGTCCGATTCGCACTTGACAGTTTTTTTTGTTAATATTTAGGAGCGGCCCATGTCTACAAGTGAACATATTTCGGCTAAGATGACGATAGTGATGTATCTATGAATTGATAGTTTTAATACTATTTAGGAATTCTTGAAATATCATGTAATAAGGCACTTTATACGGTATTGGTACATAATATTTAGTACTTTTCAATTGTAATTAGAATTTTTTTCATTCCGTTTATTATTTTAAAATGAACACAATAGGTATGGAATTTGTCAGAGTTAAAGGTTATATGGAAGGACAGTTCAGAAAGCTTAAAAAAAAACAAAAGAAATAAGAAGAAAATAAAGAAATTATGGTGGAATTTTGACCACTGGGCGACCACTAGTATTTCTTATTTAGTTCTTAGCTAACCTCTAACCTTAGTTCTTATGACCACTGGGCGACCACTAGTTTTTCTTATTTAAGTTCTTAACCTCTAACCTTAGTAGTGTCTAAAACAACCCAATGATGAGCAATTTTCACATCGATAAGAAGAGTATAAAATAATTACTAAAAAAAATTTCAAGTAAAATTATGGTCAAAATTAAGTACAAATTTTCGTAACTTAGTTTGTTTAGTACAGTTTATGAAGAACTTATGAAATTCATTACATTCAAGTGACTGCCTTGGGAGATATTACTGTTTGTGGAAGATTCTAGCCGTACTTCAATGTATAAGATAAACTTAAAATTTATATTTAGGTCAAAACGAGAGTAGTGAGGTGACTACGCGTAACGCCATCTAGTGACGATAGAGTGAACTGCTATACACGAACGAAGGTTTCTGACATTTTAAATTGTTTTATGTAGTAAAGGAGAGTAAATGAGTCACTTGGTAAATGACTACCGTCATCCAGTAACACCATGGACACATGATACTCATAGAGCCTGGAGTTCGTTGTCGCTATTTGAGTTACCTTTCTCAATTGTAGTCAATGGCAACCGGCTACGATTGGGTGCGTCATAGTACCTTCTTAGACGGTGTCGTCGTCACGTGACAAGCTTGTGACGGACGGCGTGCGGCAAGACCACGAAGCAAATACAAAGAGGAGATGGCATAAGCGCATCACCCCCGTGACAAAATACAGACCCCGACGTCATCGCAGTTGACGCAACTTGCAAATTATACTATTAACGTCAATGTTCTAGAACTGCATCGAAAAATCGTAATACTTGAATGTTCTCGGTACAATCAAGTAAAAAGATGAAGTGTTGTGTTTTATCTTGTACAAATAACTCAGATAGACGTTCTGGTACCATGAGTGGCATCATATTTCTTTTATAAGTAATTTTATAGCTATTTTTTTAAAAAGTTCTAGAAAAATCTCTTAGTGTTTTATTGAAATGTTATTATATTTACTCGCCACTAGATGGCAAAACTTTGTGTTACTGGAAATAAAAATACAATGGTACGTTGACCTGAATATTAATAAAACATACCATAAGAAGATACGGAAATAAGTTCTACATTCTTACCTAATGATTTTTTATACATCATGGTATTTTTTTGTATTTTTCTTAATTATGTTGTGAACAGACTGACATCTATCGACATCTATTCTAAAATAAAAAGACAGGGTCGTATTTAGAATCCAAATATTTTATCAAGTTACGACTATACTAATCTTGCATTGAAAGTTGTTAGTTCAAATATTAAAAAAAAAAAAAAATTTACTTATGCTGATGATTTGACGGGGTTTTTTTTTAATTCATTTAAATAATACAATGTACCAGTATACAGGTAATGTTCTAAATTTTCATCTAAAGATAGTATTGAAGAGTAATGGATCAAAAAAATAATAGGCAAAACTGGACTCCTACAAAATACACCAATATTTGTTCTTCCCGTTGTGATTCGAAACGATAGTGATTCATTTCAAGGAAAAATCATAAAAAAACGAAAAAGTAACTTATTATCGAAACCCAAATTAGGCAAGATTAAAAGTGATTAGATGTGGATATTAGAGACAACATTCGTATGACCATTCAATTCAGATTTAGATTAGTTGATTTTCTAAGATTGGCGTTATTTAAGCATTCCAGTTCCGAAGTGAAATCTAAAATATAAAATTCTCGTGTCACAGTTTTCGTTGCCATACTCCTCCGAAACGGCTTGACCGATTCTCATGAAACTTTGTGAGCATATTGAGTAGGTCTGAGAATCGGCCAACATCTATTTTTCATCCCCCTAAACGGTAAGAGTCACCCATCCTTAAAATTTTTTTATGGCAAAACGACGTTTGCCGGTGCAGCTAGTAAAATATAAATTTATTTATTTTTTAAATAAAATGATTTGCACTACATATATTAATTTTTGTTTTACATAATCCACGTGTTTACCAAACATATTGAACAATATTTTATTTAGGGTTATTTATTAGAAAAAAAAAGTTCACTTTTGCAAAATTATTTACGTTATTAATGATGTTTTTTGTTCAAGATGCTTACAAAATTGACCTTGAAAAAACTATTCCTTGAAATTCTGAGTACGTCCACACTAGTGTCAGCTAGCTAAACTACATAGCAATATACTCGTACAACGATGCAAGTAGTTTTGCTATTGTCTGGTAGATGGAAAAGTGTAAACTAACACCCCCTCACCCCCGCAAATTGTCACGCATTGCTTCATACAAAAATCTCATTAGAGCATCTCCTCTTTGTATTAGCTCCGTGGGCAAGACGCATTGTAAAGCAACCCTGAGTCGTGGAGCGAATCCGGCGGCCGAGTCTCAAGATGGCTCTACACAAATCCGAAGCCTTGTTCTTTCATGGGTCTCGGAGAAAGTCACTGGTTGATGCATCTTCATAGTTGAGTTACTCTCCACTCAGACAGTTACAGTGAGGGTTTTCGCACTAATTCGGTAAAAAGCAACGTTTAACACCAGTTTCCTGTCAGGTCGGGATTCGTGATTCGTCTCATTTGTCCCGGGCTCTCTCACTAAAGAATGATAGTCATCTAGCCTGAATAAGCTGCCTAGAAAAATGATAAAAGTGGCTGTCTTTATATCAACTGATTTTTTTATAAAAGTAATAAAATTACATATATAAGGTCTAGTATTTAGGTTTAGTATAACTGTTATTATCTCTTAGTAAACTACATAATATTAGCCTACATTTCTTTAACTAAAATTCCGAGTGATTCAATCATCGAACCGCACAGAACCAATTATACTAAATCACAATGCGGCTTTTAAGTCACGAAAAGGCATTATAAGATAATTGCACACTTTTTCCTATCGCCGATCGAGAGCGATTACTTCGTTAAAGATCGCCGAAGGTCGGGACGTGTCGGAACCTTATTACCGGCGCGGAACGCCGAATGGGACCGTTCGGAATGACTTTGGAACTCGACTTCTGGCGCTGCAATTTAAAACAAAGTTTCGAAAATGGAACGCTACGAGACTCTTAATTGAAATAGTTGAATTTTTCGTACCAAGATTTCTCTGCGATTGGTTTTTTTTAACTTCAAAATGGTATTCCAAATTCTAATCTGGATTTCCTTTTTTGTTTCCGATATCACATCTTTCTGGCGTTTTTAATCTTTTTCACAATTTGAATTAATAAGCGAGCGAGATGTCAAAACAATGTTCCTCGCTCATTTCCTTTTTAATTTGACTCCTTGTTTCCAAACCTACGACAACTTTCAGAAATGAAACTATGGAGGCTTGTTAATTAAAAACTCAGAAGTAATTAAACAAAACAGGGTTAAGTGACAATCTAAATTCCAAAAAGAACCGGCACTTTTCTCAAAGTTTCTTATACTAACTTCTTAACACTCATCCCACAGCACCTTCTTGAAACGTAATCGCAGTTTTAAGGTACCCTTTAATGTAGAACGACGGACAGAATAGTTTATAAGGGTCAAAAAATGTAAAAAGATCCCGCGTGGCGGTCGCTTCTAAATAATTCTAGCAGTGGGTCTGTCTTCATACATGTTTTATTCTGTGTTATTTATGTGTACCGGCAGTGTTCTTTAAATTCAATGCAGAATAAAAATGTACCAAGTACGGGAAACTAGGAAAACTTCGTAAGGCGGGAATGATGTGATTGGCTTTAACATTTTTGTGCCAAGTGAGTTATTGAAGATCGTTCATTTTAGTAGTTGTTTGATTGAGGGCCAACGAGCGAACATGTCACCACATGGTAAGTAGATTATGACGCCTAATGGGCAAATGAAACAAATGACAAATGGACACATTTAATTCAAGAAATAGGTGAAAAGAGGGAGAAGATCTCCATACACTTGGTGAAAAGCTACACGAAAGATTTGCTTTAAATCCAAGTTCCAAAGTTACAGAAGTGAAGCATATCTCTTCCGCGGCAACGTACTATTAAATCATAATTCTCGGTGGTTACTTAGGAGAGTTAATAATTATATTAATATTTATCTTCTCTCTTCTACAGTTTTTTTTATACTTACTAACCTCGCACAGAAGATCAATGTTAAATGACAGCGTTCGTGCTGTCGTGTTTCGTTGGTGAGTGTAAGACCGGAAGCCCAATGATGTAGAAGCATCACTAGCCCGCCATGGTGTGAGTCACAATGCTGCATTGTTGCAAACATAAAAAAAAGTCTTTGGCCTACTATAACACCCTGACCAGATAGGTTCAGGATCTGTTTCAGATTATCCTTTTCTTTGCAGAGTTTTTGTTCTCCGTATTTTCCTCCCTTAGTCGCATGTTACGATACCCTTAGGATGAATACGGGTGGACACACTACGCATGCTTAATCTTCCACCACACGGGCAATGTTTAGTACACCAAAGGCAAAATTTACTCAAGTTTTTTACTAAATTGATAAGATTTTATTTTATCAAAAGGTTCCTAAAAGAAATAACATTTCTTTCTAAGCCATTAAGGCAGTGGGTATTTTGCTTTAGTTACGATTATTAATTATAGACTCACTATATTGTGTTATATATAAATATATATATACATAGTCTTTACTCCACATTCTGAGTTCAAAACAATAATGTGTAAAACTAGTACACAAACCTTCGCAAATCTCCGTTGACCTTCGAGAAAGTTCGCAATTCCTTAATCCCGGTAGAAAAGTGTTTCGAGAGGCGATAAAAAGTTTGTCCCCTGCATTATGAATACTGCCGCGAGAGGGCTATACAGGGGAACAATTTGTTGGTTCATCGGGCAATGTGAATCGGCCTGTTTATAGCTGAGTAATGATTTTATTGTAATTTTGTACAGTTCACCGTTACTTGTAGTTTGTTTTTATAACCTAACAAATCTTACACATGGTCGATGCGTCTATTAATAGATTGAATCTCAGAATTTTTTTACATACACATTTTTACGCAGGTGCGTTTAGCTTTTTCTTGTTATTTATGAAATCGATTAATTAACTTCCAGTAGAATAGCAACATTATTTATATATTCAATAGATATGCACAAAATGTCATAAGTACTACACAACTATCATATTAAATATACTCTGACCCTAAACTCCATATAAATTTCATGAAATCACTCAATAAGACAAGCTAAAACATTATACAATCGTTATAAAACTTTATTATATTTAAAATGGCAGCAACCATATAAGTTATACGACGGAATCAAATAAAAGCATATAAAACAATTTTATTGCAATACGGCAAGGTCTTTTATGTTCATTTGCTGCAGACGTCGTTCTAAAAAATTATGAAATTATAACCTTTCGACGATAATATGATCCCATTCCTGGTCCTGTAGAAGGTCAAAGTCAAAATTTTTGGCTGACGGGTCGCCTAATGGTAAGTGAATAAAGATCTGCAACGAGTACTTTTTTTTTTTTTTTTTTTTAATGTTATCCCTAGGGATAACCCTGCATTCCCCCGTCCAAGGTTTCGACAGGACCTTTTTATTATAGAGTTTTCTATTTGCTGTCAGCTGTGTGTCGCGCATCAAAGTGCCTCCCATCCGTCTCTAGACTTTTAATAATTTTCTACTGTATTAGTTTTTTCAATCTTACTTTCAAAATACTACATTAATTTCGCAGCGTTATCATCTTATTTTTATATTTAGTACGATAGTTTTGGTAGACTGTAGTTTTCTAATTTTTTGTTATTTAAGTGTATGTATTTTATCCTAACATTATATATAACTTTGTATGCATATTTTATTTATTTCTTGTCTTTAATTCTTTCAATTTACGATTTTTATTTCTGGTTTATTACTATTCTATTTTTCTATTTTATCTGTGTTTATGATTTTCTAAGATTTTTAAAAACTAACTATTCTATTAATTTATTTACTTTACTTCTATTTACTTTATTGTTTCTTCTAAAATTTTCTTCTAATTTATTTTATTTATTTGGTTCTACTATTGTGTTATATGATTAATGTATTTTCTATTTTATTTATATATTTATTATGTATATTGTGTATATATATTTCTAGTTCTATTGTTTTATCCAGTTATGTCTTTCATAATGGTCGTGATGGTATCGACCGTGGCTTCCCTATCTGCGAGGTCACGGCATTTGTGACTTGTGTGTTTTGTGTTCGAGTACTTGTTCAGTGTTTGTGTGTGTGTTTTGTATTGTATAGTTTTTATATCTGTATGTGATGTTCGTGTCTGTGTGTGTTTTTTATTATTTGCATTAATTTCGCCTCTGTTATACAATATATATATATACTTAAATATATGTAATTAATATAATTTTGGTCGATAATTATATGCGTGTCTTTTTGTAGTGTGTACTTGTCCAGTGTTTATGTGCATGTTGTGATATTTAATTATATATTTAATATATGCTTATAATATCTGTGTGTGTATGTGCTTCTGTGTTGTGCGTGTATGAGTGTGTGTGTCACGAGTATGCCGTGGTTAACCTCGCAAGATAGTCCCACTTCTGTCGGTTGCAGTGGTGCAGAACTTTTTGCTGTGCCCGTATCCTAGACACAGGGAGCACTGCACTAATGGCGACTGATCCGCAACCCTGATCGGTTGCAGGTCAACGTGCAGTTTCCCCATGTCTAGGGCACGAGACCAGACCGCCGGGGAGACCCTGAGCACCACGTGGCACATGTGGGGGTTTCTAGCTCGCCTCCTGTAGAGGACGGCTAGCCTGTCCTGGTCCGGTGTCAGGTCCCGGAATATCTCCCGGTTCCTGCACCGGACGGCCTTCAACAGGTCCTCGTCCTTCTGGTCTTTTTGGACGCTATATATAACCAGTAGCGGATCCTTGTTTTTAGTTTCCTCCACCATGAGATCCTTTCCCCTCTCCGCTAGTCTTTCCTGTGCCTTTTTTCTATCCGTTTCTGTCCTATATCCGACTATTACTTTTCTGTCTTTTGCCTTCCTCATTTTCTCTACCTTCACCCACCCATCGTCCTCGTCTGCTACTTTTCTGAGCCGCTCTATCACCTGCTCCCCGGTGTCCTGTTGGTCTCTGGACGTAATTACTAAAGAGTGAAGGGTCTTTCTCTCCGGGAGCCGTGCTTCAGAGCGGCCTGTCACCACCTCCGCATATGTTGCTGTTTGTGTTTCTTTTCTTTTTTCCTTCTCTTCTTGTTTCTCAATCATTTCTTTAATGTCTCCTAGGACTTTAACATTTTCCTTTAATATCTTCTCGTTCTCTTTAGATGTTTCTTTTTGCTCCCTCTCCTTTTCTCTACCATTTTGCTTTTCTATTCTTTCTTTCATCTATTCAATAACTTTAGCGTTCTGCCTTAATATTTTCTCATTCTCTTTTACTCTCCTAAGAATTTCACTGGTGTTGTCTGCATTCGGAACCTCCGTAGCTGCGGTACTCTGCCCTTTTCCCAACTTGATCCTATCCTCCTCGTACACCTGCATCATTTTTTCCAAGAGCTCAAGTTTTAATTCTATCTCCTTCTTTATCTCTTTCTTTAAATTTCTTGAGTTGCTTAATTCGACTTTTATTATCATAAAGCATTTGTTGGCATGCTCAGCCCGCTTTTCAATTGGGACAAACCGTCGAATCCCCTCGACTGACGCCTCGCCAGTACTATGCGGGTTGTATATGAACTTATACTCTTCTTCCCGTTGGAGTCTTTTTTGTTCGTCCATACTACGCCTGGCCGGCCTTGTCGTCGCAGAGGATGTCGATGTTGATGATGAGGTACTAGACCTCCTTACGGGGGATCTAATGCTAAACATATTTGCGGTGCGGTTGACAAGTGAGTGAATGTAAGTGTGTGTAGTATGTTGTGTGTGTGACGGGGGAATTTGTCCTTGTGTATATGTATCCGACCCTGTATAGGGGGGTGTGTGTCAAGCGTGTGTCTGACCCTGTAAAGGGGGGTATGTATATAAGTCAAATAAATAATTAAAAACAATAAAATCAAATTATATAATAAAAATAATTTTTGCTCTAATTTGAGCCGGTCGGTTGTTTTGAGGTGTAAAAGGCCTCGGTCAATGAGTTAAAATACACGAAATTTGATAAATGAAATTAGAATATTAAATAAAAAATTATGAAATAGAAAAAAAATTTTTGATTGATACCGACGGTTGACGGCCCCTGGTCAGCAAATCCTATATACCCAGTAAAAACTGGGAAGGTGGGAGGGCGATTTTTTGGTTTTCTATACGTCTGATCTTAAAAATTTTGGTGTCTTTCGACGGGTCTCGACGAGACCTATCCAAATATGTATAGAATGTCAGTACCAAATACAGTGCTGCCGAATTATTCAACAAAAACCTCCAAATTTAACAATTTAAATTTTTTATGTAAAATTTTTTCAAACTTCTATTTGTCCAAACTGAACAAATAGGGTGTCTTTAGACGGGTCTTGAAGAGACCTATCTAAATATATATAAACTGTAATTTACAAACTAAGGGCTATCGAAAAAATTTAAGATAACCTCAAAAATCTTCAAAAATCCAAAAATTTCAAACTGTATGTAAAATTTTCTAAGTATCTATATGCCGAAACTTTGTAAACGGGATGTTATTAGATAGGTCTTGATAAGAGCTATCTAAATCTGTTAAAATATAAACAATATGAGGGAGGGTGATCGAATTATTCGACAAAAACGTCAAAAATTACCAAAATTTACAAATTTAAAAAATTCAAAGTTCAATATTCTAATTTTCTTTTAATTTTCCAGATGAAAATTGTCCTACGCGACGCAGGAGTGTCTACAAAGGCGATATCCAGCAAAATTGGTGCACTTCAAAGGTATTATGATGAAAAAATTTCGTATCTCACGAGTACTTTATCGTCTTTTGAGTTCTTCAACCCTGGGTAAATAAGGGGTATGAGAAGAGATGTTTGGGCTGGTTAATAACCCAGTCGGTGGTTAGGCAGAGCATAAACAACGAACAGCCTGTGCTTACCAGACTTATGTATTTTTTACCCGACTGCGAAAGAGGGAGGGTTATGTTTTTTATTTTCAACGTTTTAAAACATATACATATTATAAAAAAAAAAAAAAACATTTATCCTAGGTAAGAATCGCACCCATGATCTCAGACAAGACGTCGAGTTCCAACTGCTAAAACTCACAAAAGTTCCCGTAAACTGTAGAATATCTACAGTTTACGGGAACTTTATTTATAAAATATTCCGAGAGAATTCTAAGGAGGACTTCCAGTCAATACTAGCAGGTTCGCGTTACAGGTATGCGACCCCGACCTTGACCTCTGATCAATATCCTTTTCCGCATCTTGTCTAAGTTTCCTTTCGAAATACTTTCATTTTTCTATCTCAAATTGCTAAAGCGTCTTATAAGCGGCTATAGAGTTCTGATTTTGAGTGACCCTCCAGGGTCATCAATATTACCGAAGCCAAACTTTGATATGTTGTGGCCAGCTGTAACAAACCAAAACTACTTTATTACGCAGTTTTTCAGCATCTGGTGTTTCGCCCTTTTGTCTACCCCTTGAGGACACATGGGTACTTAAATGGTATCCATCATGTCAGATATTATTTCAAATTGACTCACATGATACTTTAATTAACCCAATTTGGAATTTCACACATCACGAACATCATTTTTAATATATTTTAGGCTAATAATTTTGACAACTATGCAGTTAAAACCTGAAAAACCTCAAAACTGAAAAAAGTCGGATCAAACCAGTTTATTTATAACAAAGGATATAAAAGCACTCAGCAAAAAGCAACGAGCTTACCCGAACTTTGCGAGCATGCACAAACACCTCCGAAAAGTTGTATCACCGTTCCTTTGCAATTAGAACGCTGGAAATCTTTATTAACTGAGTCTCTAACTTGCTACGTTTGTCTCCATTCTGTATTCCACTCTAGGTGTGCTGCTGTAATTACTTTTTAGGCTTTGGAAGAAAGAGATAGCATAAAGATTATTCTTAGAAAAACCTGATGAACTAAAACTTTCAGTGTATTTATAATTTTCAAAGCTAATGGCCAGCTTTATCAGTTCCTGATAAAGTTTGTGGTTAAAAACAACACTGGATAGTCTAACAGGGACATTGTCAGGTAGTTGTGAATCTGACTCTAAATTTAGTTACTAAAAGAAACCCAGGAAAATTGAGATTGTGTTATAAAATATAATATCATATAATTGATTGTTTAACCTGACAAGGTATCAGACCCGTCAGTATCTTACTTCATTAGTAATTAAAATTATAAATACGAAAGGTATATTTGTATTTGCTTATATATAACACTCGAAGACATTAACTATTAGGCATATCGTGATGAAACGGTTTAAGAAAAAATCAGGTTTTAAATCTTCTAATATAACTCAGCTACCTAAGTACATAATATGTATATCTCACGATTCAAATACGAAGAACGAGTAGAAAAGGTGTTTCCACACAATCGAGCCCTTGCAGAGGGCAGGTGTTGACCACTTGGCAAATTGCCAATCCTTCGCCATCTGCACCCGGCTTTATTATGTTACTTTCTCATTCGTTTGTACCCAATTGGCTACTTATCGCAGCCAAGATTATTTCCAAATGCTAGTGGACTCTGCTAAAGTGAATAACTCTGGAATGAAAACTTGAGGTCAGCAAAATTAAGTAAATAAATTGATTGAAAGGAAGAAAGAAGAACGACATTTAGTGTACAATAAAAAAACATACTAGAGTGTCATCTACCTAAACGCACTGGACTACGTAGTCAAAAACCAATTCTACATCGCGAAGGTGAAAGTTGCAGTGATTAATATAACGTCAAATATAATTACCTAGCCTGATCAGATGACATTCCTTTCGCGTAAGACCCTCTGTCTCTCTTACACAAAAGGACTATCCTCACATTTACACTCATCCATTCACATTAGTATTTTTCTTACCACTTATTTTTTCAAATACTGAAAATCGTGGGAAGAAAATAATGACCACGATATTTCATAATATAGTCTGTCCTGAAACCTGAGATCAATTTAAGTGGAAGTAAATTGATGCAGAAACTATCCCCTCCTCGGGACTGACATACATCTACTCGATACTCCCAAAGGTGAAGATATAAAGGGGTAGTCTAAGTGCTATGAATTTTAAAGAAATTAATAAACTCGTTATATGCAAAAAGGTAGCGTATGGGAAAAAATATGGCCGAAGTAATAACAAAAGTACTCTTCTCAACCTTTATCTATATTAATTAGAATAAAAAAAATCATCGAAATCGGTAGGCGTGATATTGAGTTATTCATGAATTTGTCGCGCACATGCATCGCTTCTCCTTTTTGAAGGCGGTTAAAAAGTAGTGTCATCAACCCTGCTCATTCTGTGGGTATCGTAAGAGTAAACTGTGCATAACAACAGCACTGCAGAGATAAGGACAACTTGACTCAAACCTTATACCAATCAGCGTGGCAAAGTAGGCAAATACCTCTTTCCTAAGGCTCTCCTTAAACCTGCATCTATCAACAGACTTTTGAAGGATGTTGATGATTATGAAGACACCACCTTAAAAAACCAAATTCACCAAAGCTTAACCAGTCATAAGCTATTTAATATATTTTTTGACGATTCTATCACAAATCCCAGTGTAGACTCTCCTCACAACTGCCTAATCGTACTTGATCTTTGATAAGTTTTCTTCATCAGCCAAGTAGGTAGGTAGATAGAGCTGATACAACTATTTATCATCTAAGTTATCTTAGAACCGTGACGTCACTGTCTTGATGAAAAATGACCCGTGTAATAATAACAGGACTTGACAGGAAAGAATATTATGAAAATGGGTTTATTATATTCCTGAGCCAAAGAAGCCTTAAAGATGTATAATGCTGTAAAAATATATAGGTAACTTCCATAGAACGGTTTTATGACCAAAATGAATTATTTAAAAGTATTGATGAAAGATTATTTTTATAAAAGAATGATAAAATCCATTTGCGACATGCGACAAATGTGACGTATCACGGTGTCCGGAAGACTGGTGTTAAATATTTCTTTAGCTGCTTTGTACCGAGTAAGGTAAGTACCAGAGGCTCAAATCCTCTTTCCTTTCTAAAACTGGAGGTTGTCGGGTCTCTCGACTCGATGCCCACGACTCTAGTCAGGTGTCTCATCACAATATCAACTCGTAATCTTATATATGACTTCATATTAACGTTTTGTAATATTTACAAAAAAATATTAAAAGTGATTACAATAGATATACCTTTATAAGTAACCATGATTATAAAAACAATATAATGTATACAGGTGAAAAAAAACTTCACACCTTCGCCTACTGGTAGCGTTCCCAAAAGATTGGCAGCATTACCACGTTGAATGGCAATGCTGCTGACTCTCTGTGCTAGAAAAAGACCGGCCTTCTGGTCGCGAGAAGCGTCATACAGTTGCTTAGCTAGTTGTTTAAACATAACGCGAGCACTCGGACCCCTTGAACCTAGCGTCTCTACCCCAAACGGTTAAAAAATGTAATTACCTATTATATTTTGGTACTTGCGCCGTTTGAGGCTTTCCGCAGAAGCAGTAGCAGCGGCGGCATAACTAGCTGTACTTGGAAGATGAGATGGCGCGAGGGTTTCAACGCAACGTTCCCCATCTTCCATGGCAGTAACTACATACCATCTGGTCTCTTGCCATCGTCCCGTACCAAACCATTTGGTTCAGGAACAGCTGGAACGCTGGCGGTAACAAAAGCACGACGGATAACGTCGTTAATATTGGCATGTCGAGATATTCGGCCAGTGCTTCTGCTACAAGAAAGGCCATGATGTCCGAAACTGTCAACAGCTTCTTCACAGTCACATAAATGCGGAGAAACAGAAGGCACTCCTTAACTAAAGTGAATTAATAGTTTGACCAACCAATACGACCTTCAAACCTTCAAGAAACGAGCGTACTCCTTTTTAAAAGACAGGCAACGCACCTGTGACGCCTCTGGTGTTGCGGGTGTCCATAAGCGGCGGTAATCGCTTACCATCAGGTGATACGTCTGCTCGTTTGCCCGCTATTTCAATAAAAAAAAGGCATTGCTCACGATGAACTTCGAAACTATCTAACCGATTTTCATGTTTTTTAATCTGTGTTTTGCTGGTCTGGTCTGTGAGATTAACATCACGACATTTGACCAATAGGAGTATGATTGAAAAGAAACGCAAACGAAGTTGGGCGGATCAGCTAGTATCTTTATAAAACTTACCGTTTTGACTTTTAATAAAGAAAAGAGAATATACTTAAAGTCCTTACCAATACTTGTAATCTTTTTTGAAATTTTAATTAACTACATTGCTTTATTATGATGCGGAGCTATCATTTGTCACGTTAAATACATAATTTACTCTATAATCTCAAAAATATTCACAGCACAACCTTCTTTCATTAATTTGCATAGACTTCCATAAACCTCAATCTTCAAAACAAATTTAAATTTAAATCTGGTAACACAGTGACAGTAGCGAGTCGCGAATAAATACCGTCACTTCCTGTCGACTTCGAACAACTTCCTGTTTAAGTGAATTAAAAGCTTCGGCTCGAGTTATATGTTACTAATGAACGTACGGGTTACAAAGCCTTTATTACGTGTTGCAAGCAAATTCTATTAAGATTGCTAACTGTTCCTATTTCGAAATCTTTTCAGTCATTTGTGTTACTAGTATAATTTAAATAACTAATCTATATATAAATACGTGGAACAAACTCTATGTAATTTTGAAGCATAAAGTACCTACCCCTTTAATGCAAATTATGCTAACGGATGAGAATGAAATTTAGTACAGGTACAGTTAAATAAATCACATTATTAAATAAATGCAAAAGTTTGTGTGTGTGTACTGATCGTATTTGGATGAAACTTTAAAGTAATATAGCTTATTCATCAAAATAACACGTAGGCTACTATTTGCCGCGATAATCGACATACACGCGGGTGGAGCCGCGGGCAACAGCTAGTAAGGAATAAGGCCGAATTTCACCCACTAAAACTCAAGGCAACCACAAAGTATGTATTAATACGTAGATCAAAAAAATGTTACCCATTTTTACGAAAATTAGGCGAACGGAGGGATATAAATGTCTTGACTATAAAGGTTTTATCACGAACCATATCTGCAACCAAATATATTTTGTTGCGTTTGCAGTTCAAGTGATCTACTATTAGGTTCCTAGTTCTATATCGACACGAATAATTAGAAGTGGGTGATAATTCCAAGCTGTTTATGTAATTTCCAAGTTTAATATTAAAACCCTAGACCGATTACTAACACTTAATTAACACGTAATAAATACCAATGTACATACAAGCCTATAGGGGAAGTTCCTCCATATTTCTCCTACACTCCGTCTTAAGTTCCGATACTAACATTGTACATGCGAGAATAAGGGTAACGTCCCAGTCTCACGGTGAGACGTCTCAGCATTCAATTATACCAACTAAGGATTTGATTATGAATCTTTTTTAAGCATATTACAGTTGTTCTTTGTTCCGGTTAGAATTTTACAGTGTTAGATAACTCATGGTAGTAGCAAAGCTTATAATTTTCATAATAATATTGAGAGAAGTGTGAAAATTTAAAATAATTTACGGCATACCTACAAGTGCGCCAACCATACTTTTTAGTAAAACAATAAATATAATTGACTTCCATCTAACGAAGACACATCGAACTACCGAGTAACTGCTAACCCTGCATCGCGGTATGAAAGTTTTCACGCCGACTTTTCATCTTCTTCTCTTTTCACATTGTGACCTGAGATGGTGGATTGGCCAGCTAGAAGCACCGGCATTCTCCAATCACGACCTCATCTTTGTTTCTTATGTCCTTAAACCGCCCAAACTCCAACCTAGAATTCTGCATATGCGTAGTTTTGCTCGTATGGAAGTTGACAAGCTGTGCGAGGATGCTTCCAATCTGAACTGGGACGCAGTAATGTCGGCTGTAAGTGTGGAAGAGAAAGTAACCTACTTTAATAACGCGGTTCTTAGACTATATGATATCCATGCACCTATGAAAAAAATCAAACTCAAGAGACAACCTGCTCCCTGGATGACTAGAGAGGTGCTTATGGCTATGAAGCGAAGAGATAGGGCTTTTTCTAAGTTTAGGAAGGATCGCACCGAGGAAAGATGCGCTCTATACAAAACCGCGAGAAATCGTTGCAATCAGATGATACGTAACGCTAAACGCCGACACATTCTTGACAACATTACCCGTTCATCCCCTACCAATATATGGAGGTTTTTAGGAACAATGGGCATCGGTAAGCAGCGATCAGGTGGCCTGCGAGGGATAATTAGTTCAGATGAAATTAATCGTCATTTCACCTCCTCTGCTTCTTTGGATCATCAAATCAGGTATCAAACTATCAACTACTTGGCTACTCGAGATAGCCCTAACATAAACCCTTTTAAATTTTCTCCGGTTGCCCCGAGTGAGATCAAAAAGATAATACTCTCCATCAAATCCAATGCTGTTGGTTGTGATCAAATTAGCCGACGCATGATCACCACAATCCTTGACCACATCTTACCTATTATCTCTCACATTATAAATTTCTCCTTGGACTCTGGTTTTTTCCCATCCTCTTGGCGCAGAGCTTGTGTTATCCCCTTACCAAAGGTCACAAATCCCACTCTCCCTAACCACTACAGACCAATTTCTATTCTCCCTTTTCTCTCCAAGGTCTTAGAATCCTGTGTGCTCAAACAGTTTTCGAAATTCATCTATGAAAACAACTTGCTAAGCCCGTTGCAGTCTGGTTTCAGGCCTGGACACAGCACTACTTCCGCCCTTCTCAAAGTGACTGGCGATATTAGGGCGGGTATGGAGGACACAAAGGTCACTGTTTTAACACTAATTGACTTTTCCAATGCCTTCAATACCGTCAATCACGATATCCTCTTATCTATCCTTTCCCATCTCACGATCTCGCCCGGGGCGCTGGAATGGTTTTCATCCTATCTTCGGGGACGCCAGCAGTCCGTCCGTATGGACGAGTCTTCATCGAGCTGGTGTGAACTTAACTCTGGTGTCCCTCAAGGCGGTATTCTTTCTCCTTTATTGTTCTCTATATACATCAATCTCCTTACCCTAGAACTTCAGTGTGCGTATCATCTGTATGCCGATGATCTTCAACTCTACTCGCAAGAAGAGTTGAAGATATTCCACTAGCAATTGATAGGGTTAATGGAGATCTGGAAACTATTAATGTGTGGTCCAAAAGGTTTGGATTGGCAGTAAACCCATCTAAATGTCAAGCAATTATAGTTGGAAGTCATCGAATGATGAGCAGAATAAACACCGAGACTTTTCCGGCAATAACTTTTAATGGGACTACCATACCTATTTGCACATCTGTGAAGGATCTTGGATTGCATCTCGATTGTACACTGAGCTGGCGTGAGCAGGTTGCAAGTCAGAGCCAGAAGGTTACTGGTACTCTTCGCGCGCTTTATCGCCTGAGAAATTTTCTACCGCCGAAAACCAAGACTATGCTTGTACAAACCCTTATCTTCCCCATAATAGACTATGGTGACGTGTGCTGTTATGACCTGAATGCAGATCTTCTCGATAAACTAGACCGTCTTCTTAATAACTGCATTCGATTCGTTTTTAACCTTCGTAAATATGATCATGTATCCTCTTTCCGCTTGCAGCTCCATTGGTTACCAATCCGTCCAAGACGACAACTGCGTGCTCTGACAGTATTATACTCCATTTTAAATAACCCTTCATCACCAACATATTTAACCTCCAACTTCCAGCTACTATGTAGCAATCACAACAGAAACCTTCGGTCTACTAATAACCTCCTTCTTCGTTGTCCCGCCCATACGTCTGAATTTGTTGGCTCATCTTTTATTGTTCGCTCTGTTCTCCTTTGGAATGAGCTTCCACTCGAAATCAGGATGGCCACCAATATTATTTCTTTTAAGACGAAAGTAAAGCAATATCTTTATGAACAACTGGCAGAATCATCATCCTCATAACTGACATCAACTATTTTATTACACCTTTTTGTATATGTGTGTGTATTTTATGAACTTGTTTATAATATGTATTTAGTTGCATGTATAATATGTATTAGTTTCTGTGGATACGTTAGGTTTATGTATATATATATATATATATATATTATGTGTACTTGATATGGTATTTGAACTGTTTATTTTAATACAACTATTTATCAAAAAGCACCTACTTTCCGTTTTCTCTGCATCGCCCAATGGTTGACTGGTAGAGAATGCCTGAGGCATTAAGTCCGCCAATGCACCACAAGTGCATAATGTATTAAATAAATAAATAAATAAATATTGTACCAAACATATTCGTATGTATGGACAATAACTGCATCGATTAGACCAGCCGCTATGCCGACACGACTTGCAGATCATATTGGTTTAAGGGGCTACCTCATGGCTTTCTAGTACGCTGAGTGTTGTGAATTGGTTCCCAAATGGGACAATCCTATGTATGATCACACAAATTGTTGCTCTGATATGGGATCAAGATCTCCGTGGCACAAGACATATTTCTAGCGCTGGCTTCACCTTTTAAAAGTGAACAAAAAATAGTGAAAGCGCACGGAGTTATATCTATGTATGAAATTTTTATGGCACTGGTTAGAATATGTTGAAAATACTTGCAACATATATTATGGTCACCAAGCTGTATATGTTCCACTTCTAAGCACAAAAGTTTAACATCCTATATATATATATGCGAATAATTCGCAAACACTTGGAGTTACATCCCGTAATAAACCACTATGTTGCTTTAGAACAGTTAGTGCCTGTGTTCCACTATTTGGTTCACTTTGTATCACGTAATTGCAGTTTTACGATCTAATGCATATTACAATGCAATTCTCAAAATTTAACACCGTTTTTCCTAAATTGAAAATGCATAGGAGAATGATGACAAAAAACGTGCTGCAGTGGGATCGCATCAGGAATGAGGTAATCCGGCAGAGAACCAAGGTTATCGACATAACCCATAGGATTAGCAAGCTAAAGTGGCAGTGGGCTGGCCATATTTGCCGTAGAACCGATAACCGTTGGGGTAAACGGGTTCTTGAGTGGAGACCGCATCTCGTCAAACGTAGTGTAGGGCGTCCGCAGGCCAGGTGGAGTGATGATTTGCGCAAGACGGCTGGCAGGAGCTGGATGCGAGAAGTCGAGAGCCGATAAACTAAGTGGCGGGAAATTGGAGAGGCATATGCCCACCGGTGGACTGCGATAGGCTGATGATGATGAGTGACAAAGAGGTCATTTTTTTAATCAATAAATGGGAGAAAGACGTCTGACGACGTGATTGGTGATCACATTTCAAGCGCATGTACTTAATGTACATATGTAGTGAGCTATTTAGTTACCTTTAACAAAACTATATCGTATAAAGTCGGTATAGCGAGGTCTTACAAACCAATATAAAAATGTAGCATTTTCAGATTTCTTTATTGCAAAAAATGTCAAACAACAAGGTGCCTTTGACAGTCTATCAAATTTATAGTTACAATAATCCATTGGGTAGTTTTCCGAATCTTTACTTTTAACATTTGCTCGATGTAGACTGAAAGGAATACAAAAAGAGATAAAGAACAACTTTTATCAAGAATAATAATACTTATTGATACTGAAAGACAGAAAAATAATTTCAATCAGAACAAAACCGCGAGAAAAATTCTACTTTCCTATTTTCCGTTTTTTTTTCAACATTTATTTCACAAAACACAACGAGTTTTCCTCGTGTGAGCGGCGTCATATTATCTAATTATAAGACGAAGAGCCCCAGGCATTCGTTAGATAAGCGAATCAAGACATTTGTTGTTCGACTCTAGGGAGCGGTGTTCAAGTGTTATGGCAATGCAACCAAAAAGTTATACAATGGGAGTCAAAAATAGATGATATTTCTTATATTATGAAATATGTATTTGATTCTTAGAACTGTTAATTCGTTTTGGTGATTAATTGCATCACTGTACATTGTCAACCCCTAGACAGTTGAAGAACAGTCACTCTATATTTATTAAGAGTTATATTATAAGGTAATTCCTTAAATGTCCTTATATGGTCCCAATTATATAGGGGTTATCTAGTTATATAGGGGGTAGGGGTTTAAGGTAAGGTAAGTTAAGAATTTCCTTCGATCAGTATTAAGGTCTCATTCATAGATCTAAACTAATGTTGTAAACGCGAAAGTTTGTAAGTATGGATGGATGGATGGATGGCTGGATGTTTGTTACTCTTTCACGCAAAAACTACTTAACAGATTTGGATGTAACCTTACAGTAAAATAGCTTATACATCAGAATAATACATAGGCTACTATTTGCTGCGATAACCGACATATACGCATGCGGAGCCGCGGGCAACAGCTACTATAGCATTTAGCTGGAGTTATTTTATTTAAAAATCTGCCGAAATTCTTCAGATTTTATCGGCGGCAGTTTGACTACACGTACGTTATGTAAAGACTTCCAAACAACTCCAAATAGATTAATCTCATGACTCTTTGGTAGTGTGGTAATAAACCGTAGGGCTTATTACCATGGCTTTCATGGTTTTACTTCATTTTCCATCTAGAGTGCATGTGGTACACTAACCTGATCTATGGTTACTTGATCATTGATAAATAGCAACACATAACTTTGTCAAAAAAATAATTTAATTAAAATACATTTTATACACGCAACACAATTATCGTACTTTTCACACAAACAATTATTCTGGCTGAGAATCAATCCCCCGACCGACCCAACGATACGATAGTAGGTTTTTTATTTTCTATATTATTTTGCTTTAATCCGACAATATTTTTCATACTTTAAATTTTTCAGTCCGACTCTTGTGTTAGTGCTAATGGAAACAGACTTGATATTAAAGTATAAACGAGGAAATGACATCACACAGGTCTAGACAGGAAGCGTCTGCGGCTTAACTCACTTCAATTTGTAGTCGATTGAAATTGTTTGTTTTTGTTCTTTTGATTGATATTTAGGAAAATAAAATACTTTTGACGATTAGTAGGGCTATAGACCTATAGACATGTAGGTAATAATCATCTTTCAGTTTGACTTTGACATACATACATTATGTACATGTGGCTGTCATGCGCATGACAATATAGGCAATGTTATCTATATTTAAATACGTAAAGTAAAAATCACCCCTATTACGAAAATTGTACAGACGGAGGAGTAATTTATACCGTGGGAGAGCCATCTCCTTCCCCATCTCTCTCAACCATTAAGAACTATCACAAGAAACCCGTTACACGCAAATGTACGGTCCTAATAACAAAAACAATGCTAATGTCTACACAACAACAGCCAACAATCAAATCCTAGATTCACTCATTCAAATTTAAACGTGGAACGTCAGGATTTCTGCACTAATTGAAAATTAATAACGGCTCGTGCCGATTGTTTATTGGATGCGCTAATCGGATAACATCGGGGACCGTCGGCAGTCGGCTTTCGGCGAATAAACGATGTTCGTTCTGTTTTTGTTTTAATTTACGTTCCATTTCTGAATACAATTCAATACAATGCATTTTTTTAAATTGCCTTGTTAAATGTTTCGTAACGTGATTATTTGTAGTTTTATTGACAAGCGGATAAATGAATGTACACTTATTGGTGAGTGTACTAAAAAACTTTGAAAAGCGGTGTAAACTTTTCATTTCATTTGTGCAACTTACATGGTTCAAATGTAGTTTAAAAACGGACTTTCTTTTTATTTGAAAGACGTTAAACAATAATTAAATGTGTATGGATCTAATTTTTGATGTAATGCGACATTGTCTTTTGTAGACAGAAAAAAGGACGTCAACGTCATATTCGGGCTTAAATGGAATGAGCGTAGCTACCGCACTTGTGACTGAACTTGATACCTACTATCAGTAGATTCATCTGCTTTTTCTTCCAGTTTCACGCCAGAAGATTCTTTTTACAACAAACATTCAGGTCGCTTGTGAAGTTGAACTCTTGCACCCATGATAAAATTTAACTTGTTTTATGAGGACCACACCTTTCTCACATGGCAACAACGTTGTTGACAATAAGTCAAGGTAAGATGCAAGAATAAAATATTTTTTTACAAGTGAATTAGAAACAACATTAATGTGACTTAATTATTTTAATTGATTTATTAATAGTCATGGTACCTATATAGATTGATTTTTTTATAACTTCATAATATTTAACACAAGACTGTGTATATTCAGAAACTGATTTGCACAACTTCATGTACAAAATTTGTCATTGCATCTGTAAAGCATCACTGAGGAAGGAACTATGTCATAACTATCTTCTTATACTGGCTCAAGACTCGCTCACCTGCGACAAGTCGCAACGACAAGCTATTAATGTTAGTCTATGCGATTTGTCGTCAGTGAGCGATTCAAGCGTTAATAATGGAATTGTCACTCGATTATAACTTTCAGAACATTACACTGAATGTATACAGAGCCCGTTCAGCATCATCTATTTAACAGTTAGACTAAAATCAAACACGAATGAGAGATAACAAACTAGCAGTTACTACTGCATAGAAATGTTGCAGAATTCATGTACAGTAAGAATAGTAAATTAATTCATCAATCTAATCTAATATTACTATATGGTTAATCAATTACCGCCATGCCGATTTCTACTGCGCCAGGTGTAGTGGGTCAAATCCCATATGAGACAACACTTTGTGTGATCCACAAGTGTTGTTCTGAGTCTGGGTGTCTTTTGTGACCGTTTCATGCATGTTTGTAAAGTAAGAGTTTAAAAAAAAACGAGAGGTGTCAAGGGACACCCGGATGGAAGGAAGTTCACTGTCAGGATTCATTATTTTTATTATTTATTATGTACAAAAAACCTGTATATACTCAACAAAAATAATCGTCGCGACAACACACTGTTCAACAATCGCTTACTGTAGCAAAAAGTGTAAATTGTATTGTTGTTAATGACAGTATTGTTGTATCCCTAATGCTGTTGCAGACGAAGAAAGCATGAAGAACCCACATTCTGTATATCTGTATTTCATTGCCATACGGTATATAATCGTAAAAATTGTGATATTTTTCCAATAAGTAAAAAAAAACTAAAACAATAAAATATATGTGACCAACTACTTTTTATTAGAAAACTTAATTTCTATTATAGATTTAACCCTTTTTAAAGCCTTAATCGATGCCATTATATTTAAACGTTCAATTCTCATGGTCTATAAAACCCATTCAACGTGAAAAAAACCTACATCAAGTCTTCTGCCCCATATTTCTTGAATAATATAATCTCTACGTCAAATTTCCTCAGAATCTCTTCATTATTTTATGCTAAACAACTATTCTAGCAGAACACCACATTTTTCCGGGATTAGTAATGTTTGTCGGTATTCAAACAAGCCAGCGGAATAAGGCATTTCAATGTTAAAATTCATATCAAACCTTCTCTTCAATGCTTCGTGTTATAGAGTAGGTATTCATAGACACAAAAATAGCATTTGGAAAATAGCTTCACTAAATTAAGTAAAATAAAATAATGAAATAATTTTAAAAAACATTTAGTTTATTTATGCACCAACAAAAATCATACCATTTTTTAACTTCAAACTGAAACAATACAAATCCAAGTTCTATAAATTGACGACTCCACAGTTAGCTGAGATGAGTTCCCAGTTCGACCTACACTATCCACATTAGCTCAATCAACCTCAGCCGTTCACTACTGGCCGTACCTATCATACGTACTTCATTAACCCTCTCTCACTACATTTGAGTTCGGTTAATCGTTTGGAATACTGAATTATGGACGGTAGAAGCTGAAGTTGCGGGGGTTAAACCGTGAACAGAAGCGGTGAATTTCCACTCCGATCATTTTTGACTTCTATAATATAAAATATGTATGTTTTAGGAATTTTATTTCTAAATGGAATCAATTTTCTTTATCAAACTTTTTTTTATGTATGCCTTATGGAAAGTATAAGCAGAGTCCAAGAGTGGTGGTCACCATACTCATTGCTCGAACTGACAATGCAACTATGCAGCATGGTGATCCACATTGGCGGCCTAGTGGTGTCATCATTGGGCCTGCGGTCTCACACTGACCAACGAAGCATGACAGCATGAACGCTATCATTTTACACTGATCTTCTGTGCGAGGGTATTACCGAGCCGGCCGGTTCGTGCTGAAATCCGCGTCACTTTACTACATGGAATGAAATGTTAATACTTTAAACAGTATTATAAGAAAATATAGTTGAATATTACTTGACTTATAAATATTAGAATGAACATTAAAAATACAACTTGTGAGATGGAATAAAACTTGAAGTAATGCACAAAATCTTTGACCATAGTATATATTATTAAGATCAATACATAAGTATTAATTTCTATATTCTAAAATATAATTAAAAAATTAAATAATAAATAATTAAAAACATAATATATTCAGTTTTGAGTCACTTCGCTTCATGAATAACTAAATATAAAATTTTGTTCAAAACGTTATTGTACCGTAACTTGTATAAAAACTAGTGCTTTAGTTTTAAATAGACCTTACATAAACTAAGCTTAGAATCTGTTTAGTATTATGCTTCAAGTAACAACAATGGAACAGACGTAAACATCAACAAATCTTCAATCTGTAATTTGAATATACCTGAGAAAGTAGTGGAATAATTTAAGATGTTTATGTTAAATTATTTCACTACTTTCTCAAAAATATTAAAATATACTAAAAGTATATTAAAAAATACTGACAGATTTTATAATTACAGTGAGAGAAGTTTGCTTCAGGACACATCACTTCTGATTCTAGGTAGGTGGACTCAAAGAGCATCAAATTGTGAACGGGTACCCGTGAGTTATGGTAGTTACTTACCATTAGGTGAACTGTATAGCTTGAATAAAAGGCCTATAAATCGCTCAAAGTTATTAAGGACAGGGTGCTTCACCCATCCAATCTTCTGATGTAAAGACTTTTATATTATTCTTTGCAATAAGTTTCATTTTACAGTATGTCTATTACTTCGTGGGGTGCCGCCAATACGGCATGGATGGAAAAAGATAACGATGGTATAAGAATATGGAGTAACACTACTCCTAATGTGTGTCTTAGAAGTTGAATATGGGAGAAAGGTACGCAGGATTCTACAACAGCATTCTGAAGAGAAGGAATACTTGACACAATCTCCCTATCAACAGAGTGTCAGTGACCAGAGTGGTTCTGTAGACCAAAATGTCCATTTTAAAAAGAAGTCTACACCCAGCAGTGGATATTGGTTGATAATACAATTTAAAGATCTATCTAGGTGTAGGTACTTTCAAGTACTTCATGTTATATTTTAGATCTTTGAAGACATTTCTTAAAGTGTCCTGATAAAAGCTTTCGCTCATCGCTTGAACCAAAACTTACTAAAATTAGGAATAACCAATGACATGGCAAAAATTTTATCGTTGGACCAAAGCACGCTGTAAGCGACATGAGGATAGGCAAATATGAATATTACCGTGGTGGTGAGGTCCGGACTGTTTTACTTTTCCTATCATACTAGAGTTAATAAAGACGGATATGCTGTTGGATGAAATTGAAAGATAACTTTGATTTTATCAGGACAGATTCTTTATAAACGTATTGTATCTCGGTGCTTCTAACCAACTTCCTTATTTATTTTTAATATATCTGGTGCAGTTCAAGTAGTGTTGTTGGGTGTTTCTTACAAGTAATTCTTATTAATAGTCCGGAGTATTTAAGTTGGCGGAGTTTTCCCCTAATGCCTGGGAGAGTACGTTATGGCACCGGACCTGGTTGCCATTAACGTCTACGGAAATTGTTATTAGGAAGTCAGGTACCTCAAATATACTGACAACATTTTTTTTTTAACGTGTGGAATCCCCCTCGGGCCGTCACCCCGCCGGGGTTTGCGGCGGAGCGGTGTGTCGGAATCGAACCGACTAAAACCACACGGTGTGCCAACTCTGCGCCTGAGACGGGAGGGATCCGGGAAGTGCTGTTATTAACACATCCGGACCCCTCCCAGCGCTTGCCCGCACTGAAGCGGGCACCGTCTGCTGTTTAAAAATCTCTCAATTTGGGCGACGTATGGCACACGCGTAACGTCGCCCCCTCGCGAAATATACTGACAACTAGTTTAACCCTCGATATCAGTTCGCCTTCTGGTTTGTGGAGGTTCCATATCAGTTACTCCATGTATAAACCGATATTACCGGCTCTAGTAACCGATTCCAAATAATCTGAAGAATAATAAAGGCTTGGAAGAATAAGAAAAGACTTTGTTGCGACATCATCGTCTAATTTTCATTTAGTAGAAGTAGTAGAAAAACGGACCGGCATAAATCATAAAATATAAACATTCAAAACAGGTTGGTGCAAACAGTTTATAATTGCCACCTTTGTATTTTTGTCTATTAATCTATCTCGAAAATAAACTCTCAATAAAAAAAATCTTACAACAAAAGCCTCTATAAAATGAGCCATGATTTATGTAAAAGCAAACGTCAACTGAGCGTCCCTCTATAAAATAGCATTTTATTACAAAATGAGAAGAAAAAATGGAGAACGCTGCACCGCTTTAATTAATCAATTATCTTGATGGCTTCGAGCGACGAAAGTTATAGTCAACTCACCAATCTATCTAGACCTTCTGCATTCCCTTCTGGGTTTAAAAATCAGACCTCACCAACGAAATGCTTGCATTGTAAGAGGTCTTGTAAAACTGGACGATTTAATGGCACTGCTTCCGATTGTTTTAGCTATCAAGTTTTTTAAAAGCAGTTTTATATATTGAATTGAAGAAGTTTCTAGTCAATGCATTGCAATTTCCGTGGAGCAAGTGAACGATCATATAAAACGTTCTGAAACACCTAGTCATAAAACATACTTTTTTTTTACTTGTATAACTTTTTTCGTTTATAAATTACGTAGGTAGGTAGGTTTTTAATCAAATCGGACGAGACCTGTCCCCGCCAGCAATAATTGCTGCCATGCTGGAGGGTGAGAGGCTGGGAAGCAGTGGTCTCTTTCCGTAAGGCTGTAATGCTCCAGAAAGAGAGGGCCAATCCCGAGCGTAGGGAATTTCGTCGACGACATTAGCCGCTAATAGAACCGCAAGCTGTCAGAGAGTGGGGACCTCTGTTAGCTGATTATTTGATGCGGTCTGCGATAGGAGGGTGGCCTCGTCGCAAAACTGCGGTCAGGGCGCCATATATAACGAGTGGGACGAAAGGCAGAGGGAAGCCCAGGCTTCCCCCAGGATAGAGTCTCTATATACGCATCGTCGTTCCTGGTGTGGACCTGAAATAACGTGGTCCGGGTCCTCCCGAGAGCAGGGCGCCTGAAACCGGCAGCCGGGGTGGTTTTTGGTGAAATCACCACATACCTGGCTCCTCAGTCCCCAAGGAGCCGGAGATCCGAAGAGATTTGCCACCCTGTCAACAAAAAAAAAGGTAGGTGTTTAGTATAAGAAATCTGGTGAGCACAAGGTACACTCAAATCCGTAAAAGTACTAACTCATATACATATTTGTTGAACTAAGAATGGAACTTACAATAACTTCACTGTCGTAAATTATTCAGTAGTCAAAGAAGAAAATCTCATATTCTAGTGTACTTGGTAATGGAGCTTTTAAGTTTCATATTTCTCTAATATATTTCATACTGATCATTAAAAGTCATATTAACATTGTATGCTCATCAATAAAAGGAAAGTCAATCAAGTATGACATTTTCTTAGAGTTCTCGAAAATAATAATGATAAAGCAGTTTCATCCCAAATTCGATAGTCTGTGGTACTGTAACCAAACTGTTGATAAATATAACTAGTTGTCTAGTAGGTACTCATAACAAAAGATCTGCTTAGCTTGGGACTAGATGGCGTTGTGTGTTAGATACAATAATAATAATAAATATTTCAGACATCTAACACACAACGCGATCTAGTCCCAAGCTAAGCAGAGCTTGTGTTATGGGTACTAGACAAGTGATATGAATACATATATACTTTTTTTTTTTTGTAAATACATACATAGTATACATAAAAAACACCCAAACTCCGAAACAAATATTTGTAGATCATACAAACATTTGGTTCGACCCGGGAATCGAACCCGAGACCTCATAATCAGCAGTCGCACACGCCAACCGCTAGACCAACGAGGCAGTCAGAGATGTCCAAAATATTTATTAATTATATATATTATATTTATATAATTAATAAATATTTATATATATTATATTTATATAAGCCGAGGATCGAACCAAGTGGCGCGCAATTGGAGAGGCCTATGTCCAGCAGTGGACTGCGATAGGCTGATGATGATGATAATTATTTCATTCATCATAAGTACCATATATCACATCTTCAGTAATCATAAAACCATTTTAAGATCAAAATAAATAGCATCTGAATAGTGATAAAAACCTAATATCTAAAGGTCAAAAGAACACCAATCAAACTACTTCAATCACATTCAAAAAGATCTCAACAAATCCCAACAAGTCTAATCTCTTTAAAATGGTTTTTAAAAAAACAGTGGAAGACGGAAATGAAAGCCGCTGACTTCCGCTCAGAGAAAGCTTGGTTTGTTTCAAGCTTCGACTGCAAAGCTAACCGGCTCTGCTGGGCTTCGGTATTGTGATTTTAAATGAATTGTTAATGGATGCAAATAAGGATTAGTTCTTCGTTCTTTCCCAGATGGCGCTGCATCGGATGACTGCACTTGAGATAGACTATAGGTCGCATTTGAGAACATTATTTGATAAAAGATGTAATTTATTATGCTTTAGTGTTTTGCTACTAGACAAGCTAAGATGTTAAAACCATTTTGTAATGAAATTAAGGACTGTATGAAAGAAAACTCATTGCGCCGATTCTAAATAAATTTAGGACAAGAGTAACACGTAATGGTATCGATGAGTTGTTTGGATTATTTTAAAACTCTATAAAGACAATATGGTTTTATAAACCTGTTTGAGTGACTTTTCGTATAGATTAAAAACTATATGTAATTTCCACATACTAAGATGGCTCTCACAACGTTGAACCTTAAAATTGTAATTCTTATACTTTAGTGACAAACGGCCACTCAAGTATTACTAACAAGGATATAATGATCTTCAAAGACAGAAACTATAAAGAAAAAAGACAACTATAAAAAATCTCAATAATTTATCTCTAAAGAAATATAATTGTAGCACTTCATTGCCACCTCCTAGTTATACCCGCGGTACGACAATAACCGCGGACAAAGCCCTGTGGCGAAGCTAGTCTAAAAAACAGTCACTAAAGTTATTCAGTTACCTATCAGTGAAAGTCCCATTAAAATCGGACCAGCCGTTCCAGACATTAGCCGGAACAAACACACGGACAGACAGACAGACAGACAGACCAACTGGTAAACAAAAATTGTATAAAATGTTATTTTGGCATATTATGTACCGTGTGTATATACAAATGAATTTGGTAAAAAGCGGTTATTTTAATATTAGAAACAGACACTTCAATTTTATTTATTTGCATAGATTATTTAACTTAAGATTTTCATTGTATATATCGATTGACTGCCTCGTTGGTCTCGCGGTTGGCGTGTACGACTGCTGATCGTGAGGTCTCGGGTTCGATTCCCGGGTCGGACCAAATGCTTGTATGATCTACAAATATTTGTTTCGGAGTTTGGGTGTTTTCTATGTATAATATGTAGGTATTTACAAAAAAAAAGTATATATGTATTTGTATCAGTTGTCTACTACCCATAACACAAGCACAGCGATGTGTAATAGATGTCCAAAATATATATAATATAATTAAATTAATTGATGTCGTATTCTTTTTCATTCGCTGAAGTTAATTACATCGAATATGATTATAGTGATTTGAAACTCCTAAAGCACATTACATAGATTTTTTTCTGTTTATGGCTACATAGTTAATTTATATGCTGTAGAAGTGGGTGCGAGAGGTATACCAGCAAAATCTCTCTATAACCTGCTGAAAGACCTTGGCCTGTCTAGAACCGCAGTAAGTTCTATATTAGAACGAGTATCCAAAGCTGCGCTGGCAGGTTCATACCAGATTTGGCTGGGTAGGGAGAGAAGCACGAGTGGTGAAGGTGAGTGTTGATGCGTATCGCAAAGGGGCCCCTTAAACCTACACCCGTGTCGCAAGTCTCGGGCTCCGCTCGGAGTTTCTCTCTCTTCCACACGATGGACCCGGCACCCGCACGGTGAATCCATGGAATGCTAAGAAGTTCGTCTCGTCTCTTCTTAGTTTGTCTTTTTTTATCGTTAGCTTTAAGAGGACTAATTATATTCGCGCACAAAAAAAAATATTAGTACATTTATTTTAATAAAACAAATATGCTATATCGAAAATATACCTAAAACATTTTTTTTTACTATAACAACCTTCAAAGTCTAATACTTCCGCATAACCATAAACAAAATCATGACGTAATGCCCGTCAAATGTGATTAACCACAGCTAACTCGGGAGTAGCGAACTGTAAACAGCGCCATCTATTAACGAGCACCGAAAAACTACATTTGACAGTTACGATAACCCAACAGAATACCACCGCGGGTCATTTAGGCAGATAAGGCAGATTTATGCGAAGTGATTTTTAACCCTTTATAATGCGAAAGCTAACGGGTCGGACGAGCCATGATGGATGATATGTTGGTCCTAAATTTGTGTAACTCGACAGTTTATATCACTGTTGTGTGATTGTGGTTGGTGATTGATTAGGGGACTGTTGTATGTTCGTATTGGTTCTGTGTTTACACAACTGTTAAATCTATTGAAAATGATTACCAGGTATTTGTTGTGTGTGTACGCGTTAGTGAACTTGACTGCTAAACCAGTAGTTGTAGGTTCTATTTCCACCTAAGACAACTACATTTTTTTTTAAAGAATTAGTTGCCAAAATAAATATACTCTACCTGATGGAAAGCATGTGTAGAATCCAAGAGTGGTGGTTACCATTCTCAATGCGAACGTGGACAATGCAGTTTAGTGTCTCACACTATGCCGGCTTAGTGAGATGCTTTTTCACGATCCGCTTAAAGGACCTGGGATCAGGTTTTGACCACTCGGTATAGGAAGGAAGAGCTAAAAGGTTGAGCTCAAAAACAGTAGCTATGTATCATCAAACACCTCATATACTTGTTTTCGACCTTAGTAATATAACCACGTGCCTTCCAATGAATTATTCCTAATAATAAGCCAAATCAATAAAACATTATTTTCTGTTTTCCTCCTTCCATAATCCAATATTCCGCAACAATTATTATATGGGATTAAAAGAATCTTCCCCAAATACTTAATAAGGCCATAAGAAACCGCTGTCTTCAATGTAATCATCCAATTATCGTGTTATTTGTACCGGGTAAATGTTTAATAGACTTTCTGACTTTATTTATGGGTGTATTGAGTGGGCAGCGATTCTCGTCAATAGAATAATACTATGAAATTCGTTATGTATTTTTGACTAGCTTTTGCTTGCGAATCCGTTCGTGTAAATTTAGATTATAGCGGTGATTTTTCAAACTGATACAGCGTTTTCATTTTTCAACCACAATACGTAAGAAAAATTCGCAATCAAATCAGTTAAACCACCCCTTATATTAGCGAGAACACACGCAGCCAAAAAAATTAAAACCGAAAACCGCAATAGTTAATTTCCTTAATATCAGGAATGTAAATACATTCCAGATATACGTATGTATATTATATTTAAATACATCAACCGCGAATTCTTATTACACGTATATTGATAGATAAATGTATTTGTTATTATACATTATGGTGGTATAAAACGTAAAAATAGCGATCGCCCGCTTGCTCTCACATGGCCATGGATTTTAATAAATTTTAAACATTTAGTTCATAGAAGGAAAATCATGTGGCTTAACGGCTCTGACGGCTTTATAGGCACCATAATCGGAGACTATCTAGATTAAAATAAAACCTGTATACCGCGAAAAAATTTCAAGATTAAAGTTCAACACGCTAATATAAATATTCATGATTTTATTTAAAATTCCCGATGACTCATCCGCCATTTTACAACCGGTTGTAAACCGTTGCGTGACGATACAAGCTGGGGAGAGCGGACCGAAATGCCCCGGGGACCGATAAATAGGACAACTTTATTGCATATGGCCTGCTTTTGAACTAGTGTGCGTACGCTATTAGGGTTACATAGATGAATTTTAATGTACGGAATTGTCTTTTCAATAGTTGTGCTACTGTTCGATGTAAATTATATATTTTAATAAGACTCTTGTATACTGTATTAATATATTTTTTCTTACCCGCAAATACAATGGAATTCAAACAGTCAAAACGACATAGAATCCCGCTTTAAGGAATGTATAAAAAAATGTTTTAGAAATCTATCCCTTGAGCATAAATTAGAGAAAGAAAAACTCATATCCTTACGGAAAGCTTTACAGCTTAATGCAAACTTTTGCGATGTACGTACAAGACTTTTCATAAAGCACTCAAAAAAAATTCGAGGGAAACAGATTTTCTTTTGAAATAAAATATTACTTGTCAATTTTATTAAAACGTGACGATTTCATCTACCCTGCATCGCATTTTTAATTCTACAGCGCACCATCCATTTACCTAAATCGAATACGTCATCAATTAAATTACTTACCCCATTGTAAGATACGAAACATGTTCTGTTTAGACCCAATTTACTCCATAATCTCAGTTATGCAAAAACAAACCTTATTGTGTGCTGATAAAGTATACAGGAATAGCTTATATGAGTTTGTGAAGGGGAGTTAGGAAATTTCTTGGGAAGGGGCTCTCTACAAGGTCCCAGGAGAGCCTTGGTGTATGCAAGTTGTACTTGCATTTTCGTTAGGTGTTTGTTCTGTGAGGGGGAATTTCTTTTGTGAAACATGTTGTATGTTCCGTATGAATGTTATCTGGTTAATATTTTGGTAGCTGAACAACCACGTTTCGCCACGGGAAGGAAAAACAAGTTTAAAGTCTGAAAAGCGTCTCAACGTCTTGTAAATAAAAAAATTGTTAGGCCATATAGAAATTCGTTTAGAATGGAAAACTTGAAACATACTATTTCATATTTCAATTATTACTTTTATTACAAATATTATAATATCCTTTTTTAAAAATAGACCGGAGGCCCGAAAAATAAACGATGCAGGAGCATCACAAGTCCGCCATGGCTTGGGTCACCATGGTGACCACCACTCTAGGATTCTGCTTTTGTTTTCCATCAGGCAGAGTAGAATCATTTTGGCAGGCCCATACATAAAAGTAAATAAAAAATGAATAAATATATTCCAAATATAAATATACCGTAATTTTAGTGCAACACCTCTGATTTTTCTTCTAGAAACGATATGAAAAGGTAACATTACCGTTTCCATAATTTCAAGTCTCACGTACCCGAGTCAGCAGAGCATAGGCAATTGGTTACATGAGAAAAAATTATCAATTTTATACATTCCGTCCAGATAGGCGTCTGGTTTATTGACGGTTTATTCAAAACTATTTGATTTATGTGTCCTTTTATAGGGTAGAGTGGACTCATATGATGCACTCGCTACGCCATTACAATTTAGTGGATTTAGAGTTGAAAATGAATGTTCGGAAAGCGGTACGATAAAAAAGCTTTTTATAACCAAAAGTATTATTGAAAACTGAATTTCAAATTCAGTCGCCAATAATACTTTCGTTTGAAAACTGAAAATACAATCTTATGGAAATATTCAGCTCTTTACTTTTATTTTATTAAGTTTCAATGTTAAAGCCTGCAGTAGCAGAAGGACATTTTTACATTTTCGACTATTGCATTGTTCATGCAAATTCGCGATCGTCTGATACATATTATTTTAAAAACAATTTAAATAATTAATCAACACTTAATTTCACATTCAAATGACTTTAAATTTGCAAGCTGAGACCGCTTAAAATTAGAATATTTTAGTAATATTTAAATGTGGTTGTCATCTAAAGTCAAAAGTCCAATATTTTTAATGAAGAAATATTGCATTTTTATGTAAATGAAGCTATTCTAGAATTACTTAGATTTACATAATTTGTCCAATGATTGACGTGTGGAAACCGTAAGTAAATTTTATTCTACTAAGGAACGGCACATTTAAAAAAAAGTTCTGGTTATCGTTAGGTACAGTTTTTAATAAAGTGTTTTCTTATGATCTGAATGTATTTGTATTATTCTTAATTTTTCAATTTGTCAACAACCGTATACTGTGTAGTCTCTTGACAAACCGGTTAATATTTTTAATATTTTATAATCTGTTAGTACAAAATTCAAATTTTCTTGTCAAAATTTTACCCCATTGGCCTCTATTCTAATTTACCTAAAATATAACCACTGAAATCTGCAGTCGGCAATTTTACTGACTCTCCATTTTCTAGTAACCAAATTCTTCATACTCAGTGAAGAGCCCAAAATAAATCAGTTTTTTTTCTACCCATGTGAGTTCATCTCTGACATTGAGTTATCTGTCGCGAAGTACCCCTATAACTTGCACTGGACACTTAAGTTTAGGAGCCCTGTCAATTTGAGACCTTACGAATAGATTTTTTATATTCAACTCAATATTGGGGAAATTGTTACTGAGGGCGTTACTTGATTGAGGAGTCGCTAGGGGAGTGTTTCTTTCTGATTTTGATGAACAAACTTTTTTATTTGTGAAGTGGATTTGATATTATATTTTATGAGTTTGGCAGGTTTTGAGTTAGATAAAGTGATACTGTGAGTCTCTGTTGGAGTTGTTACCTAACCCAATGCAGATCTATTACGACTATAGATATACGACGACATTGTGATCCTATTCTTTCTTTGTTAGAACATGTTATATAATACAAATAACTTTGTGTACTGATAAGTCTACCAAATGAAATTAACAATAAGAAATAAGACATTAACAATAAAACCGTATATTGATTTTTAATAACTAACATAATATGACTATATCTAAAATAAAATTTTATGTAGATATTACTAAACTGCGAGGTAGTATCGTAGCTTAGTTTACCTACTCACAGTTTTGTTCTACATTCATATTCCTCAGGTTTTAGCCAAATAAGCCGATAATATTTTAATAATTTTCGCCGAGTAAGTCAGGTTATTAGAGCTCAAAAATTTTCTCCTATATACTTATTTACTATCAGTCTAGTCTGCCATTTTGCCCTTTATTAAAAAAAACTTTGTCTGATAACAAATTCAAAAGAGATCAAGAATCATAATTCATTTAAATACATACAAACGCGTATCGCTCTAGCTAAAGCCAAGGTTACACAAATGTAATATATTAACCAAAATTCATGCAATCTTCAAAGATTGATGATCTCCCTAATACCCATAAATACAGGGTGCTTATAAAAGCGTTCCCTTGCCCAAGATATGGGTGAGTTAAATTGGTTGAAATTGTTGTGATCGTATAATGCAGAGTTAGATGATAAATGGGGATAGTCTGTGGTATTTCAAATTAAAATTGTTAATGTGAGTAGACGTATGGTAGGGTTAACAAATAAAAGCAAGAATGGCAATTATGAGAGAGGTATGCTGTAGTGGGAGGTAGGGGAGACTACTTGACAATCATAACTCTTAATATTTGCATGGGCTTTGTAGAAGGCTTTTGTGGAGAAGGTGACTTTAATATAAAAAAGACTTTGTCTTCTGTTACTGTATCTCTTTTGAGTGATATAACATTATCACTCAAAAGACAACATTAGGGAAAGAAATAAGACACTAGAATACGTCTTGATCATGATATGACCAATGGTCAGTTTGAGCAGTCTTGCAAGATGTTATTTCAAACTATTTCTACCCATAACTTTAGAGTTATAATAATATATGCAATAAAGCAAGACATTTAAATAAACAATATAGCATATTCTCAACACATTAGAATCGAAAAGATCAGCAGTAAAAGGTAAAAATTGGCAAGTGATTACATATATATATTTCGTTATGCGTCTTTTGAAGTATCATAATATCTATATTCATAAATTAATAACATTTTATTTGTTTTTAAGAATATTATTATTATTATATTATTAAAAGTCTTGAGAAGGATTAAGAAAGCTAATAAATAATGTCAATTTAGATCTCTGGCCGAACACTTTTTATTTTTAAAAGTACAGGACCTACCTCATTTACAAGAGACTCTAATTAGTAGAAATAGATGTATAATTAAAAAAGTATTTACCTAAATAGAAAATGCTTTCATAAACATTTCGTCTCATTCCTTACAATTACTCGGACGCAAAGGTAGATTATTCTAAACTATATTAAGGCGATGTTACATTTGTATTGATTTGATCAATTCACGGTCTAAAAAGAGCATTCTTATTTTATTAGTAATCTTATTCTGTAGTCTTATGAACTAGAATAATAATTGAGAGTCATGCTATAATAAAAAAAAACATTGGCTCTTTGGCAAACATATCTAAGAAAATGTATTTATTTTTCAACTATTCATAATAAACCGGAGGATACCGGATACCCATCGGCCATACCCCAATGGTCGGCAACGCACCTGTTACGCTTCTGGTGTTGCGGGAGTCCATGGGCGGCGGTAATCGCTTACCATCAGGTGATACGTCTGCTCGTTTGCCGTCTACACCATAAAAATATATCTTCTGATTTCTTTGATTTAAGTTAAAGACTTTGATCTAAAAATTAAAAAGAAAATATGGCACTAAACGTCCTATGTCCCATGGGTATAAAATAACAAAAATAAGTAAACTCTTCTCAAATAAAATAAGTACTAAATCCAATTTATTACTTTAAATTTGTTCTCTAATCCGCACCATTCTGTTCTGAGACATTGAATCTCTTTAGTCTCAGCAAATAAGTCCCTTGAAACATTTAATTCGATCCCAACACAAAGAAGCCAGACAACAAAAAAGTTCAAACAATACCTAAATAAAACGTTTAATTAACACACAAAGCCGTTTCAAATTCAAATCCAACCCCTAATTCACGTAAATCTTTAACTACCCTCCGTTATCGACAATGAGAGTTGCTCAAACATTCGTGCCCCGAAGGTGGCTATTAAGAAATATAGGCGTACACAATATTTGATATAGTTCCCCCAGCATGCACAAAACTTCTTCCATAGTGTTCTGCATCTAAATTACCTGAGGGAATAAAAGAGACAGTGACATTCGAAGAATGGAAATGGCTTCTGACTATGTTATGTGACTGATCGTAACTTAATAACTTGAGACTTGAATGGTATATCTTATTTACATAATGTGTCACGTTATTGTTCATACTCGAAAAAATTTTACACGATATTCCCGTTTTTTTTTAATATGTGTTTTGTTGGCGTGCATAAGATAGGATAGTTAACGTCATGCTTAGACCAATAGGACCTGAGTGTGATTAAAAAGAGATGCAGATGAAGTTATGTATTGGTCAGCTAGTATATTATATATTTATATGCAACTCTGGATAACGCAGAGTCCATACCATGGTAGTTAGACTTGGAAATAAAATGAAACAAATTAATGATCATACCTACGCCATCGAGGAATCAAACAGGACCATTGAGAATTAGGCCGATGAACTAGTTTAATTATTATGTGTTAACTATTAGAGTCGCTTTTGCAATGAGACAAACTTATAACTAGAAAATTATCTTCTATAAATTCAAAAAGAAAAATTATTCTATCGCAATAATGCCGTTTAATGATAATGTTCTATTGATAAATATTGGCAAAATTAAAGTAGGTAATTGCGGTGAAAAAAATACCTTTAAATAACTCTCAAACTTTTTAATAAGAATAAAATTATTTTTGTTTTTGAACATACCTATACAAAATTATTAGTTTAGTTAACTTTTTAGTTGAGTTCGTTACAAAATGTGGTATTAGTTTTTGAACTATAATCTATTTTTGATTGTTTAGTCATTAATGAAGATATTAACAATTATTTTAACGGGAATTAACGCGATCACTTATTAGTCAGCCTGTGACCACGGCCAGTGCAACCTGGTCGAAACGTCAGGCAAATCAGAGGTATATAATATACCTTTTAATAAGTGATCGCGTTAATTCCCGTTAAAATAATTGTTAATATATCATGAAACGCGAAAGTTTAAAAGTTAGTGTTAATGAAGATATAATAAAAACTAAAAAAGTAGATAAAAATCGAGAACAAAGGAATCGATTACCTACATAAAAACAAACAAATATACAGGTGAAATGTGATACAATTGTGATGAAGATCAGCCTAATTTTAATTTAATTGGATGATCTAGATAATCTCGTGTCACATCTAGTATTTCTATGTATCCTTGTGACCATAATTCTAAAAGCAGCACAAAAGCTCACATAAGCCCCACATTATCTAATTTGCTATTGTTTCAAACGAAACTAATTTCTTTGATCTCATAGTTAGCTTCTGTTTCTATTGAAGGATAAAGTTTAAATCAAACGATACTGCTTATGACTTTCTGAATTAAATATATCGGGAAAAATATCGAATTTAAAATTATTTTAAAACGATACTAAATTGATTGTCTTGTTCATTTCGTGAGGTAAGTTAGTAATTAATGATGCGATGCGATGTGATGTTTTAGAATAAGAATCCCGTGACAAAACATAGAAACTAGCCTTCTTCCCTCTTCATACGTGATTAACGTAGAAGCCATATTTAGACAAAAATACAATGGACGTACTAGTTTTAATACTCAATTTCTTATTACTTTCCTTTAAATCATGAAAAAAGAAGTCAACTTGAAGAAGTGCAAACTATTGATAAAATTTATGTACCCATGTCACCCGGGTTTTATAAAGAATCTACTGACACCTTATTTATTAAAATCGGTTCAGTTGTTAAGGCGCTACGGTGGACATGCCAAACTTTTGCCCTTCCTTTTGGCTTAATCGTCAAATCTGGAGAAAGTGCAACGAAATGTATGTATGTATTTATTATTACTTTATAATCTATACTAATATATAAAGCTGAAGAGTTTGTTTGTTTGTTTATTTGAACACGCTAATCTCAGGAACCGCTGGTCCGATTTGAGAAATTCTTTCAGTGTTGGATAGTCCATTTATCGAGGAAGGCTATAGGGTATATATCATCACGCTACTACTAATAGGAGCGTAGCAACAATGAAGAATGTTTCAAAAACGGGGGAAATTTTCACACTACGGGCAATAGGAGACGCAAACGAGGTTGCGTGGGTCAGCTAGTTTAGAATAAAATCATAGAAATAATATAATATCATATATTTACGAAAAGGGTATACAACCAGTGACATCTTGGTAAACTTTCGTGTAAATATTTAAGAATAAAAGACAGAACTGTGTTTTGCTATAATTAGAACGTCAGGCGTAAGATTTATATCAAAATTCTTAAGCCAGGGAGCGTGTAGCTATTCTTCCCAAGCAGGGGCATTGAATAACTACTACTATATTAACTACTATACTAATAACATAGATTCGATATACAGGCCGGCTTTTCAAATTAAATATGAAGATTTCTACCTCTGTACCTATAAGTATGTTTTGAACCACTTGTATGATTTTAATTTATAATTGCAGGAACACTTACAGCTATATTATTACATAAACCAAGCGGTGTTACCCGCGGTTATTATTGTGTCGCGGGTAACGCCGCGGGACAAAGCTAGTCTAAACAAAAAGTAGCCTAAGATACTCCCTGGATCATCAGATATATGCCAGTGAAACTCCCGTCAAAATCGGTACAGCCGTTCCAGAGATTAGCCAGACAGACTGACAAATATTAAAAAAAAAATGTTATTTTGGTACATGTATCGTGTATATATAAATATGTATTTATTTAAAAGCGGTCATTTTAATATTACAAACAGACACTTCAATTTGATTTATTTGTATAGATATAGATTATACAAACATAGTACGAAAAAAGAAGTCTAATAATAGTTTTCACAAATAGCAGAACAAGTAAGTGATAGTAAATAGAAATACACATTCACATAACAACACATACATGCAAGATAAACATAATATTTTGCAACCTATTTAAGATTTTTGGAAAAAAAATTACATATAGACATTTTATCCTACCATCACTTGTCATTTCTAGAAGGTTTAAAAAACTAAATTTTATTTAAAACTACCTGAACCCCGCGGTATTACTCGCGGTTATTGGTTTACCGCGAGTAACGCCGCGGGACAAAGTTAATCTAAAACAATAGCCTAAGTTACTCCTTGGATCATCAGCTACCTGCCAGTGAAAGTCCCGTGCAAATCCGTCCAACCGTTCCAGAGATTACCCGGAACAAACAGACAGACAGACAAAAAAAAACTAATTTTTGGTATATGTATCGTGTATACATGCATATGCATTAATTAAAAAGCTGTTATTTTAAAATTACAAACAGACACTTTAATATTATTTATTTGTATAGATGACTAGCTGAACCCCGCGGTTCTACCCGCGGTTATTGTTGTACCGCGAGTAACGCCGCGGGACAGAGTTAGTCTAAAAAAAGTAGCCTAAGTTACTCCCCGGATCATCAGCTACCTGCCAGTGAAAGTCCCGTCAAAATCCGTCCAGCCGTTCCAGAGATTACCCGGAACAAACAGACAGACAGACAGACAGACAGACAGACAGGCCGACAGACAGACAAAAATTTTTTTAACTACATTTTTGGTATATGTATCGTGTATACATACATATGCATTTAGTAAAAAGCGGTTATTTTAATATTACAAACAGACACTCCAATTTTATTTATTTGTATTGATAGTTTTTCTTAAGTCTAATTATAAATAGTGTAATTAAAATTAAATTTATATCAATAATCGTCTCCATCCTCGTTACCTGGATATTTGTCACTCCATCACTGTGTGCTTTTAAATAGATATGCATCGCACAACCAGACTGTAGAACAAATGTAATTTATACTCTAGATTTTCGGCACTTGACGGAACTCGTTGAAATTCATTCTAGAATTAGGTAAATTCACTTGTACTTATTCCACCATTTTAATTAAGTTTACCTAATCCTGACCGGTTTTGTCGAATGGTGCCTAACACAGAAAAGAGTATATTGCTTTGTTCTATGGTCCCTAATATTAAAGGCTAGGTATAATATATGATTTAATAAACTTTGATAATGCCATAGGGCGAAACGGGCCAAGATTAAAGTTAATTCAAATAGTGAACCAAGTACAAATAAGTTTAACTTTAGAATGTGGAATAAATTGTCGTCTCCGTTCATAGACGCAGGAATTCACTTTCCATCAAATGCCCTTTTGACCTCGACACCATAAAAAACTGTCTAGCATTAATTTCCCATCAGACAGGCTATTGAATTGGTAACTCTTCCTGTATATAAAACATTGCCTTCACATGTTAAAGAACAAATCCACAAAATATGTATCTGTGTGTTATTTGCAAAGCACTCAACCAGCTGGGGTCACGTAACTTTTAGAACAGAGCATAAATTACACCCATCTGCTTAAAGTTTCAACTTTTGGAGCACTTTAGAATATACAGAAAAGTAGAAAATATGGTCACTGTAGGTTAAAAGCTTTTAAAGATATTTACACAGCCGTTAGAGGGCTATCCAGACTAAAAAATAAGCGGATTGACCGTGGAATGTCTGTCATGATGTGTTAATGACCGCCTTTTCGTACTGATACTATGTGGATGAGCTGGGTAAATCATAATCCAACACAGTAAGGAATAGCTATACGCAGGCGTTTCCCCCTATAGAGTATAATCCTAAATGTATTCATTAAATAATCACACTACATTATTACTATAACGGTGTATGATAACCTTATTTGTTAAAATTTTTTCGTCATACCTAGTTTTACACCAGACACTACCCTACATTTTCTCTTACTCATGTTTTCTCTTTCTATCCAATGGCTGCCTGTAAGAGATTGCCTTCTAGCGATAAGGTGGCTAATTGTACTTTTCTAGTTTTAAGTGAAACTTGTAATGAATCTGGTGTACATTAAAAAGATATATTATTATTAATAATAAGAAGCCGATGCATGACACTGTTGACACAGAATGTACAACGCTGATTCAGCATGACATCAAGTGTTAAATAAGCGCTGTGGTCACTTCAGAACCGTAGAATAAGAGTTGTAGCCCTTTAGTCACACACTCACACAGCCAGATTATATCACTTTTTATATATTTTTTGTTTTTATTAACAGACATTTAATAAATGTCTTATTTTTCTAGTTTCCTTTGTGAGTGTGACTAATAAATGTATTTATTTCTTTCTTTATGTGTGCGTGAAATTCTGAATGTTCTGTCGGTGAATCTTTATGTGTGCATTCGAAGTGACAGTCGATTTTTTTTGTATGGCAGTCTAAAATATGTATCCATGGGGAAGATATCCCCACGCAAAAAATGGCTGACTGTTATGTATTGGTAAAGGATGCTATGTCTTTTCCTCTCCGTTCGGTGGTCTATATTGCTCTATGTACGTGGTAAACAAATATTCGTCTAAAGCTTCAAAATTCAATTTGGCTGCACATCTACTGTATATAATACTATCACAGCAATTCAATTATCTTGTCAAAGCAGACTCTTCCTAGCATCAAACTGAGATAAAAAAATCTTACTCAAATCATAAATAAAAATTAGATTGTCCTTCCTTTAATCTACGTCCGGACCAGTAAATTAAGAGCAATGTAAATTCTTGAAATAAGCCTCCGAGTAAATTAATCCTAAATAAACTATGTACTTAATTACTCTGAAGGATTTCCTTCAATTCGAAATGGCATCATTAATATGCGGACCACTTTGTCTGTCCCGTTGGACCTTTTTAACGATTTCTGGGGTCATTAAACTAAACGCATTAGGCAAAAGGGCGCAAAACTGATCAAGTGTAAATATCTAATGTTTTTATTTGCGCTACTGTGAGGGTCACACGCTTGGAATCACGAATACAAGAACGGCAATATCACAAAAGGGTATTTAATATGTTTCAATAAAAAATTAGTTTCGAAATTGTTTTGACATTGCTTCCTGTCGAAGTGTATTTAGTATACCTACATGTTTTTTTTAACCATCAGCGTGGTATATTATGATTTCTCAAAAAAGGAACAGATGCAATTGTAAGACAAATAGATCGAACAATAAATAAATATAACAGATTATTGTAAAAAAGAGGCATGTCAAAACAGTTGTGATTATCTATTAGCTAATCTACAAATAAATAAAATTGGAGTATCTGTTTATAATTTTAAAATAACCGCTTTTTACTAAATGCATATGATGTATACACGGTAGATATACCAAAAATGTACTTTAAAATTTTGTTGTCTATCTGTCTGTTTTTTCCGGGTAATCTCTGGAACGGCTGGACTGATTTTGACGGGACTTTCACTGGCAGGTAGCTGATGATCCAGGGAGTAACTTAGGCTACTTTTTTAGACTAACTTTGCCCCACGGCGTTACTCGCGGTACGACGATAACTGCGGGGTTCAGCTAGTAATGCATATAAATCCCCCCAATGTATCCCTACGTTGTCGTCGTGGTGGGGCTTGCGTGGGTCGATGATTTCTGGGGCTACGCCGGTAGAGCCACTCATGCCGGATAGGCCCAGAAGGAGACCCCAGACTAAATGGGATACGAGACGGAGTCTGTAAAGACTGCCGCGTGGGGCACTCTAAACGTCCCTCTGCTCTAGCAGAGGGCGTATTAGAGTGCCAGTTGTTCCGAGAGGGACAGGGGGCGGACGGATCAGGTCTGGTGCAGACCCCGTCCGGCCCAGCCGTAATCCTGAACGGACAGGACCGGTGGCTTTTCGAAGCCAAGAGGACGTAAACCTCTATAAAAATACCCTAAGCTCACGCTCTGACGCCTGGCAAGGAGCTGAATCGCTGGAGGGAGTCCAGTGCCAAGGGCGTCCTGTCGAAGGACAATAAACTAAAAACAAACATGACAATGGACAATAATAGGGAAAAACCTACCCAGGAGGGTCCTAGACGCGACGCGTCTGGGGAATCCCTCCCGGAGCCAGTCGGCTCCGGCAGCCCCCAATCGTATTATGGGGGGGGCATTCACTGTCTCACACGCCCGTTGCCGAGCGTCAAATCCGGCACCGAAAACAACGCGGAGGTCGCGAAAAATAATCTTGCTAATTTTAATTTTAATTTGGAAACAGAGCGGAAAAGGCCTACGCGGAATAGCAAAGGCCAATTCCGGAGGGCGGACGTCCACTCGTCCAACGAGGATGTCGCTGCGGCTGCAACGCCTATACCGGTCGGGCTCCCAGAAGTCGATCTGACTGCTGGGAGCCGAAGACAATCGGAACGCGTGCGTTCAAGGTCCGCGGTTGCTGTCGCGGGTAGCAGTTCCGGTGCGAGGACGGACGCACCGGAACCTATGGATACGGAGGTTGACGGCCGGAAGCGTGGTCGCCCCCAGGGTTGCGAGAGCGACATCTCCCAGGAGATGTTGCCTCCGCCTAAGGTTGCCAGCAGCCAGAGGGGGCGATCGCGGACCCCGGTGTCAGCCTCGTCAGGTTCCGTCTTTTCTAAGGCGGAATCCTACAGGCGGGCCCGGGCGGACGGGGAACTGCAGGCGGAAGAGGAGATCGCTGGTCTCCTGCTGAAGATCGGGGAGCCAGTGGATGGGGACTCAGTGCCCCAAACACCGTGCTCCCTGCAGGAGAGAGCGGAAGCGGCGGTGGCCATCATTCACAAGGTGGCCACCAAATCCGTGAACCTGAAGGGCCCTTTCGTGAGGGCCCTCAAGGACTCCTCTTCCGCCGTAGCCGGGGTAGTGGAGACCCTGGCTGGAGACGTGGCGCGCCTACAGGCGGCCAATGACCGACTGACGGAGCAGGTGGCGGACCTGATCGCTCAGTTCGCCCAGTTTCGGGCGGAGCTTCCTGAGCGTGGGGTCCCTGTCCCATCTGCGTCCCGGTCGGCCCCTAATACGTCCCAGCCGGCCCCATCTGCGTCCAGACCGGCCCCGTCTGCATCCCGGCCGGCCCCGTCTGCGTCCCAGCCGGTCCCGTCTGCCTCCCGGCCGGCCCCGTCTGCGTCCCGGCCGGCCCCGTCTGCCTCCCAGCCGGCCCCGTCTACGTCCCAGCCGGCCCCGTCTACGTCCCAGCCGGCCCCTACCATCCCCGGGGTACCAGACGCCGTCCTGCAGCAGATGCTGCAGCAGATCCTCACCTCGGTGGGGAATCTGGTGGACGGTCGTCTGGCCGGCCTGGAGGCGAGGCTGCCTCCCGCCCCTATTCTTCGGCCACCTCTTGCGGCGCCGAGGCCGAAGGTCGCGTCGGTACCGACCCCGCTCCCCGTGGTGGGGGGTCGCGTGTCGTACGCGGCGGCGACATCGGCGCCGGGCCCTGCCGCTGCTCGTCAGACGCAGCGCGGGCCAAAGGCTCCAGCCAAGACGGCTGCGCCGAGGAAGACGGGGCCTAAGACGGCAACGGGGGCAGGAGCGGAGTTTCCTCCGCTCCCCACTCCAACACCTCTGCCTGGCTCCTCCACCTCTGCCCCCTCGAATGAGGGTTGGCAGGTAGTTGGGGGAGCCAAGCAGTCAAAGAAGGCGAAGAAGCGGGCCAAGAAGGCTGCCCAAAAGGCGGCCTCTGGCCCGCAGTCGTCAACGGTGACAAGGGCCACCCCAAAGAAGCCGCGGAAGTTGCAGCCGCCTAAGACCGCGGCTGTGGTGGTCACGGTGTCACCGGAGGCGGCAAGCGGCGGACTGTCCTACGCGGCCGTCTTTAAAACGGCCCGGGACAGTCTCGCCCCAGATTTTGGAGCGTCAGGTGTCCGCCTGCGCCTAGCCCAGACGGGAGCTCGAGTCCTCGAGTTCCCTGGGGCCGATGGCGCAAAGACGGCGGACACCTTCGCCGAGAAGCTTCGGGAAGTCTTCGCAGCCACGGATGGTGTGAGGATCTCCAGGCCCACTAAATGCGCAGAGCTGCGCGTTTCGGGCCTGGACGATTCCGTCACAGCTGATGATGTCCGCGTTGCAGTCCAGGAAAGGACGAAGTGCAACGCGGAGAACATCAGGGTCGGCACCATCCGTCCCGGTCCAGGGGGCCTTGGTGCAGTGTGGATGAGCTGTCCCGTGGCGTCGGCCAAAGTTTTGGGCGACGCCGGCAGGCTCCTCGTTGGCTTCGTCAGCGCCAGGATCACAATCCTGGCGGCGAGGCCAATGAGGTGCTACAAATGCCTGTCAGCGGGACACACACGCACCAAGTGTGAAAGCTGCTTCGACTGCAGCGGACTCTGTTTCCGCTGCGGTCGAACGGGGCACAAGGCGGCAGAATGTTCTGCCGCCCCTCACTGCCCTATGTGTGCGGCGGGCAATAAGCCCGCCAATCACCAGATGGGGCAGGGGGGCTGCAAGCCTTCCCGAGCTTCTCGGCAGACTTCGGGGGCTAGCCTGGCGACCCAGGCTGCCTCCGAAGTCATTAGTGCGTCTACATCGTCGCCCATGGAGGAGGTTGTAGAGACGGTTCAGTAATGGACCACGTCTCCAACCTCCTTGTCCAGACGAACCTCAACCACTGCGCCGCGGCGCAGGATCTCTTCCTGCAAAGCATGGCGCAGTGGTCGATCGGTGTTGCCGTAGTCGCGGAGCCCTATTACGTTCCTCCCCGTCCAAACTGGATGGGTGACTGGGACGGCTCCGTGGCAGTCGTCGGTTCCGGGGCGGCTCATTCCCCGCCCTTGTCGCTTAGAGACAAGGGCTCGGGATATGTGGCCACCGAGTGGGGGGGGATCACCGTTTACGGTGTATACTTCTCCCCCAACCGGAGTTTGAGCGACTTCGAGGTTTTCCTTAACAGCTTGGAGACCTCGATGCGGCGTTTAGCGTCTGGGCATGTCCTCGTGCTGGGGGACTTCAACGCAAAGTCCATTGCGTGGGGGTCCCCCGGGACGGACGCCAAGGGCGAAGCCGTAGAGGAGTGGGCGGCTTCGGTGGGCCTCTGTTTGCTGAACAGAGGCGCCACCAACACGTGCGTGCGACAGCAGGGGGGGTCGATAGTGGACCTTTCGTTCGCTACCCCTGCAGTCGCCGCACGAGTAAGGAACTGGTGTGTCCTGGAAGAGGTCGAGACGCTCTCGGATCATCTCTATATCCGATTTGAGCTCTCCCGGTCCCAGGGCCCCAGTAGGGGTCACGTGGCGCGGCAAATGTCCCACTTTCCGCGGTGGGTTGTCGCCAAGCTCGATAGGGACCTAATAGAGGAGGCGGCCATTATTCACTCTTGGCTGTCTCCGCAGGCCCCGACCGAGGAGGTCGGCGTGGACGTGGGGGCTGGCCGTTTTCGCGATGCGATTACGCAGATTTGTGATACGGCCATGCCCCGCGTCCAGGGTCGTCGGCCTCCTCGGAAGGAGGTCTACTGGTGGTCCCAGGAGTTGGCGGACCTCCGTGCGGCTTGTACTCGTGCCCGGAGGTCTTACACCCGCAGCCGGCGACGTCACCGCGGAGGCGGTGGCGGGGACCAGCTTCATGAGGAGTACCGCGAAGCGCGGAAAACTCTGAAGCTGGCCATTTGCCGCGCCAAAGAGGTGAAGAAAAAGGAGATGCTGGAGAGTCTCGACCGTGACCCCTGGGGTCGCCCATATCGTGCGGTGCGACAGAAGCTCCGCACGGCGGGCCCCCCCCTTACCGAGACTCTTCAGCCCAGCTTCCTGCAGGAAGTGGTCGAGGGACTTTTCCCGCAGCGGGCGGAGCACACACCCCCGTCGATGGCCTATGCGGTCAGAGACGACGGGGGTCGAGAGGAAGACGTGCCGCCCGTTAGGGAATCGGAGGTTGGGGCGGCTGTTCTGCGGATTCGTTCCAAGAACACCGCCCCCGGGCCGGACGGGGTTCCAGCCCGAGTTCTGGCCCGAGCCCTCGACCATATGTCGGACCGCCTCAGGGAAGTGTTGGACGCTAGCCTGGCGTCCGGACACTTTCCTGAGTGCTGGAAAGGCGGGAAGCTGGTCCTATTGAGGAAGCCGGGACGGCCTGCCGATTCGGTCGCGGCCTATAGGCCCATCGTGTTGCTGGACGAGGCGGGTAAACTTTTTGAGAGGATACTCTCTGCCCGCATCGTCCGGCAACTCCGCGAGGTGGGGCCCGACCTGTCGGACGCCCAATTCGGATTCCGAGAGGGGCGTTCGACGGTCGATGCCGTGATGCGCCTTAGGGCCGTGACCGAAGAGGCAGTGAGCTGTGGCGGCGTGGTGTTGGCGGTGTCTTTGGACATCGCCAACGCCTTTAATAGTCTGCCATTCAGCTGCATCGGGGAAGCACTCCAATACCACGGAGTGCCAGAGTACCTGAGGCGGCTGGTGGCAGACTATTTGCAGGAGCGTACCGTCGTGTACGAGGATCGAGATGGCGCCTTGAGACGGCGACCCATGTCGTGCGGCGTTCCGCAGGGGTCTGTCCTTGGACCACTCCTGTGGAACGTGGGATACGACTGGGTCCTAAGAGGTCGTCTCCCCCCCGGGCTGGGCGTAATTTGTTACGCCGATGACACTCTTGTCACAGCCCGGGGGACGAACTTCCAGGAGGCGGCGCGCCTGGCCACCATTGGTGTTTCTCTGGTGGTCGGGCGCATCGAGGCGCTGGGCTTACGGGTGGCCCTGGACAAGACGGAGGCCCTGCTATTCCATGGGCCCCGTCGTGGGCCGCCCCCCGGCGCCTCCATAGTGGTCAACTCGGTCCTCGTACCGGTTCGGGCCCAGATGAGGTATCTGGGCCTGATCCTCGACGGTAGGTGGCTCTTCGACGAGCACTTCCGACAGCTTGGTCCCAGGCTGGTCGACGCTGCCTCTGCCCTTGGGCGACTTTTGCCCAACTTGGGTGGAGCCAGCGTCCCAACGCGACTCCTCTACACGGGGGTGGTCCGGTCGATGGCGCTGTATGGGGCACCGGTGTGGGTGGCGGCTCTGACTGCCCTCAATAAGGCCCGCCTCTGGCGGCCTCAGAGGGTATTGGCGGTCAGAGCCATACGCGGATACCGCACGGTGTCCACCGAGGCGGCGTGCGCCTTGGCCGGAACACCTCCGTGGGATTTGGAGGCGGAAGTGCTCGCCGAAGTTTATCGACGGGTGGCTGAATTCCGGGCGGAGAGAGGCGTTCGCCCTCCGCCCGAAGAGGTACGCGAGTGGCGTGAAGCCGCCCGTCGAGCCACGATGGCTCGCTGGTCGTTCCGGCTGGAGACTCCACGCGCTGGCTTTGCAGCCGTGGAGGCTCTCCAGCCGGTCATCCACGAATGGGCAGGGCGGCAGCACGGGACTCTTTCCTTCCGACTGACGCAGGTGCTTTCCGGGCATGGATGCTTCGGGAAGTACCTGCACTCGGTCGCCAGGAGGGAACTGAGTCCCGCCTGCCACCACTGCGACTGCAGTGAGGACTCGGCCCAGCATACGCTGGCGATCTGCCCCGCTTGGGCGTCGCAGCGCCGGGCCCTCACTGCAGTCATCGGAGGAGATCTGTCGCTACCGGCCGTCATTCGCTCCATGGCCGGTAGCGACAGCAGTTTTACCGCGGTCGCAACCTTCTGTGAAGATGTAATCTCGCAGAAGGAGGCGGCGGAGAAGGCCCGGGAGGATGATATCCACTCGGACCCGATCCGCCGCCGGCGAACCGGGCGGCGGAGGCGCGCCTATCAGCGCCTCATGCCGCCCTGAGTGTGGCCGCGGATGGTCGGGATGGGTTTTCCCCACCATCCGCTTTAGTGGTCACCCGCGAGGGGGCGACGTTACGCGTGTGCCGTACGTCGCCTAAATTGAGAGTTTTTAGCAGCAGACGGTGCCCGCTTCAGTGCGGGCAGGCGCTGGGAGGGGTCCGGATGTGTTAATAGCAGCAGTTCCCGGATCCCTCCCGTCTCAGGCGCAGAGTGGCACACCGTGTGGTTTTAGTCGGTTCGATTCCGACACACCGCCCCGCCGCAAACCCCGGCGGGGTGACGGCCCGAGGGGGTTTCCACACGTTAAAAAAAAAAAATAAAAAAAAAAAAAAAAAAAAAAAGTAATGCATATAAATGAAGACAAACGAGAAATTTTTGCCTAAGCCGTCTGCTGCTTTGAGAGCGCCCTATCCAACATTTTGCATTCCATGCTCACGACAGGGTTCCTAGTGTCGAACGCCATTAATTTTGAAAAATCAAGGGACACTTTGCTACCTTTTTAACGGCTGTACATTTAACTCGATGGGGTTAAAAGAAGAGTATTATTTTCTTTTCTTTAATGGCATTGGCAGGGCAGGGGTTAACAACAACAATAAAAATTTATCACTTAAGAAATGTTGTTGTATTTTTATTCGTTCTTTTTTTCAGCATATCAAATGCCGTCGCCTTATTTAATTACGAAGAGGTCGCTAATAAAAGCGTCGAAGCCGGAATGAACAGAGTACTTTACTTGTCGCAGAAGCAGAATATAATGGAAGGTACCTACCCTCTGTGATCTAGTCACATTAGAAAGCAACCTTGTTTACCTTCCATAATAATTTATTTAAAAACAAATTATTCAACAAGGTCTAACCTACCTTCTTTGTTAACAGGGTGAAAAACCCCTTCGGAGATCTGGATCCTCGAGGACGCAGGAGCCAAGAGTATGTGGTGATTCCACTAAAAATCACTCCAATGACCGGCCTTTGGCGTCTTACTCTAGGACGACCGTGACTATGTTATTTCAGGTCCTCCCCGAATCAACGCCATGCTTAACCTAAACCTACCTACAAGTATATACGTAGGAGAGCCACGCTCCAGCATGAATTTTGAAAATGAATTGATGAAATGAAAATTCGGGCAGGCTCGACCGGACAACAATGGCCTCATAGAAAACGGGTGTGAAATCTCCCCACATCCCTTTCCCCATCCCCCAAGGTCGGTAATGCACTTGTGACGCCTCTGGTGTTGCGGGTGTCCATGGGCGGCAGTAATCGTTTTCCATCAGATACGTCCGTGATTCCCGAGCCGTTGGTGAGGGTCTTAATATAGCCGAGGATGTATGTAATCATCAACACATACATGTATCATACGACGTATTTCAACACACTTGTGAAGAAAATATTACTAAAAAGTATAGAATATATTTGAGTGAAACTTTTATTTTTTAAACACAAGTTGAAATTTTCTATTTAAATACGAAGTTGCATGAAATGAGCAAGCAAAAGGTACATTAATTTATTTGTACTATTGAACACGATCTTTTTTGTATCGAAACTTTTTTTAGAACAAAGCAACTCAACCAATAAAATAAAACCAAAAAAAAAACTCTTAAACTCATTATTGAATAATACTATTAATTAGGAATTAATAGCAATGAAAAAGTCACAGTTTGATAATAGGTGCCATTATGTGCCAAATTGCGGTGAAATTAGAGCCACTTTATGAACAAGTGTTCTGAAAAATCCTTTTTTTCAGTAAACTTCTCTTTGACTTAACAGAAAGATAATGATTGGTTGAAGTATTATACGTTCTGATATAGAAAAACTCGCGCCCCGGGGGTTCCGTGCAAATAATCTTTTATTGGGCGTTCAATTCAACTTTCACTCGTCTCAGAATACTTACCTGTTTAACTATTTTTTCGAAAGACAAACTGAACTTTTTAGTTTTATAAAATGCTCTCCCAATGAAGAAATATAAGTTCCACTGTGAGGCGAACTTTCTTATCAATTTCATGATGATGTATATGACTTTTTTATTACAATGCTTGGTATATTGATATTTCAAAGATTTAAGGAAACAATACACATTCTTTGAGTTTGGTTTCATATTGATATTCCCCTACGCTTTTTGGTAAGAAATAAAAAACAAAAAATGTATAGTTCGACTGCTTAAAAACTGTTGATAAAATTTTATATCCTCTGTCACCCGCGCCATTAAAAATCGATTTAGTAATTTAGACGCTTCGGTATAACATTACATACCGATAGACAGCCTAAACTCTTGCCCTTCCTTTGGGTTCACCGTAGTTGATTACAAAGGATCGTGACGACAAGGGAACCCTAAAAATTTAAAAGAAGCCATTGTGTATGACATGCCTCAGTTTCACAAAATAATTTCATTTCTTTAGTATAGCTTTAGGCAATTCTATACCTTTAATCTTTTTAGATCAAAACAGCGCCTTAGTATTATATGACGATATTTTAAAAGCATGTAGACTAAACACTTAGTCTTGATTATGTTATGCAGAATTATGCCCTGCACAATATGTTTAAAGAAGACAGAACCCAGCCACAAGGCGACCAGCTGACTGAAGGGCGACTAATTTAATATTTCAATTGTTTTGTTTAATTGTAAACACCTGCACGTAAATAGATCTATAGTAATTTAAATAGAAAACAAAAGAAACAACAAACAAACCGTTATTACGAATCTATTGACATCACATTCATTAAAATTGTTTTAGTAGTTTAGGTATTACGGTGAAACATACATAGACTACCAAAACTATTACCCTTCTTTTTGGCTGTCGGGTAAAAAGCGTCTCGAGTGACGGAGTAATAGCACTGACAAGACCGGTTTTATTAAGTTATTTCAGGACTATTCTTCGAATGACATATAATACACTGGTGAAAAGTCACGAAGTTTCTTATCATGTGATACAAGGTTTCAACCTTCAAGAAAGAATTCGACATATTTTAAATTCTATATCCATACCTATATTATAAATGCGAAAATAACTCTATCTGCCTGTCCTGCTTTCACGGCCAAACCGCTGTAACGATTTTAATGAAATTTGGCATGGGAATACTTTGATTCTTGGGAAAGGACATCGGCTACTATATGATATATTGCTACGATAACCGACAAACACGCGGGCGGAGCCGCTCGAAAAAGCTAGAAATAATATAATTCTTAAACGCAGGGCGGAGCAAGTATACTTAATTGGGGCTTCAGCTACTTTACAGTATTGTAATAATACTAGCTGACCCACGCAACCTCGTTTGCGACTTATATTGCCCGTAGCGTGAAAATTTTCCCCGTTTTTGAAACATTCTTCATTGTTGCTCCGCTCCTATTAGTAGTAGCGTGATGATATATACCCTATAGCCTTTCTCGATAAATGGACTATCCAACACCGAAAGAATTTTTCAAATCGGACCAGCGGTTCCTGAGATTACCGTGTTCAAACAAACAAACAAACAAACTCTTCAGCTTTAGATATTAGTATAGATTTGTTCTGTAGGCTGAAATCTCAATGTTTGAGATTTGAGCCGCAGCAGGCAGAATCCTTTAAATATTTATAATTATCACGTACTTCTAAAACCAAACAAATTTAGAAATTAAAAATTTACACAAACATTTGAAAAGTAAATCAGAAGCTGCAAGCGAATTCAAGTGTATTTATAACAAAATAAAATGCTTGCAATTACTCTAAAACGCAACTCGGAGCGTTCGAGTTGAATGCAAATATAAAATATAAGAGGAGTCACCCCCTCCCCTGGGAGAAGGGGTGAATTAAAATTATAACCCGAAGCTTATTTTATGTATGTAAATAAGGTTGGATCTTGTAATGGAGATTTACGTGGTAGGTATTAATTTATGTAAGAAATATTGAAGTTTTAGGTAATAATTCGTAATAATCCTTGAGGTCTCAGATTACAAAAGTAATCTTGAGCTTGAGATATTATATAATTTATATTTTTTTGACAACTAAGTAGTAAAAGAGTATTAATTTGTGTTTCTTGGAAAGTAGTTGTCAATAAATATTTTCTTTCTCTTAGGTTGCAGTTAAGAAATATTTATTTTGCACTTGTCACAAGTTTCACAACCTACCCCTGCTTTATCGGTAGCATCTATACATTAATACGGGAAGCAAAAACTTTGTATCGCTTTTCACGAAAATTATTCGAACGGAGGAATATGAAATTGGACACAGTTATAGTTTATATGGAGTAAAAATGCAAAATAATAAAAAAAAGCATTTTTGGTAGACTTTCGACTACTGGGCTAGCACTAGTGTTGTTCATTTTGCGTTTTGTACATTCTGTTCCGAAGGGTTTATAAAATAAGGTACATGTCAACCGACATGAATGGACCGGCTCGACTGGAGTGATACCACGGCCTCACAGAAAACCGGTGTGAAATAGCGCTAGCGCTGTGTTTCACCGAGTGATTGAGGATACCGAAAGTCCATAAAGCGTGTAATTGTAGCTTACTGGTGGTAACGCACTAATCTTTAGTTACAACTGTCTATGGAATTCCGGAGTCATCATTGTAATTAAGTATCATCTTCAATCATTATCAGTAACCTTTAAAGTTCACTATTTAGTAAAGGTATCTCTTTAGAAAGGAGCTTTTCGGCTAGTTGAAACTGGTCCAAAACAGAAAAACTGCTCTTAAAATTATGTGTGAAAAATGTGCCAATAGCGTGTATTGTATGTATATATATAATATATATACATACAATACACGCTATTGTATGTATATAATAATACATTACGTATTACCACGTAAAAACTTGCAAAAGTTATAAACAATTAAAGATCAAAAAAATGCCATTTTGTTTTTTGCCAATATTTCATAAACTATAAATGTTTAAGGAATTTCAAAAAAATATTCTGAAAGAGTAGAAAATTTCCAGTATTAAACTTTTAGCTTTTGGAACTCTATCTCCATTATTTATAATTTTAATTATATGTTAAAAATGGGTCGTCGCCTGACATTTTTAGGTTGCGCGCGCGGCGTCAAAAGCGAGTATGACCAGTATGACACATTGATTAATTTATTTAAGGTATTGAATTTTTTTTTATTTGGTAAAATAATTGTGTATTCTGAATACTATCAATACTAATATCCCGTTAGCAATTTTACTTAAAGCTAATTTTTCAACAAGTTAAACGATTGTTAAGTAGCAAAATTTTCTCGAACTACCGTCTCGTTGTAAATGAAAAAACATGTTTAAATAATTGTAGTAAGAACTTTGCGTTTCGTACTTTACTTAATTTATAAAAATGTATGGCTGGTTCGTTACTTCAGAAACGAAATATTCAAATAACATATTACTTAAGGCATAAACACAAAAGGCGTTCGTTTCACCTTCGTGATGGTAGCGAAACGGCGAAGCGGCACATTTTTACCGAAATGTAGAGTTCGTGAAGTTAGGGTTGAAATTAAGGCATAACGTAACACACTCGCCACGAATGTTACGTTTCTCGCCACGAATGTTACGTTACGTCAAAATGTTTTAGGTCAGTCTCCTCCTACTCCTTTTAAAAACTTTGGTATTCTTTATCATCCCCACACCAACAAAATACAGAAACTCATTTTGTATTTCGTTTGTGTAATTGGATTTAAGAAACTATCAAATTAATTCATATTAAATATAAATTAATAAATTGTAAGAAATATATTTACCACAAGTCGAAATATTCATTACTTTTCATTAAATCGGTTAATAGAAACACGTCTCACGCTAAATCGGTCTGTCAGTTTGTTTTCTCTATTTATCCGCTAACGAACCCCAGCTATTAAAAAAAATAATTGTTTCCGTTTATTACGCCCTTTCCTGTTTCTTTCCCTGTTAACTTTCAATATATTTCCAGCACGCGATCTTTTTATTTCCTTTTAAAAATGTTTACTAAGGGTTGTGATGTGTTTATTCACATTTTTAAATTTCCATCGGCTATAAAAGCTGATTAGCAATTATGAAGACAGACAATTTTATTTTGGATTTTAATTGGGAAAAACTCATTTGAATGCGTTATTGAATGATTTTAGCTCGTGAGAAAAAATGGTTGCATGTAACATACAAAAATAAAAGAAAATAAGAGTAGTGTTTGCTGTAATTATCGATTGAGTAACACATCGGAGTAATTGTGTCTGGGTCAGTCTCTAAATATAAACCTAAAGTAAAGAGTTAGTGTTTCAAGTGCCTTTAGCGAACTAAAAGTATAAACTTATTTCTGTAAGTTTTTTCCTTCATTTATTTAAACCTTTTTTGGGTTTTGGCAACCTCATTTATTCGTTTAAAACTGGGAATCAATTTTTTAAGACCAATTCAAGATCAATTGTTGAACACTCAACCGACCTGTCCCACTTGTGTCAAAGCAAACCCTTGCAAGATTAAACGTTAGATTTATATAATAAATGGGCATACTTGTGAAGATTTCTTGTAAAGATCTCAAAATGTGTCTCAAATAGCAGATATTTATAGTTAGTAGAACCACGCTGATTTCAGCACGAACGGACCGGCTCGACCGGGGCGGTACTAACCCCGCACAAAAAATCAACGTAAAATGACAGCGTTCGTGCTGTCATGTTTCGTTGGTGAGTGCGAGATCGGAGTGGTGTGGGTCACCATGCCGCAATGTTGCATTTTCTGCATTCGAAATGAGTATTGTGACCACCATTCTTGGATTCTGCTTATGCTTTCCATCACGCAGAGTAGAGTCATTTTCGCAAAGCCAGATGAAAAAAATACGGATTGTTGTAAAAAACATTAGTCAGCGAATATATCTATATTTAAATGTAAAAAAAAACTAAATACATTAAACATCACAGGAGTATCATGATTATTAGTGCAAGACTAAACGGCCTCCAGGAAGCCTAACTTTTTATAGAAGATCAGCTCCCACCGCTTGAGTTTCGCAATAGGAGCATCAGTGTCTATTTTTTTACTTCGTTTATATTTTCTGAAGAATTCTCCATCGACCTGAGGAAAAAAAGGTTTTGTTTGAATCTATGCAAATATATAAAACTTAAATTTGTTCCCGCTAATCTCTGGAACAGTTAAACCGATTTTGTGGCAGATACTTCTTGATATAAGAAGTAATTTAGGCAACTTTTTTTGATCTAGTTTCGCCCCGCGACCTTACCCACGGTTGTTGTTGTAAAGATACAATAACAACCACGGTTAACCCTGGGGGCTCAGTTAGTTATTACTAGCGTGTCGAGTAACATTGTATTCAATATTACTCGACACGATACAAGTTAATGTAGTTAAGTTAAGGTGGTTTTACAGCGCGAATAATATAGTTCTGTAAAAAAAAAAAACAAAGAAAAGTAAGTTTTTGTCGGCGGCGGCGTCGAGATGTCCACATCTTTTCCTTACTCTTTTCAACGCTATACAAGCCCAATTTTCCATCATAAATTCGTGAGCGTATAATATTTTTGTAGTTTGAATATAGTGTTTTTTCTTATGTCTATTTATTAGTACACATGACTTCGCCCTAACATTCTTCACTATCCTCAATTCACTCTAAGGTTAGCTAGAAGATAACTCATGTTTGGGTTAAGATCGCCCTTGTACATGTTATTTCCTTGTAACTTAAATGTTTTTCCATTTGTGTACAACAAAGTATAATTTTTTTTTTTAGTTTGTTCCATTTTATGAGAATTCTGGGACTTTACTTCTGATCTTATTTATTTATTCTAATACTTCATGTACGTGGGATTATAGTGCCCAAGGCATTCCCTACCAATCATCCGTTGCACCGGTGCACCGTGGTGGAAGTCAGAGGTTATAATTCTCATCAATAAATTTAAGAAGCTATCATAAACTTACATGTACAATAACACATATACATAAATAAATATGGATATATATACATAATACTTATTCATTTGTTTATGGATAAGGCAATAGGCTTGATGATCATCGGCAAAAGCCGTTGGACTTGATAAAATTCGCGTAGTATACTACAGATTAAGAACTGAAAAACGAATTTTGTCTGGCCTAGTTAAATTGTTTTGTTGTATGAAAATTGTTTTTAATGCAAAGAACTGAGGCGTTTCAGATATTTGTAAGGACTCATTTCTTGTAATGTTTAATATATTACAAGATATTAATTATTTGTTATTTTTATAAATTTCCTTACCTTGATCCTTTGATCACAGTTGTCTCTACTCCCCGGAACGTCTCCAGTCTGTTCATCAGTATCATTGTTAAGACTTCTCTGTCTTGGGTAGAAAAGCCAACGCTTGGAGCCAAGACCGTCATGCTTGAGAAACTCCTGGACTCGGTCCTGGCGCTTCTTTGTCGCCAAGAACTTTGATGGATTCTTCCTGTTTCTACTGGCTGTAAGTTCAGAATTACGATATTCTGTTGTTATTCTCGAATTTGGACCTAGGACCAGTTTTACCACGTGCTGATAAAATCCCAAGATAACTATAGAATTCGGTTTTACAAGACTTGGATAGAGAGATATATTATGTCAGATATACATTATATATATTATGTATCTATATCTGTCAAAAAGTATTATAATGCAGATGGTTATCTAAAATTTAATCAGTAAGTGACGCTCAGTATAACTCCTGTTAATGGATTGATATCTGTAATTTACTCAATCGAAAATAGGTGCTAGTATAGCTTCCATTAGGTTTAGATCAAATTGATAAATAATTTACTCATTTTTAAGTAATAGAATAATTTTAACATCGACTTGCGAAAGAATACTGGCAGGTCCTGGATGCCATATAAGAAAATTAAAAAGTGAAGCCCAGTAGTGGACTTCAATAAGCTGATGATAATGATAAAAGATTTTGATAAAAACTTACGTGTAAGATATAAAACTCGAAAGGCGTCTAAAAAACTTAGGTCTCTCATATTAAACTCTTTTTGGCGGGTCCCCGACCGAGTGCGACTGCGGGTGTGAGTTCTTGCATGGGATTGCGACCGCGAACGCGATCGCGACCGTGACTTCGACCGCGACCGCGAACGCGACCGCGAGCGCGATCGGGATCGCGATTTTGTTACGCTACCACTTCTCGAGCGAGCTCTTTTACTTTCTTTGGTCTTGCGCAAGCGTTGCTTTGACCTGCTTCTTCTGAAACGAGCATTTACAAGATGAGTGGTTAGCCATATTGTTTTTTTTTTCCTTTTTTGTGGTATCACTCTGTTTGAGGCCGCCCATTTGTGACGAAATACGGCTCTCTTTCCACCTAAACACTTAGTTTTCGCATGTAACTACATAAAACACAAATTTCCTATTAATCGTTTTCATCGTTGTCTTACAATTAATCACAGATCTAAATCTGTGATTAATTATAAGAAAACAGCACCTTATATTGCAGCTCACAATTATCATACACCAAATTATAACTTTTGATGAATCTATTATCAAAATCGATAAAATAGGATCTCATGGACTCATTGGAACTCAATACTGTCATACAGCTTATAGCTTATGCCTACCTTCCTCGTTCCTCGTTCAGAGGTCCAAGCCCATAATATTCACCAAAGCCATCTCCATGGTCAGGATATTCTCCGTCGGGGCCTCGCATCTGGGGGTGCTGTTTGGAGTAAGGGTAACCATAGCCTTCCATCAACCATCAACTATTTAAAATATATCCCTGTACTATAAAATACCAATAAATTTAGAAAAATTCTCGCCTGATTGCTGTCACTGTCAAATTTTGTCTTTTTTGTACAAAGGTTGTCGTATCGTAAGAAGATTTTAAGTGTATTTAAGTAATAAGAATATTTAAAGCTTAAATGTAACAAAATATAAGCTCAAAAAGTTTTATGAAATAAAAAATATCTCAATTAGAAGAAATCCAAATTGAATTAAAGTACTTTTAATGTATGTACATTTTTCTTGCATTGCCACCGAAAAAAACTTAATAGAGAATTCATTAATTGTAAAATTTTGAAATGACGTAGTGAATTTATTAAAGCTCACTATTTTACATCGTTACAAGAAATTGTACTATTAAATTGAGGCTGTGCAAAGTGTGTGATTTATTTTTAACACGCTTTTATAAGCTTCGCCTGTATAATTGTGTATTTGTTTGTAACCGATTTTTGTAAAGCTATAATATGCATATTTTTAAGTTAAAGTAATATTACTAAATAAATAGTAAAATCCCGTGATATTTTTGTGTTAACATTTATTTTTCATGAGGTTATTTTTGATGATTTTCATTATTTTTATTCGCCTACAAAATATCAATACTCATATTATATTTTTTCCTTTGAGGGTACGATGCTAACAAAACTTTCCCTTATTTCAAAACCCTTTTGATTCGAAAAAACTTAAAAAAGTCATTAAGCCCGTGAATGCGATATCTACTTGAAAAATTTAGAAGGCGTTATTATCGGTAAGACTTACGACATTTTCCAAACTTCAGATCGATTGTAATCGAATAAAAAGTTCTCGAGTAACTTATCGATTTGGAAAGAAAGAACAATTAAAGAAGTAAAATAAATTGGGAATCGATGAATGCTTAATGGCTCCCTCCATTAGATGGTTTTGAGTTTGCAAAACAGTTTTTTAAAAAGGAAAATTTTTACTTCCCCACTTTAAAGTTGGAGGGACGGCGTGGATATAGAGAGGAATGTTGCGGGTAGTGGGTAATGACCTCGGCTACCTCTCACTGGTCCAGAATGATTTATGTGTTTGGAAAAGTATAGGTTTCCTTAACGGCTACAAAGCTGTTCGAACAAATGAAATAACTCCGGGCTGTCAGACCGACCACACCTACTTAGTTTAAACCTTGTGTGTTTGCTTCAATAACTTCTGCTTAATAATAGAACTAATAAGTAATTTATTTTAGATCTTTATGTCAATATTCACAACCATTGTTTTATATATAATTCTTCTGTGAGTGTGTATGTCACTGAACTACTCTCAAACGACTGGACCGATTTTGATGAAATTTTTTGTGTGTGTTCAAGGGGATCTGGGAATGGTTTAGATTCACAATTTTGTCCGCTGGACAATGTTTTTTCAATTAATTTTTAATTTATTAGTAGTTATGGCAAAACGACGTTTGCCGGGACAGCTAGTTGTTTTATAAATTCCTGAATTTTTTTATTTGTGACAGTTAGGAAAGACTATCAAAGCATATATCTCACAGTCTCTACACTGGTCTCAATTTTATTCTGATTCCGAAAAGTACAACCTTGTATACTCTTGAGAAATAGAATAAAGTATGAAGTTAATTTTTAACAACAGTTTCTAGATTCTTTATTTGAGTGTATACAATTGATAAAAGTGAGTGATTGAAATAGTAAAATATAATCACAAAATTCTTTGTTAGCTTTTAACATATGTAGCTAATTGAAAACACTCACAACGTACCTGTTTATTAAGTCATTTCAATATAATTCACAAAAAAATAATTTTAAAAGCTCAAAGCAGTGTCTAGCAAACAAATCAATATCAACATTTTTCTTTAAATTGTAAATTAACATTCTCAAACAAAAACATTCTAGCAAGCAACATCTAAACTAAGGAAGACACAAAACTGTACAAATAGTTATCTACGCCATTTGGATATCAAACCTGTAATAATTTAAACATCTTTCTCGTATTGGAACATGATTGACACTTCTATACTCCCTAGCTCCGTGTCTGAGGCAGTGAAGGCAGTACAGTGTTCTTTAACTTTGCTGTGAGCTGCAGCAGTCTATTCTTCACTTACTTTTTAATATTCCACAAGTTTCCAGCTCATTTAGATTTTATACCAAGTGTACTTTGTTATAACAGCTCGAGTCGGCCGTTAGTAGTTTTAAAGTACTGACCAATAAGGAATTTCAGCGAATTTCAAATGATTATATTTGCTGAGTTTATGAGAAGAAGCATGGGAATGTAATAAATATTGTTATATAGTTAAGGAATTTGTAATTTTTAAATGACAAGTGAAATTTTGACGTATAAAGAACTAGCAATGACATGAAGTGATATAATATCTAGAATTAACTGTAGACCAAAGGAATAAAGAATGAAATGCAAAAAAAACTCGAGAGGTGTTAAGGGACACTTCACTTCACTGTCAGGATTCATTATTTTTATTATTTTTTATTATTTACATAAAAAACCTGTATATACTCAACAAAAATAATCGTCGCGACACCACACTGTTCAATGCGAAATAGAAATGAAAATCTGTGGCTTGCTTTCTGTAAGAGAGCGATAGAGACAAAGAAACATGCGCACGCCGCACGGCTTACAATCGCTTACTGTAGCAAAAAGTGTCGTGACAACTTTTCGTAAGATTTTTTCCGTCTAGCCCACTTTCACAACGCGCGATAAGAAACTTCGTTCCAAAAATATTAAGCAACTTAAAATATGTGGATAATAATAATAATGTAATAAATATTTTAGACATCTAACACTCAACGCCTTCTAGTCCCAAGCTAAGCAAAGCTTGTGTTATGGGTACTAAGACAACTTATACAAATACATGTATACTTTTTTTGTAAATACATACATATTATACATAAAAAACACCCCAACTCCGAAACAAATATTTGTAGATAATACAAACACATAGTCCGACCCGGGAATCGAACCCGATACCTCATGATCAGCAGTCCACAAGCCAACCGCGAGACCAACGAGGCAGTGAGTGGATAATATTTGTATATTTGACCTACACTATATATTTATTTAATAAATATATAAATACTATGTCAAAATATCAGCTTATATAATTAATGGTTGAGTCCCGCGGTGCTACCTGCGGTTTTTGGGTCTTCTCCTGAGGATTTCAGTATGTTTTAGTTTTTTTAAATCTAAACCATTCTCAAATCCTCAGAAATAGGCACATTTTTTTTATTATAATCAATTCAGCCGTTTAAGAGGAGTTATATCTATATCTATATTTATATATATATAAAGATGTATGTTACCGACAACCTGTATCTATAGATACTTTGTGTCCGTTTCATGTATGTTTGTAACACACTAACAAGTTGTCTTTTAATAAAAATGTATTCATGACCAATCATTATAGACTCGCATCTTACCCCCTGATAAAGGAAAATGCCAGAATCTTGTATTACTTAAGACTGTGAAAAACTTAGATATGTTTTATTAGATTATTCTTATATAATACTAGCTGAACCCCGCGGTGTTAACCGCGGTTATAGTTGTACCGCGGGTAACGCCGCGGGTCAAAGTTAGTCAAAAAAAGTAAGTAGCCTTAGTTACTTCCTGGATCATCAGCTACCTGCCAGTTAAAGTACTGTCAAAATCGGTCCAGCTGTTTCAGAGATTACAAGGAACAAACAGACACACGGTCAATTTTCTTTTTAAACTATATTTAGCTTATATGTACCTATGCGTATGTATGTATGTATGTATGTATATGTAAAAAGCGGTTTTTTTAATATTACAAACACACAATTTTATTAATTTGTATAGATAACTGATATTATAATAATAAAATGAATTAATTTAAATTACATTTACTAACTCTGTAGACGCAACATAAATATATTTAAAGAAATGATATCTTACTTAAACTACATCACAGTGCAATAAACCAACCTAGCATGGTAACAAAATTTATCAACACGAAAAATATAAAAACGTTAATTTACCATGAAACCAACTTTGCTCGCTTGCAGTCAAAGCGGTGCAGTTTTTTAAGTACGTGAAAAACTTTCAATTCGTACTAATTAATTAAAACTAGTTTAGTGACGAGGGTAACGGTAGGAACCTGTTTGGGATGTAGGGCTACGTCTGTCAATATGGGTAATAGTTATAGTAAGTAACTATATAAAATTTATAGTGTTTTATAGAAATATATTGTCAAAGCTAGGTTTAAGTGTTTTTATAACATGTTACGGAGATCAAAATAAAGCCTCTCGATGCATGTTCTGTTAAGTGGTATAAGTATAACAATGATAAATTTTAGATTTAGCAGATCTCTTACCTTATAGTAGGGTACAACGGGAGGACTCCACAGCCGCTGACGCATTCCTGAAGCTCCTCTCGACTGCCGAGGCCCCCGTGGAGTTTTATGGGTAGACAGCTTCCCTGGGAGTCCTACTCGCGCCCTCCATATTCTCCACGAAGGGTATATTCTTCACTAAGTGAGAGATAGACTTATTTTTTACATTTTTTTTAATTGCGACTTGTCAATCTGAGGTTTAGTTTAACTATATCACGCCATGTTAGGTTTGCTTTTAAAATATCTGCATTTATGTTTTGCAGTTGTTCACCAGGTATTTGGCCGTAAACGTTAACATGACGTTATTTTCAGACTGTTATATTTTTACATACTATTATGACATACAATATACATATTACCTATTATATTGTTACTTGGAATTATGACATTGTTATCGTAAGAATACAAGTATAGCTTCAGTTTTTAGCTTTAGTCCAACTTAGCACGTAGCTATCTGACACAATCCTTTCAACTACTTTAAGGTAATATCATTCATTTCTCTATTTGATATTGTAAACAAAGTAATATAGTAGCGTAATAATTTTCCCCCGTTATTGTAACATTCTGCATTGGTGCTACGCTCCTTTAGGTATTAGCGTGATGATATGTAGCATATAGCCTTCCTCGATAAATGTACTATCCAACACTAAAATAATTTTTCAAATCAGACCAGCGGTTCCTGAGATTAGCACGTTCAAACAAACAAACATACACTTTCGCTTTATATATTAGTAAATAGTATAGATTTGAAAGTAACTATGTATGTATGTTACGCTGCCACATTTAAACCGCTGAACCGATATGGATAAAATTTACAATGAAGATCTCTTGATTTTCGAAGAAGGATATAGGTGACACACGCGGGCGGAACCGCGGACAAACGCATATAATTAACATAAATATATTACTAATACATTCTGAGAAAATAATATAACCTTTTCCGATTCCATAACTAAATAAATAATACTGTGTATTCGCATTCGACATATCCTATCCACTTTTAGTTTCAAAAATATTATTCTAGACTAGAAATAAGATCAAAGTAAAACTTCCTACTTCAAGTATCACGATCAAAATCTTTCATCTTTTATTGAATGGATCTTATCTTTTACAATTTTGATACACCTAGGTATATTTTGTAGTTAAATGTCTTTCATCGATGATAACATAGTCAAGTATCAATCGATTCCGCGCCACATCAAACGATCTTCACGCTAAGGTGTATCTTGGAGTTTGAGAAACATAGTGATGTGATACTTTTTCGAATAGATATCGATAGTTTTTAGACCAAAGCAGTAAAAATAAAATTATGGTAGCTTTTAAACCCATTTTAGAGAATCTACCAGTTCTCACAAGAAAAGTGCCTGTATTAAATAGTTATCCCTTAGTCTGTCTCTTTTATTTAAGTATCCGTTTGTTTTATTTATTTAATACACAATTATGAATTGCAAAGAAAACAAAGATATCATTAATTGTAAGTGGAAGAAAAAATCTGTAAGTAGTAAAATTGTTGATTTCATAACTTTTTTGTTTCTTTACGCTTACAAATTTTATTCGCATTTTGTAAATTATTCACTGTGTCCCTAATTATACGTACTTTTTTCTGATAAGACCTTGTATTTGTGTATTACTAAAACTCTAACGTAATCTATTTAAATAAATAAAATTGGAGTGTCTGTTTCTAATATTAATATAACCGCTTTTTACCCGACTACGGCAAAGCCAAAGGAGGGTTATGATTTTGACAGGCTATGTATTTACTAAATGCATATGTATATATACACGCTACATATAGCAAAAATGTAGTTAAAAATATTTGTCTGTCTGTCTGTTTCGGGTAATCTCTGGCACGGCTGGACGGATTGTGACGGGACTTTCACTGGCAGGTAGCTGATGATCCAGGGAGTAACTTAGCTAAGCTAGCTTACTAACTTAACTTTTTTTTGGACTAACTTTGTCCTGCGGCGTTACTCGCGGTACAACAATCCGTGGGTAACACCGCGGGGTTCATGTAAGATAAATTTTTATCTATGATTTTCTTTTCACATCACGATTCCAAAATCGTTTGAATCAAGTACGCGACCGAACGAAACAGGCAAGATCGACGCACTTGTAATGTTCGAGGGCTTTTTTAAAACGAAACGCAGCCTCAATGGTACTTAGTGCCCTGCGAGATTGGGTGTCAGGGTAGGCGGCTTCGAGAAAATATTTTCACGTAAAATTTTATGTAACCGTATATTTTTATCGATAACAAAACTCTAGTCAAGATGAACTTTAGTGTTTTAAAGATATTCCTTTGATTTATCTTTTACAACATCGATTGCGAAGTTTCCACTCTACTTGTACTTGATATCGAACTCATTAGAACATTGTCTATTAATATCAAGTTAAAATACTTCTTTAGTGTTACAAAAACTTATGATGTCAGATCATGGGTAGGTATGACTCTAAGCTTGTTAGTTAGGTCTTGAAGCCTTAACTACTTAACAAGTTATTTAAAATGTTAATTATTATATTACCAGGGGGCTAAAAAGACATTAATTCAGCATCGAACAAAAGCTCTCTTACTCATTCCGTTCTTCATTAACATACTTTAAGCTTCAAGTTGCATGAAGCTTTTAATTTATTGGTGCGTTAAGTAAAAAAAAACAATTATTATCTGCACTTAAAATTTTTATACCTTGTGAGATTGTGACGTTATGGGGCTAATCTCTGGGTCTACTGAACCGATTTTGATAATTCTTCTACCAATAGAAGGCTAAGTTTTTTGTGAGTAAAATAGAGTATGTAATAACCCGAAAAGTGGAAAGACTTTTTCGTGGTAGAAAGAAAGAAATGTTTACCTCCCAACGAAGTGGACACGGATAAGCTAGTTCTTTATAAATCGAATAATATTGGGCACTGTTCAAAATTGGCGAGTGTTAAATAGCAAATACTGCTGAATACCATCAAGGTAAAAATTTTATCCACGATCACAAAATATTGAAACTATATATGTATGACTCTATTCTGTATACGAGATACAGAATAGAGTCATACATTACAAACAAACAAACAAAAAAAAATATTCAGATGAACTATGTACATGAAAAAGCTTATTTTCAGATTGCTGACTTTGTCATGGAATCTTTTGGAAAAAAACATAGCTTTACATGCTTTTGGATTAAAAAAAATCAAGTAAATAAAAGTGACTAATATTATTTTTCATCGTCACAAAATATATAAAACTTGCCTTCAAGGAACTACCACACACACAGTAACACACACCTTGCTACTTTTCCTATGATACTTCATATGTATTAAATACTGCTGTTAGTTATAGCGTCAGTAAGCTAATGTTACCGTCTCCTAACTACAAAACTCCATAGAATTAGTTGTCTCAGTTCATACAATGTCTAAACCCTTTCCGGCAATTTTCGCCAGCAAAATTCCTTGTCGAAACTCGAACGCCCCGCACCCGGCAAGCGCACAAACTTACCACTTAGCCACACTCAACCGAGCACTCCCTAATGACGCGCCTCGTATTGTACCAACTTTTTCATCCGGACTTGCATGAATATGGGCTCGGACGCCTTTGTGCTTCTCCCTCCTTCCTCACAAAACTGGCAAAGTAAACCGACAGCAAGAACGAGATACACATTCAAATTTAGACTTTAAATTATAACTGTTAAAGATGTTGTAATTTTTTAGAGATTCTGTTCTAAGGGTTGTCAGAAGATTTTTTATTTATGTTTTACGTTATTTTTACACGAGAAACGTCCTTTCAACATGGTCCATTCACGCTTCGTAGTATATAAAGAATTTCAGTCTAATTGAATGTTCATTACAGCTTGAAAAGATTCCCTTTTTATTCCGTTTTTAGATTAGAATTTGGGTTAGTGAATTTGAATTAATTTTACTTTGAACTGGCCCAGATAAGAGAAAACGAAAGTTTTTTTACTTTAAGACTTTTTATGATGTTTACTTAATTAACACTTTACCTTTTACGTATGTTTCTATAGTTATAAAACTAATTAAAAGACAAGCACTGATATTATTTAATTTTAACAATTAGAAGGTTTTGAAAAGGTTTTATTTTTTGGTTTTCTTCTCGTCCAAAATACCACAGTCCTTAAAGACGAAGGTGCGTGTGCGTGTTTCCAGTGATGACTGACGGTGCCGAGACGTGGTCTCTTACTATGGGCCTCAAATGAAAGCTCGAGGTCACACAGTGAGCTATTTAATTTATTGGAAAGCCTGTTTTAGGAAAACTAGAATTTGGTCCGGATGTGTATTGAGGTATTCGGGAACTGCTGTTATTAACAGCAGTTCCCGAATACCTCCCGTCTCAGGCGCAGAGTGGCACACCGTATGGTTTTAGTCAGTTCGATTCCGACACACCGACCCGTCGCAAACCCCGGTGGGCTGAGGGCCCGAGGGGGCTTCCGCACGTTAAAAAAAAAAAAGAAAACTAGAATTTGCTTACAAGCCTGGACAAAGCACGTGCAACTATCGTTATCGATAGCGATTGGAATCCTCTGCAAATTAGCTAAGCTAGTTCGTAATTTTTGAATTTTTGTGTTTTAATTAACTAATTAAAATTAAACGTTAGAATTACCTGAGACGTATACGACGGCTGACACGAGCTGGCTGCGAGAAGTATACGATCGAACCAAGTGGCGTGCAACCGTAGAGGTCTATACCCAATGGTGTAATGTGGGGATATACTGATAATGAATACCTGACGGTATGACAAACTTCCACTTAACTTATTACGTCGGAGTCAGGCGGGGACCCTAATCAATTAATTTTGTATCGTAATGCTTAAGAAATAAGTCATAAATTTTGCAACGGACAACGACTGTCGCACAACCATTCCAATCTAGTTATGACTGATAACTTTAAGGATTTGAATGCCAACCTATATAAATGTTTGTTGATACAAACGATGATACTGACGGAACCCATGTCACTTCTAACAAGGCATGTTGCGACAAATTGTGAACGTCTTTTATCAAAAACACCGCAACTTTGTTGCAACCAAAATATAAGCAGCCAAGCAACTTTAAACCTTATGCCTAATGAAATAAATGCGATGGTTGCTAGCAAATTGATATTTACGTGGTGGTGCGTCGAATTGTTGTTTGATGTGGGATAGAGTCGCCATGCCTAGCAAATAGCAAGGGTCCTTGGTATTTGCTTTGCTAAAGGATAACTATATGTTTATTTTTTTTATTGCGACCTATATTATATACAACTAGCTGAACCCAACGGTGTATTGTTGTACCACGACTAACGCCTCGGGACAAAGTTAGTCTAAAAAAAGTAGCCTAAGTTACTCCCCGGATCATCAGCTACCTGCCAGTGAAAGTCCCATCAAAATCCGTCCAGCCGTTCCAGAGATTATCCGGAACAGACAGACAGACCGACAAAAAAAATTAACTACATTTTTGGTATATGTATCGTGTATACATACATATGCATTGATTAAAAATTGGTACAGCAAAAACTAAATGATAAAGAAAAAATTTCGAAAGGAAAGGGACCTAATTTTAAGGGTAGCTTGTCTAAATTTTGTCCGTCCATTCGATGATTCATTTCATCAAAATACTCTTAATAGATACCAGATACATTGCACACAAATAAATAAATAAACACATATCATAAACAACAAGGAAAAGTGAATAAGCACAAAGAGAAGCTTAGTCCTTTTTCTAGTCATCATCTTAAAATCTTTAAAGTGAGCTATTCTTACTTCAAAAATAAAACTAGAGACAAAGTCACAAGCGTATATAAATGATTACTAGTATACGAGTATTAAGCCAATAAACATAGTAAGTAAATATATGAAAATAAAGTGCAAACCGTTTAAACTTTAATTTAAACGCCTGTCTTACATTCAAAGTCATTGTTTTGTTAAACTTAGTTTTATTTCAAAACTGATTGTTGTTTTTGTGACATAATTGTTTCCTCAGAGTTACATTAAATAATTGATTACATTATTACTGTCTCAAGCAAAATTACCCAACAATGAATATTTTATAACTTAATAATAGCCAAAGCAACTGTTTGCGCGAATAATAAATTAATCGTTAATACTATTAATCATTGAACAATGTTGTAATTTATATTAATTAAGGAAGGTCTCGTAGAGAGACCAGGCGCCTGTTAATAAGACAGATAATCTCCGAACTTATCTATTTAGTTCTCCGAAAAGGGAATGGACAAAATTCTGATAAAAAAATCTACGTTTATTACAGTAGTTACTACGTGGGCAAAGGATTTAGGTTGCCGATTCTCTATTTGATATTTATTTTCAGAGTTACTGCAGTAGCAGCTTATAGTAGCGGTTGCTGTTCTTGAGGTCTCAGGTTCGATTCCCGGGTCATACCAATTGTTTGAATGTTCTGCAAATTTTTGTTTCGGAATTTGAGTGTTTTCTAAGTATAATATGTATGTACTTAGAAGCTAGATGGTGTTGTGTGTCAGATATCTGAAATATTTATTTAGTATAGAGGTTACTCGATGAATTGTTGAACGTTGATATAGATTTCAAAATTTTCTTTTACTCCACCAACACAAATTAAAACTTGAAACATTCATCTTCAAGTATTTTAATTTCACCAAGTTTTTCGAAAAACTTGGTCACAGTACAAACGATGATGGATAGCAACAGTCGTTGCTCCGAAGGTCCGAACAGCAATAAATCATTGCTGGTCCAGCCCACCGCCCCGTAAAAAGTAATTCCTTCGTCACGCCATTTTTTTTCTTCATAATTTCTTCATCATTTTCTCTCAAGTGAGTTTAACTAGAGAATTAATTAGAAAAGCAACAGGTCTCACTGTGTTTTATATTACGAAAGACTTTGTTTCGTGATCTGCAAATTGAGGAAAATTCCAATTCGATTAATTGCTTTTTTGTTCATTTTGAGTTGGTCATTTTGGTATTTAGCTGTATCTAATGAGTGTAATATAACTTAAATGTTTTATAGTATTTATATTTAAGAGCTTTAAATTTCATTGATTGTTTTTGATCAATTTACTCAACTCAATTTACTAATAATACAGATGCAATGATTTAAGGTAGGTAGACCACAGAGAAATTACGAACAAATGTTCGATGACCAGGTTTCTGTTTTGTTTTAATAATTAATCAAAATCTTATCTTAAGTCCACTAATTGAAGGACACCTTTAAATACTTACATGTTTATTACAGTTGAATTCTAATAGGTATACCAACAGATATCTCAATTAAGTGTCAAACCAGCCTTCATTACTTTAAGTGTTTTATGTAAACTATAGTTTTTACACATAACATTCAAAGTATCAGTCATAATATCATCTCAGAGGAACGAGTATATGTTAAATTCAAATATTTTAAAATATTTAACACTAACATAACTATATACTGGTGACAAATATCTGTAGTTACATAGTATGTGAAAACTAAATCTGTAGTTACAATCTCAAAGTTTGTTCGTTCGAGTTTCGTTTCCAATTGACAAGTTGTTCAGTTTTGTGTGGAACCAGACATGGGACGGGTATTAATTAGTTAACTACAAGACCCGGTTTCCATTTTCTTTGATTTGAAACAGAAAATAGGACAAATAGCAAAACCATAGAGATACTTAAGTGCATTTCAAAGGATATTTAGGCCTGACTTAAAAGCACTCATAATATTAAGAAAACTGACACAATTTTTATTAGCAAGTTGTTTAAACGAAATGTTCAAGAACCATGCTTAGACTCTAGTAGTTCGGTTCGACCTGAATAAGCCAACATTACAGAAAATCGATATTAAAATATTGTTTCCTTACTCTTTTCGATTGCGTTAGAAACCAGGTATTGGACCTGTCTGTTCCCAGAGCACACTTTAGTAAGCAATGAATGAGGACGTCGACCGATGTATAAACATGCAGAGGTGATTTCAGGGAAAGGGCGATGCGGAAGAAGTGTATATAAAGGGCTGGCCCCACTTCCAAAGAGACCAGAGAGCTTTCCACAGAGTGAATGTGTGAAGTGTGAAGTGACTAAACCATAAAAATTGTACCGGCATTATATGGGAAATCATTACAGCTTTTCGATTTTTGTACTACGTAATGTAACGTTATACAACAAACGCGGGTAACGTGTATGGCCTAAGTCTAATAAAGCTTAACTTACTCCTTATATCATTAGCTATCTACCAGTGAAAGTCCCGTCAAAATCGGTCCAGTCATTTCAGACATCAGTCGTTACCAAACCGAAAAACAAACCAAAATTTGAAAATAAAATGTAAATGCTTGGAAATGATTGAATTAACAGACAATTCAATTTTATTTAGGTATTTGTATAGATAAAGCCAAAACATAGCAAATGGATTGCGAATAATGGCAAGGCTTGTCCGACAGTCTGAAATCGTGGCCTTGTAATAAATAACAAGCCCTTTATACCTTACATTACTCTTTAGCACGATTTATATACCAAAATATTTTAATAAAGTGAATCCACTCATTTTGTCTGTGATTTATATACCTAATTAGATGTTTTAAATAAGGCTGTGAACATTTTCGAAATGAATTTCTAATACAAATTTTAAACTTAAAATTACCGATTGAAAACAAAAGTAGTTATGGATGGTACTTAAATAATGATATGATAATAAGTTGGCCTAAATTCTTTAGGTAAAGTAAACCGAGGACGGACGGACATGACGAAACCATAAAATTTCCAAACTGTGGACTGCGGAACCCTAAAAAAGGCTTTTAAATTTCTGTAGGTGCGAGTGGTGGCCTTATCGCTAGGAGATAATCTCTTACAAGTAACTATGCAGCAATCCTCACTTGCGCGTTTTTTTTTTTTTGTGTTTAGGCGTGCCTATGACTCCTAACTGGGCAGAGCCTGTAACTATGCTTGTTCTGGTGTCAGACGATCATGTCTGAGATTCATCAAGTTTTTATTGACTGCACGGGTGGCCTAGACGTTCAAGCGGTCGCTACGCTGGTATCTACTGGGCTAAATTTTGCGGGTTGACACCCGTTATGGGCCAAAACTTTGTGTGATCCATGAATTGTTGTTCCGAATCTGGGTGTTAGTGTACGTTTTATGTATGTTTGTAAAGTTCTTCACGACACTGGATATACACATATATAATGCGGGTGTTATAAAAGAAAAAACATGGAGGAAAGGAAATTTTAGTTTGGCATATTGATAGAACATACCTTTAGAACTTATAATAAAACGTACAATTCCTTTCAAATAATAATATATTTTACCATAGATGAAAAGAAAGAACGCCCTCATACCTAGGGTACTTAAACAAATCTCAATTCAGAACTTATACGATTCATTGTAACGAGATTTCGCTGAATAAAAGGTCGGAGCTGGACCGTCACTCCGTCTGTCTTATAAATCACTTTACATCTCCGCTGGCAAACTTTTCAATTACAAGCTTTGAGTGAGAATCGGTAATGGATTTTCAAATTGTAGATATGGTATCTTTGGTCGCAAGAGGTAAAGTTTCTCATTGTTGCCTGTGGAATTTGGACCGGATAGAGTCGACCTTGAAGCTAAGAGCATATTCCTACTGTGGAAAAGGCACTTATAACTCTTTTAAGTGATCACAACGACGGTGGTCACAATTCATCAGATGAACCGATCGTTTGTTTTCCATATCATAAAATCGATAATTTATATCGCGATCAATCTCCACCAAACAACTTTGTGTAGGTATTTTTTTTATGATTGGCACTGCCAAAATGACTCTACTCTGCCTGATGGAAAGCATAAGCAGAATCCAGGAATGGTAGTCACCATACTGCGAATGCAGACAATGCAACAATGCAGCATAGTGACACACACCATGGCGGGCTAGTGATGTTTCTGCATTTACTCCGGTCTCGCACTCACCAATGAAACACGACAACACAATCGCTGTCATTTTACGTTGATTATCTATGCGAGGGTAGTACCGCCTCGATCAAGCTAGCCCTACCGTGCTGAAATTAGCGTGGCTTTACTACCTTGCAAATAGTAGTATTTATTTCTTGCATCATTTTACAGAGTATTTTTATAATCACATTCTATACATACAAATGAAATTGAATCTGTGTGTCAGTGTGTTTGTTCCGGCTAATCTTTGAAATGGTTGGACCGTTTTTAAAAGGACTTCCACTGGGAGATAGCTGACGATATACGGATTACATAATAGAAAGCAAGTCTGAAGACAGATCAGAAATTATATGGAAATTCTGAAAAGCGTTTTGCGGTTTGAAACCGTATCCATATAGAGCTCTATTCCCGCCTCTCTGATAACAAGACTGGGCCCGTAGCAATCTCAAGAAACACAGAGAGCCGGTGCTTTAATAGAAATTTGAATAAAATCAATTTATTTTAACGCAGCCCCCGTTTATCGCACCCCTAATAGATTGCTGTTCGGAAAAAAATAAATGAATTGAACTCTGCCTTTTCTATATATTTCCAGTTTCGAGGTAAATTATAGTATGGCATGTGTTCGTGTTGGTTTAACGAGAAAAATCTGTTATTTATTTGATATTTTTTCATTTGAACAGATTTCATGACAATAAAATGTAAGCCTCAATAATACATACATGAAAAATTGTGCAGCGGACATTTGCAAAGAAGAACATGAAAGAAATAGAGAACATTGCTAACCCGTGCAATTTCGTCTGTGTCTCTTTTTAATCATGGTCGGCTCCTTTAGGTTTAAGCGTGATGTTAACTATCCTATCTTAGACACAACATCAAAACACGTACTATTAAAAAAAGGTGAAAGTCGAGTAGATAGCTTCAGAGTTCATTGTGAGTTTGCGTGAGCAACGATGCGACACGAGAATTATGTATAATAGTTATATATTATTATGTATCTTAAATTGATGAGAGAAATTAATATCATTTCACTGCCTCGGTGGTCTCGGGTCTCGATCTCGGTCTAGGTCTCGGGTTCGATCCCCGGGTCGGACCAAATGTTTGTATGATCTACAAATATTTGATTTGGATTTTGGGTTTCTTTGTATAATATGTATGTATTTAAAAAAAGTATATAAGTATTTATATCAGTGGTCTAGTACCCATAATACAAGCTCTGCTTAGTTTGGGACTAGATGGCGTTGTGTTAAATGTCCAAAATATTTATTTATTCCTTATTGTACACACATTTCGATAATTAAGTAACAAGGAAATTACATTTATAAGGCGAGCTTAACCCAATCCTGAGTTTTCTTCCAGCGTACCTCTAGAGTGAATAGAGGATAGTTTAGAACGTGAAGGCTAAGTCACGTGTACTTAGGAGTAAGTAGAAGAATAAGTAAATAATGCAAATAATAACAACATTCATTTGTATAGCAATATAATCCTTCTTACTTATCACATTTCACTAATATATAAAGATGAAAGTTACTTCTTCACGCAAAAATTACTGAACGGATTTGGATGAAACTTTACAGTAATGTAGCTTATACATCAGAATAACACATAGGCTACTATTTGCAGCGATAACCGACATACACGCGGGCAGAGCCGCGGGAAACAGCTAGTATATATATAATACTAACTTTTACAAACGGCTCCGACCGCGTGTATCTCGGTCATCGTAGTATCTAGTACCTTAGTCCTTCCTCAAGAATCATAGTATTTCCGTTCCAATTTTCATCGAAATCGGTGCAGCGATTTTGTCGTGAAAGTGTCGTTTAACAGACAGAGAGAGTTATTTTCACATTTATAACGTTAGTATGGATTCGGATTTATAAAACATTCCTATACACCGGAGGCAGAAACAATTTAACAGATAACCACAGATAAGCATTTTTTTTATATAGTCAACCCCTCATCCTCATGTGGAGCTCTCAAAGCACAGCATAGCATTTATACCTCTTAAATGATAGGGAGCCATAGATGTCGGTTGTTGCTTACCATTATGTGACCAGTTTGCTCATTAGCCCCATTCCATTATATCAAGACTTGAACTGATTATCTAACAAAACGTTTGCCAAGTTAAGTGGACATCACGCTCATTATCAAGCTCACTTAATCAACCAGAAGCTCGTTACTGCGCATAACTAATCAGGTTGCTATGCATACGTGATCAAGTTGCGAGTTTGTCGTACAATGACAGGGGAAATAACAGAACAGGCCTCGTTCCGACCGAGCATGATCGATCAAAACTTAGAGTGATTTTCATTAGCTATGTATAGCATTATGTGGCATTGATTTTTGTTTTATATCTATTTGCAATCTTCAGTAGTCATTTTTTTATCGGATAAGGAGCAAACGAATAGACGGATCGCCTGTTGGTGAGCGATTACCGCCAACACCAGAGAGAGAGTTTAAATTAGTTTAATATCTTGGGTTCTTAGTTTTGTACAAAAACAATAATACCACTTCCTACCGATATTATAAATGCGAACGGGTAACACCGCGGGGCGCAGCTAAGATGTTTTGAAAGCGAAAGTTTAAAATATGTTTGTTATTTATTTTATTTTACTAAAGTGGGTGAAGGGATGAACATGAAAAATAGATTATAGTCTGCAGTACCATATAGTGGCATATAGGTTAGTTTTCTATCTGCAAAATTTCAGTGCACATACCATTATGACGATTTATAATTAACTTTGTCTATCCTTCATTCTCCTATAGGTTTACTAGCTGTTGCTCGCAGCTTTGCTCGCATGGAAGTTGATTAAATGCATTTAATTAAAACTGTGTAAAAGAATGTATCAGTAATTTATTCATGTTTTAAACGTATTTATTTATTTATTTTTGATCGTTATCCCATTTAAAAGAACTTTCATACAAACATTCCACCCATATATCAACCCCTTTAGGAGCAGAATTCGCGTAAATATTCATCTATTTGTAATCAGAAATATAAAAACAAAAAATGTTAGGCTGCTAAATTAAAAAAATGACGGATTTCCAAATTAACCAATACTTGAAATGCCAATGACTATTTCTCCCCTTAGGGGTAGAATATCCAGAAACGCTTAAATAGGCATATTCTCGTTTTTAATTAGTAACCCAAAAATAATATTTTATGCTTCTAACTCAAAAAAAATTGGTTGCCTGTAAAGTCGGTATACGGGCGAAAGTTTTACGTGACAACGACTTTGAGTGGTAAAATAATTTTAATGTGAATATTCATTCGTATAGTAGGAAGAAGGATGAAATAATAGTAACAATTTAAAACATTTATTTATACAAAGAATTATATTTAAAACATTAATTTATACAAAGAATCTCGCACTGAATTTGTGCTCGAGTGGAAGGGACGCGTGCCTTTCACTTTTTATGTCTGTCTCTCTCGTTCTTAGGCGGGCTAACCATGCCCGAGTGGAAGGGACGCGTGCCTCTCACTCGCTCTCATTGGGAGCGCATAACGTGAGCGGAGCGTAACGCAGTTTCTTGAAGTGTCACCCGGCAAACCAATTTATAAGACGTTGTCACGTCAAAATTACAGACTTCCATGCAATCTAGCAACCCCTATTTCACCCCTTAAGGGTAGAATATCCAGAAACCTTTAACAGGTATCTACTCAATTTTAATCAGTAGCCCAAAAATATAGTTTAATGTCTCTAACTTAAAAAATGATGACCTTCCATACAAACTTTCAATCCCTATTTCACCCCCTTAAGGGTAGAATAACCAAAAACGCTTAAATATGTCTCTACACTTTTTTAATCAGTAGCATATAAATAAAGTTTTATGTTTCTTACTTAAAAAAAACGCTTAAATACGTATTAACTCATTTTGAGTCCTTAGCACATGAATAAAGTAACATGTTTCTTACTTAAAAAAAGACAAACTTCCATGCAAACTTTCAACCCCTATTTCACCCCCTTAGGGGTAGAATACCAAAAAACGCTTAAATACGTATTAACTCATTTTTAGTCCTTAGCACATGAATAAAGTTACATGTTTCTTACTTAAAAAATGACGAACTTTCATACAAACTTTCAACCCCTATTTCACTTCTTAGGGGTAGAATATCAAGAAACGCTTAAATACGTATTCACTCATTTTTAGTTAGTAGCTCGAAAACAAAGTTTCATGTTTCGAACTTCAAAAATGACAGACTTCCAGACGAACCTATATGCGAAATGTCAACCCCTATTTCACCCCTTAGGGGTAGAATATTCATAAACGCTTAAATACGTATTAACTCATTTTTAGTCCTTAGCACATGAATAAAGTTACATGTTTCTTACTTAAAAAATGACGAACTTCCATACAAACTTTCAACCCCTATTTCACCCACTTAGGGGTAGAATACCAAGAAACGCTTAAATACGTACTAACTCATTTTTATTCAGTAGCCCGAACACAAAGTTTCATGTTTCGAACTTCAAAAATGACAGACTTCCAGACTAACCTATATGCGAAATGTCAATCCCTACTTCACCCCTTAGGGGTAGAATACCAAGAAACGCTTAAATACGTATTAACTCATTTTTAGTCCTTAGCATATGAATAAAGTTACATGTTTCTAACTTAAAAAATGATGAACTTCCATACAAACTTTCAACCCCTATTTCACCCCTTAGGGGTAGAATATTCAGAAACGCTCAAATACGTCTCTACTCTTTTTAAATTAGTAACACATAAATAAAGTTTCATGTTTCAGACTTCAAAAATGACGGACTTCCAGACTAACCTATGTACGAAATGTCAACCCCTATTTCACCCCTTAGGGGTTGAATATTCAAAAACGCTGAAATACGTGTTTACTCATTTTTAATCAGCAGCCCAAAAATAACGTTCCAGGTTTCTAACTTAAAAAATGACGGACTTCCATACAAACTTTCAACCCCTATTTCACCCCCTTAGGGGTAGAAATTCCAAAATTCCTTTCTTAGTGCGTGTCTACTCAATAAAAGGATCCTACTCACCAAATTTCATAGCCCTAACTATCATAGTTTACGCTCGGCGATGATGAATCAGTCAGTCAGTCAGTCAGGACTTACTATTTTATAAGTATAGAAGATGTAACATAGGTTTATGTAACAGTTGTAATAGTGTTTTAACCTAATAACACTAATATCTTTAAAACTGGTAGCTCTCTGTACTTCTCCTACATACGTATAACATTAAATTTGCCAAATTGTTAAGCTTCATTGCTCCTCAAATATATTGTTGTGTTGCTATAAAAGGGGTACAAAACGTTTCTTTCACATCTTCTTTACAAATAAATAAAATTGGAGTGTCTGTTTCTAATAAAAAAATAACCGCTTTTTACTAAATGCATACCAAAAATGTATTTAAAAAAAATCTGTCTATCTGAAACGGCTAGACCGATTTTGACGGGACTTTCATTGGCAGGTAGCTGATGATCCAGGGAGTTACTAAGGTTACTTTTTTAGACTAACTTTGTCCCACGGCGTTATTCCCGGTACGACGATAACCGTGGGTAACATCGCGGGGTTCAGCTAGTTATATATAAATGTAGTAGCCAACATATAAATATAGCTACTTATCTGATAAAACCCGTAATAGGTGTACAATATTATGAAGACTTTGCCCAAGGTCAAGGGCAGTATAACGATTTATATGTAACAGTATATCAAACTCTCGAACTAATTCTGAACATGTCCGACTGTAGCTCGTTGGGCATATTTCAACCATGTTCTGTCTATTGTTTGTGAGCAAATTGTTTGTTTGTGATTACATTACTCAATGACGGGTCGGTAATTTCTAGCGAATCGTACAATGGAATTATACTTCGTTAGTATATGGAACAATCAGATTTATTAAGTATACATACATATTTAGGTGTGTGTATATAATATGAATTAAAAAATATAATAGTAAATTATGAATTTCGAAGAACGAAGAGTGTTGCAAAAAATATATATTCGACGCGAAAGACTTTATTTTTTTAGGTTAAAAGTAAAATATGATCACTGTGGTCACCTAACACATAATTGCTTAACGATTTTTTGTTCGTAAAACTCACCTGCTTATAACTAAAGCTGATTGCAGAATAATAAAAGAAAAAAACCGTCCATGAAATAGCTCATTTGTACGTAAGCCTGGCTCTCACACGTTCACCTACTTACATAAAACTCTTAGTAAAATATTTCGCCTCTTTTGAAACTATTTTTTACCTTTACCAGGTAACTATACTTTAATATCAAGCCAAGACTGTAGGGATATTATCGTCATAACACTATAACATATAAATTACAACATCTGTTGGGCAAACTTTCCTTCCCACACGACGATCGGCTAGCCCACTCTACAATACCCTAATTGAGTTTCGACAGCTATTTATTTACGCAAACGATTATCTAAATTGCGTTATCAACATCTGCTACTTTTCGCACCCGACGCTTGAACTATCTCAAGTTGGACCATTGAACTATCTCAAGTTGGACCATAGATTAAATACTTTAGAATTCATTTAAAATTATTTTTTTTATCATGTAAAAAAAGTTTGTTAAAAACACAACAGTAAAATTACTTATTTGCTCCCAAGAAATGGTATTTTAAGTTGATTACTAATCATTTACTATGAATTTGCATTGTAACAGGTATTAGGCAAGATTAATACGCACTTTAATTCATATGTAAGCACTCACGTCCAAAAAGTAAATCAAATATTATAGATTATCGGTACCATAACTATGTTTACGAGCAATGAAATTTTTCATTGTGGAATAATATATATATATATATATATTTTATTGTTCATTGTCCAACTATTTAGAAAGAAACAAAGAAAAACTATATTTTAATGACATTACTTTTTTAAACATAATCAAAAATGACTATTATTCTACTTGAGAATATAAATAACATTTACTCTTAAAGGACTTTACTCTTTATAGAGCTCACAAAAACCTGTAAAAAAATGAAAAAAATAAATACGTATGTTTCATTTAACAATAACCTCAAAGTCGTGTCTTTTCTATCGTATTATTTAATCTATGTAGTCAAGGAGTCAGCAGTCGAATTGTATTGCGAGTTTGAATTGCAATTTGTGTATTGTTCGAGAAGGGTACGGAACGACCCCACATCTCAAAGGAACCCCACTGCACAAGTTATGGGTTTTGAAACGCCCTTCAATTACATAAGGTCACGTAAGTACACGATACAGATGCAATGTTACGGCCATTAGTTATAAATTATATGCGGTGTTTGTAATGTATTATTTGAATGAAGATCTGAAGTATTTAATATTGTCGTATAGCTAGCTAGCTATATTCCGCGGTGTTACCTGCATTTTTAACTAACTTTTATAATAACGACTACGGGGTGGAGCTAGTCTAAAATAAAAATAGCCTAAATAAATCCTTGTATTATCAGCTATCGGCCTGTACAACCAACCAACCAACCAACCTGGACCGACGGCTTAAGGTGCTCTCTAAGGCACGGGCAGGAAACACTATCATCTTCCATACTCCGGGCTGCTATTAAAAACTTCTTGTAAGAAAGACCAAAAAGCAATCTGACCCGGGAATCGAACCCAAGACCTCTTGATCAGCAGTCGCTTACGCTAACCACTAGAACATTGAGGCAGTCCAGAGATAAGTTGGAACAAACAGACACAGATAGACAGACAAAAATTGTAAAAAATGTTGTTTAGTTATACGTACCGCGTATACATACATAATAATATGCATTTAGTAAAAACCGGTTATTTTAATATTGCAAACAGACACTCCAATCTAAAGATGTATTATTCTTTATGCATTTAGTGAAAAGTTAATAATTCGAAATTAGAAACAGACACTTTATTTTATTTATTTGTATAGATTTAGAAGTAATTAGAAGTAAGTTTGGTGACAAATCTTGTTTTAAGATATTTAAATTCATTTATAGGAAACTGTAAACTTGAGATTCACCTATATAGAATAGTCCCAAAGCAACACAGAAAGAATAATTCATGCTGCATGTTTTTTTAATTGTGTTCTATTTGTCACGCGTCTGTCTGTGTTGCCTGATATAGTCTGGCCATCAACATTGACTGCCTTTAATGACTATAATTTTATGTTCTAATTCCATCGTTATCAACACAATCTGCCTACGAGAAATGTCTGCTAAATGTCACTAGTCTGTACCTCACAGAAAAAAAAATACACTAGCTTTATTCCACCATTGCGCTCATGTTAAAAACGACATTGTACCTCACTATAAGGAATTAAAAATAGCCTATGTACTATTCCAGACTGCAATCTACCTCTGTGTCTAATTAAATGCCAAACGGTTCAGCTGTACAGTACAGGCCTAATTGACCATCAAATATCCATTTATCTATCCAAGATTTCTTACTTATCACAATACTAAGCTCTATGGGATTTTTCAAATGACGTTGCATTTAAAACATATTTTCATTCAAATATCGAACACCATAAAACTTTTGTTAGCGGTAAAAATGGCGTCGTTCTGAAACTGAACATTATGAAACATTAGTGGTAAAAATAGAATCGTTAAAAAATGGAGCAATATTATTTTAAGTGTCTAGCTCTAGCTTTGAATATTGATGGCGACGTTAATAAAAATAAATATTATTATTATATGTGTCTGGAGGAATCCTGGTAGACTGTTCTCTGAAGAGATTCAGTCGTTTTATATCCATTGGGGACGAAATAAAAATGGGGTAACTGGGACAAGTAAAATATCTGTTTCATTGATATTTCAATATGTAATAAGCGACAAAGAATTTTATTAACACATTTATACGTTTTCTTTTGATTAATATAAAAGATTTCAACGTGATGAAATATTGTCTCAGAAAATTGACAAATATTTTTTGTAACTCAATTGTTTAGTGCGCTAGGGTTGCTCCTTGAAAGAAAAATGTTTTATTTCGAGACGACTTAGTTGCTTTTTTTGTCATTTAATAACAAATTAGGTAGAGCCTGTACTACGATAGATCGACTGATAAACATACATTTTAAATTAAACACATAAAGGGCAAAAGGTCGTGTTCCTCGCGTCATGATTTATCCTAAATGGGAAACGAATTCATAACCTCTGGATTAGCAGTCTGCACTTACCATACCTGCCCATTAAACTCATTCATAAAAATTAATTGCTGTTCGTTTGTCTCGCTAAAACCCGAGAACGACTGGGCCGATTTAGCTGGTTTTGACATGTCGTAGTAGAGGGAAGGTTTCAACGATGAAAAACATTAAAAATAACTTGGAAATCCAAATATCACGAAGTAGCTAGCACGAAGGGCATAGCTAGTATATGATATTTACATCTGGCGGGAATGTGCTTCTTTGGAAAATAAATGTTGAAATTTTCGGAGACACTACTATATATTTTGCATTTAAAAGAAAAAGAAAGAAATATTCAAAATTATTTATGATTTTATATGTGAATGATATGATTTGCAATGTCCTATATGACTTGAAATGTTCTAATACAATTTTTACTTTGATTTTTTTATTCATACGAATATAAAATCCTACTAATATTATAAACGCGATAGTTTGTAAGTATGAATGGATGGATGTTTGTTACTTTTTCACGCAAAAACTACTGAACGGATTTGGAGAAACTTTACAGTAAGTTAGCTTATACATCAGAATAACATTACTATTTGCCGCGAAACAGCGGGCGCAGCCGCGGGTAATTACTAGTACATTATAAAATATCGATTTCCCTCAAATTATTAAATTCTAATTTAATTAAACAATTATCGAACCAGCCCTATTTCTCTATCGAGTACACTGCCGACCAATATTAGTAATACAGACATAAACGATATCCACTTATTTGTCTCTGTGCGATCACGTGCCAATTTTATAGCGTCGCCTACTCATAAATTGAAATTGCGGGGCCCTGCCGGCATTGCACGGACATTGTTGCTGATGTAGTGGCCGAATTTTTCGTCCAGCAGTGTAATAGCTGTATTGTGTGAATTGTATCTCATATTTTATTTCGTTTCTTTTTCTTTTTATTAATGTTCTTGTATATTTTGCGGTTGTTTGTGTGGAGATGAGAAAATGTGACAAATATGTTTATTTCTTGTGTTATTGGTAGTAAGACAATTTGAATATATGTATCAAATGAACCTTTAAGTACAGATAGATATAACTACAGTTACTTTTATACGAATAAATTAAATAGCTGTTTTTATTTCTAAAATACTAGCTTTTCATTTAAGTCATATATCGCATTCAGCTGTGATACAGAAGTTTCATAAAAGCGCCTCGTTGGTCTATGGTTAGCGTAAGCGACTGCAGATCAAGAGGTCTCGGGTTCGATTCCCGGGTTGGACTGCTGTTGGGTTTTTCTTACAAGAAATTCTAAATAGCAGCCCGGAGTATGGAAAATGGCGGTATTTCCCGCCTGTGCCTCGGGGAGCACGTTAAGCAATCGATCCCGGTTGTCATAAACATCTATGGCAATCATTATTGGGAAGTCAGTGCCCTCAAATATACTGACAACTTTTTTTTTTTTTTTTTTTTTTTTTTTTTTTTTAACGTGTGGAAACCCCCTCGGGCCGTCACCCCGCCGGGGTTTGCGGCGGGGCGGTGTGTCGGAATCGAACCGACTAAAACCACACGGTGTGCCACTCTGCGCCTGAGACGGGAGGGATCCGGGAACTGCTGTTATTAACACATCCGGATCCCTCCCAGCGCTTGCCCGCACAGAAGCGGGCACCGTCAGCTGTAGACTCTCTATTTAGGCGACGTACGGCACACGCGTAACGTCGCCCCCTCGCGGGTGGCCACTAATGCGGATGGTGGGGAAAACCCATCCCGACCATCCGCGGCCACACTCAGGGCGGCATGAGGCGCTGATAGGCGCGCCTCCGCCGCCCGGTTCGCCGGCGGCGGATCGGGTCCGAGTAGAGGTCGTCCTCTCGGGCCTTCTCCGCCGCCTCCTTCTGCGAAATTACGTCTTCGCAGAAGGCTGCGACCGCGGTAAAACTGCTGTCGCTACCGGCCATGGATCGTATGACGGCCGGTAGCGAGAGATCTCCTCCGATGACTGCAGTGAGGGCCCGACGCTGCGACGCCCATGCGGGGCAAACCGCCAGCGTGTGCTGGGCCGAGTCCTCACTGCAGTCGCAGTGGTGGCAGGCGGGACTCAGTTCCCTCCTGGCGACCGAGTGCAGGTACTTCCCGAAGCATCCGTGCCCGGAAAGCACCTGCGTCAGTCGGAAGGAAAGAGTCCCGTGCTGCCGCCCTGCCCACTCGAGGATGACCGGCTGGAGAGCCTCCACGGCGGCAAAGCCAGCGCGTGGAGTCTCCAGTCGGAACGACCAGCGAGCCATCGTGGCTCGACGGGCGGCTTCACGCCACTCGCGTACCTCTTCGGGCGGAGGGCGAATGCCTCTCTCCGCCCGGAATTCAGCCACCCGTCGATAAACTTCGGCGAGCACTTCCGCCTCCAAATCCCACGGGGGGGTCCCGGCCAACGCGCACGCCGCCTCGGTCGACACCGTGCGGTATCCGCGTATGGCTCTGACCGCCAATACCCGCTGAGGCCGCCAGAGGCGAGCTTTATTGAGGGCGGTCAGAGCCGCCACCCACACCGGTGCGCCGTACAGCGCCATCGACCGGACCACCCCCGTGTAGAGGAGTCGCGTTGCGACGCTGGCTCCGCCCAAGTTGGGCAAAAGTCGCCCAAGGGCAGAGGCAGCGTCGACCAGCTTCGGACCAAGCTGTCGGAAGTGCTCGTCGAAGAGCCACCTACCGTCGAGGATCAGGCCCAGATACCTCATCTGGGCCCGAACCGGTACGAGGACCGAGTTGACCACTATGGAGGCGCCGGGGGGCGGCCCACGACGGGGCCCATGGAACAATAGGGCCTCCGTCTTGTCCAGGGCCACCCGTAAGCCCAGCGCCTCGATGCGCCCGACCACCAGAGAGACACCAATGGTGGCCAGGCGCGCCGCCTCCTGAAAGTTCGCCCCCCGGGCTGTGACAAGGGTGTCATCGGCGTAACAAATTACGCCCAGCCCGGGGGGGAGACGACCTCGTAGGACCCAGTCGTATCCCACGTTCCACAGGAGTGGTCCAAGGACAGACCCCTGCGGAACGCCGCACGACATGGGTCGCCGTCTCAAGGCGCCATCTCGATCCTCGTACACGACGGTACGCTCCTGCAAATAGTCTGCCACCAGCCGCCTCAGGTACTTTGGCACTCCGTGGTATTGGAGTGCTTCCCTGATGCAGCTGAATGGCAGACTATTAAAGGCGTTGGCGATGTCCAGAGACACCGCCAACACCACGCCGCCACAGCTCACTGCCTCTTCGGTCACGGCCCTAAGGCGCATCACGGCATCGACCGTCGAACGCCCCTCTCGGAATCCGAATTGGGCGTCCGACAGGTCGGGCCCCACCTCGCAGAGGTGCCGGACGATGCGGGCAGAGAGTATCCTCTCAAACAACTTGCCCGCCTCGTCCAGCAACACGATGGGCCTATAGGCCGCGACCGAATCGGCAGGCCGTCCCGGCTTCCTCAATAGGACCAGCTTCCCGCATTTCCAGCACTCAGGGAAGCGTCCGGACGCCAGGCTAGCGTCCAACACCTCCCTGAGGCGGTCCGACATATGATCGAGGGCTCGGGCCATCACTCGGGCTGGAACCCCGTCCGGCCCGGGGGCGGTGTTCTTGGAACGGATCCGCAGAACAGCCG